>OX458964.1:18547302-19162447 GCA_949774945.1 Hoplodrina ambigua
TGTTTTTTATTTCTGTTGTGATTTTTGTATTTAAATAGTTACATTTAATTAACCATTTTAATTTAATATAAATAATATTTAGAATGAAAAAAATATAAATGAATATTGTAAACGAAAAGTGTCAAAAATGCAAACTTGGGTTTGATCTCACTACCATGTTGCTACCACTTGGTCAAATTGTCTTTACAAATGAAGTTGAAATTAACTAGTCCATTACGTGTCAAAACTGTATTCAAAAGATTATCTACCCTAACATAAAGTTTTAAAGATCAAATTGGCATAACAGTGTTCTTTAATATTTGCGTCCTTGAACAAGTCGTTCGAGCTCATTTAGCTAATACGTATCGAATTCATACATTATCCACCGCTAATTGCACAAGGTTCAAATTCGCCTAACTTTATTCAGCCAGTTAGGTGGGTTAGATAACTGCTATAACCGACTGTACTTTAAAATATCGATGTATGCTTTAGAGCGCATACATGGCGGCAAAAATTGTAATTCACCTATTAGCAAATTTCCAAAATAATAGTTACGTTTATCGAGGTCCTTATCAAATATACATAAAACACATTGTTCGACATTAGAAGTAGTTTCTTCTCCTGGTTTAACGCTGATATCTTCGCCTGATTTGTTTTCGTTACTATCATTTTCTGCATCCTCTGTCACAATTTGGGTGTTTATTTTAAACGTGTTAGATGCGTTGATGATATGCTTTTTAGGTGTTAGCAATGATTGGGATTGATCTTCATCATCAGAATATTCCTGTCTTCTTTTCCGTGCTTCACCTGTTACAAAGTAATAATACACATTCATTTAAATAAACACTGAAATAGTTTTTCTTTACCACATAGACACACAAACACACGACCAGTTTCACTGGTCTTTAATACCACCAGTGAAAAATGGACCTTACATCATCTACATACAGAGGCGGATAAAACGTTATGAGCGCTCTAGGCAAGCATCACATCGGCGCCCCTTTTTTGTTTTTAAGGAATTACTAATTAAAACCTATCCTTCATGGTCCTTCTAGTGCTCTCTGCGTTCCAGGGCCGCGGTAAGCCTTTCGAACAAAATCCGTAACCCTGACAGGCACTGGCCCTAGCGTCCCCTCCGCCCCTGTCTTCTGAGCTGACATCTCGTTGAGGCGCGCGTGGAACACTAACGCACCGTCGACTCGGACCTGGTCCTTATCCGTCGCCGGGCTACCCATTGCCCGTCACTCGCAACCCGCGCCTACGGTGGCCGAAAATCCCCCTGCGACTCCCGAAGCCGACGCCCGGGGCGTTCCCTGCGGTGTTTGGGGCATGAGGAGGGTTGCTACTCCCTCACTCGTCCAGCCTCCTCCTTTGCTTGCATTACTGCTTCGCAGAAGGAGGTGGCTGCTTCCCATGAACTCTAGCACTGCAGCATGGCTTGAACCGCCGAGCCGAAGGCCGAGCGCGAGAGGTGGACACCGCCTTCCGCCTCCGCTAGGACACGGCGTAGTTCCTCTCTAGCCACTCCTCAAACTCCACGCTGTAATAGCGACGGTAAGACCCCTCGGTCTTACCGTCGCTATTACGGCGTGCCAAGCGGCGTGTTAAGCCAACTGACTTTACCGAGCTGAACCAGCCGAATGCGGCCCAAGATGATCCTCCTTTTTTTTGTTTAGGTGGTGAAAATCATTAAATGACTCCTTCCGCCCTGAGTGGGGCGGAAAGGACTATCAGACTTTTACTGACTAAAAAACCACCCTGTTCCTTCTGTTGCCCTTTACGTTCCGGGGCCACGGTATCCTGTTTAAACGTCCCGCAACCCAGGCAGGCGTTTGGCCCCGTTAGAACCCCGTCCCTGTGCGCGCGAACAGAACGTGCCGTCGCCCCTTTGTACCCTCGCGCCCCTAGGCACGTGCCTAGTTTGCCTTTACGGTAATTCGCCACTGTCTACATATGTATGTGTTTTGAATAGATCTTAGAATTGATCATTCCATGCAGTGTTCGATCATTTCATGTAATGGAACGGTTGTATTCCATAATGGGCAAGCGATTTGATGTAATGCGACGGAGTGGACCGGGGGGTGCCAAGAAATTTCACGCAGACAAAATCGCAGGCAGAAGCTAGTTATCTATAATTACTATTGATGAAAACGTTTTGTGGCCTATTCATACTTTAATTTTGAGTTTTAATGTTGGATACAGAATTTAAGTGATTACTTACCCAGATATTGAGTCTTCAATAAAAAATGGCTGACTATCTAACTGGTCCATAGGATCTGTGAAAAGTAATATTATGTTTACCGATCATTTAGCGTCATTATCAACTTAATTTCACCAAAAAAATATTAGATACTTACTCATTTTTTTATGTTTTTGCAGCGGAGCTTATTGTTACAACTTACGATGACATAAACGTCCTACCCGAAACAAAAAAATCTTATTACTGAACAGCGCGCGGCGTTTCTTTATAGTGTGTCCATATTAACCGGTTTTTATTGCTCTATACCGTTTAATCCGAAAAAAACTTTATATAATGCTCTTCCATATACCGGTTTAAAAAAACCGGTATATGCGAACGAAACCGAATGTAAAGGTTTTGCGTCAAGTACATGATAACGGTTTGAAAATTTTTACCGGTATCCGAGCCTTGCTGGAATCATTTGTTCTCGCTTCGCTCGAACTGCATGATCCCAGAATCCCCAATTGTTTTTATCGAGCGATGACTAATCAGACTACCAACGTTATGATTTATAACATAGGTATTATGTATCAATACGTGCTGAACTGATACAGCGAATAATATAAACAAGAATATTAAGTTAAAGAGCCAACTCAATTGCGCTATCAGTTTATAACTCATCTTTTTATGTCGTTGTAAACTAAAAATTATATAACATACAGCATTAGCATTCACATTAGTCATTTTTTTCTCACTACGAGTTTATTTATACTTATTATTTGATCACAGTCATTTTATAACTTAAGTACGAAAGTGTGAGGAGCCAATCTTAAGCTTATTATATTGATGTTAGATCATGGCTTTGACCTCATGGATATCGCATCGGTCATTGCTACAAAGTATGCTTAGTCAATCCAGATACATTTGAATGCAATTTGCCATCCAAACTATTTCTGTATGATTGATTAACAAAACATAATTAAGCATCATCATTAAATGTAATAAACTGATTGATTTTACCTAAAGTATACCTGATTGGGCAGGTCCATTCAAACTTGTATGGCACTTTCCTCAAAAGGTCATTTCAGACACAAACCTTCACTGCTCATACATTACTATATAATTTATTTTTTATGTCTGGGCCTGAAAAGAGACTATGACTCTTGAGTTTATTTCAGCGTTTCTTCTCAAAGTAGTCAGTTAGGAAAATCTCGTTTTGGAAAAAAAAATGTATTGACGTGTAAAAGTATTGATTTCAACCTATTTGCAAAATAAATATCATTTAAAGGTTTATAAATTCCGTAGTCTTGATTTATAGATTTTAGGTTTATAACATAAAAAAATATAAAGTTCAAATTATATTGGTTATCTCTTTGAGAAATTGTAATAACCATTTAAATGTGATACTCATAAAGATTATCACTAGAACAGTAAAGTACATACGATTTCCTTTTTAGAATTTCGTCTCAGCTATCCGCGACATTGTGGCGCCTACTACCAAATTAAGAAATGTAAGGCGATGAGCATAGTGAGTATACATGATTAATTAATTATCGACTGTATTTGACTAGTACATATGATTGAAATACCAATAATCATTGATGATAATGCTGATATCTAACGTTTGCAATATTTAATATAATCGCTACCTTAATTTATAGTAGTATAAAAAGCGATCACTGAGGAGCGCATCCAGATTTTTTTGTGATTTCGGTGTGCATTGTCTGTGTAACGTGAATTATTGTATTGTGTTGAGTGACAAGATCGATGACAATAAGTATGTATGTACCTATTTAATTTTTAAGTTGAATATCTAGTCTTGAATTTTACAGTTTTCAATAGGCAGAACGAACTATGTGCAATGAATAAATACCTTTAATTACAAATAACAACTACATTCTAATGAGTCATTATATAATTTTAGGGCATCTCGGAATCCTTTTGACTCTGATGCGGAGATTACTTTGCAAGCAAGCACGAGTGGTGAAAAGCCTCAAAAATCGAGGAAAAGGAAAACCATCAGCAACAAACCTAAACAGAGTAAGAAAGCTGCGCCTCCTCCTGATTTATCCGAAGACTCTGAAACCGAGCCAGTATCTACTGCTCGAAAACAATCCTCAATATTTTCAGATTCTGAGGTAAGCATAATAGTCATCTAATACTTTTTACAGTTTCACAATATTCTTGTTAACTCTTTTCTTCACAGTGTTCAGTGTGTGTTCTGGTAACAATCGTTTAATATTTAATTTTTTACCTGTTGTTTCGATCAAATGTGTTTAAATGAAATATCTTACTCGAACATGAAGTACCTCCTGTCTGTTTATATCTACCTTGTTTTGTACCGATTTTCATGCAGTTAGTGATTTTCAGTCTAAAATAATGTTAAATTGTTGCTATAGTATCTGACAGTTATATGTATACTAACAACTCAGTCTTTTTTTATAATAAATAAGAATAGTATAAATTTATAGAGTGAGTTTAGTAGCCTAACAGTAAACTTTTATTGGAGTTTTTGCTATGCTGTTTAATTAAATTAATAATTTTATTATATTTTCAGGACGACGCAGCGGAGCCTGTTAGAGCTGCTGCTCTAAGAAGTTATCTGGCACGGCGCGTGGGTTCCGGGTACACCCTGCAGCGTGATCCAACTCGCATCGGCCAGTTTTATATAGAGCTGCGTGTCTACAACAGCAAGGAAGCAGAGACACTTGCTGCTAATCGTTGGAAGCGAGCGCTTTTCACACTTCGCTCGTCACATGATGACCGCGGTCCGGTATGGAAAGCTCTGACTGGCTTAGTTAGCGCTGCTAAGCAAGAGTATGCAAACATAAAACCTATATTATATCCTTCAAATGTTTTCTAAATTGCATTATAATATGTTATTTTTTTGTTTACTCTTGCTTCATATAGAAATTGAGAAGGTATTACCGGACTAGTTAATCCTGTATCCAAATATAAAGTCTCGGTATATTGTAACAATCAAACGTTTTCTAATAACAGCAACTTGTTATTCTATATTTTGTAGCTGCGATTATCTTATTTTTTATCATACGTGTGTTTGTAGCACTTATCTGCTTCAGATTTGAATTTAGTATAGACCCCTTTTTTCTGTATGATATTAACAATATAATATGTATTGTGTTACTTACTACACAGGTCTAAGCCAAACATTTATTAAACTCTGTATCTATTCTATTTCAATATTTCCAAAATTTTGAAATCATTTTGAAGTCATAATAATTTACTTGTTTACACTGTTTACCTTTCTTACAGATCTAAACCAAAAATTTACAAAAACTCTGATATTTCAATATTGCTCAGAAATCATGAAACTCTGAAATTCAAATATCTAGAAATCAAGCATGTTAAATATTCATCATGATAATTTAATTTTACGTTGTTTACAGACCCAAACCAAAAATTTACAAAAACTCTGATATTTCAATATTGCTCAGAAATCATGAAACTCTGAAATTCAAAGATCTAGAAATCAAGCATATTAAATATTCATCATAATAATTTACTTTTTACGCTGTTTACCTTTCTTACAGACCTAAACCAAAAATTTACAAAAACTCTGATATTTCAATATTGCTCAGAAATCATGAAACTCTGAAATTCAAATATCCATACATTATTTATACAACGAAATTTAAAAGTAAAAGCTCAAATTAATATTCTAGTTATCGAGATTGACAAGTATTAATATCGTGCTCTTTACAAAAATGAAATTCTGCCATAGTTGTCAGTTACATGTCTCAAAGTCAAAGTATTCATCACATAAGAAAAGTAACAAACATAAAACAAATTGTTTACTTCGTACTGAATACCAAAATGTTCAGCTGATAGCCAGTGCTTTCAAAGACAGAATAGCTAGCTACAAAATAAATCCTCAAACTAATGAAATAATAACACCTGAATTATTTTTATCTGATGTATTCAACACCATTTATAATTTATTACAACCATTATTACAAAGATAAACTTTGAACTTTTTGTGCGTTATTTACTTCCTAAGAATGAAGAACTATCTCTTAAGTCTTTTAATACTAAATATTCCATAATAAATCAGAGTACAGATATCATATCTTTATACAAAGATTGCACGCAACGATTAATATGTAAATGCTTAGAGTTTGAATTATCAGAATCTGGTTGGACAATAGAGAAAATAAGTCATTTAGAAATGAATATTGCAAAATACAATCCTTTGAGAGCAGAAAGTTACATTGTTTTACCTTTGAGAATTAACAAAATGAAGGCATGTCTTAATATTCAGAATACGGATAACCATTGTTTTCTTTGGTGTATCATTGCTCATATGTATCCAGCTAAAAATAATCCTAATAGAGTATCATCTTATCCGCATTATTCTAAGATCTTAAATACTAAAGAACGGAATGTCTTTTCCCCCCACATTTGAAGATATAAAATGGTTTGAAAAACATAATTTTAATATAAGTGTGAACATTTATGGTTTGGAAAAAAACAATACTATAACGGGACCATTATACAAAACTAAACTGCGAAAGTTAAATCATGTAAACTTATTATTTATTAGCAAGAATGGTAAGAATCATTTCTGCTTAATTAAAAACCTTGAAAAAATTGTTCGCAGTCAACTTAAAAAAAAATTTGCATCTGATGATCATGTTGTTCGTGATCATGATCATTTCACTGGTAAATATCGAGGGCCAGCTCATAATAAATGTAATCTAAATTCTAAATCATGTAATTTTATTCCAGTTATATTTCATAATCTTTCTGGATATGATAGCCATTTATTTATCAATGAAATTTCTTCAGTATGTGGTTACATAAATTTAATTCCAAAAAACAAAGAAAAATATATTTCTTTCAGTAAATTTGTGCCTCTGGATTCAAAAAACACAGTCCAACTAAAATTTATTGACTCTTTTAATTTTTTAAGTTCTAGTTTGGATAATTTAGCGAAAACTCTAAATGTTGCAGATTTTATGCATTTAAAATCATTTTTCATTGATGAAGATTTACTAAGATTGTGTCTAGAAAAGGGTGTATATTGCTATGAATATATAAACTCTTGGAAAAAATATGAAGAGACACTATTACCTGATCGAAACAAATTCTATAGTAGACTCACATCCGAAACTGTATCAGAAGAAGATTATAATCATGCATTAACTGTATGGAATAAATTTCGCATAAATAATATAGGAGAATACACTGATTTATACCTAAAATGTGATGTGCTATTATTATGCGACATTTTTGAAAAATTTAGATCCATGAGTTTAAAGCACTATGGGCTAGATCCTTGTCATTATGTTTCATCACCATCATTAAGTTGGGATGCTATGTTATTAATTACTCAAGTTGAATTGGACTTATTATCTGATATTGAAATGTATGAAATGCTAGAAAAAGGCATCAGAGGAGGGTTAGCCCAGTGCTCTTTAAGATATGCAAAAGCTGATAACAAATACCTGCCAAATTATAATGAACAAGAACCTAATACTTTCCTAGCTTACTTAGATTGTGTTAATTTATATGGTTATGCTATGATGCAAAGTTTACCGGTCGGAAATTTTAGATTCCTTACGGATAGTGAAATTATCAAATTCAATGTTAACTCTATTTCATCAGACAGTGATGAAGGTTATATTCTTGAAGTAGGTATTCATTATCCTTTTGCAATACACGATGAACATTCTGATCTACCATTTGCAGCAGAAAAAATAATTCCTCCTATACCATGCTCCAGTAAAACTAATAAATTAATAGCTAATCTTTATGATAAATATAAATATGTTATACCTTATATTCATTTGCAAGAGTGCGTAAAAAATGGTATCGTAGTGTTAAAAATTCATAGAATACTTTCATTTACACAAAAAAAGATCTTAGAACCATATATAAATTTAAATACTCGACTCAGACAGGAAGCCACTTCAGATTTTGAAAGGGATTTTTTTAAAAAGCAAAATAATTCAATATTTGGGAAAACTATTGAAAATAAAAGAAAACAAGTTGATGTTAAGTTAGTTAATTTATGGAAAGATGACTTCAATAAAACTAACAAAATTAATGGTGCTGAAAAGTACATAGGCGCTCCCAATTTCAAAAACCTTGCTATAATTTCTGAAAATCTTGTTGCTATTCAGTTACAGCCGGCAAAAGTAGTTTTAGACCGACCAATATATATGGGCTTTACGATACTGGAACTAGCAAAGAGTCACCTATATAATTTTCATTATTCCATAATGAAAAAAATATACCAAAATAACATTCAATTATGTTATACCGATACCGACAGTCTCTTATATTTAATACGTACCAAAGATTTCTATGAAGACATGAAAAATAATATTCAATACTTTGATACAAGTAATTTTAAGATTAACAATATTTATGGGATACCACATTGCAATAAACAGATACCTGGTTTCTTTAAGGATGAAATGGGCGGAGATGTCATATCAGAGTTTATTGGTTTAAGAGCTAAGCTGTACTGTATTAATACACTGAGCGATATAGTTAAGAAAGCCAAAGGTGTAAAAAAATCTGTTTCAAAAAAAATTACCATAAACAAATATAAAAATGCATTAAATTGTAATATCAATTTTAGATACCCTATGTTTGTTATAAGATCTAAAAATCATAAACTCTACACACAAAGAATCAATAAAGTGGTACTTGATGGGAATGATGACAAACGTCAAATTAAAAAAAATAATGCTTTTACTTTACCATGGGGTCATTATAGTTCTCTATTCTAATCTGAACCAAAGATTATTATTATTTTTTCTTAACAGGATAATTATATTATTATTATTTTTTTGTAATAAAATTAAGTCATAATGTATTTTTTATTTTTGAAATGAAATAAATATTTTGTATTCAACTGATTTGTGTTTAATTGTTATTGATACATACCTATTTATCTCGAATATAGAAGATGTGATATCCTAGTGGTGCGACCGTGGAACTGCCAAGTCAAAGGTTTCGATTTCGAACCCAAGGCACACACTGACTTTTCGAGTGTTCTGCGCGTTTTATAAAATAAATATCACACCTTCAGTGTTTTGAAAAGTAAGTAAAAATTTGGGTCCTGTGCCTGATCTCTCTCCGGTCGTCCCATCGGGCTGTGAGAGTAAGAGAACAGAGACTGCACCTTGTTTAGTGGCACTAGCCGCTGTGGCCGAAATCAGTCATTAGGACATTATTTATTTCGATTTAACTGAATAATGAAACAATTAAGTATTTTTTTTTTTTTTTTTTTTTGGGACAAGCCCGCCACACTGTTCCCACCCACTGCAACTCCTGAAAGCCAGAATCAACAGTGGAGGCCACCAGAAAAGCGTCGAGGCAATGAAGCTCGACGAGTCCCAGAGAAACGATTAACTGTCTTGGGTCCCGCAACGAAATTAATCAGAAAAGAATAGCGGAGGAGTAAGAAAAATAATAGTTTCCACTTCCCTCCATACAAGCAGGAGACAGAACAGAACTAGGCCAATAGGCACAAAGGGACATTTGCAACTGGGAAAAGCCCAGATTGCCAAGCACCACGGATTGCAATTATTACTAAATTAATGGGTCCTAATGTGAGCTGTTACTTTTGATTCCAGTAATAGGTATGGCAAAAACGCTTGAACGCACGGAAATTAGTTCTAGTTTCTACAAGGTCCGCATAATAAACAACACCGGATGTAGCCTGTACACTATCTAGCATAATATTGCGTTCATTCTGCCAAAGAATACACTCCCATAAGATGTGATGAGCAGATTGTTCATATTCACAGTCAGATGTAGAACATTGACACAAAGGAGAAGCAACAAGCTTGAAAGAAAATAATTTACTCTTAAAGTTACCATGACCTGTGAGAAATTGGGCAACACAGTGGTCCACCTCCAGCCATGTTCTGGCCAGCCGCTCACGAACGGATGGAAAGAACTGATGCAGGTGCCGGCCCTTGATAGAATTATCCCACCTACATTGCCATTCGGTTAAAAGTTCCTCCCAGACGTCAGCCTGCGGTTTAAATAATCTAGAGATCTTAGCACTGTCACGTTGTGTCAGAAAGTTTGCGCCCATGGTCTCTCGTGCGGAATAGTACATTGCAGCACGTCGCTGCACCTCGAGATCGACTGGAAGTACACCTGCAAGTACTGGTAGACATTCAGTACTAACGGTCCTATACGCTTTACATAAAAATATTAAAGCTAACCGTTGACTTTGAAGCAATTTACGTCGTACCGCCCCTATGGTGGCCCTATCGGCCCAAACAGGTGCACCGTAGCACATACAACCTAGATAAGTAGCCCCATAAATAGTTTTTAGAGTTAAGAAAGATAGGCCCCAGGTAGCTTTAGAAATTCTCGTTAAGGCATAAAAGTTCTTTTTGGCTTTTTCTCCTACTGTTTTAATGTGGTCAATAAATGTAAAGTTCTTTTCTAAGACCAGACCAAGGTAGCACACGGATTGTTTACGTTTAACTGAAACGTTATTAAATTTAATACTAGGCCATGATTTAAGATTACCTTTTAGAATAAGCTGATAGGTTTTTTGCGGTGCAAAGGTCAAACGGTTTCGAACACCCCACTGAGATATTAAACGTAGGCATGTGTCAGCCAAATTCTCAAGCCCAGCCCGAGTACTTGACTGAATAAGCAGAAGGCCGTCGTCCGCGTAACCGGTTAGTGAACAGCCGCATGGAAGTGGAATCGCGAGAAAATCGTCAAAACCTAAATTCCATAAATAAGGACCGAGAACCGAACCCTGAGGGCATCCCATGGTTAGTGGCTTCGACGCGGAATGATGTCCAAGTTTGAGCTTCGCGGAGCCATTTATAAAGTAAGAGCAAACAAGATTATAGATGTTTCTGTAGCAGCCGCGAGTTTTCATTTTAAGTAGTAGCATAGGCCACCATGCGTTATCAAAAGCTCCAGAAATATCGAGGAAGATTCCAATCACGTATTTATGTTCTGACAAATTTACAGTTTGCCGGACAGAAAGCACCGCGTCGACGGTGGATTTTCCTATACAATTAAGTATATCATTAAATAATTTATTTTAATTTTCACAATAAATATACAAAGGTACCAGTCACTAAAGTACTAAAAAATAAACTATTAATAAAACTAAATAAAAAACTATTTCTGCACTACTAAAAAGTGAACTATTATACTAAACTTAGGACTATTATTTTAACTACAAATTAAAATGTACATTATAAAAGTATTATTTACAAGCTAATAAACAAAAAAATCTTATTCTTTATCTACAACTTAATACTATTAATAATTATTAATTTTTTAAATATATTAAGTAAGTATAAACGTACACATCTATTTTGCTTAATTTCTTAACTGATTAATGAAACAATTAAGTATATCATTAAATAATTTATTTTAATTTTCACAATAAATATACAAAGGTACCAGTCACTAAAGTACAAAAAAATAAACTATTAATAAAACTAAATAACAAACTATTTCTGTACTACTAAAAAGTGAACTACTATACTAAACTTAGGACTATTATTTTATCTACAAATTAAAATGTACATTATAAAAGTATTATTTACAAGCTAATAAACAAAAAAATCTTATTCTTTATCTACAACTTAATACTATTAATAATTATTATTTTTTAAAATATATTAAGTATAAACGTACACATCTATTTGCTTAATTTCTTTACAATTTTACCAACTAAATATTCAGTTTCAGTCATAATGTCATCATATTCACTAGTCACTAAATACTGCACATTCACACTTGCATCTTCAGGATTAGATGATATTTCATCCATATTGCCATCGTCCAAGTCATAAATCATAATTTTTATTACGCGTTGCGCACGATCCGATTCTTTACGCATGATAAAGGATTTAGTTTTCAAAGATTTTGATTTAATTTTCCTCTTCTTTAATGTTTGTCTCTCTGCTTTTTCAAGACGATATTCCTCTTGTACTGCTGCTGCTACTTCAGCATACCAGCTCTCCCTATCTTGGGCATAATTAAAAGGATGAGTTATAGGATCATTGATGTCTGTCGTGTTCTGAAAAATAAAAAAACTTTATAAGTGAATGGCAGCAATTAACAATAATATTTAATAATAATGAAAATTCTCATGTTACTCACTTGTAAATTTATTCCCTCCGAATCGTTATTCAATGACGAAGTTCTGTTAGGATCCATAATATTCAAATCCGGACTGTAGTATGGTGATCTGGGGTGTCGGTCAGAATACCTCCCCGCGTGCCTATCGGCTGCTTGTCCTTCTGGACTCGTCTGGAGGGAACGGCAGCTGATAGACTGGTGCACCCTGGGCGCGGGTAGTGATCTTCCCTGAGGAATGTGAAGCGATTCCTATCCTCTGGGGAATGTCACTGCCCGTGGCAAAAGTTCTGACGGGAGGGGTCCATTTTGGACCATGGGCGTTTCTCCGCGTGTCCCTCTGATAAGCAGAGGGCACAGCGGAGTAGTGAGGACGGGCTCGGCGTGCACTTACCCTGCCACCGAGCAGACAGAGAGGGATGTCGCCCCTTTCTGTCACCGTCGTAATATCGTAACCCATGTTGGAGTGTCGTGGATCACGTCTCGCGGCTTCAACTGGGACCGAGGGTCTTGGCTTAACCGCCCGGACCGCGAGGTAGAAAACCTCTATAAAAAGTCACCCCGAATCCCAAGCGGCGGCGCACCGTGAGGGGATGCATGGCTGACGGGTGTTCCTATGGAACAATCAGTCATTAGTGCGAACCACTTGTTTTTGGTTGGTTGGTTGGATAATATTTATACTCGTGGGAACAGCAATGGAAAAAAAAATTATTAAAACAAATACAGACGTAGATGGGAGGAAGGGGGATGCTGGGTCGGAGTCCGACTCGGCCCCCAGCGTGGTGAGCGTGGGTAGCTCAGGGAGCTCACGCCGCGCGATGGATGGGCACGGGAAGTTCTTCCGCAAGCGGCCCAGACCGGAGGACGACCGGGCGTCGCTCTCCGAGGAAGAGTCGGCCTCGTCTCGCAAGATCCCCACCAGCAAACGCGGTGGGGTCCAAGAGCGAGGCCTAGGAAGGGGAATTGCCCGGAGGGGCAGCGTTGCCGGGCGACCAGCGACGCCTGCTGCGGAAGGTCGGCACCTGGGCGAGACCGGTGTCGACATGGCCCATTCCGGGTCATCTTGCGTCGAGGTAGGCGCAACTGGCGGCTCCGATGGTGAGCGCAAGGCCAGGTTTGTGGAGGCTGTGGAAGCGGCCGTTGCAAGTGTGGCCCGGAAAAAGGTGAAGGGGTCGAAGTCCAAAGCCATGGACGCGGCTTCGGCCACCATAATGGCGGCGGCGGAGGCCAACTTCACGGGCGCAGCAGGGGAAGTCCCCAAACTCCGGGCGGAGGTGGCTCGCCTGTCGGCCGCCGTGGAGCTCCTAGTTGAGGAGAATAGGAGGCTCCAGGCGGACCTGGCCGAGCTTCGCGGGTCCAGCCCCCGCCAGGCGCCCAAATCGGGGGGCCAGCGAAGCCAGCCCTTGCCAGTTGAAAACCAGGTTCTGGACCTGGTACGGCAGGAGCTGGCGGCCTTCAAGGCACGGTTCTCCGTCCTGGAGGGTATCGTGCTGCGCCCCCCTCTGGCGGCGAGTGGGACGGCCCCGGGCGGTGGCAAAAGGGTCACCTATGCGGCCGCCGCCTCAGTGCCGAAGCCGGGTAACCAGCCCCCCAGTAGGGCTGGGCCGGCCCCTGCGAAACTGGCTCCGGCAAAGCCGGCGCCGGCACAAAATGTGGCGTCCCAAAAGAGGGGCAAGGCGGCGCCCCAGCCGCCGCCTCCCCCTCCGCCCTCTAACCCTCCCGCCACTGAAGCCGAATGGCAGGTGGCCGGAGCGAAGGAGAAGGGACGAAAGGCAGCCAGATCGGCCAGAGCGGCCACGAAAAGAGCGGAGGAGCGGCGGCGACGCAAGGAGCGAAGCGCCGCGGCAAAACTTCGCGCCCCTAAGACCGCGGCTGTAGTAATAACGCTACAGCCGGAGGCGGCCAATAGGGGCGTGACGTACGGGGAGGTTCTCACCAGGGCCAAAGCGGCGGTGAACCTCTCCGAGCTCGGGATCACCGGGGGACTCAAACTCAGGGTTACCGCAACAGGGGCCCGAATGTTGGAGATCCCCGGTGCCACCAGCGGCCCGTCTGCTGACGCTCTGGCCGAAAAGCTCAGAGCGTCCCTAGACGAGGACGAAGCCCGAGTGTCCAGACCCGTCAGATGCGCAGACATGCGCATCCTAGGGCTGGACGATTCGGTCACCGTGGCGGAGGTGGTGGCCGCCGTCGCCAGGACGGGTGGATGCCCTGCCGAGCAGGTGAAGGCAGGCACCATCCGTCCGGGGCGCGCGGGCATGCAGACCATCACGGTCAGCTACCCCGTGACGGCGGCCAGAGCTATTGTTGGTGGTCGAAGGCTGTTGGTGGGTTGGGTCGCGGCGCAGGTCAAACTGCTGGAGCCCAGACCCCTGAGGTGCTTCCGCTGCCACGTGGGGAATCACGTGGCATGCCGATGCGCCTCGGAGGTGGACCGCAGCGCTCTCTGCTTCCGCTGCGGTCAGCCCGGTCATAAGGCCGCGGCATGCGATGCCCCGCCGCACTGCGACGCATGTGCGGGGGCTAGCAAGCCCGCGGATCACCGGGCTGGGGGCAAGGCCTGCGCCGTACCTGCCAGGGCCCGGGGAGGGCCCCGCGCCACCGTCCCCGCCGCTGTCACCGCCGCCGCCACCGCCGCCGCCGCGGTCGCACCCACGGCCTCTGTCGCCGCCGTCGCCGCAAAGGCCGTACAAGGGCCCTCACAAGGGGCCCTCGAGGGGGCTGCAATGGATTGCCAATAACGGCTCCATTGCGCCTCCTCCAGGCGAACATCAACCACTGCGCCTGCGCTCAGGATCTGCTGCTCCAGAGCATGGCGCAGTGGTCGATAAATATCGCCGTGGTCGCCGAGCCGTACTTCGTCCCGCCCAGGGAAGACTGGGTGGAGGACCTTAGCGGCTCGGTGACCATAATTGCGTCGGCCGCCGCCGGCACCCCGTCCCTTGAGGGAGTCAAGAAAGGACAGGGGTGCGTAGCAGCCCGGTTCGGGGGAATTGTTGTAGTTGGTGTCTACTTCTCCCCGAACCGAACTCTCGCCGAGTTCCACAACTCCCTCGTGGAGTTGAGTGTCGTCGTCGGAAGCCATTCCCTCCCCGTGCTAGTGCTCGGGGACTTCAATGCCAAGAACGTGGCTTGGGGTTCTCGCTGCACGGATGTGCGGGGCAGGATGCTGGAGGACTGGGCCCTGGAGAGGGGCCTAGTCGTCCTGAATCGGGGTTCTGTAGCAACGTGCGTGCGGATGCGGGGCGAGTCGGTGGTGGACATTTCGTTTGCCAGCCCCGCTCTGTCACCGCGGGTGCTTGACTGGCGCGTTATGGAGGGGGTGGAGACTTACTCCGATCACCGGTACATCCGGTTTGACGTCTCCGCCCAGAACTCCAGCGCGCCGGTCATACAGGCCCCGAGTGGTCCGCGGTGGGCGCTGAAGCAGCTGGACCGGGAGCTTCTCCTGGAGGCCTCGATCGTGCAGGCCTGGGTGTCATCACCGGTCAGGCCTGCCGATATCGACAGTGAGGTGGAGTGGTTCCAGGAGGCCATGTCCGAGATATGCGACGTGGCAATGCCCCGAGTTCGGGCAGTAAGCGCCCGCCGGCAGGTGTACTGGTGGTCGCGAGAGCTGACGTCTCTGCGCGAGGCATGCGTCGCTGCGCGGCACCCGTACGCCAGGCATCGCAGACTCCGCATTCGGCCACCGAATGCGGCAGTCATTGAGGCGGAGCTGTACGAGGGGTACAGAGAGGCGAAGACCGCCCTCAACGAGGCCATCCTGCGGGCAAGAGCTCAGGCCCGCGAGGAGTTGTTGGAGACTCTCAACGGAGATCCGTGGGGGCGCCCTTACAAGACGGTGCGGGGCAAACTCCGCACCTGGGCCCCCCCGCTGACGCAGAGTCTCCGGCCGGAGCTCGTTGAGGACGTGGTGAGCGCTCTGTTCCCCTCACGGGGGGAACATCCTCCCCCGCCCATGGCTCCGCCGCTCGCGATGCCGGAAGCGGACCACACCGACGACGACATTCCAGAGGTGACTGGGGTAGACCTGAGGGTGGCGGTACGCCGGCTGAAGGCCAAAAATACCGCCCCGGGACCCGATGGCTTGCCTGGGAAAGCCTGGGTCCTGGCCTCAGAGGCTCTAGGGCCCCGACTGGAGGGGCTCCTAAGCGCATGCATGGAGAGGGGCCAGTTCCCACTTCGTTGGAAGACGGGGAAACTGGTCCTCATTCGGAAGCCGGGGCGCCCTGCGGACTCGCCGTCTGCATACCGGCCCATCGTGCTGCTCGACGAGGTGGGCAAGCTCTTCGAAAGAGTCATTGCGGGCCGCCTCGTCGGGCACCTGTCTGGGATGGGGCCGGACCTTGTGGACAACCAGTTTGGTTTCCGCAGGGGGCGCTCTACGGTGGACGCCATCATGCGCGTGAGAGCTCTCACGACGGGGGATGCTGTGTCCCGGGGTGGGGTTGTGCTGGCGGTGTCGTTGGACATCGCCAACGCGTTTAACACCCTGCCCTGGACCTGCATTAGGGAGGCACTCCGGTATCACCGGGTGCCGAACTACCTCCGTCAAGTGGTCGGGGCCTATCTGACGGATAGAGCCGTGATCTACCCTGGTCGAACTGGAGAATGGAACCGGCGGGAGATGTCGTGCGGTGTTCCACAGGGATCGGTGCTGGGGCCGCTCCTGTGGAACATCGGTTACGACTGGGTGCTGCGTGCTGACCTCCCCGAGGGCGCCAGTGTTGTCTGCTACGCGGACGACACACTGGTCCTGGCGCAGGGGAGGTCGCACGAGGCGGCGGCCGACGTCATGACACGCGGGGTTGCGATAGTCGTAGAGAGGATCCGGCAATTGGGACTCGAGGTGGCTTTGCACAAGTCCGAGGTCATGTGCTTTCATGGGCCTCGGAACGCGCCACCGTTGGGATCCCAAATCACGGTGGGAGGGGTTCACATCGGCGTCGGGTCAACGATGAAGTACCTGGGACTCGTCCTCGACAGCCGGTGGAACTTCGTTGAGCATTTCCGACGTTTGGCTCCCAAGTTGGAACGGGCTGGGGCCGCCTTCAAGCGGCTCTTACCCAACCTGAGGGGTCCAAACGCCTCCTGCCGGAGGCTCTACGCGGGGGTCGTGCGGTCGATGGCCCTTTACGGGGCCCCGGTGTGGGCGCGGGGGTTGAGGCGACGTGCCGCCCACTACCTAAACGCGTCCCAACGGGTGATCGCCATAAGGGTCATCCGAGGATACCGCACGATCTCCGGTGAGGCGGCGAGCCTCCTTGCCGGATTGCCGCCGTGGGATCTGGAGGCGCTGGTCCTCGCGCGCCTGCACGAGTGGCGCGTGGAGGTACTAGGCCGGGGGGAAACTCCGCTGCCGCGGCAAATCGCCGCTCAGCGGACAGACCTCCGGCTTGATCTCATGGCGACATGGAGAGAGCGACTGTCGCAACCCCGTGCAGGGCACGCCTCTATCGAGGCGGTAAGTCCCCTCTTTGAGGAGTGGCTTGAGCGGCGCCACGGCGCCCTCACCTTCCGCCTGACGCAGGTCCTCACCGGGCACGGATGTTTCGGGAGGTTCCTGCACATCATCGGGCGGGAGGAAACGCCCGGGTGTCACCACTGTGAGGATCGCCCCGAGGACACGGTGGAGCATACCGTGGCGGTGTGCCCCGCTTGGGCGGAGCACCGCGACGTCCTCGTGGCGGCTATCGGCGGCGGCGAACTCTCGCGTTCGGCCCTGGTGCAAGCCATGGTCCGGAGCGAGAGGGAATGGGATGCAGTCGCCTCCTTCTGCGAAGCAGTAATGCTAGCGAAGGAGGAGGCGGGCCGCGTGAGGGAAAGAACCACCTCACGCCCCAGCCGCCGCGGGAGACGCTCCGGGCGTCGGGAGCCGCGAGACGACTCCCGGCCACCGTAGACGCGGGTCTGTGGGCGGTGAGCAATGGGTAGCTCACCGTCCGTTCGTTGATAACGACAGACCGTGTCGACGGCGCGTTCGTGTTCCACGCGCGCCTCAAAGAGATGTCAGCAAACAATTGAAGGGGCCACTAAGGGCCGATGCCTGCCGGGGCTGCAGGTTGTTCGAAAGAGATACCGCGCCCCCGGAACGCAAAGGGCACAAGAAGGAACATGGATGGGTTTTAGTCAGTAAAAGACTGACACTCCCTCCCGCCCCGCCCAGGGCGGGGGAAGTCATTTGATGATTTCCCATCGGTAAAAAAAAAAAAAAAAAAGTATGGTGATCTCGACATGATTCTGAAATTAATAGCGATAATAACAAGATTGTCATAATTGAAATTAAAATGTATAAGTTAAATATTATTGGTAAATACGTACCTCAAAATAACTAAATTGTAAACAAAGGAGCAGTTGACTCAAACCGCAGCTGCAGACTGAAGAATATTTAAGACGTTAGTCATGTTAGATACACATTTTATAATCTAAAAATTAATGTCTCAAATAACATAATTGATACTTGTGGCATTTTAATGATTTATCTTAACGATACAAGTCTAAACATGTCAAACTGTGATGTGTTTTATGGACAGTCCTAACTGTCTGACGTAAACGCCATCTCCAACAACTTAGAAACTCTGAACAGATTTGGACTTGTTCTTGTACTCAATGTTTATAATAATATTACCCTTTTTATATATTTTGGTGTAAATTACTAGATATAAATATTTAGGCTGCCTATTAATTGCGGCAATCGGTATGATGAAGTTGATCAAGCAACCCATATCTCTGAAGGTTAATAATATCGATTTTAATGAATCTTCTCGCTCAATCAGACACAGTGCTTTATTGCCTAATACGATTCGATGTATAATATGCGATCCTTCAAATTGCGGTAAAACTAATGCTATGATTAGTTTACTGTTACATGAAAATGGTTTAAAATTTCAAAATCTTTATCTTTACTCGAAAACTTCTTTTCAATCAAAATATCGTTTCTTGACCGAAGTTTTAAAAAGAGTGCCGCAGATTAACTTTCACGGGTTCAATGATGATAAAGATGTAATTTCTCCGAGTGAAGCTTTAGCAAATTCTGTATTTATTTTCGATGATGTTGCATGTGAAAATCAAATAAATATCCGCAATTATTTCTGTATGGGTAGACATAAACAAATAGATTGTTTCTATTTATCTCAAACTTATTCTAAAATTCCGAAGCAATTGTTACGTGACAATGTTAATTTTCTTATTATATTCAAACAAGATGATGTTAATTTAAAGCATATTTATGAAGAGAATGTTAGTTCTGATTTACAATGGAAAGAGTTCAGAAATCTTTGTCAAACTGTTTGGAGTAAACCTTATAATTTTCTACTTATTAATAAAGAATCGTCATTAAATAACGGAAGGTACAGACAGAATTTTGATATGTTTTTTAAATTTGACTGACTGTTTATATGTACATATAAGTAATTAACATGCAAAATCAAATTCAGTATAATTTGTTCTTTAGCGTAATACAGTTGTTATGATAGGTACAATATGGAGAAAAATATTAAAATAGAATTAATGAAGTCTGTAGACTCCATAAAGAATAAAATAAAACAAATGAAAAATCAGGAACACTCAATGAACTTGTCACTTGACAAAATGTTAAAACCTGTCACAGATCCCCTTAAAACCCTAGTCGATTCGAACAAAACAATAGAAAAAATACAAAATTTAGAAAATACTCACTCTAATTTTGAAGAAATGGAATTGAATGACATTAATACTAGCTCATCTACAAAGTTTGAAGAATGCTGCGAACCAGAACTGAATTCTAAGCAGTTCGTTAAAAAGTCTCCCCAGACAGAATTACTGGATGATTTAGAAATATCATTAGAGGGCAGTGACATCCATGATATTTATGATGGGGTAAATATACCATTTGGAATAAGGAGTGCAAACAAAAAATTACTAATGGGTAATTCAATAGTTTCATTTTCTAAAATGAATGAATGATGAATGAGTGTGAATGATGATAATGTCATTTTAATTAAAGTTGGCGACAAAAGCTACAATTTAACCCCTGGTTTAAAAGAACTTTTACTTCGAAGAAAACCTGATTTGAAACTAATATCGAGCAAAGATAAACTTGTCTATAAAGATATGTTGCATTATACAAATGCACATAAGAGAGATTTCAATCCTAATGGACAAATTAGAGGCGATAAAGGTATAAAATATCGTGAAATAATTAGACCATTGTTTTCTGAATCGTTAAACAATAATATTATCACTAAATTTGGAGGAAGCTTACCAACGCTAAAGAGATACAAAAATAACACTGACTTGGTATATTGGGATGATCCTAACGAACTGGTTGACAGATTGAAACTATTAATTGCTTCCCGAGATGCTGGTAATACAAACCATGATAATGAAATTTTATCAATAATCGAAGAATTAAAAGAAGCTGATATAATTAAACAATAAATAGTCATAATAATATGCTTTTTATTCAGTATAATAGCCGAGTTCAAGACAAGTATACTGAATTGTGAACATGAGCAAAGCTGACGTGGTAAATGAAATTCATAAAAATGCAAGGGTCAACTATCCACGAAGACATGTTATCATGAAAGATAGATGACTTGTGGCAAGCCGACTTAATTGATATGCAATCAATTTCAAGAGAAAATAAAAATTATAGATATATTCTTGTCGTTATTGATACATTTTCGAAATATGCTTGGGCCTTTCCTATGAGAAGTAAAACCAAAGAAGATTTGTATAACTCTTTCAAAACTTTGCTGGATAAAGGACGTGTTCCTAAAAATCTGCAAACGGATAATGGAGCAGAATTTTATAATAACAAATTTCAGAAGCTTATGAAATCATATAATATTAACCATTATTCAACCTTCTCAACAAAAAAGGCTTCAATAGTTGAACGATTTATCAGGACATTGAAATCTAAAGTTTATAAGGAATTTAGTTTAAAAGGCAATTACAATTGGATAAATAATATCCTAAATGATGTTATTTACAAATACAATCACACTCACCATCGCACTTGTACGGTTTACGTACATACTGTCAGACTGCTCACGCAGCAACCTACTTTTTATACCGTATTTATAATGATTCTCAATACAATTTTAGTTAGTTGACAATTAATTACTTACTACGAACACTGCGGATTAGCATCCTACTCAAACTTAGTTGTGATCGGTACATCTAATAAACTTTAGTGCTACAAAATCTGTGCGTGTTTACGTCAACTCATCTCGACCGTAACTCCAACTTAAAACTTCTTACTAAAACTGCAAGTGTAAGGTGCCTACTACTACGGGATCTTACAGCACTATAAATGAAATTCCTGCTAATGTGGACAATATTAATAAAAAAATGATATTAGAAAGGTATTTAAAGTTGCTAAAAAAATATAATTTAAAAAGCAAGTACGAAGTAGGTGATTATGTGCGTATCAGTAAATACAAAGGAACATTTGAAAAAGGTTACACTCCCAACTGGTCAACGGAAATATTTAAAATTCGTAAAATACAAAAAACAGCTCCCATAACTTACTTAATTGAAGATACTATCAGAGGTCGCCCTATTTTAGGTGCATTTTACACACAAGAACTTCAAAAAACAAAACATCCCGATGTTTATCTAGTTGAGAAAGTTCTTAGAAGAAAAGGTAACAGAGTTTTAGTAAAATGGTTAGGTTTGTCTTCAGCTGAAAGCAGTTGGATTGATAAATCGAATATAATATTATAAATAATATTAACAACAACTGGAATCGATAACTATTTATTAAATTATTCAAACCGGAATCATCAGTCGTATAATGTGTTTTGGAGAGAGTAGTCTTCTCAATTGGCTTATTAATAATTTACCATTTGAATTACACTTACCAGGATATAATTACTGTGGTCCTGGTACTAAATTAATAAAAAGACTAGCACAAGGAGATAACGGTGTAAATAAGTTGGACGAATATTGCAAAGATCACGATATTGCATATCACAAGTCATCAAACTTGAAAGATCGACATAAGGCTGATTTAATTTTGTTAAAAATGGCGAAACAGCGAGCGGTTGCTTCCGATGCCAGTATAGGCGAAAAACTCGCGGCACGCTTAGTAAGTAAGTCTATGTCGGCAAAAATTAAAACTGGTTCTGGTTTGAGGAAAAAGCGTTCTCCAAAAGTTACATCTGGAAAAGGATTAAAAAGTAAATTAAAAACTGTTATTACAAAAGCAAAAAGACACATAAAAAAATTAAAACCTAAGAGCAAGAAAATGGCTATAGAATTAGCTATTGCCGCTACCAGAGAATTAGTTGATGATTCATCGATTAAGCTCCCTCATGTTATTTCTATTCCAAAAACTGGGGGAGTACTACCTCTGATTCCTATTTTTGCGGGATTATCAGCGGCGGGAGCTTTAGCAGGCGGTGCAGCTGGTATTGCCAAAACCATAAATGAATTCAAAATGGCTAAAAAGCTGTATGAGGAATCGAGAAGACACAATGAAAAAATGGAAGCTCTATGTATTGGGAAAGGACTACATCTTAAACCACATAAAGGCGGTCATGGAATTTTCGTGTCAAAAGAAAAAAACTAAAATATCGGCTACCCAAAAGGGCCTTAACTAACTTTGACATTTTAAAGTATGGAAATAGAATTCCTTATTTTAGAGGTGTCTTTATGAGAGATGAGCTCCCTAAATATCCATATAAAAAAGAATGTGGAGTTATTAATTTAGATAGTTCTAAAAACCCTGGTTCTCATTGGGTAGCCTATGCAAAATATAATGATTATGTTGAGTATTTCGACAGTTATGGAAATCTTAAACCTACAAAGGAGTTTATAAAATATGTAGGTTCTAAAATTCAATATAATTATGAAAACATACAACGTGATCACCCATTCAACTGTGGACATCTATGTTTAAATTTCTTAAAGAATTTTTGGTATAATCAAGAAATAAAATAAACAGGATCATTGTAAAGAGTTCAGTATGCAAGCATGTCTACTACGGTTACCATCTCTGGAAATAAATCAGAATTGGTCTCGTATTTTCAACCACCTCTTCATTTATCTGATCAATACGAGTGCGGTTTACTATAATTTTCAGTATTAAAAACAAGACCGAATGTGCCCGTTAATAACACCAGTTTAACAGCTGTAACCAGAATCGAATGTGATCTTGTGCACGGTTCATATCACAACGGATTACCGACTCATTTTATTCATGAATTCGTATCTGATACTGCTTCAAGTCACGGCTACACAGAAATACCCCAGAACGTTATTTACTTCCCAGTGAACAAAAATATAATTTCATCTATATCTGTTAAGATTGTTGATCAATTTGGTAACTGTATTAACTTTGGTGAAGAACATATTCAATTACGTCTTCATTTAAGAAAAACAAAATGATAGTATATTATAAAAACACTCCTGTGAAAATCAAACGTCTTATTCCATCTACGACCGTTAAGGTGCATAGACGTAAGAAAAAAGTGAAGAAATTGAGTGAAGCAAATAAAGCTTTTCTTAAAGCTCTAGGTTTTAAAGTATGAATATACTACAAATTACTGAATTACCTCACTTCGATAGTTCGATTGAAAGCTATGAAGTCCACACATAAAATCCCTACACTAACAGCTTTAGAGAAAACGATGAAATCAGAATTCTCATACACCAACAAGACATATACGTGTTACCATCAGCCAGTTCAATTTACGTCGAGGGTCAAGCAAAGTTCTTCGAAAAAGATGGAAAACCGATTAAGAAAAATATTACGTTCAGTAACAACCCTGTTATGTTTTTGTTTCAAGATATCAGGGGGCCAACCACAAGCTCTTAAAACAATGTTATTATAATATTACTTTGACTTTTCGTACCATGACGTCCTTAAAATAAGCTTATAATAAGGTTAAAATAATGTTATTTTCTTAGCAGTTTTGGTGACGTCACCCCTAAAAGTTCATTCATTTTCCTACCACGACGTGACTTTTGACAACCAGCAATATTGTTTTAATGTCAAATTTAGCATTCATAAAAAAGTTCCTCGGACTCGACGGAAGTATTATTGTTTTGCAAATTTATATATTTAAATGTAGTTTTTTGGAGTGCAGTGCGTTGCACGTAACGAATTTTATTCGCATGTTGCGCGGCCATCGCCGCTGACCGGAGAAACTTAGTTCCAAACAACTCAACCAGTCAATGAAATGCTGGTTTTCCATTGTGGTTTTTTTAGTTCATGCTGTTGACTACATGCACGAGGTCAGCGTCCTGCAAATATTAGGTCCAATTTCAAGGAGGACAAGATCAGCAGTGGTAAACTGTTGCTGTTCCAGTCGCTTGAAAAGCTGTACCAGATGCCGTCTCGCCGCAGAGATGGAAATGAGAAGAGCCTTCAGGATGTCATTGACATGTTGAAGAGGACAGACCCGGATGGCGTGCAATAATTCGTGGCAAGAAATCTTAGTAAACTGCCCCGTCACGTTAGATCACATCGACGTTATATATACGCTTCTAAAGGACATTACTACATCGAAAGTGGAGATAACCAAGGTGCAATCCAGAATAGAGGTTTCAGAAGAATCCAATGCTGAACTACGTACGAAAAAAAGCTGCACATGCTGCTGGGTCCTGCTGTGGCTACGTCGCAGCTGTAAGTTTCACGTCTACAATGCTCCACGAAGGTTGAGGAAGTCGTGGAGTCTATCAGAGTGAAGATCAATTGGACTCTGGATGGTTGAAAAGTTGGAATCGCGCCACGACATCAACTATAGATCGTTTGTGGTTTTGAGGATAAGAAGAGGATTTTTGGCCGAGTGTCGTATACCGATGTTTCCGAGAACGATTACGTAGCACCTCGCAGCAAAACACGACGCCGGCCGATGAGACGTGTATACGACGTGCTTGCTTGAAGCTAGTTTATATTAAATATGTATTTTACATTTACTCAGAAGTTTAATTTTTTCACTGCTTCAAGGGGTAGTAGACCTAAGTATTTGAAATTAATATCAGCTTGATACCTCCACGCGTTCTGAGAAAAAGGGTCTTGATAGACGGACAGACAGACAAACGGATAACAAAATAATCCTATAAGGGATAAGTAAAATGTGTTTATTTACGTAAACTTGCCGATTGAATTATATTTCTAGAGATTTTAGTATACGGGTATTGGAAATAAGCAAAAGTAAATAGAGGCCAATAAGTTTAAACAAAAATATAAAATTTCTTTAATCAAATAATAATATACCCACTCGTTTGTGCCCGGTTGATGGCAATAGGCTCGCCCCCTATTACATGGGACTAAAAAAAACATAACTGGCGAAATGTGGATGTACTAATGGGTACACCTCTGCCTAACCCTTCGGGGATTTCAGGCGTGATGTTATGTTATGTTAAATAATAATATACGCGAGTATACAATTGTTAAGTTATATTATAAATATGACACTTGCAATAGGGCTAACATAATATCTGTAAAACCATTAAACAATGATGTGATTCGGGAAGCCTAATCACAGCCACAAAACAATGCGAGCGAACAGCCACGTAGTACCAACAACACTCTGCAGCAGGGTTTGGTTACTTGTGAAACTCTTGTACAGCGGCTGTGGGGAAGACGGCATTTAAGATCCTGAAACAAAATAAGTTTTATTTTTTGTTTATAATTTAAAGAGTGTATTACTAAACGGCGATAGACTGAACACTGACAAGACTACTTCGACGGGTCTCTTCGCCGACGGGTCTCTTCGCCGACAGGGCTAACACTCACACATAGCACATGTTTTTCCTAAAGGGTAGGCAAAAACCAAAGAACGCCACCTCCTACATTCATACATCTCGTCATACAAGCAAGCCGGTTAAGAGTACTGCGCACCTGACCTTTCTGAAGAACCTTACCAATAATGTCAGTGTAGGTTTTCCTAGGGCGACCCTTCCCTGCGTTGCCACTCACCTCTTTTGTCTTCGTCTTTCACTCCTCCTCTCAACATGACCGAACCATGTAAGCATACCCTTTTTATCTTTGTTTTATATTATAAATAACAATAAATTATGCTTAACCTGAACACCTGGCATATCCCTGGCCAATATCTTGTCCCAGTAGGTATTTGAAAATATCTTGTCCCAGTAGGTACCTATTTGAAGACATTGTTTTTTCCATATTTGTCATAGCGATCGTTGGCAGTAGTTGTTGACGGTTGGAATTTAAAATTTCCCAGAGTATCTCTAGCTGTCGCCAGGATTAACTCTTAACTAGATTAACTCTTCGGCTGCAAAATTAATAACAAAACACTTATAGAGTCTGAAAACATATTGTTTCGAACTATCATAATCAAAACATTATTTACATATAAATATTTCCTTGTTATAAACTTATTCACTGAGTTACCATGTTTAACCGTACCTTGATTCCATGATGATTTTGCATCCAACTGACTACAAAATGCTAGTGATCTTAAGTAACTAAGATGAAATAAAATAAGTTTAACCACAAAAAATCAATTTTAAAATTTTTGACTTTTAAATTCCGTTCGCGTTAGACAGCTGACATTGCTGACAAGAACAGAATTTTTCCGATTCTTATTGTCACAATTTAGCCGCAGCCTCTTTTTTATTTTATTTTTTCTGTTTAAAAAGCAAAATCTTTTAATACTTGGGTTCATTTTATGGAAATTACTCGTAACAATTAGATCCTACTACAAAGTAATGTTTTAAAATAAATAAATAATAATAATTTACTCAATTCTACGCGAGATTTTGCAAGGTTATCAATAGTTGTAGCGACATAATCGATCTGCACTGTAACTCTTTAAGCCAATTAAAAACCATTCTTTATAGATACCATCTCGATTTGGATTAGACACTCATGAAGTCACGTGTTTTCAATAATAATAATAATAATAATAATTTTAGAATACCTAGTTTGGTTAAGTTAGCTTTTTTTTCTTTTTTCTCTCATATGCAACTTATCCTTAAAGCATGCGGAGTTTACCTATAAGTGATTGTTACACTATTGTATTATATTCTATTGCATGTTACCTTTAGCATAATACCAGTGTAAACAATTGTTGGTGAACCAATAAATAAATAAATAAATAAATAAATTCTACGTCATAGTAGGAATTCGGACCGATGTGTGAAAGGGACAGCGTTATACAGTTCATATAGCGTTGTTTCTTTTCTACTATAGCAGGCAATAGACAAATCCTAGAAGTAGTTCGTTCTTTCCCAGCACTTTAGCAGGAATAAAACAATATTGAAAGTTGAAGTTCATGGTACGAATATGAGTAATGTTATTATAAGCTTGAAACAAAACGTTATCGAAATAAGAATGTTTTGTAAAAGATTGTGGTAAGGCCCCAGATACGAAATAAATGGCATTGTCGATATGTAAGTTTTTGCTTGCAAATTAAAAAAAAATATAATAAAACCAAAGACAGTTCTCTGTTTGATCACTGCGGGGTTACTAACGTAACACTATTTCTGAATTCACAGTATTATCCCTACGAGCCTCTAAGCTTAAATTTTTCTGAGAACAAATACATTATATGAAATGTATGTGAAATTTCGTCAGTCGTATTACAATTGTCCTGCAGACCCCTTGCTTAATTTGATCGATTTTAAGGAGAAGGCTCCTCTCTTTATTATAGACTGTTCAAGACAAAACGATAGTTTGAAAACAGGCCCCGTAGATGTACGGCTGGAGATTGAATGTTCAGCGCCAATACCAGATAACACAACTGGATATTGTTTAATTATTAACGATCGACTTGTGGAATATAAACCTTTAAGTAACATAGTGCGCAGATTATCATGACAGCCATTGTAGATGTTCAAGGTTTTAAAACAGAAACAAATGAATTTATCATTAAAGAATTTGCTGTATTATTGAATAACAAAATTCAGGTGTTTTTAATTAAGCCACCATTTCCATTTTACGATTTGACGAAACCAGAAAAACGACAAGTCAGTTGGATTGAACATAATAGAAAAATATACTGGAGAGATGGATTTATACCCTACTCAAATCATCAGAATTTGATTGTAGATATTTTAAAAGATAAAAGTGTTTACACCAAAGGTTTAGAAAAAGTGTTGTGGTTAAAAAATATTTTGAATAATAATAATAATATAAATAATTTAGAAGATGAAGGTTGTCCTAATTTTTTAAGTTTGTACAATAAATATGAACATTCTCATGATGTCTATAGTTGTATTTATCATAATAAAATATGTGCTTTAAAAAATGTAATATGTTTAAATAAATGGTGTATAGATAATACATTTTTGAAATAAATATTTGCTTGTTTAATTTTCAAATCCTCTATCCCTACCAATCCCATCAAATGTTAATCATTATAAATTGCTGGCTACCGCAGCACGATATCATTTCACCTTTATAATTATCTGTATGAAGAACTATATAGTGAGTGAATTCGTTTAGACATTATTGGGCAACGGCTAATTCAAGGAGAAGGTTGGTGATGGAAATGGCTGAAGCCGGATTTTTTTATTTTGGAAACGGTGTAAATGATAAAGCAGCGTGTTTCTCATGTGGAGGTGTTATAGAAGATTGGGAGATTTACGACGATCCTTGGATGCAACATGCTATACATTTTCCTCAATGTTTTTTATTTGATTGCTGTGAAAGGAATATATTATATTAATAACTGTCTGAAACAATTACTATATTAGAATAATGCACTATTGCATTGTGTTCTGAGTTGGATCATATCTACCCTATTAGTATATTTATGTATACGATGCCACATTGCACTTGAAATAGATCAATCTGGATCAACAATACCTATGTTATAAATCGTATCGTCTGTAGTCTGATTAGTCATCGTTCGATAAAAACAATTGGGGATTCTGGGATCATGCAGTTCGAGCGAAGCGAGAACAAATGATTCCAGAATCCCCAATTACACCCTACTTGCGCATAATGGGCCTGGATGACTCCGTAGCGGAGGAAGACCTGAGGGCCGCCTTCGTCAGGACTGGAGAGTGCGCTGCCGACCAAGTCAAGGTCGGCGCTATCCGCCCTGACTTCGCGGGGCTTCGAACCGCCATGGTTAGTTGCCCCGTGTCGGCGGCCAAAAGGATAGCGGAGGGTCGAAGGCTCCTGGTGGGCTGGGTTTCGGCGCAGGTCAAACTGCTCGAGCCCAGGCCCCTGAGGTGCTTCCGCTGCCAAGTGGGCAACCACACGGCATGCGTCTGCACCTCGGAGGTGGACCGCAGCGACAAGTGCTTCCGCTGCGGTCAGCCTGGTCACATGGCCGCCTCGTGCAACGCCGCGCCGCACTGCTTCGCATGTGCGGCTGCTGGCAAGCCGGCCGATCACCGGGCAGGGGGAAAGGCCTGCGCCCCGCCCGCCAAGGCGGTCATAATCGCGTCGGCCGCTGCCGGTACCCCGTCTATCGAGAGCGTCAAGAGAGGACGGGGTTGTGTGGCAGCACGGTTCGGGGAGATCACCGTGGTAGGTGTTTACTTCTCCCGGAACCGAACTCTCGCCGAGTTCCACGTCTCCCTTAGGGAGCTAGGAGTCGTCGTCGCCGGGTTCGGTTCCCTCCCCGTGTTGGTCCTCGGGGACTTCAATGCCAAGAACGTGGCTTGGGGTTCCAGGTACACGGACCACGCGCGGGGCAGGATGGTGGAGCACTGGGCTCTGGAGACAGGCCTGGGCATCCTGAACCGGGGTTCTGTCCCCACGTGTGTGCGGATGCGGGGCGAGTCGGTGGTGGACATCTCGTTCGCCAGCCCAGTAATTGCAAACCGCCTCGTCGGGCACCTGGGGAGATCAGGGCCGGACCTTGCGGAGAGCCAGTTCGGCTTCCGCAGGGGGCGCTCCACGGTGGACGCCATCATGCGCGTGAGGGCCCTCACGACGGGGGAAGCAGTATCCCGGGGCAGGGTCGTCTTGGCGGTGTCTCTCGACATCGCCAATGCCTTCAACACCCTGCCCTGGAGTTGCATCAGGGAGGCACTCCGGTATCACCGGATGCCGACCTACCTCCGTCGTGTGGTCGAGGACTATCTGACGGATAGAGCCGTAATCTACCCCGGCCAACGGGGAGAGTGGAACCGGCGAGAGATGTCGTGCGGTGTCCCACACAAAGAACAAAGGTGCGCACTATGGCCTCAATCTTAGCCAACGGGTTCAAGGAAAATGAGAAATGCTACCGTCTCACGGTAGACGAAGCACTCATGAACCACTTTGGAGCCATAGTCATGGCAGTCAAGTTGTCTGGAGCGAGCGTGGTGGTTCTCATCGGAGACGTGAACCAGCTACCATTTTTAGACAGAGAGAACCTATTCCAACTAAGGTACACCCGTCCAAACCTGGTGGCTGGCATCACCCAGGAACTCTTATGCACACACCGCAACCCCATGGATGTGGCGTACGCACTAAGCGAGATATACTCCGGTATATACTCCTCAAAGTCTTCGCTGTCACGGGTTCACTCCCTGAGGGTGGAGGGTTACACAGGCGCGCAAATACCACGGACCGCCCAGAACACCTTATTCCTGGTTCATACGCAAGAGGAGAAAGCGTCGTTAACAAACCAGGGGTACGGGTCCGGCGAAGGGTCGCAAACTTTAACCATCACAGCGTCTCCCACGCGGTAGTGGCGCTGTCGAGACATACAGTCAGTTGCGTCTATTATTCCGATGACGCCGACGACGCCACGGGCCGCTCCGCTAAGAAAGCGATGGATGCGCCAACAAAAACGGTCGTTGACTACAATCTTAAGACGGCCATGCAGCATCGAGACACCGCAGTCGTGGACGCCCTGATGGGACTAGCGAAATCCCTGGTCGGTAGCAGGCAAGCAGCCTCCACATAACCCACTCCAAACAAGTCCCAAACCAAACTCCCTTACCAATCCTGACCTGCCTGGAAACGAATGTAAAATCAATCGCCCAAAGAGCAAGACCCAATAATACACTATTGGGTCTTGTTTTCTTGAACACCTAGAAATAACAAATTACAACATAGTACATAACGTAAACTAAGTGAATAAACCAAATGTAAGTGTATGTTTATCAAAAAGAATACAAAAAAAAATAAAAAATAATACGTATACATCTAACATAACATCACGCCTGTAATCCCCGAAGGGTTAGGCAGAGGTGTACCCATTAGTACACCCACATTTCGCCAGTTATGTTTTTAGTCCCATGTAATAGGGGGCGAGCCTATTGCCATCAACCGGGCACAAATCCAGACTCCGAGGCTGCTACTGAGAAATTCCTGATGGAAAAACCCAATAACACTTTGCCCGACCTGGGAATCGAACCCAAGACCTCATGCACAGCAGTCGGGCTTGCGACCACTAGACCAACGAGGCAGTCTGCGACCACTAGACCAACGAGGCAGTCATAATACGTATACATATATAAATAAAATGGACTCCTCATAGTTTTATTTTAGTATTAAGTAAAACGTGCCAGTAGGAGCACGATAGTGTATTAAGAACTGTAACAATAAACTATAAATAATTAAACACAGTAAAAAAGAGCGCGGACGACCATGTCCGCAGTAATATTATTGAAAAAAAAAAAAAAAACCAAACCTGACCTGACCTGGCCTTTTTTTTTTTTTTTTTTTTTTTTTTTTTTTTTTTTTTTTTTTTTTTTTTTCGTGGGGAAATCCTCATGGACTGCCTCCACCTCGGGGAAGGCGGAGGGGTGTGTCGGACTCTTACCGACTAAAACCCCACGGTGTTCCTCCAATTACCTTTTGCCGGGGCACGGGGGCGCTCAGAGCATTCTTCCGCACCCCGGCAGGCATCGACCCGCCACCGCCACAAGACGGGTCCCGTCACCCCGTGCGGCCGTCACTCACCGGCCGCACTGACTCCAGCACAGCGCGCGGGGAACACCACGCGCGCCTTACTCTCGGGCCTGTTTCTGTTCGGGCCACGGACTGCCCCCAAGTCCGCTGCCCGCAGGCCCCATGTCATGGTGGCCGGAGATCGTTCTGCGCCCTCCGGCGCCTGGTGCGTCTAATGCGGGTGGGATGGGAGGAGGAAGCCTCCCTCTCCCGTTCCGCCGCCTCTTTTGCGGTCATCACCTCCTCGCAGAAGGAGGCGACGGCGTCCCAAGCACTCTCGTAGCCGCCTCGTAGGAGATCGTACGGTATCCCCTAATCACTCTGACGGCCATCGCCCGCTGCGGCCTTCGCAGTACAGCGATATTTTTGGCCGTCAGAATGTCCGCCCACACTGGCGCCCCGTACAGGGCCATGGACCGTACGATCCCCACGTAGAGCTTCCGGCAGGTAGAGTTAGGCCCTCCGAGATTGGGCAACAGCCGCGCTAGAGCAGCCGCAGTGCCCATCAATTTGGGGGCCAACTGCCGGAAGTGCGGCCCAAAATCCCATCGGCTATCGAGGACAAGTCCTAGATACTTCATCGTGGGCTCGATGCCGATGCGAACCCCTCCCACTACAATGTTTGAGCCCGGAGGAGGCCCTTTCCGGGGCCTATGAAAACACAGGGCCTCCGATTTGTGCAAGGCCACCTCCAAGCCCAGACGCCGGATCCTTCCAACGACCTGCGCGACCCCAGCCGTCGCCAGTATGGTCGCCTGCCGGTGTGACCTTCCACGCGCCGTCACCAACGTGTCGTCAGCGTAACAGATGACGCCGACGCCGTGGAGAAGTACACCACGCAGGACCCAGTCGTAGCCGATGTTCCACAGAAGTGGCCCCAGAACCGATCCCTGTGGAACACCGCACGACATCTCTCGCCTACCCCATCCTTCCTGACCCGGGTAGATAACTGCCCTCTCCGACAGGTAGGCCCCGATTATACGGCAGAGGTAGGGGGGCACCTTATGGTACAAAAGTGCCTCCCTAATGCAACTCCAGGGCAAGGTGTTGAAGGCGTTGGCGATGTCCAGAGACACCGCCAAGACGACCTCACCCTGGGATACTGCTTCCTCCGTCAAAGTCAAAGTCAAAGTCAAAGTCAAATCATTTATTTCAATTAGGCCACTATAAGGCACTTTTGAACGTCATTACATGAAAAAAAAAATAATAGAATTGAATCTAGTTGCCCCTTCCAAAAGGTAGTTTTGTATGGAGAAGAATGGGCAAGAAACTCCATACGTACTCTTTTAAAATCAATGTTTTACAATGTTATTATTTGTATACATAGTCATACGTAATTACATGTGAATACAATGTACCTTCTATAAAAAAAAAAAAAAACTACTGTACACACAAAAATAATTTATATTACAAATTAGGAATTCAGGCTAAAAATATGTTTAAAGTTACATCATGTTCACATGTTAACAAATATTGGAACTGTAGACAACCACTCTCAACATCTCAACCAACAATGAAACAGCGTGTGAGCCTGCGCAATCCCATAGTAAAAGTCAAATAAAAAATAAAAATATAATAAAAATGTCAAAAGAAAAAAGGAAATATATATACACATATTTATATATATATTAAAATTAATATTAACCAGCTTGATTTTGTCTAGAATGAATAGTAATTGTCCTATGGAGCAGGACCAGCATGTTTCCAAGCAGTCTTATCTTGAATATAATCCTCTAATTTATAGTATGCTTGGTTGCAAAGTGTACTTTTAATATGTGTCTTAAATTTTCTTTCATTTAATTTTAATATATCAGAAGGTATTTTGTTGTAACATTTAACACAGTACCCCATAAAAGATGTATTTACTTTAGACAATCTAAAATAAGGTTGAGCTATTTTATCTTTATTTCTGGTATTAATATTATGTCTATCACATATTTTCTTAAAAAGTTTTAGATTTTTTCTCACGTACATAATATTTTCATAAATAAATTGGCAAGGCACTGTCATAATATTAATCTTCTTAAATACTTCCCTAAGAGATTCGCGACGAGGTAGATTGTAAATGGCTCTGACAGCTCTCTTCTGTAAAATAAAAATGGTTTCAATGTCAGCAGCCCGACCCCACAATAAAATGCCATAAGACATAATGCTATGAAAGTAGCTGAAATAGACTAATCGCGCAGTCTCTACATCTGTCAACTGCCTTATCTTTCTAACAGCATACGCTGCTGAACTTAACCGTCCCGCAATAGATGTTATATGAGGTCCCCATTGTAATTTGTTGTCGAGCGTGATTCCTAGGAAAACCGTTTGATTAATAAATTCCAGTTTTTCTCCATTCAATATTATATCACATTCGCTACTTCTAACGTTTGGTAAACTGAATCTAATACATTTAGTTTTTTTTTCATTTAATACTAAATTATTAACTGTAAACCAATTTTGGACCTGAAGAATGGAGTTATTCACGTCGTCAAGATTTTGTGACCGCCTGTCTATTTTAAAAATCAATGAGGTGTCATCTGCAAATAACACCATCTTCGGTTCATTTTCCAGTAATTGAGGCAAATCATTTATATAAACTAGAAATAGAAATGGACCCAATATCGAACCTTGAGGAACGCCCATAGTCGTTTCAGACCCCAATGAGTTTACGCCGTTTACCTGAACTTTAGCCTGTCTACCTATCAGATATGACCTTAGTAAACCAAGAGATGTTTTACTAATCCCGTAGTACTCCAGCTTCAACAAAAGTGTCTCATGGTTAACGCAATCGAACGCCTTTGAGAGGTCGCAAAAGATTCCAACGGCATCTTGAGCTTCCTCCCAGGCGTTAAAAATGTTCTTTAGTAGGGTGACACCAGCGTCAGTTGTACAACGCCCTTTGGTGAAACCGTACTGTTGTTCATGAAAGATGGAATTTTTATTAAAGTGACGTAACATTTGATTGAGCATTAACTTTTCAAATACCTTACTGAGAACTGGGAGAATCGACACAGGCCTATAATTGTTGGGTTCCTTACTATCACCCGCTTTAAACAATGGTACGACTTTACTGTGTTTCATCAGATCGGGAAAGACTCCTTGGTCTACACTGGTGTTAAATATTAAGGCTAAATAGGGCGCAATGGTTTCGATAATAGACCCACTAACTTTTACAGACATTCCCCAAAGATCTGCTGTTGATTTAATTTTAAGATCTTTAAAAGTTTTTATGACAGCCTGGGGGTTAGTATGTTGAAATCTAAATTCCACAGGGCAAGCCTTAACATTATTTTTAAGTAAGGCAGCAGAGAGAGCGGGGGAGGAATTCAAAGCCTCAGTAGTTTGAAGGGGAATATTAGCAAAAAAAGTTTCAAATTCCTGGGCTACTTCTATATCTGTATTAATAGGGCCATGTGCAGTCTCTAAATTAAATTCAGTATTACGCTGTTTTTTTCTACCTGTTTCATTGTTTATTATTTGCCAAGTAGTTTTTATTTTGTCATCAGCTGACTTAATTTTTTTACTTATGTGAAGAGCTTTCGCTATTTTACAAACACTTTTAAAAAGCTTTGAATATTTGGAAACATACTTATGAAAATTTATATTAATTGTATGTTGCTTTAGTCCATAAAGTTCAAATAGTTTTTCTCTGCTTTTACGAATACCTGGAGTCGCCCAGTCGCTAAATAAGAACTTTGTGTAAATACTTTTAGTTTTTAGCGGAAAATTGTCATTAAATTGGATTTTTAAAATTGAAAAAAATTCGGCATAAAACTCATTTGAGTCACCTATATTATTGAAACTATGAGTGCATAATTTACTGGACAAAGAATTATTAAATTTTTCTAAACTTTTACAATTAATTGGCCTAAACCTAATTTGAGTTTTTTGTAGTGGTACGTAGGCACAGAACGTAATTGATTGTCTACTATGATCAGATGGCAGCCTGTTAACAATTTCCTTATGAAGGTATTCACAATTACAAAATATATTGTCAATACAAGTGGCAGAAGAAGCTGTCACTCGGGTAGGCTCACTAAAAACATTTGACAAATCAAATGATTTGAAAAGGCTTAATAATCTGATACTACTAGTGTTACTTTCTAACAAATTAATATTAAAGTCACCACATATAATGATTGATTTACTACTAATACTAACTCTTTTTAATACATCTTCCATTACAGAATCAAACACAGATAAATTCTGGTAACTGGGAGGTCTGTATACACAAACTATAACATGCTTATCAAGCTCAACACAGGACAATTCAATGGTGTGTTCAACCGATAGTCTAACAATGTCTTTACGTTCTTTAGATTTAATTGAATTTTTAATAAGTATTAATGAGCCACCATGTATCATCTGTTTCCGGCTGAAGTGACTAACTACACAATAATTTTCATAATTAATAGACATTACTTGGTTATCTTTAAGCCAATGTTCGGTAAAACAAACAATATCAAACTTGGTTTTTTCTAGAAACATCTCAATTTCTAGTAATTTGGAAGAGCAACCTTGAATATTTTGACTAAACAATTTTAAAGTATGTTGCTTTCCCTTACATGCTACCTTGCCAGAAGATACCTTTTTATTATTCAGTAATAATAAGTGATTATTTGAAGAGGTAACTTCTGTTGTCTCACAATTTAGTTTAAAGAGTTATCCGGAGTGACCCCCACAACCTCAACCGAAGAGTTAAAGATACCGGTGTGTGTTTCAGCAGAGAGAGAATACCCTATCTGGCTGGTATTGGCCTCCAAAGGTATTGGTATTATTGGTGGACACTCCTTCGTACACAGTAAAAATTCACAACAATCAATCACTGTGTTGTTAGCAGAAGTATACAACACAGTTTCGTCACTTATCCTACATTGTGTTATATTTGCTATAACAATGTTAATATTATATGCTATCAACATAGCAATCAAATGTCTACATTCTCCAGACAGGGATAAAGTTCCCTGAGTTAACTTAAAACCACTAACAAATTTATTAGTGTCAAAAAACAATAATTTGTCACTATGACAACATGTCAACCGATGAATAATACTATTCAGCTTAAAAATATGATTGTTCTCAAAATCTGATAAAGTATCAGAATAGGGAAAAGCACACAACATTAGCTTCCCTATATTTAGCTTTAATAAGGTGTTAACACCATCCAGTATGTCCTTTTTGGTGGTACCAGTACTATTACCTAATAGTAAAACCAGTGTGGAGTAATGGTCTAGTTTTGAATCTACTATTTTTTTAATAATTTGTTGAAAACTTATATTATGGTAACTATGATTCATAAAACTATGGCTAAGGTAATTGTGTAGTATTTTCCCAAAGCCTGACCCTAGTTCATCACAGAATATGATAGTTTTATTAATTTCCTGCATTTGTGTATTATCACAGGTAGGTATCACAGGAGTCACTGCCGGTGAAGACATGTCAATCAGAGGCTGAGGGAGCCGCGGTTGGTCAGCACAGCTGCATGAGAGATTATTTGTCAGAGACTCATACCTCTCAGCATTGTACTTAACCAAGTCCAGTAGTTCCCCAGCCTCAAATAATCGATCGGTTAATTGTTGTTGTGACAATTCATATTTTTCAAAAATATCTTTCAGCATGTACTCTTTGTATAATAAATCACTCTGTAGTTGCTGAATATCAGTATCATACTTCTCCCGGAATTTATCTAACTCCACTGTGCAGGTATTCAACTCCTTTGAAAGCGAAATACGGTCCTTCCTGAGTAAAAGATTTAATTTAAGAAGGTGTTGTTTTTTTATTGTTTTCTGTGATCGTTTAATCAATTTCTTAATTTTTATGTATTTTTTTAATTTGTTATGACTCATTAAAGCAGGGCATAATGGCATGGTATCATCACCAGTCAAATCTATCGTTACACTAGACTCACACACTGTTTTTAACCTACTGCCTACTAACTCATTAAACAGGTTGTTAGTGCAAGCAACCTGTCCGCTGAACTTGACTGTCTCTGAGTGAGACAAGGCCTTATGGGCATTACACAATTCTTGTTCAAGTTCTGAGATCTTATTTAATGCATGTTCATGGATGTCACTGCACTCTTGAAACGATGACACTTTGTACTTGAGTTGAGTGTGTTGGTCGGCTAAGTCCATGTGTTGAATATGAAGTTCTGCCAGCTCATTTTTCAAGAAGGTGTTTTTATCTACTATATTCTTAACTTCCACCTCACTGTCTTCCCTTTCCTGGAGCAGCTGTTTACATAAGGCTTTAGAAGCCTCAAGCTCCTTTAAGGTGGATCTAAGTTTAGCTTCCATCTCCTTGAGAGTAGCACTGCGGGTCATCATTTTCTTAAAATGTCAGTCACCTGTAATATATATATTTGTGCAGCTAAATACTAATGCAAGTTTAGATGTATTACCTATTTATAGAAGTAGGAGGTAGTAGGGAAAAAAAAGACTTAAAGTAAAGAAAAAATAACAAAGAAAAAAAGTTATGACTTTAAAACAAACAGATGATTAAAATTAGATTTGGTTAATTAATTAGAAGTACATAAATGGAAACGTTAAACATAAGTAAACAAGAATAGGTACCACAACTTTTAACTTTATTGCCTACAAGTTTATAGCAATTTACAAGTTTGGGAAGTTAAATGTATGTAGTAGATAGGCAAAAGAAAAATACAATGCGCCTATTTCTGTGTAGTGATTTATGTAGTGTTTTAACTGTATGGGCGAGTGTTTTCGTCGTCGATTTTGCTTCCACTACTTGTCAAGCAAAAGGAGACATAAACCAGTGCCAGTGTGTGATGGACGTGGCTCAGCAGCCTGAGCAGTATCTTGTGATGTTTAGTAGTATGAAATACAACTTAGATAAAACAAAATACTCCCCGGGTTTCGATGATATTTAAAATCCTTCACCGTTGGGACGATGACTTGACAGCTCGTTTTTTGGTTAAGTTATTGTCGCAGTTTTCGCGACAAAAACACTGCACAAACACTGTACGTAGTATATTCACTTAGTTTTTATAAGATTACACTAATTTTACGTAGTTAAAAGACCTTTATACAATTTATAAAAAAATTAAATCTAAGAGTTCGTTTTTTGACGACCGGCTCACACAGTGTTGCCAGCAAAAAAGTCAGGACCCCTAAGCGCATGATCGCGTCCACCGTGGAGCGCCCCCGGCGGAAACCAAACTGGCCGTCCGCCAAATCCGGCCCCACGTCTCTCAGGTGTCGGACGAGGCGGTCTGCAATTATTCTTTCGAACAACTTGCCCACCTCGTCCAACAACACGATGGGGCGGTATGCGGACGGCGAGTCCGCAGGGCGCCCCTCCTTCTTGAGCAGAACCAGCTTACCGGTTTTCCATCGGTTTGGAAACTGGCCTCGCTCTAAACACGCGCTCAGGAGTCCCACTAATCGGGGCCATAGAGCTCCCATGGCCAGGACCCATGCACGGCCAGGTATGCCGTCGGGTCCCGGCGCGGTATTTTTGGCCTGGAGCCTTTCGACCGCCGCTCTCAGCTCTACCCGGGTCACTTCGGGCACGTTGTCGTCGTCTTCCGCGTTAGGTACTTCGTGAGGCGGAACCATCGGCGGTGGCGTATGTTCCGCGCGGGAAGGGAACAGAGCGCTCACCACCTCTTCCAGTAGTTGCGGCCGGAGACTCCGGGACAATGGGGGGGCCCACGAGCGTAGTTTGCCCCGTACCATAAGGTATGGGCGCCCCCACGGATCTCGGTCCAGAGTCGCTAGTAGCTCTGCGCGGGCGTCTGCCTTGGCCCGCTGGATAGCTGTCTGCAGGGCGGTCTTCGCCGCTCTGTACCCCTCATATAGCTCCGCCTCAGTGGCCGCCTCATCAGGTGAGCGGCGGCGCCGCCGTCGGTACCTGGTGTATAGGCGTCGCGTCGCCACACAGGCGACCTGACCTGGCCTGACCCGACCTGACCTGACCTAACCTAACCTTTTTTTTTTTTTTGGGGTGGAAAATCCTCATGGATGTCCACCGCCCTGGGGAGGGCGGAGGGGTCTGTCAGACTCTTACTGACTAAAAACCACCCCAGTGTTCCCCTCTCACACTTATACCGGGGATCACGGGAACGTACGCGCCTTCCGCGATCCCCAACTGGTGCCGGCCCGCTTCCGCGGGCCTCCTCAGGTCAGGGGGGGGAGTGAGGTGTTTAACTCCCCCCGCGACGTCAAAGAGGGGCGCGCGTGGAACACTACGCGCCGCCACCTCGGGTCCGGATGAATGGTGGGCGACGGACGTCCCCAAGTCCGCCGCCCCTGGACCCATTTAAGGGGGCCGGAAGAGGGCGTTGTCCGCCCTCCGCCGACGCCCGGTGCGCCTGCTGCGGGCCGGGAGAGAGGTTGTAATCTCTCTCTCCCTTTCCGCAGCCTCCTTCTGCGAAATAACCGCCTCGCCGCCGACCATCGAAGCGACAACGGTCGGTAGCGACAGGTCACTGCCAACTTCAGAGATGAGGACACGACGCGGCTCCTCCCAAGCCGTACCTTCTGACAGCGTATGCCGCGCCGTGTCCTCCCGGCAGTCCACGCAGTGATGACACCGGGCGTCCGGCTCCCTGTTTATGCGACACAGGTACTTCAACAACTTGGACAGCAACTTGGGCGCCAGCCGCCGGAAGTGGGGCTCGAAGTCCCACCGGCTGTCGAGCACCAATCCCAGGTATTTCATGGTAGACTCGACAGCGATCCGAGCCCCCCCGACCACGATGTGTGAGCCGGGTGGCGGCGCCCGCCGGGGGCCATGAAACACCATGGCCTCCGACTTGCTGAGGGCCACCTCCAAGCCTAGGCGACGTATGCGGCCCACCACCTGTGAGACCGCAGCCGTCGCCAGCAACGCTGCCTCCCTATGCGAGCTCCCCCGGGCAGTGACGAGGGTGTCGTCCGCATAACACGTCAGGTCTACCCCCGGACTGAGCTCGCCCCTCAGCACCCAGTCCTACCCGATGTTCCACAAGAGCGGGCCCAGGACCGAGCCCTGTGGAACACCGCACGACATTTGGTGCTGGTAGATACCATCTCGTCCCACGTAGGTGACACACCTCTCCGACAAATAAGCCCCAATGATGTGGCGGAGGTAGGGAGGCACGCGATGATAGCGCAGTGGACCTAACCTAACCTAACCTAACCCAGTTCCCTCCCAGCCTGGTGGTCGGATCGTTTTTAAAGCCGTTCCGCAGTAAAAAAAATCAAAAAAGTGGTTAAAAGTGCTCGGATTTTGACAAATCAAGTGACAGGGTGTGCAGAAAAGTTGCCCCCATATTATCAAGTTAAATTTCAATCCAGATTGCAGTGCCGTGTAGTGAAAACTCGTGAAAAACCCTCTGTTTAGAGGTTAAGTTACTTCAACTGGGACTTTCTTACGTATTTGCGGTGAAACAAGATCGACAACCCTACGCTTTTCTTTTTTAAAAAACACAGCGGAGCAACGCCACCTTTGTTCTGGACCACTCTCCATTGGCCTGAAATCACGTTTCTCTGAGTTATTCAGGAAAAACCGAAAACCACGTGGCCTGAAAACCTCGAACGAGACATCGTAGCGGAGTGAAACTTTGCAGTACGAAAAAGGCTTATAGAAGGGGACGAAATCTGCAAGTAGTAGAATTTTAAGTCAAATACTTTTATTACTATTATTATTTGAAAACTAAAAGTTTGACCTTCAATAACTCACAAGGAAATTGACATTTTTATATTCAGCAACTGTTATCTTTGGCGCGCTTATTGGAAGAAGACACACAGAAAATTTCAGATTTTTAGCTTAATTAGTTTTAATGTAGAAATTAAAAAACCATAAAAACCACATAAATTAAATTTTTCTATAGTAAATGTAGAAAATTGAAAAATTTTATTTTAATAGCAGATAGTACACAGTTTTTCCATAATTTAGATGAATTTTTCAAATTTTTACAATTAACGGTTACAAAGTTATTGATTTTTTTAAGCATTTTTCCAAATAAAATCAGATTAAATAGTATAAATTGTTTTTCGACCACAGGAGTGTCTTTTTAATGTGTATTGTGACTAGATTAAGCCCAAGGTTGCGCCCAGTAACTTCAAAATTGACGAAAATAGCTTTTTTCAGCCATCTTGGTTTTATTGGTTACAACATTAAAGTATAAATATCTCCGAAGTTACTGGACGTAGAAGACCCGGATTTGCACATTTCTGAGTGGGAGAAATGGGATGGAATGGGATTTTATTCATCCGGTTTTCAGGTGTTTTCAGGGCCTGAAGTTTTTCAGCACTGAAATCACTCTTAGGACATAGGGAAGACCTGGGCAATCTTCACATTCGAAACCGCATCTCTCTCCGATAGACGGTTGCGGAGTTATAACCACTTTTTTTCTGTTGCCCTTTACGTTCCGGGGCCACGGTATCCTGTTAAGACGTCCCGCAACCCCGGCAGGCGTTGGCCCCGTTGGGGGCCCCGTCCCTGTGCTGACAGCTCTTTGAGGCGCGCGCGAACAGAACGCGCCGTCGACCCGGGCTTGGTCCTTGATCGGACGGCGAGCTACCCATTACTCGCCGTCCGCAAGCCCGCGCCTACGGTGGCCGGATGTCGCCTCGCGACGTCCGACGCCCTGGGCGTCTCCCGCGGCGGCTGGGGCGTGAGGTGGTTCTCTCCCTCACGCGGCCCGCCTCCTCCTTCGCTAGCATTACTGCTTCGCAGAAGGAGGTGACTGCATCCCATTCCCTCTCGCCCCGGAGCATGGCCTGAACCAGGTCCGGACGCGAGAGGTCGCCGCCGCCTATCCCCTCCGTGAGGACACGGCGGTGCTCTGCCCAAGCGGGGCAGTCCTGCACCGTATGCTCCACCGTGTCCTCCGGGCGATCCACACAGTGGTGACACCCGGGCGTTTCCTCCCGCCCTATCCGACACAGGAACCTCCCGAAACAACCGTGTCCGGTGAGGACCTGCGTCAGGCGGTAGATGAGGACGCCGTAGCGCCTCTCCAGCCACTCCTCAAAGAGGGGTCTTATCGCCGCGATTGCGGCGTGCCCGAACTTGGGTTGTGACAGTCGCATCTCCCATTCCGCCATAAGATCGCACCGGAGCTCACTCCGCAGTGCCGCGATTTGCCGCGGCAGCGGGGTTTCGCCCCGGCGCTGCGCGTCCACACGCCACTCGTAGACGCGCTGGAGGACTGTTGCCTCCAGATCCCACGGCGGCAATCCAGCAAGGAGGCTTGCCGGTTCGCCGGAGACCGTGCGATATCCCCGGATCATCCGGATGGCCATGACCCTCTGGCATGCCACCAACTTGGCTGGTGGCCGCCGCCTGATGGTAGGGGCCCACACAGGGGCCCCGTAGAGGGCCAAGGACCGCACGACTCCGGCGTAAAGCCTCCGGCAGGAGGCGCCTGGTCCCCCGAGTTTGGGCAGGAGCCGCCAAAAAGCAGCCCCAGCCCTGTCCAATCACGGAGCCAGACGTCGGAAATGCTCCTTGAAGCTCCACCGGCTGTCGAGGACGAGACCCAGATACTTCATCGTCGCCTCGACGCCGATGTGAACCCCTCCCACCGTTTTTTGGGAACCCGACGGTGGCGCGTTCCGAAGACCATGGAAGCACATGGCCTCGGATTTGTGCAATGCCACCTCGAGTCCCAATTGCCGGATCCTTTCGACGACTGTCGCAACCCCTCGCGTCGCTAGGTCGGCCGCCGCCTGGTGCGACTCTCCCTGTGCCAGGACGAGCGTGTCGTCAGCGTAGCAGACCACGCTGACGCCGTCAGGGAGGTCGGCGCGCAGCACCCAGTCGTATCCGATGTCCCACAGAAGCGGTCTCAGGACCGATCCCTGTGGGACACCGCACGACATCTCTCGCCGTTTCCACTCTCCCCGTTGGCCGGGGTAGATGACGGCCCTATCCGTCAGATAGTCCTCGACAACTCGACGAAGGTAGGTCAGCATCCGGTGATACCGGAGTGCCTCCCTGATGCAACTCCAGGGCAGGGTGTTGAAGGCATTGGAGATATCGAGAGACACCGCCAAGACGACCCTGCCCCGGGATACTGCTTCCCCCGTCGTGAGGGCCCTCACGCGCATGATGGCGTCCACAGTGGAGCGCCCCCTGCGGAAGCCGAACTGGCTCTCCGCAAGGTCCGGCCCGGATCTCCCCAGGTGCCCGACGAGGCGGTTTGCAATTACTCTTTCAAAGAGCTTGCCCACCTCGTCGAGCAGCACGATGGGCCGGTATGCGGACGGTGAGTCCGCAGGGCGCCCCGGCTTCTTGATGAGAACCAGTTTCCCCGTCTTCCAACGAAGCGGGAACTGGCCCCTCTCTAAACATGCGCTTAAGAGCCCCCCTAGTCGAGGACCGAAAGCCCCCGAGGCCAGGACCTAGGCTTTCCCAGGTCCGTCGGGTCCCGGGGCAGTTATAACCACTTTAAGTTGGTGTTTGACAGCTGGGCGGCCATCTTGGAAAACTTTGACCCAAAGCAGCTCCGGAATCAGTGGTCGTAGAGAGTTGCGGCTTTTGGATTATTGATTAGGGGGATAAACTCTGTCGGGTAAAATCAATTTCAGGCGGTTTCGTGCTAAAAGTTTTCAGTCGCCTGAAATTCACCTTGCGTGAAGGGTGGGATCAGGACAAGCCAGAAGAGTCCAAACTCGGGGGTTCTGCGACTGTCCAAAGTGGAGATATCACCTGTCAAAGTGAGACTTTGACAGCTGTGCCGCCATCTTTGTTTAACTTTAAACACCTATATCTCCCAAACGGGGGGCCCGTAGAGTGACGGGGTTTGCTTTATTAGAATCGGCTGGCACTCCTCCCTTGAACGGTCTGGCTTTCAGGCTTTTTCAGGATCGTAAATTTTTTCGACCTGAAAACCACATCATTGTATAGATCTCATCGAGCTCAGTAAAACAAACCCAAGCACGGTGAAATTCGGTCGGACGGTTGCGGAGATAACCAGCTTTAACCATCTCTCAGTCGCCATCTTGGATAAAACCAGAAACTAGACTCTGATAGCTCCGCTGCCGCTTGGGCTAGGTGCTTCGAATTTGGGGTCGTTGAAACGGGCTCGGCGGGCTCTACCCAGTGGTCTCATCAGATTGACTCTACGTAGAGTCACTTTTGTAAAAAAGTTGAAAATAGTCTTAGACGACTTAAATTAACCTTAAGTCTATTTAGAGCTCTTGACCATTACCCAAACAATTTGTGAGCCTAGATAGAACATTAGTAGAGACAGGATTACAACTTTTGTTGTAACTGTACCTTAGTTTTTAAGATTGTTTGTGCGGTTTTATTTTGACATTTTTGTCTTGTTTTATTATTTCATTGTGTCCCTATTGACGCTCTGCATTTGACGTATACCTCCAACATGTTTAGAACACCGTTAAAGGCGGCCGATAGCGAAAAATCGCCGACAAAACCTGGAGCAGTCCCCCCTCAAAACGTTAGACGCAGCGTAGGAGAGTGGGAAGCCGCAAATAGCAGCCGCACCCCCTCCTCAACAGATAAGACGCCGCAGGCTGGCCCTGCAGAAACTAAAAATAAGGATGCCCTAACACAAGGGAACAAAACTGTGACAAAGGTCAAAAAGACCATCGAAATGATCTCGCCGCTAAGTAACAAATATGCGAACCGTTCTACAGAGGCACTAGCCTGCCTCAACAAAGCCAAGCAGCACCAAAACAGCTCCAGGAATACAAAAACCGAGATCAAAGCAGGTATCACCGAAGCCATTGAACGGCTGTATAGAATGGTTAAGGACATTGAATCGGAGCTAAAATTAGCCAAACAAAATGCGACCAGGGAAGGGCCCTTATCGAAGGAAATAGAGGCAGTCACCTTAACTCCTCCAGAAAATACGTACACCAGTAAGATACTGCAAAGCATTGAGATACAAGCAAACCTTCTTGTAAAGAACAACAAAAAGATTGAAGAACTGAAGGAAGCAATAGACAGTCAGAAGGAGCTCCTTGCCCAGGGAAAAACCTATGCGACCGTGGCCGCAAACCAAAGTGTAACGTCACTGACAAAGCGTAGCACCTTGCACTCGGTTGTGGTCACATCCAAAGACGAAACTGAAACAGGGGACGAAGTACTCGATAAAGTAAGGAAAGTCGTGAATGCAAAGAATGGGTGGATAAAAGTAGAAAGAGTAAGAAAAGCCAAGGATAGGAAGATAATAATAGGTTTACAGACCGAAGAAGAAAGAGGCAAAATTAAGGACCGACTTTAAAAAGAAGGAGTTGACCTCACTGTCGAGGAAGTCAAAAACAAGGACCCGCTCTTGATCCTTAGGAACGTCTTAGTAATAAATACTGACGAAGATGTCCTTAAAGCATTACGAAATCAGAATCAGGGTGTTTTTGACGGCCTCGACACTGAGGAGAACAGGGTAGAAATAAGGTACCGAAGAAGGACAAGGAACCCTCACATTGGCCACATTATCGTCAGCGTCTCGCCCACCATCTGGCGACGAGCGGTGGAGATCGGGACCGTTCACATAGATCTCCAGCGCATCAGGGTCGAAGACCAGTCTCCGTTGGTCCAGTGCACTCGCTGCCTAGGCTTTGGACACGGAAAGCGTTTTTGTAAAGAGCCTGCTGACCTGTGTGGCCACTGAGGTGGCCCCCACATGCGATCCGAGTGTCCGGACTGGCTGTCGGGTCTACCACCCGCCTGCCGAAATTGCACGAAAGCCAAAATTGAACACGGCACGCAACATAATGCTTTCAGCCATGACTGCCCAGTTAGAATAAAATGGGACAATATAGCCAGGTCTACCGTGGCGTATTGCTAAAGGCACCACAATAGAAAATATCCCTTACGGAGACATACAGGCAAACCTCCAACGCAAGAAACTAGCAACCAACGAGCCTCTTACAGAAGCCACGGAGCGTGGAACAGCGGTGGCACTTTTGCAGGAACCGTACGTGGGTGCAACAAAAGTAATGAAGAGTCACAGGGGCGTTAGAATCTTCCGGAACACTGGAATAGGAGATGGGACTGTCAAGGCAGCAATAGCCGTTTTTAACAGCGACTTTATAGTTAAACAGTACCCAAAACTCACCACTAATAGCATTGTAGTGGTGGGAATCCAGACCAGTGCCTGGGAGGCCACGCCTGTCTCTTTTCACTTCGAGCCAGACCAGCCCATAGATCACTATTTGGAACACCTTAAAAAAATAGAGAGAGAAATCGCACCCAAAAAACTCATCGTTGGAGGGGACGCCAATGCCAAAAGCATATGGTGGGGCAGCCCGACGGCGGACCTTAGGGGGGAAGAGGTTGCAGGAACACTCGGTGAACTAAACCTTAACATACTCAACAGAGGGGAAATTCCGACCTTCGACACAATCCGAGGAGGAAAGCGGTACAGTAGTCACGTGGACATTACTGCTTGCTCCAACGATATATTGGATATGATAGACGACTGGAGGGTAGACGAAGAACTAACGAGCTCGGACCACAACAGCATCACATTTATAATCCTCTTGCGATAATTTAAGGGCATCAAAGTTGAGCGAACCACGAGGAAATTTAACACCAAAAAAGCAAACTGGTCCAAATTTCATACAAAATTTGGCCAGTTGAAAATAAATGTTAAATTCACAGCAGCCGAGGTGGATAAAATTAGGTGCATAGAAGAAATAGAAACGGCAACAAACAACCTCGCAAAGGCTATTGACCAAGCATGTATGGAATCAATACCAACAATAAAGGTTAAAGACAAACTTACCTTGCCATGGTGGTCCGAGAGAATCGCTGAGATGAAGAAGACTGTCGCTACCCCCCAACAAACAAAAACGTCATATAAGACTTGACTTCTACGACATAAAGTTGAATAGCAGTCTTATAATGATAGTGAGATGACTACTAGGTCCTTTAGACGTCTTGAATTTAACTTATTAGTCGTGCGACGAATTTGTCATAATAAGCTGGGCTTAGCAACGTTGGTAAGACTAAACTAAACGACGTTATATTACAGTCTTAGCTAAAACGTTTGTGCGACAACGCAATAGTCATACTAACGTTAGAGTCCATTAAACGTTTTGAACCGACCAAATTAGGTCTTTGAAAAACCTTTATATGACATTTATGTAACGTAGCAGTTATATAGACGTTTTGACATTGACGTTTATATAACGATCACTATCCTGTTTTACAGCGGTCAATTGGAGACTCTAAAATGACTTGGTTGTTTATTTAATACTCAAATATAACCTATATAATACATGATGTCCGTTTAATGTCATGCCCTGACTTTTATCAAACTTGTAGGCGCATTTAAGTCAGGTTTTGACTTTAAAACGTCTAGGCTGTCATATTTACGGAACGTTTGAATAAATTTACTACGAAAAATGGGAACAAAAAATTCGTGGAGAAGACTTAAACGTAGAGGAACTTTCAAAAGGAAAGTAAATCGAGATTTCCTTTTATTAAAAAGTACAACGCCAGCAACCCTGGCATTAATAACAAATGTTGAAGAAGAAAAGTGTACAACACATGAACAACAAAAAGGTTCAGTATCAATATTTATTTTATTTCTATAAAAATATTGTGTGTGATTTCTTCCGATATTAAATTCGTTATTTATCAGTAAATGTTGTGTTGATTGATTTGTTTTTAATATATTTTTGTTTTTAATACAGGTTGTAACAAAAAATTGCCAGTAAAACTTATTAAAAAAAAAAAAAATCTTTTTTCATATTTCGACCCATGTTTCTTTGGGAAAGTTGTCCAGGGTAGGTTCACCCCTGAAAGTTTACAATAATGTTAAAATGTTTTGAAATCTGCACTGCATTTTTACTGTGACCTGCAAAATGAAAAGGGTTTTAAATTTATAGAAGAACCCTAATAGCTAGCTGTCATGGCGTATTGCATGGTCTTGAAATAACCTCAATACAACTTTATGTCTTTACAACGTCGTAAAGAGATAAGTGTGTGACAAAAGCAACATGTCCGACATTTTTAGAAATAAACATATTTTTATTAATAAAAATATAATAATTTAAACACAAAATTGCGAGGGGGCATGAAAATCTGCAATAAAAACACATAGGTATATTATCATATAACTTTAATACCCAGTCGAAATAAACGGTATGAGAGACAGATACAGTTATTAGCGAGATATATAAATATAAGTTAAATATCATTCACCTTTTATTTTGTTGTAGTTATTTATTTTGCACTCAAATCTCGGAACAAACCCACAAACACGTGTCACCAACAAGAAAAATGAATAAGTCTTACAGGTGTTTGTTCCTTGACTCAAATACAACAAACGAGTCGTTGTAAAGTTATGATGCTACTTCTGTGCGACGAAAGCTTGTGACTTTTGTATGTCCATTATGCGACAATGTTGGTCGTATAACTGGGGCCATTTTCGCGTTTAGTAAACGATAATATAACGTTAGTGCGACTTAGGTTTTACGATCAATGGTATTAAGATGACGTTTACTAAACTTTTGACCGACGTTAAATTGTTAGTTGGGCCTGAAGCATAGAATCCGCAGTGTCGCCAAAGTCCGGAAGACGAAGGTCACAGAAGAGTACCTGAAAAAGAAAGAAGAGTATGAGTTAGAAGAGGCCAAAGCTCAGATCGAGAGTTGGAAGGAATTCTGTGGGAAACAGGATAGGGAGAGGGTGTGGGAGGGGATTCACAGGGTAATAGGTAGGACGCAGCGTAGAGAGGAGGACCTACCACCGGAAAGAGACGGGGATGTGCTGGATGCGAGGAACTCCGTGAAGTTGCTAGCGGAAACTTTATATCCGGAAGACCGCTCGGAATGCGACAACGTTCACCGTCGATCTATCCGCCTTAAGGCCAATAGGGTAAACTCTGGCGAACAAGATGATTCTTGCGACCCACCATTTACGATGGCGGAATTGAAAAACTCGATGGAGTCGTTCAACCTGAAGAAGGCACCGGGCTCTGACGGCTTTACCGCCGACATTTCACGCCGTGGAGAGTGACGCAGACATTTTCTTACAGCTCCTAAACAAGTGCTTGGAACTTCATCACTTCCCCGCGGCCTGGAAAGAGGCAACAGTTGTAATTTTAAGGAAGCCTGGAAAGGAAAATTACTCGATTCCCAAATCATATAGGCCGATCGGACTGTTGCCCATATTGGGAAAGATTTTCGAGAAGATGCTGGTGGCCCGCCTAAAGTTCCATCTTTTATCAAGGATGAGTACCCGTCAGTACGGATTCATGCCACAGAGGAGCACCGAGGACTCCCTCTATGATCTTATGAAGCACGTTCATAAAAAACTAAGACCATTAATTTACATTGTGAGACGCAATAAAATATTTGATTTGATTTGATTTTGAAACTAGAACAAAAAAGAATAGTCCCACTGGTATCATTGGATATTGAGGGAGCCTTTGATAGCGCCTGGTGGCCAGTGATAAGGGTCCGTCTGGCGGAGGAAAAGTGTCCAATCAACCTAAGGCGGGTCATAGACAGCTACCTCAGTGACCGAAAAGTCTCAGTCAGATACGGCGGGGAGATGTTCAGTAAAGGCACGAATAAGGGCTGTGTCCAGGGCTCAATAGGTGGTCCAATCCTATGGAATGTGATATTGGATCCACTCCTGAAAGCGGTGGAAAGGAAAGGGATCCATGTCCAGGCGTTTGCCGACGATATCCTCCTGGTCTTCGACGGAGATACCGCGCAAGTGGTGGAAGAATGTGCCAATGCCGCTCTCAACCATGTTCTGGAGTGGGGCGTCGAGAATAAACTTAAATTTGCGCCGCACAAGACAACAACTATGGTCATAACGAGGAAACTCAAATACGACGCTCCACGCCTGAGCATGGGGGGGATCGACATTGGCATATCAAAGAAAATAAAGCTTCTGAGTGTAACCATCGACGAAAAACTGACCTTCAACACCCACGTCTCACTCGTCTGCAGAAAAGCAATTGCGATCTTCAAACAGCTGTGTAGAGCTGCAAAAGTCAGTTGGGGGTTACATCCAGAAGTTATACGGGTTATATATGTGGCGACCGTAGAGCCCATAATCCTCTACGCTGCTAGCGTCTGGGCACCGGCTGCGAAAAAGTTGGGTGTAATTAAACAACTCGGGACCGTACAGCGAGGAATCGTCCAGAAGATGTGCAAAGCATATCGCACGGTGTCCCTAAACTCAGCACTGGTGCTGTCTGGATGCTCCCCTTGGACCTCCGAGTTGGTGAGGCGGCATCGCTGTACGAAGCCAAGAGGGGAGTGCCCCAGACCTTACTGAGAGACAGGGAGATCGAGCGAATGGCCGCCGCAATGGAGTCTCCTCACCCTGCGACAAGTAATATCCTGTCATTTGGCAGCCTGGTAAACCAAGAGCAGTTAAACAGCAGTAGCAATTTCGACATCCGCATTTTTACGGATTGGAGGAGGGGTCGGCGCTGCACTGTCCATATGGAAAAATGAAGCCGAGACCAGAGCCCTCAAACTTGCACTGCCGAACTACTGCACGGTATACCAGGCCGAACTTCTGGCATTAGCAAGGGCGACCCGCGAAATAACGAAGCTGAAGGCGTCCTCTTTCGGGGTTTTCAGCGACTCAATGGCGGCTCTACAAACGATTATAAATCCCGGTTCGCTCCACCCTTTAGCAGTAGAAGCTACGGATCATTTTAGATCTGCATCCCACCAAAACAAATTGGTAAACTTGTTTTGGATTAATGCACACGTGGGGCTACTGGGTAAAGAAAGAGTCGACCAGTTAGCAAAAGAGGCCGCTGGGGGCACGAAAAGGAAACCCGATTACGATCGGTGCCCGATCTCATTTATCAGGCAAACTATACGCGCGGCAACGCTTGAGGAATGGGACCGTAGATACAGTGCCAGTGACGCCGCATCCATCACAAAATTATTCTTACCTGATGTGCGGACGGCTTACGGTATTATTCGCAAGATAGGTACCGATAGCCTTATTACGCAGATAATGACGGGACACGGTGGATTCTCCGAGTACTTGCACCGCTTCAAGCGCAAGGGGAGCTCATCGTGCATCTGTGATCCGGACAAAAGCGAAACAGTCCCACACCTATTATTTGACTGCCCGCAATTTTCAAACCAGCGGATAAACGCTGAGAACATGCGGGACATGGAAATTACAAAGGAAAACGCAAAAATTTTAATAAAAAATAAGAATGCTGAAATTTTCATAGACTATTGTAAACAAATTGTACGTAAAGTCATCGATCGAAATAAAACCGCATAAGCAAATATGCTATCATAATATAATATTGTATATTATAGGTTAGCATAGAAAATAATCTGTTAATTAGTATAAGGTGAAACTGAATAATTACAATGTTAATGTTTAATAGATAAGTAACTATAAGTAAAACCATAAAACTGTTTCTCACCCCCTAATCTCTGTAAGGCTAGATAGAATAAGTATAGAAATAAGAAACCTAAGTTTGTTAATTAGATAATGTAGGCTAATTATAAGATGGTATATATTATGTAAAAAAGACGTAAGCGTAGTTAATAATATATTGTTTTAAGAAAAACTCGAGAAATAAAAAACTGTCTCGACGATCTTTTAAATGCACACAAAAAGAAAGAATAAAATAATATCTATAGATAGATGCATTAGTTATTATAGATGGGAATCCCACCCATAAAGGTACAAACGATGACGAATGTGAGAAAGAACAAGAATGAAGAATAAGAGTGCGAGAGGCATGCAAGCGAGAACTGGAATGGATGTGAAAAACTAGATCAGCGAGCATAAGCTCCGATTATGTTGGAGGTAGGAGAAAAAAATCCGATCCGATCTACATCGCCACGGACAACATCAGCTCCGCATTAAAAATTCACCAAAATTCAACGCGTAGAGCTACTCGTACGTGCGCAAAAAAGGGTACAGTGGAATTCTAAGGTGCCAATTCACCAGGATTAGTGTGGGCAACCTCCTACGTCACCAGGTGACGGAGTTGGACCCCATAGACTTCAGGGATTAATAACACAGTGAAGGTCAGTGGAATAACGATTCCACTGACCTTCATTGTTTGCAGAACGCTGCAAACAATAATCCTAAGAAAGGCAGAAGAGGTCTATCCAGCGACACCTCATTTTCAAAAATCGGACCAGGACTTGGGAAGTTATTAAGGTGCGGAATACGCCAAAACACGTGGTTAGTTCAGTACTTAACCTCACATAGGACCACGTGCTTCACTGGAGACTCCGAAGCCGGCCGAGGAATCTGCCTGCAGACCAGACCACCGTGACGACTCCACGATCCACACCGCCAGGTAAGCCCTGAGGGAACTTCGTAACCCTACACCCTACCCCCCCCCGAGTTTGGACTCATCCTGCTCAGGATTTCAAGACCAAGCCACACCACCCAGGGGACCCATCACCCCCCTTCACCCCCTCCCCTCATCAGATCCCCCCCTATCACTCCAGAAGTGAGCAAGGGAACCCCCTCCCAACCCCCTTCCCCTTGAACACTAAAGCTCCCCCTCCCAACCCCCCCTTCACCGTAGAAGGTTACCAACCCCCCTTCAACCCCACCCCTAGTCGGACCCCCCCCGTAGCACGCCAGACGTAAGGGAACCCCTCCACCCCCAACCGGCTACTAAACCTCTCCCCCAACCCCCCCCTTCACTGTAGAAGGCTACCCCCCCACCCCCACCCCACCCAAGGCTTGAGTAGGGGTGACCCCCCCACCTATAGTCACTACACGAGACCCCCCCCGTCCCCCCCTTCACCCCCTCACTTCCCCACGAAACCTTCCCCACCAACCCCCCTCTCAGGGCTACCTCACCCCCCGCAGTCTAACTCCGTAACCGTTGAAACTAGAGCGTCGAGTTTGGGCTCGTTTTAAAGGGCACAAGAAGACCAACAAATTGGCACCAACAGAATCACGAAATTCGGCACCACACCGGAACAGCGATCCAGCGGCACCGCAGAACTTACTGTACACCACCACCATTGCGCACACAGGGCTCTGAACATCGAGCTCTGTGCTGTATCGGGCTCCTCACTGGACAGCAGACGCAGACCAATCGCGGAAGCAGCAGTGAGTCCATTTTATATTAGATTTTAAGAGAAAAAAAAAATTATAATAATCATAATAATATAAAAAAATAAATAATAAATATATATATATAATATACATTTATTATAATAAACATACACAACTTTAGATTAACTTAAACTAATTAGTAGTAACAAAAATAATTATAACTATAAAAACAATGTCATCCAAATCATCCACAACCTTCGGCAAGCCGACCAAGGAGGCCGCACCAAAGGCGCCCAAGTCCCTCAGGGAAAAGGCACTTAAAAATTCGGCCAAGTCGACTGCATCGGAAAAGGCGGCGCGTCCATCAGAGCCGCCCCAGGTTCCGAAAGCCTCATCGGAGCCGGACTTAACAGGCTTCGTCACGTCCGCCTGCCCAAACGTATCCAATATCTCCGACAATACACCGTCGGCACCTGAGTCCTACACGGCGGATCGCAGCAGGATCTCAGAGAGTATAGTGATCCACTGGGAGCAGTGCGGCATCTCACCCCCCCGCCAGATTATCTCGGACGAGGAAAGCTCAGCTGGCCAAGTCATCCCGGAGAGGAAGAGCATCCTATACAGCACGCCGAGAAGGGGCACACGGGTCGAAATGGACCTGGCCACAAGGGCAGCAAACGACTATCTCCAAAAAGGTAAGGACGCCCTGGAAGCGGCTGGAAACATGAAGCGGGAGTGCAAAACTATAGCACACCATTGTCTGCAGGGCTTGTACTTGAGGCTTTCAAGGGAATAAAGGAGGTCAAAGAAGAGGTCAAAGCGGCGACCAATCTAAACACCAAGGAGCACGAAAGGACCAGGCAGGCCCAGGAGAAAGCACCTTGGGATCCCAAATGGGATTCCATGGATGAGGGACTCAACCGCCTGGATAAAAACATGACAAGCATAACAAACCAGCTTGACGTGCTCCGAAAGTCGTTGGAGAAGATCAAAATCGACCTCTTAAAGCCCGAGGACCCCCGAAACCCCCATGGTGGACACCAGAAGGTGTCCAGAGAACTGGACCGTCTCAAAAAAGACGCCATGAGGAAGAAGAGAAGGATCCGGAACGCAGCCGCAAGCCGGAGACACTTCACCATTCAAGAATACCTCACGGCAAAATCGACCTACACTACAGCAACCACGGAAGCAGCCACAGCCAGCTGGAAGGAGTTCTGTTCGAAACAGGACCGAGAATGCATGTGGGACGGCATCTACAGGGTGTTAAGGAAAACAGCCAGAAAACAGGACGATACCCTCCTGAGAAACACCGCAGGCGAGACGCTCAGTCCAGAGCAATCCGCGGATCTTCAAAGCCAAAAAGATCGTGCTTTTGATATCATTGGACATAGAGGGGGCCTTCGATAACGCGTGGTGGCCAGCACTCAAGAGACAGATGGTGGTTAAAAACTGTCCACGAAATCTCTACTCTCTCGTCGCCTCATACCTGGAAGACCGGTGCATCAGGGTCAACTATGCCAGAGCATCTAGTGAAAAGGAAACAACGAAAGGATGCGTCCAGGGCTCAATTGCCGGACCGACGTTTTGGAACCTTATCCTAGACTCACTCCTTCACAAAATGGCAAGTATGGGGGTTTACTGTCAAGCCTTCGCGGACGACGTCGTCCTTGTCTTCTCAGACTTTTCAGCCAGTCCCCTGCAGCAGTCAGCGAACGACGCGCTAGGCACAGTATCGGAATGGGGTGCTCAGAACAAGCTGCGTTTCGCCGCGCATATGACCAACGCGATGGTGTTAACGAGAAAGCTTAAGTACGACATTCCGGTACTGTACATATCTGGCACGCGGCTGGACCTAGTCCAAGAAGTCAAGCTGCTGGGTCTCACAATAGACTCCAAACTCACCTTCAACGCGCACGTGTCTGCGACCTGTAAAAAGGCTGCAGACATCTACAAGCAACTGGCATGCGCGGCCAAGGTGACCTGGGGTCTCAACAGAGAGATCATAAGGGCGATATATGTGTCGGTGATAGAGCCCATCGTGCTGTATGCAGCGAGCGCGTGGGAGCCTGCGGCAGAGAAACTGATGACCAGAAATCAGTTCGACTCTCTGCAAAGAGGTTTCACGCAGATAATCTGCAAAGCATACCGCACGGTGTCTCTGACATCGGCACTCGTACTGTCCGGCCAACTCCCCCTAGATCTCCGGGTAATCGAGGCCGCAACCCTCTTCAAGATCAAAAAGGGGCATTCCCGACAGTTCATACCACCGTGCCGCGAGTTGGAGTGCACCACTCCAAAAACCCCCACCCGGCGTCACTCATAACAACAGAGTATGCACGCCTAGAGGACCTGACTCCCGAAACCCAGGAAACAAACCAAGTAATCGGTCCCCAAATCTACACCGACGGCAGCAAGATAGAGGGAAAAGTAGGAGCTGCCCTAACTTGGTGGGAAAACGGAAAGGAGTCCAATTACAGCACCTTCGGCCTAGAGCCTCACAACACAGTCTTCCAATCGGAAATGTACGCACTCTTCAGAGCTGTGAGAATGGTGAGAGAATCCAGAGCGGCCTCCGTGAGTATATTGAGCGACTCAAGATCGTCGCTCGACCTGCTCAGGAGCCCGTCTGTCACTCACCACTTGGCACTCAAAATAAAGAGATGCGTCCGAGAGATCAGAGAGGAAGGCAGAAATGTGAAGTTCTTCTGGCTAAAGGCCCACGTGGGAACCGCCGGGAACGAGAGAGCGGACGAGCTGGCCAAGGAGGCAGCACTCTCAACAACAGACTCAGCGGACTACAACAAAGTCCCCGTATCGTACGTGAGAAGGAAGATACGGGAGGGGACCATAAAGAAGTGGCAAGCGCGGTACGAATCCTCGAGCACAGGAGCAGTCACAAAAGTGTTCTTTCCAGACGTCCTAGCGGCGAAAAGGACACTTAGAGACGTAGTCCTGACACCGGTCCACATCCAAATCTTAACTGGACACGGAGGATTCTCAGCGTATCTCCATCGCTTCCACCTAAAACACAGTCCCTCGTGCGTCTGTGACCCCACCTGCGATGAAACAGTCTGGCACCTACTCTTCGAATGTCCAAGGTTTTGCAACGACAGAAGGGAGCTGGAACAGAAGATCGACACCCAGCTAAGCCAGTCCACACTCCACACCATCATGGGGAGACCGGCTACCAGGAACCCATTCTTGGCATTCGCGAGCAAAGTCGCAACAATCGCAGCGAGGGCCAACAAAACAGACGCAACTCCGCAGAGTCGAGACCGACCACCATCTGTACAAACACAACCTTGTCACAACACCACCAATGACAATCACCACCACGACAACACCGACAATCACAAGGACCAACACACAAACAACAACAAGACAAAACACAATATCGACAACAACAACCACACAAACTACAACACAGACGTTACCCACAATAACAACACAAACCACACACACCAACACAAATCAAACACCACCAGCGGCAGCATCAGCAAAAGCCATGCCCATCACGCAGTTCCTAGCATGCGGAGAAGACGGAACACTAGGCATCAGACTGCGAGGAGTCGCTCTGTTCATGAACAGGGAAACAGAGAAGCTGGGCATGAGCTTCTGCATTGGGTCAAGCCGAGTTCGAGCCCGTATACCCATATCACCAGGCCTCGCCGCCCTGATCAACGGGAGTACCATCAAATCGAGCATGAAAGGCAGCAAGTATGCTGCGCTGCCTGAAGTGGAAATAGCCTCTCACCGATGCCGGTTAGTGCGATCCAAAGGGAAAACGATCGCACTACTCGAGTGGAGAGAGGAAACACCATTCTCGCAAGCAAGCTCGTTACTCCAAAAGATCAGGGAGTCGGGAGAAGACATGGCAGTCACTGCTCGCACCATAAGTGTCGACGCGATGGCGGTCGGATGGGAAAGAGGAGACGTCGCGGATCGCTTCGGCTGTTTGAAAGCCTCAGAGCAACACGAGGTCGTAGTCTACGAGGACCGTGGGGAAACTCTGAGTTTCCTCAAAGCCCCCCGAGACCCAACAGCCACAGCGACGAGCCCCACGACAAGTCCGACCACACCTAGCGGATCAGAACGGGCCCAACAAAAGGCAGCGGCCGAAAAAGAGGCAAAGGAGCAGTCCAAAACCACCAGTCCAGAGGACCAAGCCTGGACGAGGAGTCGCCTGAAAGCCTTTGGTACTTTCCTCACCGCACTGCTCCCAAACTACAGCCGCGCATCAACATCTTTAAGGCAGGACACAGCAGTGGAAAGGTTCTTCCAAAAAATACCTCAAGAACCTCAACCAAAAAGACCCACACCCACAAAAGCAGACAAAGGGCAAGTCAGCCCTCCGACCCTTGCAGTCAACTCCGGCGTCACGGACCACGTGAAGAGCGCCTTCCTCGAGTACGTAGCAATCGTGAGAGCGACTAAACAGGTCAATCTCTTGACATGCAGTAAAATCATGCAGACCTTGTAACGAAACACCGAGGGTCTGCTCAGAGTTCTGCTCGAGGAAGCAGAAGCGGCAGTGTACGACAACACCACGTCCCAAGTTATTGCTGGGGAAATGACGGGGTCGTACATGGCCGCCTACAGCGGCACTGAAAATGGTTTCGTGACCCTAGACGAAGAGGAAACGGAGCGCAAGGGTAAAATAACATTCCACACGCCAAAGGACGACCCGATAGTGGTTACCGCCAAATGTACCAAGATCATGCTGGACGACAAGATCCTTAAAATGGCACAGTCCATTTCGGGGACCTCAGATACTCCGGCATTGGACGGTACCCAGTATTAGGTGGGTAAACGGAGTCCCAGGTTGCGGCAAGACAACGTGGGTGGTGAAACACTTCGACGATGAGAAGGACGTCGTGGCCACCACGACGACCGAAGCTGCCAAAGATCTCAGAGGTGAATCTCCGGGGTACGGGTACGGTAGTGGCGGTGTCGAGACATATAGTCAGTTGCGTCTATTATTCCGATGACGCCGACGACGCCACGGGCCGCTTCGCAAAGAAAGCGATGGATGCGCCAACAAAAACGGTCGTCGACTACAATCTTAAGACGGCCATGCAGCATCGAGACACCGCAGTCGTGGACGCCCTGATGGGACTAGCGAAATCCCTGGTCGGTAGCAGGCAAGCAGCCTCCATATAACCCACTCCAAACAACTCCCAAACCAAACTCCCTTACCAAACCTAACAAAACAAAAACCATCCAAAATCCGTAATCTGCAAAGGAAACCATTGTAAAATCAATCGCCCAAGAGAACAAGACCCAATAATACACTATTGGGTCTTGTTTTCTTGGACATCTAGAAATAATAAACTGCAACAGAACATAAAGTAAATAATAATAATAATAATAATAAATCATTTATTTCGGACAACTAAAAGATCCAACTAAAACAACTGTAAAACTAAATTAAAATGAATAATGAATAAGACCGAATGTAAGTGTATGTTTATTAAAAAAAAGAAAAAAAAAATATATAGTGGACTTTAGCTTAATCTACCAAATCGATGACGTAAATGAAACTATGAATATATTCATTAATATTATAAAATCTGTTGTAGCGAAGTTTTCCGAGCAAGTTAAAATTCCAAGGCAAAAAAGAACCATAAAACCATGGATTACTCCGGGTTTACTAAAATGCATAAAAAACCGAGATAAAATGCACATGAATACAAAAAAATCACCTGATAACATAATTCTTAAAACTACTTACACTCGATACCGGAATTTCTGCAACAGTTTACTTAAGAAGTTAAAAATTGCCCATGAAACGAGTGAGCTTGAGAAAGCCAGACACAACCCTAAGGCCTTGTGGAAAACAATTAAGGACATAACTAACACACGAAAAATGTATGGTAGTCCCCTTGAGCTATTAAGAACACGTGAGAGTCCTATAAGTTCTTTAAATAATGTGTGCCAGTTTTTTAGTAATATGGGTAAAAATCTGGCGGCTAATATTATACGAAATCAAGCCACACCTATTTCTGATAACAATAATCTTCTCAGTCCTGGTCGTGATACCCGAAACTCTCCTGCCAACTCTCTTGTTATATTAGAAGTGGATAAAGCAGAAATAGAGTCTCATATTCTTCAGCTACGAAACAACTGTGCTGTTGGGTGGGATGGGATATCATCCCTGCTTCTAAAAAACTGTCGCCACATACAACGTGGCGCTACCATGGTGACATTAATTTAACACACGAATAGGGCTAGTGTCCATAAATCATATTCAATAGGACAGGTTATAGAAATACGTAAATTGAAAAAAAAATTTTTTCGAACAAACTAAATAATAAAAAAGTAACCAAAATTGGGATCACTCTGTACAAAAATTCATTCATGAAATTAGAATACTATCACCTGGTTGAATTACGTTTACTCGAAGCGGCAACGTCTCGCTTTGCGCGCTGGCAACCACGCTTGCGCCTGGTACTTGCACAAACTTGAGATCGGTCCGATTGTAATTTGACGACATAATAATAACAAAGAAACGGAGCGTAGTTAATCACATATCACCTTCTCTTATTACTGTTAGTTATTATCACCATCATCACTAATCAAATTCACTTTTATTTAATAGTCTTTAAGTGTTTTGAATTTTCAATGAGACCACCTTGTTGGCGGATACCTACAAAGGGCTAAAGGGCGCTTTACGTTCTCCCGCACTTTTGACAATAAATTGTCCCTTACAGCCATTTCCCTCATTCTGACGAAGGCTAGTTTTGGGCTGATTTTGAAAATAATGTAGCACATTTTCATTTTATTGGATTGGGTCTTAACGTGTAGGCGGTTGATATGGGCGATGAGACCTAGGATCCACTGGCTGGTTTTCGCGGATGCGTTAAAGAGCTTCTACAATAGTAAGTGAAACTGCCGTGTAGTTAGGATGAGTATTTGCCATCACGATCACAGGTTTACACAAGCACTAATAACACAAATAAAAACGTCCTTAATGCCAAAGATGTAAGTACCTATCGTAATAAGAAAGAAAACTAACGAAAACAAAGCAAAGCGTCTTTATCGCAGTACCATGATCTAACAATTATCCTAATTACACAGAAATAAATAAATAAAATAAGCAAGCGTCTTTTTCGCGGAAACATTCACAAAAATAAATACGACGTTATTATGCGCACGAGTATTCACATCAATAAGTGTGTCAAGGGCATGGGTCCGACGAGCACTAGAAAATAAAAAGGATCCGCGGCTTGCGGGGGAGGGGACGACGACACCCGACGCCTGCGTCGCCTACGATACTCGCCGACAAAGGGATCTCTCTTTCCTTCAATTAGCCTACTCTTTACATTTGTTTCATCTTTTTAGTATTGCTTATTCGTTTTAATTTCATTGATACGATGCTAGTATCCGTGACCCCGGCAAATGACCGCTGGGCTCGAGTTCTTTAAATACAGGTTGCTCCAAGATGCTATTTTCTAAAATTTGAAATAACTCAATAATTAATAAGGCTTTATGGTTTTTTCTTTTTTAATTAAAACAAAAATGCGTAACCCTATACGTGTGTTAAATTAATGTCACCATGGTAGCGCCACGTTGTATTGGTGCCTCCTTTAACCTATCTCTTTAACCGTTGTTTACAGACAGGAGTTTTCCCGGATGCTCTAAAAAAGGCAATTATACATCCAATCCATAAGGGTGGGGACAGGAACTGTGTCAATAACTATAGGCCTATATCTGTTCTGCCTGCATTGTCTAAGGTTTTGGAGAAGATTCTCAATAAATCTCTAAGGGGTTTCTTGGACAAACATCAACTGATTGCTGACAACCAATATGGCTTCCGGCCAGGGGTGTCGACAGAGGATGCTGTACTTGATCTTACCCAAGAAGTTGCTTCAAACTTAGATAAAAAAACAAATGTATAGGTATTTTTCTAGATCTTTCTAAGGCATTTGACACGGTTTCTGTTCCCATTCTTACCTCAAAGCTGGAACTCCTGGGTGTACGTGATACTCCACTTAAACTCTTTAAAGATTACCTCCGGAATCGCACACAATGTGTTAAAATTGATACGTACCTCAGTGACGAAGAAATTGTGACTTTTGGCGTCCCCCAAGGTAGCATACTGGGTCCCATATTATTTCAAATCTACGTCAATGATCTTTGCAGGTTGAGCATCCCAAACTGTAAAATCTATGCGTATGCTGATGATACCGCTATCCTTGTGTGTGGTTCTACTTGGGATATCGTTAAGGAAAAAGCAGAAGCAGCAATGTCGGTAGTAATGAGTTGGCTCCATTCAAATTTACTCACGCTTAACCTCGATAAAACCACCTACATCCCTTTTTCAATCCGGCGAAATTCCTTACCATCCCACGAATTTTCTATAACTGCTCACTCCTGTTCAAACCAAGCTACACCCTGTCTCTGTCTAGCACTTAAGAGAGCTGAATGTGTAAAATATCTGGGAGTGCAGATAGATAACGGACTTAGATGGGATAAACAAATTGTTGCTCTCACCACTAGAACAATGAGACTTATACACATATTTAAAGCTCTCAGGGAGTCTGCAAATCCTAGCACACTAAAAATGGTATATTATGCCCTAGTCCAATCTGTCATTAGGTACTGCATCACCGCATGGGGTGGTGCTATCAAAATCAACTTTATTCGAGTAGAGAGAGCACAAAGAGCAATACTTAAAGTGATGACAAGAAAGCCCTACAGATATTCAACATCTGAACTGTACTCTAACTGCGAGGTCCTCACTGTGCGTCAGCTCTTTGTGCTCAAATCAGTTCTAAGAAAGCACACTACCCTCCCCAAATCGGACCCAAGCAAGCGAACTAATCTCCTCCCACGTATTCAACACAAAACCGCTTTCGCTACAAAACAGTATTACATTTTAAGCACTCTCATTTACGAAAAAATACATAAAAAACTAAATTTACTCGATCTAAATTCATACTCAGTTAAAAATAAAGTAACAGAGTGGTTACTTCATAAGGACTATTCCTTTACGGAGTCTCTACTCACTTACCTCACATAATACGAGTACACTAAATTTCCCATAATACATACATAACATACTTACCCATAAATACACACACACACGACACACACACACGCACACACGACACACAAGTAAACATATACACACACATCTACCCACTTTTTTTTTTTTTTTTTTTTTTTGAGGTGGTAAAAATCATCAAATGACTCCTTCCGCCCTGGGTGGGGCGGAAGGGACTGTCAGACTTTTACTGACTAAAAAACCACCCTGTTCCTTCTGTTGCCCTTTACGTTCCGGGGCCACGGTATCCTGTTAAGACGTCCCGCAACCCCGGCAGGCGTTGGCCCCGTTGGGGGCCCCGTCCCTGTGCTGACAGCTCTTTGAGGCGCGCGCGAACAGAACGCGCCGTCGACCCGGGCTTGGTCCTTGATCGGACGGCGAGCTACCCATTACTCGCCGTCCGCAAGCCCGCGCCTACGGTGGCCGGATGTCGCCTCGCGACGTCCGACGCCCTGGGCGTCTCCCGCGGCGGCTGGGGCGTGAGGTGGTTCTCTCCCTCACGCGGCCCGCCTCCTCATTCGCTAGCATTACTGCTTCGCAGAAGGAGGTGACTGCATCCCATTCCCTCTCGCCCCGGAGCATGGCCTGAACCAGGTCCGGACGCGAGAGGTCGCCGCCGCCTATCGCCTCCGTGAGGACACGGCGGTGGTCTGCCCAAGCGGGACAGTCCTGCACCGTATGCTCCACCGTGTCCTCCGGGCGATCAACACAGTGGTGACACCCGGGCGTTTCCTCCCGCCCTATCCGACACAGGAACCTCCCGAAACTACCGTGTCCGGTGAGGACCTGCGTCAGGCGGTAGGTGAGGACGCCGTAGCGCCTCTCCAGCCACTCCTCAAAGAGGGGTCTTACCGCCGCGATTGCGGCGTGCCCGGCATCTACCCACTGCACTCATTAAACCCCTTTTACTTAGTTAGATACGGAAATATTATAGTAGTTTAGTAGTTAGATCGACATCACTACTCACTTTTTATCGGATTGTATAAATCATGTTTGTATAAATACTGTGGCCGAACACTGTCTCCTAAGATACAGGTCACCCTAGTTTAGGAGGCAGGGTTTACCTATTGATTAACAGATCTTGTAACATAAATACTATTATCTTTGTATTCTAAAATATGTCAGTGTAACTAATTTTCATAACTTTATGTTGTTCCTTGTATCTGTATTTATTGGAAAAATAAACATTTATTTATTTATTTTATTTATTTATATATATATATATATATATATATTACGTATACATATACATATAAATAAAATGGACTCATAGTTTTATTTTATTATTAAGTAAAACGTGCAGTAGGAGCACGATAGTGTATTAAAAAGTGTAACAATAAACTATAAATAATTAAACACAGTAAAAAAGAGCGCGGACGACCATGTCCGCGGTAGTATTATTTTAAAAAAAAAAAACCTAACCTAACCTAACCCAGTGGACCACTGGGATCCTGGTGGGGTCCTGGGATCCATGGTAGAAATAATAAATTGCAACAGAACATAACGTTAAACTAAATTAAAATGAATAATGAATAAGACCAAATGTAAGTGTATGTTTATCAAAAAAAGAAAAAAAAATATTACGTATACATAAATAAATAAAATGGACTCATAGTTTTATATTAGTATTAAGTAAAACGTGCCAGTAGGAGCACGATAGTGTATTAAGAACTGTAACAATAAACTATAAATAATTAAACACAATAAAAAAGAGCGCGGACGATCATGTCCGCGGTAGTATTATTTAATAAAAAAAAAAAAAACCTAACCCAGTATCCGATCTACATCGCCACGGTCAACATCAGCTCCGCATTAAAAATTCCTCGGGGCCGGACACGTCGTATCCTCGGGCCTCTGCGTCTTGATGGTCGGTGTGCGAATACGGCACAGGCGTAGGTCATGATGGGACGAATGCACGCCGTGAAGATGCGCAATTTGCACTTGAGTGACAACTTGCTGCGTGCATTTAGCATGGGGTGAAGCCTACCGAGAGCGAAAGCGGCGCGCGAACGTACCGCCTTAATGTGCTCTCCGAAAGTGAGGTGGTGGTCGAGGATCACACCAAGGTATTTGGCTCGCTTTTCCCAAGGGATCGGCTTGCCGTACATGGTGATGGGACTAGGGGGGGTGAAGGACGAGCGCGGTTTGGAGAAGAGGACCGCTTGGCTCTTGTCAGGGTTGACCTCGATTCTCCATTTCCGGAACCAAGCGCCTAGGGCGTTTGCGGCGATTTGGAGAGTGCGAGCGATGGAGGCTGGGCTGCGACCGGTGTAATAGATGGCCGTATCATCAGCGAATAGGGCCAGATGGGCCTTGCTATTTTTTGGGATGTCGCTGGTGAACAGCGTGAACAGAAGCGGGGACAGGACAGAGCCTTGAGGGACTCCGGCGCGTATAGGGTGGGGAGAGGAGAGCGCACCTTCAATGCGATAGCGAAAGGTACGATTAGACAGAAAATCTCGTATGATGAGTACGAGTCGGTCAGGCACTCCGATCTGGTAGAGCTTGTATATTAAGCCATTGTGCCAGACTTTATCGAAACCTTTCGCTATGTCGAAGAAGAGAGCGCCCGTCAGAGAGCCACGTTGAAAGCCAACGCTTATGTGCTCGACGATGCGGTGGACTTGTTGGACGCAACAATGGTGGGAACGAAATCCGAATTGTTCGTCCGGGATGAGGCTCTTTGCTTCGACATAATCTTTGAGGCGCTTATAAATAAGCCTCTCGTAGATTTTGCCGAGAACGTTGAGCAGGCTGATGGGTCGATAGCTCGAAGGCTCTGACTTGGGTTTGCCGGGTTTGGGGATGCCAATGACGGTGGCTTCTTTCCACGTCCCGGGGAAGATGTTGTTGCTCATGGCGCCATTGAAGATGGCAGTCATAAGCATTATGAGAGGGGCAGGGAGGAGTTTGAATACCCTGTTCGTGATTCCGTCAGACCCAGGGGTTTTCCGGGGTCTGAGGTTTTTGATGATGTCCTGCACCTCGTCGGGGGTGACGGGGGGCAGTGGGTCGTCGGGGTCTTCGACGGGTGGAAGGGCAGCTCTACGTTCGACTTCGGCGTCAACCCTGGAAAGGTGAGCTTTGTCTACAGGTTGAGTGCTCGGGGTGCATTGGGCCTCAAGACTGTCGGCTAGACATTCAGCCTTTTCGTCGTTGTCGAAAGCGACGGTTTTGTCGGGGCGAGTGAGAGGAGGCATGGCGGCCTCTCTGGTGGAGCGTAACCTCCTCTGTAGCTCCCAGAAGGCTTGGTGGTCGGGCTCCAGTTCGCTAAGCGTCTTTTCCCAGCTAGCGTTACGCCACTCATCTATGCGGTTCTTTACAGCACGCTGTAGAGATCGCATGTGAGCTTTGAGCGGCCACGGGGCCGGTGCGGGCGGGAGAGGGCGCGGCTGGGGCTGCAGGGGCAGCCTTTGTGGGAGGAATCTTTTTGGGGGCGGGTTGAGGAGCGGGGGCGGCAGGGGCCGGCAGCGCTGAAATAGGGGCTGGCTAAGGGGTGGCCAGTGCTGGAAAGGCTCTCTGGTGGTTGAGCGAGTTCCAGGGGGAGGGCCTTTGAGGGCTGAGACGCTCGGGCATCTGTGAGGAGGGAACCTTCACGGATGGGCTTTCCCTTTGCTGGCGGGCGTTTGCACGCTTTACCAGCTTGGGAGAAGAGGATTTAGGGGCCTTGGGACAGCCGCGGTAGTTAGCCGGGTGTCCTGACTGGCCGCATAGCACGCAGCTAGGAAGTTCGGTACATAGCTCACGCTTCTTTGGGCGTAGGCAATCGGCAGTGCCGTGCTCCCCCAGACACTTAACGCATCTCGGGGTCTGTGGGACTAGGGGTCGGGGGGGACGCGGGAGAGGTCGTTGCTACGACCTTTTTGGCTTTGGTAGCCTGGGAGGGAGATTTTCCCTTCTTCCTCTTGCCTCCATTGCCAACGACTTGGTAGTCGTCGTCAGATGAAGCGGAGGAGGAAAGGGAGTCTTCGGAGTCTGAGGCGGGGGCGGAAGGGTGGTCACGTAGGACCGAGGTGTCCATGCTTTCGGACGAGTCGGGGTTTGCAGCTGCGACACGCAGCTGCGAGGCGCCCATTGTTTGTGAAACAATGGCGGCGGGAACAATGCGGTCGGCACATTGTGTGCTTCCGCGTAAGGATTTATTGTCTCGATGGACAATAAGGAAGGAATTTCTAGTAAAGGTATTGATGGTGCCGCCACTGGAATTCCTTTGTCAACGGGTGGCGGGGAAGCGAGGCTGTCGAGTATATCGCTAAAGCTAGCGATGCTTTCCTCGATCGGGGAAGAGTTTTGCTGCAGAGCAGCAAACTTCTTGCCATACTTGGCAATGAATTCGGGGTCCTTGAAGAGGACCTCCTTGACGAACGCAACGATAATTGCGTCCGACATTACCGAAGAGGGAAAGAGAGAATCGCGGGAGAAATTTCGCGCGGGAACCTAACTTTGCCTAACTGCCTAGCTCCCCGGGTGGACAGGCCCGGGGATGTGTGACCCTCCCTGCCGGGTGTAGGCAGGGAGGTGAGTACCTACTGGTGTGCCCTAAGCTTGTAAACCCGTCGCCAGTCTTATTGTGCGAACGGGGCCCTGACCAGTCTAGTGCGAAGGGTGTAGACACGCCCAACCGACACTAGGTGTGTAGCTGTGAACGAAACCAGAGACTAGGCACGACTAGGAGACCCCCCAAGGCCGTGACACTAGCTCGCGACTCCAATTGACTGCCTTACCCTGAAGGGGGTCGGCGGGTGTGATTGGGGCAACACCCCCTCGGCTTCGTTGGCACCGTAAGGTATCCACCGAGGACCACGAAACTGTGGATTTAAGCCCTGAAGGGGCCAAGTGAAGCTAACACAACAACACGTGGATTAAAGAAATAATTAATCGTCCGCTGCCTTGAAAAAGGCGGCATCGAATCGAATGGGTTGTAGTCTGCTGACTACAGGAGTCGTCGCGGCGGGCGCAACGAGAAGTGGCGCGGAGTCGTGAGCGGGCGCGGAGCGAAGCGCAGCACGTCCGTTTGCGGCGAGCGTCGAGCGAAGAGTGTTTTCTTTGCCGCGCTCCGCCGCGCCGCGCTATATATGCACCGCCCGCCACCCGCCCTACGCGTGCACACACAGCTTCGCAGAAAGAAGCCACTCGCTACTAAATACTGGCTTTGTAGAGTTCCGTAAAGCTGTAGCAGGACCCCTTGCGGCCCTGGGCTGTGCTATATTGGCTGACAAACAAATGGACGGAGCCCCGCAAGCCTGATGGAAAGCTAATTTATTTTCGTAAACTCAATTGTCTGATTTGAGCATTTCCATTAGAAATTTCTCAGCAGCAGCCTGGAGCATTTGGTGGTGTGACACCCCAGTGCCTCAATAGCACGTAAACCGGTGGTCCTGCGCCCGATCTCTCCCCGGTCCTCCATCAGACTATGACAGTGATTGAAGTGGAGTAGAAGGGGAGTGCACCTGTGTTTGCGCATACACGTGTGCATTATATCTTCTGTGCATAAAATTTGGCTCTCAGTCTCCATTGACATCGGCGTCGTCGAAAGATCGGGAGACTATCTATACTTACTATAATATTAATTAATATATAAATATTAATATTAATATTTATAATAATATATTATATTATTATTTATTATATAATTATATATTATATATATATTAGAGGTTTTGTTTGTAAGTTTGTTTGTGGGGGTAATCTCCGGAAGTGATGAACCGATTTTAAAAATTCTTTCACTGGTAGAAAGCTACATTATGCGTGAGTGCTATAGGCTATAAATTATAAATATATCATGCATATTAGCCCAACTATCTTGATTTTTGTATAGCCAGGCGGAAAAAAATTGCTCTTACAACAAAGTTATTTGCATGCGCTGCCTTAACAGTTGTATATAATTGAAAACAATGTATGGCAACCTGGTCCGCCTTTCATAGTTCTACAAAAAAGTCCGCGACACCATATTTCTATCTTTTATATTTTAGCAGATGACATCACGCCTGTAATCTCCGAAGGGTTAGGCAGAGGTGTACCCAATAGTACACCCACATTTCGCCAGTTATGTTTTAGTCCCATGTAATGGGGGCGAGCCTATTGCCATCAACCGGGCACAAATCCAGACTCCGAGGCTGCTACTGAGAAATTCCTAATGGAAAAACCCAATAACACTTGCCCGACCTGGGAATCGAACCCAAGACCTCATGCACAGCAGTCGCGCTTGCGGCCACTAGACCAACGAGGCAGTCAGTCATTTTAGCAGATATAGTAGCTTTTATGTGTTAGAAAAAGTATTTTTCGACGTAGTTACCTATGGACGATTTTTTAAACAACAAAATATTAAACCTTGTCGAAAAAAATATTATTATCATCACAAGAACATCATAGAGATACGATTTGCCCAAAACAGTATGTCAATTGGTTAAATCGTTTCGAAGATAATATAAAATTACTAAATCGCAAAATGCCGCCGTCCATTCACGAACCACATAAGAACATGCTTTGTACGGACGTTTTATCCATTTACCCATGGTATTTCTGTTTTTGGTATATCGGACAGTTTCAGCGATTGTTTATCATGCCTAAAAGGAAATCACAACTTTCCCGTCAGACATCCCAGAGCAGCTCGAGTACGCCGTACGGAAGAGTCTGCTTTTGAAAATCATCAGCGCCTCTCGAGGAATAGAGAAAATATTTCGCAAGCACGCTCTGGGGAATCTATCTCCGAGCGTTCACAGCGGCTTGCTAACCAAAGCTGGAGAACATCGCAGGCCTGTGCTCGGGAATCTAGCGCTGAACGTGCGCAGCGTCTCAGTGATTTAAGGCAGCATGACTCTGCAACAAGGGATAGGGAGTCTAGCGCTGAACGTGCGCAGCGTCTTTAGGCAGGAAATAAATCATAGCACTCAGTACTAACCGAACCACACTCATCATTTCATCACAAGAAAATGGTTACCGCCCAACGAAGTGGACATGGGTCAGCTAGTCTTTTATATTTTAGCAGATATAGTAGCTTTTATGTGTTAGAAAAAGTATTTTTCGACGTACTTACCTTTGGACGATTTTTTAAACAACAAAATATTAAACATTGTCGAAAAAAATATTCTTATCATTACAAGAACATCATAGAGATACGATTTGCCCAAAACAGTATGTCAATTGGTTAAATCGTTTCGAAGATAATATAAAATTACTAAATCGCAAAATGCCGCCGTCCATTCACGAACCACATAAGAACATGCTTTGTACGGACGTTTTATCCATTTACCCATAGTATTTCTGTTTTTTGTATATCGGACAGTTTCAGCGATTGTTTATCATGCCTAAAAGGAAATCACAACTTTCCCGTCAGACATCCCAGAGCAGCTCGAGTACGCCGTACGGAAGTGTCTGCTCTTGAAAATCATCAGCGCCTCTCGAGGAATAGAGAAAATATTTCGCAAGCACGCGCTGGGGAATCTATCTCCGAGCGTTCACAGCGGCTTGCTAACCAAAGCTGGAGAACATCGCAGGCCACTCGCTCAGCCACTGCGCCAAGTGTCGTCTCAGAAGAGAGATCGCTAGTTCGCATTCGAACATTAACTAGGTACCAAACAAGGAAAACCTAAGCTTTTTTAATGATTCATGTAGACAATCACTAGCAGGTACGTCGTCGTGCACGCGGACGCAACACGTCAGCGTCAGCTGATCGATCACATTATAAAAGAGCATTGCACAAACCTTTTGAAAGGACTTATTACATCACGCCTGTAATCCCCGGAGGGCTAGGCAGTGCTGTACCCATTAGTACGCCCACAATTTGCCAGTTATGTTTAAGTCACATGTAATAGAGTCTATTGCAGCCTATTGCCATCCACCGGGCACAAATCCAGACTCTGAGGCCGCTACTAAGAAATTTCTGATGGAAAACCCTATAACACTTTGGCCGACCTGGGAATCGAACCCAAGACCTCATGCTCAGCAGTTGCGCTTTGCGACCACTAGACCGACGAGGAAGGAATTGGAAAAAATACACGCGCGTCCAGTTCATGTTAATTTATTTGATCAGAGCCCGATGTACTACATACGTTCGTATACTTGTACACGACACACAACACACACCTACCGGACGCGGACACATTCTGTACGGCAGACTGTGTGCGATACATTTATTAACTATTTATAAAGTATTATTAATTAATTAATTACTAATAAACACACACATACACAGTTACACTTAGTGGCATAAAATACACTAGATTACACGAATAATATTGCACTCTTAAATTATTTATATAGTTGCCCGGGGTAGAGAATAAAAAAACTTTTAATCATTATAAAAAGTACGCCATTTTGGCACTCTAATAAATAACACCTTCAATCCCAAAACCATAAAAAACTGTCAAGTTGACAGACGAGTACCCCGAAACGCATAAACGAACAGATTGACATGTATCAAGTGTCAACAAAAGCAAAACAAAATGACATTTACGAAATGTCAAGCCTCGTGACAACCAATTATAACGCAATCGTACATGCAAATTTGCCACATGTTTTAATTGTATTACAGGTTATTACGTAATATTACAATAATTTATTAAATAGTTAAAAATGACGAATTCCTCTATTTTTTCCTTACGATTTGGTGCACGTGTACCGAGGTACAAATTTGGACAAAGGATTTTTTTGACCTCTTTTATGCAGAAATCTATATAATGTTGACCACACCTTGTAGGAATATTTATGTAAGCTATGAACTGAATCTATTTTTTAGTTTTTGCGTCAACCTCGGACATACATACATGTATACATACAAACAGACTAAAATTTTAAAACCTATAATTATTTTCAGCATCAGAATCATTTACTCGAATCTCGCCAGCCGTCGGGCAGTAGCCCACCAGATACAACGGCCGCCTGGTGGGAGGATGAGAGATCCTCCTGTTCACGGAGGATGAGGAACTGTTCCTCACACCAATACACTTTCATATCCATTACTGATACGCTTGCTATCTATAGTACTACATGCACGCACGCACGCACGCACGCACGCACGCACGCACGCACGCACGCACGCACGCACGCACGCACGCACGCACGCACGCACGCACGCACGCACGCACGCACGCATCCACACACACACACACAGTGAACTTAACTATGTAATCATAATGATATATACAATAACATTATATATGTTACAATAATGAAACGTTGATGTTCTACAATGGTTTCAGAGGTAATCGGTCAGTATCATCAGCGTATAGGCAGTGCCTCCGGGGCCGGTCGCCAGTGCTGGTCGCCGGTGCTGGTCGCCGGAATAGCTAATAGTCGGAAATACTTTTGGCGCATTCGTACACAAACCGCAGCCCGCAGCCCGGGCCCCGACCACACCATCTAACACACACTACAAGTCATATTGGAGGTGTTTATTATATTTAAATAGAAGTGTTGCCTTTACAGGGCAAAGCTGGATTGCAGAACCTGTTCCAGGCGCCCGACCGCACCGCTCCGTACATTACTTATATTATAAATATTCTGTGATATTAAACTTATGTAATACTAACGCGTTTTTAATTCACTCTGAACTAAAAACGTTCAAAATCTAGTCGCGATCTCATCAGTCATCTCGTCTCAGCGACAATGAATGTCGTCATCGTGTCAACCATGTACGTAAAATAGGCATTTTTGTCAGATTAAGACGGATGAGATTTCGACCGCTCCTAGCGGTTAGTAATATTGCGGCGCTGACGTAGCGCGCTCTCCATCAACGCTAACACTACGCTGTCAATTGTCATTGTCGACAAATAATTATAAAGTATTTGGTCGACATGTTTTTTTTCAAAATCGTTCGTTTTCTGAGATTTCTTTCTTCTTCTCTATTCGGCGTCCATTCATAGCTCAGCCTAGAACCAACAATGAACATTATGTTAGGATTGTCAAACATTCGTGAATTGTCGTAAAATCTAGTTTATTACAGAAAAGTAACAGATTGTTGGGTTATTATCGATCTTACAAATATCACAAGTACAACCACTCGCTACTCCTGCGCAGGTGACGCTTTCAAACGATCACTTTGTATGAAAACTTTGTTGAAACAGTTAAAATATAATACAAACAATATGAAAAGTTATTTTTTAAATTGTATTAAATAAGTGAAACAATGGTGCCGATTCCCTTGTTCACAAACTAGACTAAATTTAGAGAATTGACGTCTCTTACTAACATACAGCGAACGGAAAGGACGGTGACATTGAAGAACTAAGTTAGCGATGTCAAATTAGTTTTGCCTTGAACTTGTCCGTATTTTTAATCCATACGTTTTAAGATGTCAACTATAACTGTATGGATGTGTCAGATTGACTGAATATGACAGCTCTTATTTACATTAGTCTCTTTCTTGTTTCATTGGACGGAAAAAGATGGAAATAGTCTAATTTTAGTTTAGTTTGTGACCAAGAGAATCGGCACCATTGTCGTATTCTGAATTAAATATTCTAATAAAGCGTACTTTAGTTTAATGTGTTGTGTTGTGTAGTATATTATTTGAACTGGAGCAGGTACCGTGCGTATAGGAGTGAGTCCTATCACTGGTCGGGGGTCTGCTCGTCAGGCTCTGGTTGGCCGCTCGTGACTCGACCCGCCAGCCGCTCGTCGGCCTCCGCGTCGCCCAGCAAGCTCGTGAGCTCCTGCGTGTTAAGTTTTATTTAATATTATGTAATTTAATTGAATTCGGTGTATAATAATATTGTAATTGTATTGGGACAAACGGTAACGGGTGTAAATTACCTGAATACATGTTTTTTTTTTTTGTTTTTTTTTTTTATTATTATTATTTTTTTATTAGTTACGAAATACGATAATGAACACACAATTCAAAATGGCCCTCCTGAAATTCTGAATCGTGTTCACATTCAACATTAGTACGTGTGTACGTATATCATCCTACGGTCAGGAAATAAAAGCTTTGGCAATTAAAGTGTCAGTTCTGGAAGATGAAATCGAGAAAAGTTAAAACATTTATTTCAATTAGACCATTTACAGGCACTTTTGAATTGTCAAAGAGTCGGTCAGTTAGTCCGAAAGTTGAAGCTAGTTGCTCGTTCCAAAACGGAGGTAGGCCTCTATGGAGAAGAACGAGCAAGAAACTCCACGGCACTCTTTTAAATTAGGTTATTACAAAATCTGGGTTACATTATTCTTGTCGATTCTATATGTGATCACAATGAAGATGAATATAAAATAGTAGTAAAAAAAAAATATAAAGAATAATTTCTTTATATTTTTTTTTTACGCCATAGCAGTTAAGAGATGACCAATCCCAACTGACAGCACTCGTTCACGAGCATGACGCATGGATCAGCACCACCTAGCTCAACCATTATGGAGGGAGCCAAATGATCCAACACACGCGCCACCATCAGCGAGACATTTGAGTGAGCATGACAAGCTCTCAACTGCCATGCTTATTAAGTCAAAACACATAGTAACTTAATAAATAAAAAATGCTCCATGGTACTCACATTTACAAAATTGAAATAAATGATATTAAATTATACAATACTAACACTTTCAGTGTACTTATTCGTTGGATGACTGTGATATGTAAAAAAATAAAATAAAAGTAATCGTACTGATAACAGTAAAAGTTATTCAGGTCGACATAAAAAAAAAAGGGTAAGAAACATCATTCTCTTAAAAAACAATCCTATTTAGTGAGCCCGAGTGGCTGTGGAGCAGGACTAGCATTTAGCCAAGCATTTTTGACCGTGATATAATCATCTAACTTATAATATGCTTGATAACATAGTGTGCGTTTTATGCATGTCTTAAATTTTCTCTCATTTAGTTGGAGAATATCGACTGGTATTTTATTATAGCATTTTACACAGTACCCCATAAAAGAAGTGCTTACTTTCGACAATCTGAAACTTGGTAGATCTAATTTGTTCCTATTTCTAGTGTTAAAATCATGTCTATCACTAATTTTCTTAAAAAGATGAAGATTTTTTCGAACATGCATAATGTTTTCATATATATATTGACAAGGTACCGTCATGATGTTATTTTTTTTAAACAATTCCCTTAGAGACTCGCCTCTGCCAAGATTATAGATGGCTCTGACAGCCCTCTTTTGCAGAACAAAGATAGAATTTATATCTGCAGCTCGTCCCCAAAGCAAAATACCGTAAGACATTATGCTATGAAAATAACTAAAATAAACTAGTCTCGCGGTATCCACGTCTGTTAATTGTCTAATTTTTCTGACAGCGTAAGCGGCTGAACTTAACCGCCCTGCAAGAGATGTTAAGTGGGGACTCCACTGCAGCTTTGAATCGAGCGTAATCCCTAGAAAAACTGTCTTCTCAACGAATTCTAGCATGTCCTTGTTCAATATGACGTTACATTTACTCCTTCTAACATTAGGTAAAGCGAATCTTATACATTTCGTTTTTTTCTCATTTAACACTAAATTATTAACAGTAAATCAATTGTGAACCTTAAGCATAGCGTTATTTACGTCGTCAAGGTGCTGTGCTTGTCTATTTACTCTAAAAATGAGTGAAGTATCATCAGCAAATAACACCATTTATGGTTGGTTTTCTAGTAAATGAGGTAAATCGTTTATATATACTAAAAAGAGGAACGGACCCAATATTGAACCCTGCGGAACGCCCATCTTTACTTTTAAGCTTGATGAATTTACACCGTTTATTTGAACTTGCTGTAGTCTATCATTCAAATACGATTTTACTAAGTTAAGTGCTAGATCACCGAGACCGTAATGCTCAAGCTTTAGGAGCAGTGTTTCGTGATTCACGCAATCGAACGCTTTAGAGAGGCCGCAAAAAATGCTAACAGCATCCTGTGAGTTCCATGGCCCTCTACGGGGCCCCTGTGTGGGCCCCTACCATCAGGCGGCGGCCACCAGCCAAGTTGGTGGCATGCCAGAGGGTCATGGCCATCCGGATGATCCGGGGATATCGCACGGTCTCCGGCGAAGCAGCAAGCCTCCTTGCCGGATTGCCGCCGTGGGATCTGGAGGCAACAGTCCTCCAGCGCGTCTACGAGTGGCGTGTGGACGCGCAGCGCCGGGGCGAAACCCCGCTGCCGCGGCAAATCGCGGCACTACGGAGTGAGCTCCGGTGCGATCTCATGGCGGAATGGGAGATAGGACTGTCGCAACCCAAGTTCGGGCACGCCGCAATAGCGGCTATAAGACCCCTCTTTGAGGAGTGGCTGGAGAGGCGCTACGGCGTCCTCACCTACCGCCTGACGCAGGTCCTCACCGGACACGGTTGTTTCGGGAGGTTCCTGTGTCGGATAGGGCGGGAGGAAACGCCCGGGTGTCACCACTGTGTGGATCGCCCGGAGGACACGGTGGAGCATACGGTGCAGGACTGCCCCGCTTGGGCAGAGCACCGCCGTGTCCTCACGGAGGCGATAGGCGGCGGCGACCTCTCGCGTCCGGACCTGGTTCAGGCCATGCTCCGGGGCGAGAGGGAATGGGATGCAGTCACCTCCTTCTGCGAAGCTGTAATGCTAGCGAAGGAGGAGGCGGGCCGCGTGAGGGAGAGAACCACCTCACGCCCCAGCCGCCGCGGGAGACGCCCAGGGCGTCGGACGTCGCGAGGCGACATCCGGCCACCGTAGGCGCGGGCTTGCGGACGGCGAGTAATGGGTAGCTCGCCGTCCGATCAAGGACCAGGCCCGGGTCGACGGCGCGTTCTGTTCGCGCGCGCCTCAAAGAGCTGTCAGCACAGGGACGGGGCCCCCAACGGGGCCAACGTCTGCCGGGGTTGCGGGACGTCTTAACAGGATACCGTGGCCCCGGAACGTAAAGGGCAACAGAAGGAACAGGGTGGTTTTTTAGTCAGTAAAAGTCTGACAGTCCCTTCCGCCCCACCCAGGGCGGAAGGAGTCATTTGATGATTTTTACCACCTCAAAAAAAAAAAAAAAAAAAAAAAAAAAAAAAAAAAAAAAAAAAAAAAAGCATCCTGTGAGTCCTCCAATGCATTAAAGATGTGCTTAATTAAAGTAACACCGGCGTCAGTACTACAACGTCCTCTGGTGAAACCATATTGTTGATCGTGTAGGATGTTATTACAGTTAAAATGATTGAGCATCACTTTTTCAAACACCTTGCTGAAAACCGGCAAAACCGAAACAGGTCTGTAATTATTGGTGTCCTTGCTATCTCCGGATTTGAAGAGCGGTATAACTTTTCTGTACTTCATTAAATCCGGGAATATCCCTTGGTCTACGCACAGATTAAATATTAAAGCTAAATAGGGTGCTATTGTCTCAATAATAGATTTTAGACATTAGTAGACATGCCCCACAGATCTTCGGTAGCCTTGATCTTAAGCTGTTTAAAAGCCTTTAAAACGACCACAGGGTTAATGTGTTTAAATTTAAATTCATTAGGACAGGCTGTAACATTCACTCTTAGTAAGTCAATAGCAAGTGAGGGTGAGGAATCTAAAATTTCAGTAGTTTTAATTGGAATATTAGTAAAGAATTCTGCAAATTTCTGAGCAACATCGATATTACTGCTTATGACACCTTGGGCAGTCTCAAGAGTGTAATCAGTATTATGTCTTTTGTTTCTATTTGTTTCGTTATTGATGATTTTCCAAACTGTTTTTATTTTATTTTCTGCCGATTTAATTTTGTTGCTAATGCACAAGGATTTAGCTGCTTTACACGCATTTTTAAAATTTTTTGAATAGGTTGCAACATGCTTATTAAAAGTTTCAGTATTTATGTAAGGCTTAAGGCCATACAGCTCAAAAAGTCTATCCCTGCTTTTCCTAATACCTTTAGTCGCCCAGTCGCTAAATAAAAACTTAGGGCAAATAGTTTTGGATTTTTTCACTACTTTTTTTTTCACACTACTGAACAGAATTCTTCATACAAAATATTACCATTATTCATATAAAAACCCTGGACACATAATTTACTAATAGAATAGAATAGAATAGAATATATATTTATTGTAAAACATGAGTGTACATCAAATAATATGTGCAAGGTCTTAAAAATAAAAGGTAGATCTGCATGTTTTGCCATATTATGGCGTACAAAACAACATATTTTTGGTATTTTTCTTTTCTCAAAAGAAAAAACCATAATGATAATTAGAGTCTATACAACAAACTATTAAATTGAATTGAAAAATAAAAACTGAATTTTAAAAAAAACACAAATATATAAAAATTAATGGTCAAATTGTGAAAATGTCGTAATTATAGGGATTCATTTGATTAAATGCGGTCATTTAAGAATTCCGATATGGTATAATAACATTTGGCTATGAGAATTTTTTTTAAGTGTATTTTAAACAGAGCAGTAGGCATTTGTCTAATAGGTTTTGGGATTTTATTATAGACGATTGGTGCTAAACAAGAAATACTTTTTCGCATCAATGCCGTGGTTGATCTTGGTACATATAGTTTATTATTATCCCGTCGATTACGAATAGAAACATCTGATAGTTTTTTAAATAGGTTAGGATTGGTTTGTGTAAAATTAGCTATTTCGTAAATAAATAAAGAAGGTAAACTCAAAATGTTATATTTAATAAAATACTGTTTGCAACTATCAGTTATTTTTAAACCAAACATAGCCCTTATACACCTTTTTTGTGACTTAAAAATTCTCTCTTTGTTAGTAGAGTTTCCCCAAAATATAACTCCAAACCTCAGAATGGAGCCGACAATACCATGGTAGGCCGTTACAAGCGCATTAGTACTTATAATAGGTTTTAGTTTATAAAGGGCATAGGCAGAAGAACATACTTTTTTATTCAGTTCTTCTGTGTGTGCTTTCCAGTTCAGACGTTTATCAATAGTTACGCCTAAAAATTTAGCTGTTTCTACCTTTTTTATAACAGTTGATTTGTGTTTGACATTAATATTAAAATGTTATTAAATTTAAATTACCAGATGTTATTGGTCTCGATTGTATCTGCACTTTTTGTAATGGTGTGTTGCACTCGAAAGTGACTATGCCTTTATCTAAGTAGTCGCAGCAACAAAAATTATTATCAATACATGTAGCAGTAGTCGAAGTTATTCGTGTAGGTTCTAGAAACACATTTGACAAATTGAATGATTTAAAGAAAAAATCCAGAAATCTACTGCTATTTGAGTTATTTTCTAAAATATTAATATTAAAATCACCACAGATTATTACTGATTTATTACCACTTGCAAGTTTAGTTAAAACATCTTCCATTATAGTCTCAAATATAGAAAAATTCTGATAATTTGGGGGTCTGTAAACGCACACTATAACATGCTTATCTAGCTCAACACTGGACAATTCAATAATATGCTCTATTGATAAGTCAACTATGTCTTTACGGGGCTTACATTTTACATTATTTTTAATTAAGATTAGTGAACCACCACGCAGCATGGATTTCCGGTTAAAACAACTGCCCACACTATAGTTCTCAAAGTTAATTAACATTTCATAATCTTTTAACCAATGTTCAGTTAAACAAATAATGTCGAACATTGTTTGTTTAAATGATGGTATATCTGATACCGAATTGTTTGATGACAGATATTTTGTGTGGAGGCGTGATCGAAGTTACTCGCAAACTAATCAAACAATGGGGGGGGGGGTTTAATCGTTTTACGTCGAGAATTAGTTGCTGATGTTCGCAGCGAATGGTGCTCGTCTGCCGAGGATCTGTGGGTTACCTTAACCTTACACCAAAAGAAACCTAAAGTAAACTATAAAATACACTTATGTGTTGCGTATATATGTAACCAGCATTCCGGTAACTCTTTAATGCTACAACTTGATAATTTCTCTAGTAATTTAGCTGATATCATTCTTAAACATCCCTCTGATAAGTTTTTAGTGCTCGGTGATTTTAACCAACCGAATATAGACTGGCACGCTGTAGCGGATGGTGATCATCTGTGTCCTAGTAACTTGCATGGTCATATTCAAACCAGCTTCTGTGATACTCTTACTGCCTGCAGTTTACTACAGTACAACTCACTTAGTAATGTTAACAATAGGATTCTTGACCTCGTCTTGTCAAATAGTGAAGTAGCTGTCACTTGCAGCCTGGATCCCCTTGTGCAAGAGGACTCACATCACAAGGCACTCTGCATTTCTGCCGACTTCGTTCAACTTCATCAGCTTCATTCTCAGCCTCGAGTTAAGTTCCTCTATGATCAAGCGAATTATGACGCCATAATTGAAGAAATGATGGCTATTGATTGGCCATCAAAACTAAATTGTAGACCTTTGGATGAAGCTGTAATTTTTTTTTATGACACTATAAACATTCTTCAAAATACACATATTCCATCTAAAACGATTGCTCCTGGGGGTAAGTATCCTCCTTGGTACAAAAGTCCTCGTATCAAAATAATTAAAGAAAAGTCAAAATATCATTCAAAATTTAAAACATATGGGAATCTCTCAGACTATCAATCTTTTGTTACCTAACGTCAATGCGCTAAAGATCTGGAGAAGGAAATGTTTGACGCCTACATTTCTAACATTGAATTAGCCATTACTAAAAATCCTAGGGCTTTCTGGCATTATGTTAAATCTAAACAACAAACCAACTGTTACCCTTCTGTATTTAAATATCGTGAAGTGTCGTCTGGTCAAGGGGAGGAAATCTGCAATATGTTTGGTGACTATTTATTTTCGAACTTCCAAGAGCAATGCGACGCAAACGAAAATTTAGCCTCTGTGAGAATGGATCAGTCTACCGGTCTTGTATCAGATATTTGTTCCATTGATGTGCGGGAGGTGGTGTTTCGCTTGCTTAAGCAAGTGGATATTAACAAATCCGCGGGTCCGGATAATATTTCACCAATCTTCATAAACAAATGTGCCCGATGTCTATCCATTCCATTGACGTTATTATTCAAACGGTCATTTGACTTGGGAGTGGTGCCTTCAATCTGGAAGTCGGCGTATATTACGCTGATTCATAAAAAAGGACCTAAGGATAGCGTTGAAAACTACAGACCAATCTCCAAACTCTGCGTGTTCGCTAAAACTATGGAGAAAATCGTACACGTACAAGTATACTCTTCACTGAAACTAAGTTTCTCCGAGCACCAACTGTCACGATATACCTACTTGCATAACATGCTAAAAAAATATTGAAAACAATAAAATTACGAACAAACGGACAGAGCCATTTCTAACGGCGCGCTGTTATATATGTCAGTACATTCCAAAGTCCCTTCCCTTCACCCGGCACGGAGCGCGGGCGCACGCAGGCATTTCGACGGTGCCGCCGCCAGTGACGCTCGATCAGCTACCGAGGAACGACACGTACTAGTGTTCTGTACCGTACCTCTACAGCGTACGACCTCGTATTTTGTGGAAACTAGAAACCATCAAAACAGTGTCAAAGCCTAAACCCGAATAATAAACACTAACATACTCGACTACCCAAGTGATTAAGTGCCGTGTTCTTCCCGTACTGGGTAAGTTGTACAATCTGATCTTTGTAATTTCATAATGTGTTTAAGTATGAATATGCATAGTTGCCGCTGCTTTCTGTAGCTTAATAGGAACGTTTTCTGTTAAACCTAAACTCAGCTCAATTACCTGTAACCTGCCTTGTGTCGACCGTTTATAACGGCTACTTTTTAAACGGTGTTACCCTAATACTGCCGTGTTACCGAAAAAGGGCACAACTAACACTTTTTGTCAAAATGAGTTATATATATATTCGGAATCAGGAAAAAAAGGTCTATCTGCCAGATTTTTTGTGGATTTTTAGCTGCAAAATAAACAGAGATAGCATAAGCTTAAAGGGCACAACTGCATAATTTTTTAAGTTTTATTACAATAAAAAGGCATATTGTGAGATATGACTTTTATTTCACCTTTTCATTATTGATATATTTAATGGAAAGGGCATAACTGACGTACGTCAAATATAAAAGGCTTATGTGGCAATTGTGCTTATTTTTTATATGAATACTTTAGCAATTAATGTAGAAAGAAAAGTCACAACTGGCAGTTATGCCCTTTCTATTTACACCTAAGCTTATAAATGTTATATAAAAAAGGCACATTGGCGTTTAAGTGCCTTTATTACTAAACATTTCTGAACGGAGATGAAGTGAGGGGGGCAAGGTATGCAGAGAATGCCGTCAGTTGTGCCTAATGTGTCGAGGCGAGAAGAGAATATTGTCGAGAAGACTTTTGCAAAGCTGTATGTGATACTGGCTTTCGCACCATGGTAAAGAAGATGGGAGTTCAAGACTTTAATGATTATGAAGACTGCTCTTCGACGAATACTTTTAGCTTAAAGAAGGGATACCACCTCCACGACAAAAGCTTGTTCCGAGGGGTATCACGAGTGAAAGGAATACATACTCACAAAGCTTGGTCCACTTATACTACCAGGAGATTTTTTTTTGGAAACTACCTATAAATGATCGAGCAGTCGATTTGTTTCGAAACTAAGAAGACTGAAATAATGCAAGACTGATTTTTTACGCTCACTTTAGTGTCGATTTAATTATTTTGAGAATATATTAGGTGCTTTAAAGTTTCTAATTTTCAGGTTTAGAATTATTTTTTTGTTTAATTTTGATAATAAAAAGTTCCTACTTATTTTGTAACCTTGTCAAGATTGTGATAGAGAGATGCATAGTGCCATTTTTAGTATAACGTAATAAGAAGTTAATTCCATTCCTTGGATTGTGATAAAAATTTGAACTACTTAGATGTTTAATACATAATTGTTATGATATTTATTGTTTTTGTAAACTTCGTTTTCTTTTTTTCATAAATATATTTAAGTTCCTAACTGACTGTGTTACCTAATTTTTAACTAAGAGAGATTTTGAAGTGGCATTTTTAGTAAACAATTCTGTTTTTGTTTTGTTTTGTTCTGTTTTCCTTCAATAAAATAAGTGATAGTACTTTTGAAAATTTGTTTGTGTAAACTCTTTGAAATAAATGTTTTATTTTCTTACAACTGCCTTATTTTATTTCTTATACAATGACATTTATCAGCCTCTTTTAAAATATACAATCCCATTGCAGAGACACATTTACCTATGTATTTATTTTAATAATTTACAGTAAAAAGGCACAATTGAGTAGATATGCCTTTTTATCGTTAAAATTTTAAATTTTTACTCGAAATTTTACATTAAAAAGGCATATTTGGTTATATGTGCCTTTTAAACGTAATATTGCTCTTTTCATGTTATTTTTTATGTTAAATTAAAAAGAAATATGCTAATTATTAAATATATCCATTAAAATTATAACATTGCTATCTTTGTATACATACTATAAATACGCAATTTTTCACATTTACATAATTTCGAAAAACACATTTTAAACGTGTTTTTTTTAACAAAATTCAAAAAATATTTAAATCTCATTTTTCTCAACATTTGTAAAATGTTAGTTGTGCCTTTTCTAATTACGACGGCAGAATACCTACATTGACAATAATATTGTAAACTATCACCTACACCAATTCTTCTAGCTGCCCCTTCACTTTCTATAAAGCATTATCTACTTTTACTGGTTAATACCTAGTCGCTTGAGCTTATAGTATAATGCCTTCTAGTATATGCCAACCTCTTTTTGCAAGGTCAAGGCTTGCAACTGTGGCTTAATAAATAAGAAGCTAATGCCTGTTTGAAACGGCGGTTCCAGGAGTTTCCATGCGGCTGAAGATCTGCGCAGCTGGCTGGCTAAACCAGATTCCTACCCAGCGTCATTGCTCCGCTGACTGACTCCGGAGCAATCGCCGACGTCACCGTTCATCACCAAGCAGGAGAGTGCGGTATTGACGACCTCCTACGTGGTCCGACCTTTAGACCGGATTATAAAGTACCCTCGTATTTTTTTATGAAAATTTCGTGCACTCGTATTTTTTTTCTTAAATTGTTATTAACGTTTATTCTTAGTTTATTAATATGCTTTTGTTGCTATTAATTTTGCGATCGTTTCATTTTTATTACTTATATAAAAACAAACGTGACACAACATGGATTTTTAAAAGGTCGCTCGACCACATCAAATCTTGTGGTCTGTACTGATTATCTTTCAGAGCACATGTCCAGGAGGTCCCAGGTCGACGTTATACACACTGACTACAGCAAATGTTTTGATCGAATAGATCATGCGCTTCTTATGCGCAAATTACTGGAAATAGGTGTGAGGGGTAGTTTGTACAGATGGTTTGTATCATATGTCGAAAATAGATGTCAGACTGTGGTCCTCAACAGTTATACCTCGAGAGCGATGTACATTCCGTCAGGGGTTCCCCAAGGATCCTTATTAGGCCTTCTTTTATTTAATATTTTTGTAAATGACATCGCCGCTTGTTTCCTAAATTCTAAAATTATATTATACGCGGATGACATGAAAATTCTGAGCCAAGTGTCTACCATTGAGGATGCAAACCTATTACAAGAGGATCTGGACCGGTTCCTTACTACTGCGATCAGAATAGATTGGATTTGAACATTTCAAAATGTTATGTGTGTACATTTACTCGCAAGCCAAACCCTATAAGGTATGATTATAAATTGTCGAATACCTCAATTGCCAGAGTCAACGTCATAAAAGATCTTGGGGTAATTTTTGATTCAAAGCTCTTATTTGATGCGCACATAGACAATATAGTCAACAAGGCTTCTAAAGCGTTGGGTTTTATTTTTAGGGTGGCCTCTGAGTTTAAGAATGTTAAAACCATGAAAGTTTTATACTGTGCTTTTGTCCGCAGTCATCTCGAATATGCTTCTCAAGTTTGGAATCCAAATTCCAATGTTTATATTAATCGCCTTGAAGGTATACAACGGCGATTTTTGAGGTACACTCAATATCGTTCAAATACTTATCTTCCTAACTATATTAGTCGGTGTAAGAAATTTCATATACTTCCTTTATACTAGCGCAGAAAAATTGCAGATCTTGCTTTTCTATTTAATATAATGAACGGGTCTACTGACGTCCCTGAGCTGGTGGCCAAGATTGGACTTCGTGTACCATCTTTATATCTTCGGAGACCTCATCTCCTTCATGTACCTATGGTGAAAACTGTCTATAGGCAAAACACTTATATCATAAGAGCATGTCGAATGTTCAATAGTGTATGTCGGGATGTTGAGCTTGACTTATTCACATTTAATGTCCACAATGACTAATGACTGCCTCGTTGGTCTAGTGGTCGCAAGCGCGACTGCTGTGCATGAGGTCTTGGGTTCGATTTCCAGGTCGGGCAAAGTGTTATTGGGTTTTTCCATTAGGAATTTCTCAGTAGCAGCCTCGGAGTCTGGATTTGTGCCCGGTTGATGGCAATAGGCTCGCCCTCTATTACATGGGACTAAAAACATAACTGGCGAAATGTGGGTGTACTGATTTGTACACTTCTGCCTAACCCTTCGGGGATTACAGACGTGATGTGATGTTATGTTAATGTCCACAAATTAAAAAAAGTATTGAGTAATTTCTTCTTTGAAGTGTAACTTTGTTGTGTATTGTGTTTTGTTTTTGTGTATTCCTTTTAGTACTATATGTATTTATGTAACTCTTACGCTGGTTGTACCGTTTTGTTAATTTTACACATAAGTTTATATAAGTGGAAACTTGTAATTGGCTTTCGCCTGCTTATTGCTTCTTACTATTGTAATGTATTAGCTGTAAGTTTTCCTAAAAGCAATAAAATAAAGCAATAAAATAAAAATAAAATAAAATCATGAAAATGATATGCATGAAGAACATTTGCACTCCGTCGGCACACGAATAAGGAAACCATACAACTGAAGTTATGTTTTAGGAACTCTGAATTGAAGTCGTGTCGGGTGAGTTAGCTCGCACTGACCTGCAGCAGCTGCCGCGCGCCGTGCACGCTGGCGTGGTTCAGCACGCGCGTGCCCGTCGCGGCGCAGTGCACGCTGTGCACGAGCACGCGCGACGTGCGCACGTGCAGCAGCAGCAGCGCCGCGCCGCCCCGCGCCGCGCGCCGCGCCGCCGCCACCGAGCTCAGCGCGCTCAGCACCTGAAGCGCCCACCCCATATTAGCCACATTATAGTATTCCTCCTCCTTCAAAACTAAATTGACTTCAAAACAAATGACACTTTGTATCCTAGGAGACAGACAATGCTTGATCGTTGTATGTTTTAGTTTTATGTCGTCAGAATTGTTTACTAGATGCTTATTTGGGACCATTTTGAATGGGCGTTAAAATATCTGGTTGATTACAGTCACAAATGATCATATTAAAAAGTTATTCAAAAAAACAAAATGGTCCGTCATGGCCGCCACGGATATTTATACAAGTTAATATGTTATTGTTGTAGGCTGAAAGTCAAAATCCAGAAAGGTAAATAGGGAATACATTTGTGTAGGAATATGGTCAGCAGCAACCGCCCCCCCCCCCCCCCCCCTCCCCGACTAACCCCATATGACTTGTGTTCACAATGTGCTTATTATTTACTTTATTTTCTCTCTTATAATTAACGCAATACTAACTAGAACAAGTAGGTGAAGTAGTCTACCTTGAACTTATGGCTCATCTGGCATTCTCGCCCGCCCGCCCCGGGGCAGGCGGGCGGAGGGCACTCGTCCCCCGCGCAGACGCCGGGCGTGTCGTCCGCCACCACCCGCGCCATGGAGTCGTAGGGCACCATCGTCCAGTACGTGGGCAGCGCGCACGCCACGCCGCCGTCCGTCAGCACGACGTGCTCGTGGTCGCGCGGCGCGCCGGGCGGGCCGGGCCGCGCGCGCGCCGGCAGGCGCAGCGGCGCGCGCGCGGCGTCCACGCGCAGCAGCATGGCGCCGCACGCCAGCGAGCGCACGCGCCGCGCCGCGTGCCCGGGCCTGTAGCAGAAGCCCTCTGCGACAACAAACAGACCGCTGTACTCCGGCGGGCGCGGCGTGTCGCGCGGCGCGTGTCGTACCTACCTGTGGCCCCCGCGGCCCTGTGCAGCGCGGCCTCCAGCGCGGCCCGCCCGAGCTCGGCGACGGCGACGCACCCGCTGCCGGTGCGGCGCTGCTCGCCCTGCACGGCCGCTACGGGCTTGCTGCTAGTGACTTGTATAGGTAACGTGTCCCTACTCGAAGCTGGAATGCAACGTTTAACTCTCCGGATCAGAGGTAGACTGTGAATTTGTGGGCCCCTGGGCTAGCACTACTCGGGGGGCCTACCTTTTTTTTTTTAGGTAGTAAAAATCATCAAATAACTCCTTCCGACCTGGGTGGGGCGGAAGGGCCCTTAGCATCTGTGATCGTGTTAGCCGGCGAGGCACGTGCGCGCAATCTCGCGCCCGGCGGGAGCTGCGCACGCACAGGTCTCAGTGGACGACAATGTTTTTGTACCGGATTCGAGGGCTATAGTGTGTAAAACTTATGTAAGAATACCTAATTACCTATATTAACCATTGTGCACTAGTTAAGTCAGTATTAAACATGATTCCTAATAGACACCTTATTTTTACACATCTCCCCGACTCAAAACCTTACAGGGCTGACCTGTTGTAAATACATTATTTGTCAGAAGAGTGGCGTCTTAAACCAGAATGGTAACTTTCAGTGAAGTTGCTACTTACTGGATGCTCTCTGAAAAATAAAAAGAATAGTCTTAGTTAATAGTAATACTCGTTGTACAGCGATACCGCACTGATGTGTAGTACCGCTGTACAACGAGCACGTCGCACACGCACGCGCTCTTTGGATGTTTAACGCTAGATTTACTGTAAGCCTAAGGCTTGTATGTAATTAGAACAGTTGCTAGTAGATAGAGCATGGAACACACTTGGCACACACAGTTACTTTGACGTAACTAATTGAAGGATTGTGACGTGAATATTTTCCGTTTGTTTTGATTAGCTTAGCATGAAAAGCTGTGAGCTCATGGATACACCGAGCTATCCCTCCTTCCCTATTACTAATGATATAAAAGCAAAAGTAAGTCTGTCTGTCTGTTACTGTTTCATGTCTAATTGATAATTGATTTGGTATAGAGATAAACTTTGAAGGACATAGACTTGTGTCGCGAATGGGGGGAGGGGGGGGGGGGCACAGAACTTCAAACTGTTTTAAAATTTAAATTTTTAATAATTCATTCAAATAAAAACGTTTACAAAAAGTGTACATTTAGTCAACAGTAATAAGATTTTCCATACAATAATAGTGCCTAAAATTAAACTAAAACTAAGATAATAATATTACAGGTGAAAATAATGATGGTTCGGAATCTTGAATGTTCGGTAGCGACCCGCCCCATGTGGCCCCCCACCTGTGCTTCAGGCCATCATTTATTATCCAAATAGATACTTCGGGAGAGTAGAGAGAGCAGTGAGAAGAACATGCAGTGTGTAACCTACGTGCAACAACTGTGTGCGTAAATGTTTAGATTGGTGAGCGGTATGTTAGTATTTGTAATTGTAAATGAAATGTGATTTGTTTTATCGGCATTTAATGTTAGGAGATTATTACGGAGCCAATTACACACAATGATAAAACCATTTTGAGCATATTCATAGACCTCAATTCTTTTCAGCTAAAACAAGAGTTGAGCTTAAAGGTTTGTTCCCACTAGTTCAATTTCTAGAACTTATCAAAATGTAGTACTAGTATGAACAAAATATTTCATTAGTTCTACTGATGGAACAGGCAGAACAAGAGGGAGTAGAGACTCCCACTAGTTGTACTATTTTGTAATTAAGTATATCGTAGTACTAGTGAGAAAAAAACTCCCATTATTTCTACCGTAGAACTGTTCAGTAGAACTAGTGGGAACTCGCCCGCAGCTTAGTTTTAAACTGGTTTCAGTTTAAAACTAAGCTGCGGGCGAGTTGGCTGGCTCATATTCAAAATAATTGTATATCGTAACTACAGAACCCTGAATATGATAAATAATGCAGACGAACTTCAATGGTCATTATTTATTTACGTAGAACATGAGCCAGCCGCACCACACACTCGCGCTCGGCGCTCGCTCATACCTTTTTCGATTCGGCCTGCAGCTGGTGTTCTGCGGGCAGGTCGAGCGGGGCCTGCAGCTGGTGCTCTGCGGGCAGGTCGAGCGGGGCCTGCAGCTGGTGCTCTGCGGGCAGGTCGAGCGGGGCCTGCAGCTGGTGCTCTGCGGGCAGGTCGAGCGGGGCCTGCAGCTGGTGCTCTGCGGGCAGGTCGAGCGGGGCCTGCAGCTGGTGCTCTGCGGGCAGGTCGAGCGGGGCCTGCAGCTGGTGCTCTGCGGGCAGGTCGAGCGGGGCCTGCAGCTGGTGCTCTGCGGGCAGGTCGAGCGGGGCCTGCAGCTGGTGCTCTGCGGGCAGGTCGAGCGGGGCCTGCAGCTGGTGCTCTGCGGGCAGGTCGAGCGGGGCCTGCAGCTGGTGCTCTGCGGGCAGGTCGAGCGGGGCCTGCAGCTGGTGCTCTGCGGGCAGGTCGAGCGGGGCCTGCAGCTGGTGCTCTGCGGGCAGGTCGAGCGGGGCCTGCAGCTGGTGCTCTGCGGGCAGGTCGAGCGGGGCCTGCAGCTGGTGCTCTGCGGGCAGGTCGAGCGGGGCCTGCAGCTGGTGCTCTGCGGGCAGGTCGAGCGGCGCCTGCAGCTGGTGCTCTGCGGGCAGGTCGAGCGGCGCCTGCAGCTGGTGCTCTGCGGGCAGGTCGAGCGGCGCCTGCAGCTGGTGCTCTGCGGGCAGGTCGAGCGGGGCCTGCAGCTGGTGCTCTGCGGGCAGGTCGAGCGGGGCCTGCAGCTGGTGCTCTGCGGGCAGGTCGAGCGGGGCCTGCAGCTGGTGCTCTGCGGGCAGGTCGAGCGGGGCCTGCAGCTGGTGCTCTGCGGGCAGGTCGAGCGGGGCCTGCAGCTGGTGCTCTGCGGGCAGGTCGAGCGGGGCCTGCAGCTGGTGCTCTGCGGGCAGGTCGAGCGGGGCCTGCAGCTGGTGCTCTGCGGGCAGGTCGAGCGGGGCCTGCAGCTGGTGCTCTGCGGGCAGGTCGAGCGGGGCCTGCAGCTGGTGCTCTGCGGGCAGGTCGAGCGGGGCCTGCAGCTGGTGCTCTGCGGGCAGGTCGAGCGGGGCCTGCAGCTGGTGATCTGCGGGCAGGTCGAGCGGGGCCTGCAGCTGGTGCTCTGCGGGCAGGTCGAGCGGGGCCTGCAGCTGGTGCTCTGCGGGCAGGTCGAGCGGGGCCTGCAGCTGGTGCTCTGCGGGCAGGTCGAGCGGGGCCTGCAGCTGGTGCTCTGCGGGCAGGTCGAGCGGGGCCTGCAGCTGGTGCTCTGCGGGCAGGTCGAGCGGGGCCTGCAGCTGGTGCTCTGCGGGCAGGTCGAGCGGGGCCTGCAGCTGGTGCTCTGCGGGCAGGTCGAGCGGGGCCTGCAGCTGGTGCTCTGCGGGCAGGTCGAGCGGCGCCTGCAGCTGGTGCTCTGCGGGCAGGTCGAGCGGCGCCTGCAGCTGGTGCTCTGCGGGCAGGTCGAGCGGCGCCTGCAGCTGGTGCTCTGCGGGCAGGTCGAGCGGCGCCTGCAGCTGGTGCTCTGCGGGCAGGTCGAGCGGGGCCTGCAGCTGGTGCTCTGCGGGCAGGTCGAGCGGGGCCTGCAGCTGGTGCTCTGCGGGCAGGTCGAGCGGGGCCTGCAGCTGGTGCTCTGCGGGCAGGTCGAGCGGGGCCTGCAGCTGGTGCTCTGCGGGCAGGTCGAGCGGGGCCTGCAGCTGGTGCTCTGCGGGCAGGTCGAGCAGCTGCTCGGCCGCGGCGGCTCCCTCCTCCTGCGCACAATACGCACTGCGGACTGGTGCGAGTGGCGAGGTGGCTACCTACCCAGCGAGTGGTCGGGTCCGCACTGCGCAGCCGGCCACTCACTTTACTATACATGTGTCGGTAAAACTGGCATCACAGTCGAGAGAGAAGACCGACTGCTGCATAGTGGCAAAGTGACTACGTTTAGGTGACATATATTTTTTGTGAATCGCTGTGAACTTAGTTGTGTTACGATAAATATTCAACAATGCAGACGCCTTCGTACTTGTCGTGAAAGAACTGAGCTTGTGACACGCCATCATTGAAACAACGGACGCGTTGTAACGTTGCGAATGAAACGACTTTTTCTTTACATTTATGTAAAAGAGTAATATGTTTGCAAACTGTGTGTTTATTATGTTTTCGAGCGCTTAATTTCTTTAGGGCGTCTGCTCGGTCTAAGCAACCGAACACCTGCTTACGCAGCAGTTTACAACACTCATTGTACTTGTATCGAAGTGACAATTTTATGACTACTTTAACATGAGTGCATTGCCAGACAGCAAACAGACCGGGTGCATTCATAACATTTTACATTAAACTTGAAGAACATTTAATAAAATCTTTAAATCCAATTTCAATCAGTGCTTCAATATTACCTACAACCTTGCACCCCGCACAGCGTCTATATTCACTTGCAGTTATTCTTGGATTTTACTTATTTTTACGTTAAGTGTCAGTCGGTGGTACGGAACCCTGGGGTACAGTGTCATAGTTACCAGCGGCTCGGTGACGACGCGGCCGTCCAACACGAGCCGGTGCCAGCTGTCCGGCGCGCCCGTGGCCACGTGCGGGTACCTGCGGCACATACAGCCATCGGGAGAGTGCTCACTACACTCCGACCAAACTTTCGGTTTTGGCCTAGCATCGGCCAAAAACTAGGGTTCGGCTATTTTCAGCTTCCGCTGCCCTCCGGCCGAAACCACGGCCAAAACCGTAACTACATTCGGACAAGATTTAGCGCTACGATCGAATACGTAATAGCAAGTGTGACTTGCGCCGCGGCCGCGCTCATACGTGTCAGTCGTCTCGTGACTTGCTTTGCTTGTTTTGTTTGCGTTCATTTGAGACTGATTAAGATTTTGATTAGTTTATTTCTCCCGTGAAATCATGACACTATGTGGAAGTTTCGGTTTTGGTTTCGGCTGAAACTGGGACCGAAGTCGAAATTTGGTTTCGGTTTCAGTCGTAACAACTGGTTTCGGTCGGACACTAGTACTCGCCTTCATATTGCTCTAATAACTGTTCAAAAATATTGATCGCATTTTAATTGAAAAATTAAGCTTTTTTTGTTGCGGTTATTTGTTTATACCGACACTTAAGAAATAAATAAATGTATACGTACCACTTAGTATATCTCTACTTGTAATAGCGTGAGGTACTGACCGCTTGAGTAATGTAATCAGCGTTGTTCGGCCTCGAAATGTACGAAACTGATCTTATCGTAGTTCATGCACACAGACATAGATGGCGTTGCTGCACAATGCTCTGTGATAAGATCCTCCGTGGATAAGATGAATAAACGGGACAATTTAAATATATTAAATTAATTACTGTTCAAGGAACAAGTTGCTTCATTTATATAGTTCTTCAACTGTCGCAGTGTGTGTAGTGAAGCAGTTCAGACCGCAGAGTGAGCCGTCTGCTGCGCTAGTGAGTACCTGGCAAGGTAATCCGCGTGCGCGCGCCTGCTGTGCAGCGCGCGCTCGCGCGCCGCCACCACGCCGCCCGGCGACAGCGCGCGCGGGCGCAGGCGCCGCGCCAGCGCTCGCGCCCAGGGCGACGCCGGCGCGTGCTCCACGTGGCGCCGCAAGCGCCGCTCCCAGGCGCGCGCCGCGCCCGCGGAGATGCCGAGCGCGCTGCCCAGCGCCGCGTACGCGCGCCGCCGCTCCTCCTGGGCGCGAGGTACACCACCGCGTTAAGCTTGTTATAACATGCATGTACCTACTACAAACATACACACTCTAATTATTAAAGAGAGTAGAGTAAGGTATGGGTAGGGTATCGATGTCGGTTCGGTAGGAGGAGGATACTACGCAAACGAAGTCGTGGCAGGTCAGCTAGTTTTAAAATAAAATGCCGTTTTAGTATAAATGTCGGGACAATAAACTGACTTGTGAAACTTTACTTTTGATCAGTTCTTACAATTGTTGATGATGTCGACTTTATATGATAATATTCGATTTCGAATATCCATCAACCTAATGTTAAACCCACATGCAATTGACTTAAACAGATAGCACTTAAAATGGTATATCTAGCTCTTGTTCAATCTATCATAAGTTATTGTGTAACAACCTGGGGAGGTGCCATAAAAACCAAAATAATTGAAATAAAAAGGACTCAAAGAATGATTCTGAAAATTAGCCTTTCTAAACCTCGCCTTTTCCCCACTGCAGCACTTTACCACAAGGCTGAGATTTTGACTGTTAGACAAATCTACATACTTAATACTATACTCCGGCAACATTCAGACCCAACCTCTTTTGACCTTTCTAAACTAACCACTAGGAGGCAGTATTTAGTATGTAACACCATTAAATCTAATACTGAGTTTGGGCAAAAATTTTTTTTGGCATTTCGAGGACCCAGACTATACAATAAATTAAATAAAGAATTAAATATTTTCACGTACAATAAAAGTAAATGTAAAATCATAATAACAAACTGGCTACTAAAATTAGACTACTCAAAAACAGAAGAGCTGCTCGTTATTAAAAATAAAAACTGATAGAAATTACCCCATAGTTTTTGCAGCATAGTCGCTTTCATATGCTTCCTCCCTTTGCACGCCACACACACACACACACGTATCCTACACCACACACCCACACTCCACACCTTTCGCATATAACGCGAACTATACTACAGTGCACTAAACACAAAATTTAATCTTTCTTTTGTTTAAGCTATTTTTATTATTGAATGCTTCCTAGTTTTCCTTTTCTTCCATCAAATTGATTATTTTACATGTCACATCTATACTGGTGATACATTATTATGATGCTGTTTTTCCTGTAGGGGGGAGTCCCTGGTGTCCTGAAATACAGGCTACGGCTTAGTTCAGGCACCAGTCTCCCACAAATAAACATTGTAATATCGTAATAACTATTATTTTTGTTAAGTTTTGGTTGATGGATGTAATTTGTGGAAGAAAATAATTATTATTATTAATTAATAATGAATAACAGTTGAGGACTGCAACACATGTCGAGTGGAAGTGGATGAACAACACCCTCCCACGAAACAATTACAATGATACATTTGTAATCATTGTTTTTAACTGTTGAATATTTTATTAATTAAAAAGTGTCATGAGCATGTGGTGTGCAGTTCCAGACTATATGCTACCGGCACACTCACATTGCTGGCACCGGCCGCGCTGGGCTTCTTGATCAACGCGTCATGCTTCATGTACTCCAGGGCGAACATCCTCATGGACACCGCCAGCGACCTGCGCACACACAACTTTTCTGCATCAGCGCCTGCGCCGCTCGTGCATGCACCCACATGGTAATGTGACATCTTCTAGGCCAGCACATCCTAAACTATTAAGATAACAGAACAACCCCACAAAAAATTAATAATCAATGAAAAAAAAAACAAAATCCCTATTTCATTTCGAAATATTCTCCCAATGTAACAGCCCAAAAAAATGAAACAGTTTAATGATAAATGCCAATTTGCAGAACCTTGGTAAGTGTTCAACAGAATCCAAAGGTTGTGCGGAGGCCACTCAGCAAATGGCCGCTCTAGGTTATGCCAACAATTACAAAAAGAATATAATACAGACTTTAAGGAATGCTTCACACTATACAATACTTCACCATTCCACATATGACACTCTCTGCATGGTGGTTCCAACAATGTCCATGGTTCAGCAGAGCACGCTATGTGTGCAGTTGTACACAAAGTATGGGACAGCTTACACACGGCACATACTTAGCAGCCAGTTGCTTCTTCTTATTGATCAGGATGGAGGGCACGTAGTCAGCATCCCGAGGGTCCCTGCTCGGCTTGCCTTTCACGAAGTGTCGGCTACAGACGACGCTGTGGCCATTCGGTAGCCACGACCTCCCACTGGAAATATTTATAGTATGTAATGTAGTATGTAAATGTAGTATGTAATGTAGTATAACTGTAATCTTCTTTTTATGACATAAAAGTAGCGTGTCGGCGATGATGTACGACGTTGGTTAGCGGCGTGCCCCTGGCCTGCAGGGGCACGCCAACCGCAACATTCATGAGGTAGGTACTAACTTTATGTTTTTGATGGCCTGCACCCATTTATTTCTTTGGTACAATCGAGACGGGAAGCTGTGGAAGTCCACTTCGCTGTTGGACGATGTGTTTGGACACTCGAAAACACAACACGTGCTTGTACACCCTGCTTCACTCATTTTTCTTTCTATTTCTACAATACATATAAAAATTTGCACAATTTAAATGAAATTAATCTAGCATCAACACCTCGAAACACAACAGTAACTGACAGTGACAGTGACACTATCAAACCACAGACTCAGCAGACTCTCTAGTTTAATAGTAGTCTATGCCAGAACGTAAATAATAATTATAATTGTTTTGTATTCTCTACTCTATGACTGTATACTATGCTTATTTGGCCCGGTCATAGAGCAACACAGGCCTCCTGACGGAAGGGCCCGGTGCGGCGGTTGCGGTGGTGCTAATACTGAACAAATAATTAAATACATGGTCTAAGATCCCGAGCTGGGTTAACCCTCAGCGAGTTTCCGTTCAAGAATTATATTCAAAATGTAGATAGTAATATTTCAAACATCAAGATATAGGGTTGCCGTTGCAAAAGTACGCAAGTCGTAAGGTTGCCGCGATTTAAAAGTTCAAAAAGTACATAATTCTGCTGTAACGGAGAAACATTGACAAAAAGTTTTTATAGGGTTAATGTTTTTCCGCAGGTTACTGGTCACTGACGCATTGGTTTTTGTTATAAATCATATATTTAAATTGCTTCTCACGTCTTGTAGCGAAAAGTATGGATGAAAAATACAAATAATACTGCATTTTACTGAAAATAATTAATGTTTAATTTGCACAGTACAGAATCTAGAATAGAGTTTAACGTTTCAAGAATTAGAAAATCATAGACCGTTTAGATAATTTCTTGTTTTGCCATCATAGGTCCGCAGTCGTTGTTTATGTTTATATTGTGACTATATGAATAAGTAGACGTTGGTGTCGCCAGTTGAAGTGAATGGGCCTTGTCACGTTTGCTTTGGGCGGCCGCCGCGCGCCGCTCTGGAACAAATCGATAAAGCTTCGATAAATAAAACGTACCTGTGTTTTTATTTATTGTGTGAACTTACACATAATAACATACATAGGACAAACATGCAACATTATGGAATGTGTAAGGGTAAACTGGTTAAGATATATCTATCTTATCTGTGCTTCTTAGGGCTTTGAACTTTTCTAAACTGTGCTATCAACTTGTCTCTACTCCTTTAATCACCTTCTTCCTACTCATCACAATGCTGTCTCTATATATGAACTAAAATTTACTTTTTTGTTCTGTAAGCTGTCTTTGCTGTAGGTATTATTGCTTCATAATCCAACCGCTTCACTGCAATTGATTATTAACCAAAACCCAACAGAAATAGAGTTGCAAATAGTGTGCAAGACATCATTCCGATAAGCAATTTTCAATATTGTACCTATTTGTGTTCGTGATAGGTAAATGAATGACCGTACATGTTTTCGCTTTAACATCCGTTTTCCCTCCAGTGCGTCGAGTCTCAGCTGGGGGGTGATGTTTGTTGAGCTTTGATTTCTGCGCCTCCGCTTCGTTAGCCGGCAGCGCGGCCGCCGCTAGTCCGTCGTTGCGTCCGGTCGCTCCGGCTTGCTCGCTGGCCCGGGGGTGCCTTCAATAATTAATGTGGCATGTGTGTGTGTGTTAATGGTTGTTTTCTAGTAAAAGAGACTTAAAAATTTTATAGGTATGGTAATTAGAAAAATTTAATATCTATTCAATGCAACGGTGATTAGAAAATCATCAAGTCTATGTAAAATATGATAAGTATTGAAATGGTAATACCACACATTAATAATTTGTACACATATAATTATAAATTAAGCAATAGAATTAACGATGTCCCTAATAAGCATAACCGTTAGTCAATAAGACACTTTATCATTGCTATAATTTATTAAAAATTAGACACTTTCAATGAAAATCAGGTAAAAATTTTTCATACAACGGTAATTATAAACATATGGTAATTGGTATACTGTAATTAGAAAACGGCAGATTTTCTTAAAAATGTCGATAACCGACACAGTATGCAATTACTAGCTTATTACAATGTACGGAGGCAAAAGTATTGTCTCCATTTACATGATCAACTTGAGTCTAACTTAAAAATCAAGTATTAAAATAAGTACAACGGCAATTAGAAAAGTTTTTAACCAAGGCTTCGGTAATTATAAACTCACGTGCTTCATTGCCAGTGCACTAACGTTAGAGGCGTGCAACTACTGATGGGACACGGTACCCATGGAGGAGACGCGACGCGTACGGTAGTAATATTCGCTGGGCCCGGGCAATAAAGCGGTAATATCAAAAATCTAATTTTACAGGAGAAATAAAAGAAGCTAATTTGTTTATAGTGCAGCGTACACTGATCCAAAATAGACGTTCAAAATTTCAAATGAAAGCTAATTTTTGAAGTGAAACTTCTTTACGCACGCTCGACTTGGGGAGTAAGCTGGCGAACGCGTGACGTAAGCGTTACGAAAAGTGTGATCGGGCAAGGCGAACGGAAGTTAAGTGGGGGATATAAGCAAGAGACAGCAGTGCGCGCGCACATTTTCTTTCTCTCTTCCTCTCATAGCCAAATACGTTCCGTATATCTAAGCACACTGCAGGCTTATTGTCTGTATCACAGTGTAGGAGCAAGAGAGAGCAGTGCGCGCGCACATTTTCTTTCTCTCTTTCTCTTATAGCTAGTAAATGAAATATATATATATTTCAGTCAGTAGTTCGTTTGCGAGTTTACTAGCGTTACGCGAACGGTGATTCTTTGGTTATTTTTCGTAATTCTATTTCGTTTTGAACAATTTTATGAATTAATATTTTGTTCAATACATTCAATATTCTACATTTAAAGTGAATAAAACTGTAAATTCATTTTAGAGTCTATGCAAAAATATTAATTTACCAATGAAACCATGAAATAAATTTAAATATTTGTAGAAAATTAATATATGTATATGTGTATACATGTATATATTGTACACACATATATATATATATACATACAGATGGAGCGAAAGAAGTTTCACTTCAGTCGTGTGGTCATAAGCACACTCGTTTTTTTTTTTACCAATCTAGCCTTTTAAAAATAATTGTAATAGTATAAATATTTAATGAAATAATTGGAAAAATGTATAATACAAATTATAGACGATACTGTTTCAATTGCAACATCATTAATGACTTTATAAACACACCGACCACTGAGATTCAGGAATGTAAGAATATAATACGACGTAATTTTCGCTTTAGATCTAGAGCGTTCCAGCCGATTACCACCTTCTTCAGGGAAATTTTATAGCCAAAGCTTAGCTGTATCATCCACTAATCGCTATTTTAGAATCCTATCCATGAAACATATTTTTATGTAACCATTGTAACAGACCGACCTCATAATGTTATTTATTTTTTACTATTTTAGACAGTATTTTATGAAATTTATACATTTTTTTAAATGTTACTACTACCTAATTTTTGTTTACTTAAATTTTAAATGATAATAACTTTGTATAAAAAACCTTTAAAATCACATAATTTTTATTGAATACTAAACTTTGCAAACAAACACAAAAACTCTTAAAAAATAAAAATACTATGCTACCTTAACAAAATCACATTTTTTTTAGTAAAGATTAAACTTTGGAAACAAACACACAAACACTCTTAAAAAAGAAAAAATACTATGCCTTAATTTGAATAAAATCACAATTTTTTTTTTTTAATATTGTACTTTGGAAACAAACACAAAAAACACCAGAAAAATACTATGCTACCTTAATTTGAAGAAAATCACATAATTTTTAGGAACTGTTTTATTAGGGAAACAAAAATAAAATGGTCAAAACCAATGGTAAAAGGAAAAAAAATATGCTGCTTTAATCTGAATCTTCGCTTTCAATATCAATTTCTGCTTCAGAGTTCCCAACACAATGCAAATTGTTATAAAATGTATGATAATGTTTCGGGATTGCTTCGGTTTTGCAGAGACTCATCAAATCATCGTAAAGTGGTTTTGGTAAGGCGATTGGCTCTCTATACAGAATTCTCAGTTCATCTCCTGATACATCAGTCACTGGCGTCTTTTTGGGTCTTCCTCTTGAAGATCTAGTGTTTGATGCAGTATTTAAAGAAATATACTCATCGTCAAAGTTATACTTTAAATAAATAACATCTGGATGAGCTAGATTAATCTTGATTTCGTGAATCTTTGACCACATAACTTTTTCATTGGTTTGGTCTGCCCGCAACCAGTGTCTTTTGTCCATTATCTCCTTCAAATTTAAGAAATTATGTTGTTCCATTTCCTTAAGATGAAATTTTTCACCATTGATCTTAGCATTCATGATAATGCCATACATTTGATCAGGAGTATAAATTGTGTGGTTCTTTTTTGCGCGTTCGATTAGAGAATGCATCGAATCTCCTTCAGACTGGCTATGGCCAGTTTCAAAGTACCGATGTATTATGTTAATTCCAAACTTTTTGGACAAATATAGATACAGAGCAAAGATAATCCTATTTTTATTCTGCCCAGCACAACCATCAGAATAAAGTATAAAATTCTTGATACCACGTTGGCTCTCAGTTTCAATGAAATTTAGGACGCAACTGCCGATTTCATTAGCACCCCTTTTGGCCACTTGATAGTGCCAAAGATAGCAGTAACCTCTTCCACTTAATGAGTTGTAAATTGTAAAGTTATATATAGGATACTTTCGCTTGTAATGAAAGATTCCTACTTCTGATTGAGGGATCGTCAAGACTTTTTCAAGATCATAAATAGCGACGACAGTAGTCGTAGAATCGACTTCTGTTTTATCTTTAGATTTTAGTTCACGAACACATTCCTTGTTTCTAATGTGCTTTGTGTAAGCTTCTTGGAGTTGGCCTTTTCTTTCACCATCAGCTTGACGATACAATGTACATTGGCCGCACATATCTTTTTTAGGTTTGTGAAAAGAATAATTGAATTTTGTATTAAACACAGTTTCGTACTGTCGTTTTGTGGCCATCTTTACATCATTTGGATAATTTGCACTCTTAAACCATTCATCGGAATACAGCCTGTACATTTTGGAAATGTTCAGTGTTTCTTCTAAGTATAACTTCTTAGTATCTCTTCGAACATAATGTGATTCTTTAACTGGAAATTGTTTTATATGTGCAATAACACTTTGCTCGGTTGAAACACTCATTTTCCGTGGTCTATTTTCATGCTGACCCCTGTTATCTTTGACTTCTTCAGATTTCCCTTTCTCTATTGCTGTGTAAACTGTTTTTTCGCTAATGCTAAGGGTATTCAAAAAAAATTTTTTGCAAACCTCAATTGATTCTGATCTATTTATCTTAAAAAAATAGCTAATGGTTTGTGTCCTGTTTTTTGTTCTAACTAGTTGCATTTTTTTAATATCTTTAGTATTCACATGTCGTAAGATATAGTGCCACTGATCTTCGTGATCACTAAGTTTCCAAAATTCGTCGAATATAGCCTGCCGAGAGACTTGAGAAATCTGTTCACCGCATTTCTTATTACATTTACAGGCGTCCTTCATCGTTTTAGAATCAAACTTTTTTTTCGTATTAGTAGCAGTATAAGCTTGGCCTGAATTTTTTTGTTTTTTGTTCTTAACTTTTTCCCAATTTTCTTCGTGTCGCCGTTTTTTTCTAGTTAGTTCTTTGGTGGTTGATAGTTCATCAGATACGGATGGAACACTTTCTGTCGTTGTAGTTTGGTTTTCAACTAAGAAATCTGGAGCTAAAATTATAGAATTATTGCAATCATTAGGTTCAATGTCAACATTTTCTATCGATGTAGATTGGCTTTCAACTAAGAAATCTGCATCCAAGATTGTAATATTATTGCAACTATTAGATTCAACGGCAGTTTTTTCACATTGTAAAATCAAAATATTTGAATTATCATCATTTTCGACCGGTGTTGTGTATAAAACATTTTGGTCTATTGTGAAATCTTGGCGTACGGTTTCCAGTGTTGTGTATTGTATATTTTCTTCTTGGGGTGCAGTTTGGTCACACATTTCTGCTACTTGTAGTACCGATGTAGCTTGTTGCATCGTCGTATCACTTAATGTTGTAAGGTCTGTCGATTCACACACATTATAATATTCTATAGACCGAGTGTCACAATTCTCTTTAAATCTGCGTTTGCGGTGACGTGGTGTGCCAAATACTAAAGTTGGAGAAGCTACAAAGTCAACATCATCGAATATAGCAGACTCGTAGGAAATAGTAGAAGGGGACTGCAATAAATGTGATTGTAAATCGAAATTGGCAGAAAGACATTGTAAAGTTGGGCTATGAGTTCCAGTGCGATTTACGTCTTCCATACTCTTCGAAATGGTGACTTCCTTTGTTTTTTCATAATCACCGTTACAGGGAAGATTTATGGCATCTATAACAAAACAAAAGGGTACTTACTTATTAAAATATCGAATCTGTCGTAAAACAACATAAGTTAGTGACATTTTTTTTATATTCATTTAATAAGCATAAACACTATAATTTTAAATATTAATACTTCGACCCTTAGCGAAATACTATAATTTCGACTTATGTGCGTTTTTCCATCAAAATGATATTATTTATTTACTTATTTATGTACACACAAAACACTATGAAACGACATACTACATACACCCACACACACATACATACACACACAATACACATACACACACCTACACTCATCATTTTAGTTTGATATATTACATAGATACTATCATACATACAATATAGGTTTTTTTCAAATTAGGTAGGTGAGTAGGTAATGATAGATTTATTAGCGGTTTAAAAAGAGGTAAGTAAACTTAAACAACTAATAGAAACACGACGATAGGTAGATGTTGGTAGGTATTAAAAGAATAATAATAATCAATATCATACCTAATCATCTTACTGATTAATCACTTACCGTCAACCATGGATAACATTCTTCTTGCTCGAGATTTTGCTGGTAATAAAATTGTCTTGCCATTTTAAAAAAACACACAATTTATAGATCTAAGGATTATTATGTTTAATAGACTCGTAATTCAAAACCACTTAATCGCAATAAAAGAACATTATTAGCGCAAGACGTCACACACTGCACTGACACCGCCCTCCGAATTGAGTTATTATTTGTATCAATTGTTTACCTAAACATGATGCTAGAAAGCATGCGGTAATCATTTATGCGTAGGAGTGAAAGGGATGGCGTTCAGCGTAACACGATAGTACGGCGCCGGGGTTACAATACATTTCCGGGAAGAAAGGCGTAATAGCTTGTACAGAATAAAATCTCTTGTGATTACTTCGTATTAAGTGTTTACAGTTTATTGATATAATACGTTTATTTCCAAAAAGGCGGTTAAATTTATTACTGTTACCCTTTGTTTAGAAATTTAGTGTAAAGATGTTCACCGTTTTTTTGTGTTATGTTTCTTAGAGTATTGCAATAATACATTTTTAGTCGTAAGAGAATTGTCCATGCAATAAAGTTGTTATTGTCATTTGGACGTAGTTACACGAAAAGGATCCAATCCACACAAAGTCACTTTAGAGATATTGACGTTTGAAGTTTGGAAGATATTTCTTCATTGGTATTCATATTAAAACTAATGAAAGTATGATGTTGTGTGTGGGATTATAAAACTGTTTTTATTGTTAATAGTAAAGTCAAGCATAGCTATTATATTTTCCGAGATATATGTAAATTTATATGGTTGGATCCTTTTCGTTATATGGCAGTTTCTATAGTGCATGCTCTAGTCTTAATTTCGTTAAAACGCCCCAAGTAGTAAATTAACCTTATTTCATGAAATAAAATACATTTATTTAAAATTTCGGTCGGTCGGTAGCGTCCTGTAAGTTATTTTCGTAAAATGTAAGTACCTAATAATATGACAATGTGTTTTATTACGGTAGGTACCCATTAAATTAAGATTGTCCGATAAGTCAACATATCTTTGAGGTGATTGTTTTTAAAATGGAAGCAGACCAGTGGGACGATTCTCGTACTTTTAAGAACGTTCACAAACTGTCAAATATTCCTTTTTTGTCTTGACATTTTTTAACAACACACCCTTTTTTCCTATAATTTCTTTTGTAGTTATTGTTAGATGAGATTGCGCCTAGATTTGAAAAATTTGTAATTATGGAAATTGACTTTACTTTATTTCTAAGTAGCGCCCCTAATTCTATCAATCCTCTTCATGTTAAATATAACAATGTTAAGATCACAGAAAAATCTAGTGGGTACATATCAGAATATCGAAAATTTAAAATATCGAAAATCAAAATATCGAAAATCAAAATATCGAATGTTCAAAATATCGAAATTTTGTTTTTCGTGATAAAATATGTGCCGTGGGGCTCCTTTTGCAACTTGCGTCAGTACCATAGACTACTTACTGTATGTATTTTCTTGCCCATTCTTCTCCATACGACACCACCTTTTGTAAGCTAGCGAAGCGAGCTCGGGACTTGGGACATTCCGACTCGGACAGATTAGGTTAGAAGGTCATCCGGCCCGCCATCCCCTTCGTGGTTATTTTTTTTAAACCGCTCAGAAGTAGGAGCACAGCTTGGCTCCGTAGACCGGGGTTCTGTTGACTACGCCAAAACTAGATTGTCCAGGTATTGTTTACCTACCCGCACGTCATCTCCTTCTCTACTCCCGTCTTTTACACACGACTAATTTTAAAGAAGGGGATGGCGGGGTCTGGCAGACCCCGCCATCCCATTGTTCCAACCTAACCTGTCCGAGTCGGAGTGCCCCAAATCCCGAGCTCGCTTCGCTCGCTTACAAAAGGTGGTGTCGTATGGAGAAGAATGGGTAAGAAACTCCATACAGTAAGTAATCTATGGTACTGCCACGCAAACGCAAGTTGCAAAAGGCGCCACACGGCAAATACGTTATCACGAAAAACAAAATTTCGATATTTTGAACATTATATATTTTGATTTTCGATATTTTAATCAGTCGATTTTAATAGGCCTGGATCGTTTTCGCAAATTAATTTAAATTGATTTTGGATAAAAATCTAACCAATAAAAATGTACCAAGCACTCTGGATCGTTTTCGTTGACAGATTTATTGGAATACTAAATGAAAATCAATTTATAGAAAAGGATCCAAGCATTCTGGATCGTTTTAGTGTTTTTATTAAAGTGTCGGTGATGAACAAATTGTAATTACGTTAAAAGAATCCAGACTCCTTGATTCGTTTTACTGAATCGGTTGGTAATACTGGTTAAGAACCAGGAAGGTTGGATTATTTAAGGTGATTTTGTTTTTTAACGTGCCATACATGTGGATTGGTTCTGAGGCTGAAAAAAACGTGAAAGACAGTTGATTTTGCTGGGATCTTTTTTACTGGCCGATAGTATTGATATTTAGTATCAGTTTTATGCACTTAACTCATTTTTGACCATGTTGTGGATTGGATCCTTTTCGTTTAACTACGTCCATTTATTCTAAAGAAATATTAATTTAAAAAATTGAAAAAAATAAGAGTGATAGATTGATACTCCGAGAAGCCAAAAATCAAATAACATTAAAAAGGGCGTAACCGGCGTTTACCGCTATATTGCCCGGGGCCAGCGATATGTTAAATACTGTTAATTAGGGATTTGCACCCGAGAACAGAAAATGTCACGGAAATTATAACTTTCGGTTGGACACGCGGTTACTTAATGATAATTATTTATGGACTGGTTCTATTGAGTCGATATTTTGTTATGCAATACACGTTGCTTAATGCCGTTTAAAACGTTAAAAATATCAAAGTAAATCCGTACGTTATAAAAATTACAAGCAAGTATTAACATTAACTTGGTGTGACACGCCACGGTAATTAGAGAACAGAGGTTCTTTTTAAGATAATTAATTTAGTCTTAACTACTTAAAATAGAAGCCAATGTTTTTGTTTACAGCTAGATACGGATGCTATCTAACAAATAAAAATTTAGCATTATTGAACATGTTAATATTAGGGATTTAGCTAGCCCGGACACGAACAACTTGCTAATCGGAGAATGGCCGTTATTAAACACTTAACATAACCTGACTGAACTCTTAGCGAGAGGTGTACCTACTCGTCGGCGGGCGTTGAATCGTCGCTCGACTCTGTGGTCGTGTCTGTGTGGTCGTCTGTGGTAGATTCTATTGTCGGTATTTCCTCTGGCGTCGTCGGCGCCTCCGACTCCGACTCCGGCCCCGGCCCCGGCTCCGGCCCCGCCACGGTCGTGTCATCCGGCTCTGGCGCCGCATCAGGCGGCACTCCTATCGCGAACAGTAGTTTGGTGACGCGTTCTTTGTTCATCCGGAACGGAACACGTCCAGGTAGTAGCCCGCGTATAGCGGGCGGTACTCCGTGATGCCTATCTTCGCCATGTTTTTATCGAGCTGAAACATAAACAGTTTGCTATGATCTACTTTTAATTTGTAATATTAACGTACAAAAACAAATTGTGACGCATTTTCGGGGTTCCGTAGGTACCAAAATGATAAAAAACCGGCCAAGTGCGAGTCGGACTCGCACACGGAGGGCTCCGTACCACCACACAGTATTTAACATAACATACAAAAAAATAAGTTTATAATCGCTAAAAGTAACTATTTTATGTACCTAACTAAAAATGTATGGTTTTTGGATTTCTCCCTTTAGCTAAATGGCATTGCTTCTTGCCACTAGGTCAGCGGGAAGCCCCTATCGGTTTGGATTCCCAAGCGCGCCTCAAAATATGCGCTATAAACCTTATCCTAAGATTGCGTTGACTTAGAAGTTTGATTTCCTCAAGAAATTAAACCTGCAAACCTGAAAATTTGATATTGCTTCAGCTTGATACCTTCACGCTTTTCTGAGAAATAGGTCAGACAAACGGACAGACGGACAACAAAGTGATCTTATAAGGGTTCCGTTTTTGCCAACTGAGGTACGGAACCCTTATGGAGCGAATCCGTCTATCCGTCTGTCACATCTGCTACCGCTAGAGCTATCCACTCAAGTGGATCAAAAGAAGATCAAGAAGAGAAGAGAAGAGAAGAGTTCTTTCAAAAGAATTGAAAACATACATTGTTATTTACATAGTGCAGTCAGTTGAGCGGTGACGGTGACGGTGACGGCGCACGCGCCAGTGCTACGTACCTGCATGAAGTAGGTGACGGAGCCGATGTTGGAGCGCCGCGCTGACGTCTCCAGCGGGATGCCGTCCACGGTCACCTGCGGGGCTCGCTCGCGTCAGTACACAAGGAACATCTGCACTGTACTACGCGTGCTCACGACCAGTCGGTCCGTACCTGTTCGAGGGAGCAGTTGCTCCGGCAGATGTACTTCAGCACGTGCGCGAACGGCTCACCTTCCTTGGCTTCCGGCGGAGCGAATACTTGAATCTGAACATCTGAAAGCAAACAGCCGGCGTGCGAGTGGTTCACTGTTCATGTTGGCACTGACGTGCGCGCGCGCCGCCAGACCACACACACCAACACTATTTACCGGGCGCTGAAACATGTATAATCCAAATCAATTATATGCACATGGTCACACTTCACCGCTGGGAAACGGTTTATATTTGTGGTGGGGAAAATCACAGTTTATGGTAATGCTGCAAAAAATGCACCTGAAAATTGTACGTCACAAATAAACGAGATACAATTGAACATAGGTTCAATTCTTTGAATCTCATTTGAGCCCAACTTGGGCTTTTAATTAAACCTTTTTATAACTTAGGATGAAACCAACTCGCTAATTGTAATACTCGCAAATAATGACAGACTTTTTTGTATTAAAAAAATACGCTATGGCGTCTCCTCTTCCGTCAGGTTGCCAAAGTTGCCACCATAGACCAACACAGGCCGTGTTGCTCTATAGTGGCAACTTTCCTACGTTGCACGGCTCTTGAGAAACACCTCTTTCTTGATAGACGGACAAAGAGGTTTCGTATTTTCCTTTTGAAGTGCGGAACCTTAAAAGCAACTTACAGTCATCTGAAATAATAATACAACAAGCGTTAGAGTTACACCTTCCTCAGACGTGAACAACAGGCCACGTGTGCGTCGCGTGATGAAACAAATGAGTGCTCACTGTCAATAACAGCCACCTCCTTCTTGTAGGAGTCCGCGTCGATCTTGAACACCCCCATGTACACGCAAGCATTCGTGTCTTCGAAGCTGCCGAACAAAGTGATAGTACCTATTACTGTTTGTTCAGCGCTGCTACGTATGGTGGACTGGTGCCCTGTCATGTTGTAGTAGTGCTTGAAACCCGAATGACGTACTTTGAGGCGCGCTTCGAACACTGCGTGGAGCCACCTCGGCTCCGGTTGAATAGGCCACGGACGTCCACAAGTGCGACAGGTCACTGCCTACTTCAGAGACGAGGTCACGACGCGGCTCCTCCCGAGCCGTGCATTCTGGCAGCGTGTGCCGCGCCGTGTCCTCCCGGCAGCCCACGCGGTGGTGGCACCGGGCGTCCGGCTTCCTGTTTATGCGACACAGGTACTTTCCGAGGCGGATTAACATAACACTCCTTTTTTTGGGGGCAGTCGTGTAATTACGGCTATTCACAAAACTAAAATTAGAAATAGAAATTATAAATTACTATTAATCAAAAACCAAAGTTAGATAATAATATGCAAAATTCAATTAAAATTATGAAATTGAAGCGGCTAAATGTGAAGATTTGATGCAGTGAAGTGAGTGCGGGTCGCTGGCCGCCCGCTTGGGAGGTGCGTCGCGCCGGTCGGATGTGCGCAGCTACCTCATCAGTGTGTGCTTACCTACCTACTTGTAATATGAATCGTATAGAATGTCATCGCAGCTGTTTTATTTCGAATACGCGTGCAGTATGGCCAACACATCTGTGTCTACTCACCTGGGAATCTGGAAGTCCGCTTCGTGGTCACCAGGCCCTGCGGGAGCACGCTCTCTCCGCGGCACAGCATGTCCATGAGCTGGCCGTTCGGCACGTCGTACTGCATGCTGTGCCGGAAGGGCTGGCTCACGGTCCCCGACAGCAGCAGCGGCTGCATTCTGAGCTCCATGTCTGTCGAAATAGTGTCGAGGAGTCACAAGTGGCGCTACTCACAGAGCGAGCCTCCGCTCTCGAGGATACAGAGCAGTCGCAGCCGGCCCTCCAGTGCGACGATACCTACGAGCGTGCGTTGACTCTGTAACGTACTAACACATTACTATTTTATCATCCTGGACACCGGGAGGGTGAGGGTGTAGCACTATCGACTACTACACCCTCGAATACCTCCTCAGTTATGTTGAAAACGATTAGCTGATCGCACCGGTTGCACCGGTCGCACCGGCCGAGTCGGCACGTGCTGACGTGGCACACGGCTAACTGGAATATGTTATAGCTAATTCTATACTGTAGTAGTGAGTAGCTCTCACTGGGATCTGTAAGATAAAACAAACAAAGGAATAAAGGAATCTGAATCTGAATCTGAACACTTGGAACGGGTCCTAGGTTCACCGACACCTTCCTGATGCCGCGCGTGGCACACTGGCGACTCGGCCTCACTTACCTCTGCCGGGTACTCGGGTACTCTGCGTGCAGGCAGCCAGCGCTGCTTCAGTAGTCGGCACGCGTCGGGCGCGCGTCGGCTCTAACGCTCAATACTTACTTGCGGTTGCTACAAAAAAAAAAACAATTGAGTCATTGAGCGCGCTGCCCCACCGACACGTGCGCGGCGTTGTGACATCTGTTGCTTACATTATCTAGAACTCATACATACATATGGATGTATATTTTGCCCCACTAGAGGAACGTGTACTGTATCGTGGGTGTCTGGTTATCAGTATTCTTCTGTTTGTATTCCTTATTAGTGTACTGCTGTTACATATGAGGCTAAAGTACCGTTGCGGCCCCTACTAGGGCACTGTGATTTACAAATAATGTAATATTACAAACCTGTCCCCAAACGTGTACACTAATAGTGTGACAAAAAAGGTTTAAAAAAAAAGACGGGTTGCACTCCGGGAGTGCCGGCAGAAGTGAAAACTTGATTATTAACGTTGAGCATGTTTGATATTTTGGAATGGTTAGGGAATAATTTTGCACCAATTGCTTTATTAGTATAAAAGTACTATCATTTATGTGGTAGAATACAATATTCATTTATTGCGCTATCGTACACAAACATGACAATTTATATTACATTAAAAATGTAACACTTTAAAACTATTACAATTATTTTACATTAAAAAGTTATACACGAACATTCGCGCAAGCGCCCTGCGCTGCCTAAACGAAACAGTAGGCCCAGGCATACATTTTCGCCGCGCCGTAGAGAGGGGATAGCTGTCTACTCTCCATCCGTCTTACGCTTTTTCGATCAGGTCACGTGTCCTGACGCGAGTTTAAGATTTTATACCCATTACAGAAAAAGTGCTCAACGCCGCTAAAGAAGTTTTCACTTCAAAAATGGGGTCATGGTCATAACGAAAATAACACTCTATCAGCGGTAGTTTCACTTGTTATACCTTCCTACAAGCAAACCATTGCTGGCAGGACGTGTAGCCAGGTGTAGCCCGTGCGCCGCGCGCTCCCCGCCGGCTGCTGCTCACCACTGACTCGCAGAGCAATCGCTCTTGTTGGCGCGAGCTGAGCCACTCACCATGCGCTAGAATAAAAATGTTAAATTACTTGGACTGTGATTTCGTGATGACCTAGCGGTTAAGGCGCCCGCCTCTCATGCATGAGGGTTCAAATCCGGGCAAGTACCAATTACTACCAATGTGACTTTTTCAATGGGAACTATATTTTTTGTCACCAAAATTTATATTTGTCATCAAGTTGTATCACCTAATAAATAGATCTATCGCCACGAAATATTTTCGTTCTCAGATAAACAAAGAGTGTTCCCAGGTATGAATTACCAAATTATTGTTAATATAATGTGTAAAATATGAGATGGATTACCAATAAAATTGTAGTGCATTACATGAATATAAACTTCGTTCTTATAATAATAGTTTTATTACTTAAATAATAGCTTGGTGCTCAGAATGGTAGATCTGTCACCAAATAAATCGATTAATCGATCCCTGACTGCGACTCCTTTTTATTTGTTATTTTGTCACCTATACAGTAGTTACATTTTATTTCGTTCAGTTATTAAAATAATGTATTCGTTACCAATTTAATACATCAGTTTATAATTTTAATGAAAATATGTTCAAAGGGAAGAGGAAGGGAAGGGAGACAAATTGGCGCGCTTTCGGGCCTCAACGAATGGGTTGTAGGTTGGTTGTAGGTACGATCATACGATGCGCGGCGCGGGCAGCGAGATTCACTTCAGATTACTTCATTCGCGACGATTACGTTCATTGTTGTGGGTGCATTTTATTATCGTTGTGGATAATTTGTTGTTTTAGTTAATTTCTTAACTGTTTATTTTGGATTATGGCATCAAGTAGTGGTGAAGGTAATGCAATTCATTCAAAAAGTTTATCGTCGTTCGTCGAGCAATCATTTGTGGAGAAAGTGCCGATATTGGAGTCTAGTGAGGAAAATACAGACACTGATGAAGGCACCATACCAAAGAAGAAACGGTCGCAAAACAAGGTTTGGATTTTCGTTAAAAAATTTGAAAACAAACACAGTGCTGAGGAGTACGTAAAGGCTGAAAAAACTTGGTCTTTTCTACGAACGCATGATATAGAGGAAGGGAGAAAAAAGTACTTTAGATGCAATAAAGTGGTGCGGAAGGGACCACAGTGTTCAGCTCAGTTGTATTTACTCATGTATTCATTCTCGGATGAAGTGTTGTTGTTTCGGACAGATTCTGATCATGACCACGATTCGAAAACGCTCGCTTGTTATGGGCTTAGTGACAGAGTAAAGGAAGAAATAAACAAGTTATACGACTTACATCTCAAACCAAAAGCCATACTTGCAAATTTAGCTGAAATTGATGGTATTAAAGTGCCAAAAATGTCCCAACTAAGGACTTATTTAATTGACAGACGCCGTAGTAAATATGGACAGCCCACGATCAGCCTAGGCGAATTGGAAGCTTGGCTAAGGTCTCATTCGCCGATTCCTGACAACGAACATGAAGTTTATGTTATTGGGTATGAAGTGATTGAAGATACTAGTTCATCGCGCTTTAGATTTGTACTATCAACAAAATATTTGCTGCAAAAAGCACGTGACGTAAAAGTTTTTCATGCTGATGCTACATACAAGTTGGTATGGCAAGGATTTCCCGTTCTCGTCGTTGGAAGTACAGACAAAAACAAAAGATTTCATCCATTCGGGCTTGGGGTTGCAACTAATGAGGAAAAAGAAGACTTTAAGTTGTTGTTTGATGCCATCAAGATTAATATCTTTAAGTTGTACTCGCAAGACTTGAAACCTGAAGTTCTAGTCTGTGATGCAGCGGAAGCAATACAAAATGCATTTATAGAGGTATTTGGTAAAGATGTCACAATTCGTATGTGTTGGGCACATGCTAAAAAAAAAATTCAAGCTCATGTAGAGAAAGATACGCGAAAAAATTTTCACAAAGATTTATTGTCAGATGTGAATTCTCTGCAAGCAGTAACTGATTCAGAAACGTTCGAGTTAGCTTCAAAAGCATTCTTGAAGAAATGGGAGAATGAGACAACTTTTATCCATTATTTTAAGGAGCAATGGCTCATACAAAACCGGAACTGGTACTTGGGTGCTCACATGGGTTCACCAGCGACTAATAATGCATTAGAATCACATAACCGAGTAATCAAAGATGAATACACGCTCCGTGAACGTTTGCCACTGTCTCGTTTCTTGACAGTTGCCTCAGAGTTTGTAAATGGATGGTCATTAGCTGTCGATGAAGAATTTGCGACATTACCAACTATGACTCTGAAAGACTGGACAGAAGCCTACCAATGGGCGAAGTTGCCTAAAGAAGTAATACTGACGAATAGTGACGATACTTTTAAACACTACGAAGTACCTGCTGGGAAGGCAGACAAAATACAAAACTTTGAAAATGCATGGACTGATTTTGTTGACTACAAAGTTCAATGGTGCAGCAAATGGAGAGTGGATCTACCGCACAATATTGATTGGATACATGGAAAATGCAACTGCCCTGCGTTTTACAAAAATTATATGTGCAAGCATATTATCGGATTAGCCATACGCTTAAAGCTGGCCAACCCCCCACCAGAAGCAAAAAATTTACTTATCGGCCAGAAAAGAAAAAGGGGGCGCCCTTCAAAATCCAAACCAGCGCTGATTATTCAGTGATTGTTATTCTTAACAATAAATATTGATTATTTTGTCTTTAATTAAGTGTTTTATTTACTATTCAGCTAGAAATTTAATTTAAATATATTTATACTACCTGTGGAAATTAAGACCCTTGGGGGAGGCACATGGCCAGTTAAGTAGTAGACTCTTTTGGTTGAAAGGATGATGACGACCACCCTACATTTTTAGACCTTCATGAAATTTTCTAGTGATATAATATATGATTTATTGGTGATCTCTTTAAATTAGTTTGCTTAAATACTATTAGGACAAACCTATTATAATACATACAAAACCATTTATTTGGTACTTGACCCCATATCTCCATGATTTTCGGTAATTTATTGTGGAATTGATTTTATATTGTTTGGTGACTACATTTTGGTGACAAATCTACTATTTTGAGGGCAAACCCTATTATTTAAGAAACACAAAATGAATTAAATTGGTGACAGCTTAAATCATACCCTTTTTCAATTCATATGTACACTTCAAGTTTATCTTAGACAAAGCTGACATCATTCCGTGCCACGGAAAGCCCGTTAAGCTTGTAAGTGTACTGACTGTGTATGTACGTATGTACAAAGAGGGTGATGAGTCATGTAAATAAAACGACCGTTTCGGCGAGCGCTAGTAAAGCGACTGGGCAAATGGATAATCATTTATTTCGTTAGAATAATTATTTGCTTACGTACATTATTCCCCCTTTAAAAAATAAATAAATAATAATCTCTAATACGCTTTTATAGTACGCTTACATAACAGATTGAAAACAATAAAAGAAAATATTATATACTATAATATCTAGGTAAACAATATAAAAAAATTAAAATTTTGAATGAAACATCTCAGGAACATCTGCTCGGCCATGTTGAAGATGGCCAGCTCTTTTCATGTTTGTTTCACAATGTTAGTGAGTTAAGTGTTAGCCGTGATCTGATGCTGCGTCCACGACGGTCTACGTATCTGCCAGTGGTCTACAACTTCCGCCGATATATCATGTTTGTGCTCATTCGATAGGTCTAGATGAGCGCAGACATGAATTTCAGACGAACGGTCATAACGATCAGACGATGTAGTGGCAAGTATCAGGTTTTCTTATTCCACTCGTTCAGAGCTAGCGATCAGAATATGTTATTAACATATATTATTACTAGCTGACCCGTGCCCACTTCGTTGGGCGGTAACCATTTTCTTGTGATGAAATGATGAGTGTGGTTCGGTTAGTACTGAGTGCTATGATTTATTTCCTGCCTAAAGACGCTGCGCACGTTCAGCGCTAGATTCCCGAGCACGGGCCTGCGATGTTCTCGCGCTCTGGCTAGCGAGCCTCTGCGAGCGCTCAGCGCTAGACTCCCTATCCCTTGTTGCAATGACATGCTGCCTTAAATCACTGAGACGCTGCGCACGTTCAGCGCTAGATTCCCGAGCACGGTCCTGCGATGTTCTCCAGCTTTGGTTAGCAAGCCGCTGTGAACGCTCGGAGATAGATTCCCCAGCGCGTGCTTGCGAAATATTTTCTCTATTCCTCGAGAGGCGCTGATGATTTTCAAGAGCAGACTCTTCCGTGCGGCGTATTCGAGCTGCTCTGGGATGTCTGACGGGAAAGTTGTGATTTCCTTTTAGGCATGATAAACAATCGCTGAAACTGTCCGATATCCCAAAAACAGAAGTACCATGGGTAAATAGATAAAACGTCCGTACAAAGCATGTTCTAATGTGGTTCGTGAATGGACGGCTGCATTTTGCGATTTAGTAATTTTATATTATCTTCGAAAGTATTTAACCAATTGACATACTGTTTTGGGCAAATCGTATCTCTATGATGTTCTTGTGATGATAATAATATTTTTTTCGATAAGGTTTAATAATTTGTTGTTTAAAAAATCGTCCAAAGGTAAGTACGTCGAAAAATACTTTTTTTAACACATAAAAACTACTATATCTGCTAAAATATAAAAGATAGAAACATGGTGTCGCGGACTTTTTTGTAGAACTATTAAAGGCGGACCAAGTTGCCATACATTGTTTTCAATTGTTGGGGACCAGTAGAGGAGAAGAAATGATGTACTCCAAACTGATACAAATGATTACTTTTTAATAATTATTTCTGAAGATTTACATTTAAACGATGCTTAACGGATGACGACAATTGTGGTTCTAACGCGTGGATGAGCAGTGGTATATCGAACGGTCGCGAACGAATGAATCGACGCGCGGCGCGGAGCACAACGTCACTGTCACTGTCACTTGTCACATGTCACTCGTTGAGGCTCTGTCGAACGTTGCTTCCCCCTTCCCCGCTCTCCTCTTGTACCTCGCAGCGTGAACATGCTCCCCGCCCTGGAAACTCTTGAGTTCCAGCGCTATCACCGCATGCAGTAGGAATCGCGACAGGCAATGGACAAATCTTTGAGAAAGAACGCTGCACTTCTCCAGTGGCAGTGCGAATTCTTGCGACTCGGGAAACTCCATCCTTTCCAGTATAGACTTGTTCTATTCGGCCAAGACGCCACTTTAACGGTGGCAAATGGTCCTCTTTAATGAGTACAAGCCGATTGACAACGATGTCACTCTTGTTGACCTTCCACTTTGTTCGCGTTTGCAGCTCGCTGATATACTCCTTAGACCATCGTTCCCAAAAGTGCTGACGCATTTGTTCTATTCGGTCATAGCGTGGCAGACGAGTGGTAGGTATGTCACTGATGTCAGCGCAGGCAGGCGATGTGAGCGGACGTCCGATTACGAAATGCGCAGGAGTCAGTGCTTGAAGATCGTTTGCATCTGCAGAAAGAGGAGTTAGCGGGCGAGAATTGAGGACGGCCTCGACTTGCACCAATACCGTGTAGAATTCTTCAAAGGTGAGGTTAGAGTTCCCTACAACGCGTCGCAAGTGGTACTTGCAAGACCTCACTCCTGCCTCCCACAAGCCACCAAAATGAGGAGAATATGGGGGAATAAATTTAAATGAAATATTGTCTAAAGCGACCTTTTCAATTATTGTGTTTGAATGTTTTGTTATGAAATCGCGTAAGTCGTTAGCCGCACCAACGTAATTTTTTCCATTATCGGAATATATTTCGACTGGTTTACCCCGTCGCGATAGAAATCTTTTTAAACAAGACATATATCCATCAGTGGATAGAGTAGTAACTAGCTCGAGATGCACTGCGCGAGTAGCAAAACAAATGAATATACAGATATAACATTTAATTAACCTTGAACCTCTCCCTTGACGGTTCAAAATGTACACTGGACCACAATAATCGGTACCAGTACGTAAGAACGGAAAGCCAGGCGTTAAACGTTCAGTTGGTAAGTTGCCCATAATTGGGCTAAACGTCTTACCGCTTAGCCTGACACATTTAAGGCACTCGTGAACTACTGAACGTGCTAAGTTCCGACCGCCTAGCGGCCACCATTCTTCGCGAATACTTGACAATAATAATTGAGGGCCCGCGTGACACAAATATTTATGCTTATATTTAAATAAGAGGATAGTGAATACATGTTTACTACAAAGCAATATAGGATGCTTCTTATCATACGTGAACTCAGTCGAGTTACTTAACCTACCTCCTACACGAATTAATAAATCTTTGTCAAAGAACAAATTAAGTCCTGACAAATTACGTGAATATTTAATGTTTAATGAAGTGTTTGCTAATGAATTATATTCTTTTGGAAATGCATCCATTTGAGATAATCTTGCAAGTAAATTAGTCGAGTGACGTAATTCATCGGCTGAAAGCGGGCCGTGTTTACGTTCGGTTTTGTACCGAGTGTTGTGAACGAACCGTAGTACATACGCAGCTGATCGTATCATTCGAATAAAAGACGAGAATTTCTCAAAAGGAAAAATGTTAGTTGATGAATCTGAAATGACTATATGTGATTTAAGTTCAGGCAAACTAATTAATTTTACGTCTGAATGACTTTCTTCATAATTAGTGTCATAAATGAATTTAGGACCGGTCCACCATAAATTATTATGAACAAGGTCGGGCAAGTTGACACCGCGCGATAACAAATCCGCGGGGTTATTCACGCCCTGGGGGTCTACTCCGAAGTTATAAATCCGAAGTATCGGCCGAATGTTCGGACGTTTCTTACTACGAACTTAATTCTTTTTCGTTCGGTCGGTTTGGATTCGACCGAACTTCATTTTGACGTTTGTTTTATCGTAAACCCTACTCTGAACGAGAAAAGTCCGACCGATAATTTGAGTTTGACAAGAGTTACATCGTGAAACTAGTGTCAAAATTCACGACAACAAAATAGCTATCTTTTGAGTATCGTAAGTATGCAATTTAATGAATTATTAACAACTATCTTGAGTTTTATGTTTATTTAAAGTGGTATAGTGAATTAGTGAATGTGTCTTAATTGTACCTATTTATAACATAACATAACATAACATCACGCCTGTTATCCCCGAAGGGTTAGGCAGAGGTGTACCCATTAGTACACCCACATTTCGCCAGTTATGTTTTTAGTCCCATGTAATAGGGGGCGAGCCTATTGCCATCAACCGGGCACAAATCCAGACTCCGAGGCTGCTACTGAGAAATTCCTGATGGAAAACCCAATAACACTTTGCCCGACCTGGGAATCGAACCCAAGACCTCATGCACAGCAGTCGCGCTTGCGACCACTAGACCAACGAGGCAGTCAACCTATTTATAATTTAAGCGAAATGGCGTTACGTATGTTTTTGGTAGAAGAGGCTCTCAGAGAAGAGCGTTTGGAGCGCAGAAGAAATCGCAGACAAACTCGTGACTCCTTCAATACCAATTTAGTGCCGGACATTGAGTTTGTAGCTAATTACAGACTCAGTCGATCATTATATGAAGAACTCTGCCAAGATATAGTGCCTCTGTTACCCCGGAAGCGTAATCGCCGTGCAATTGACCCTGCTACAAAGGTTTCAACCTATATTTGATACATAAAACCCATTTTTCGTACTCTAATAACTATTACATTATTAACAACATAACAACAATTAATCATTCTTCAATTTTAGATTCTTGTTGCTTTGAATTTTTATGCTCGGGGCAGCTATCAAGGCTCTGTGGGGCAGAATGATGATGCTCCAATGGCCCAGCAAACCGTTTCCCGATGTATACGAGAGGTCTCATTAGCAATGAATACACCCGAAATAATTAGGAAGTATATAAGATTTCCACAAAATGCAACTGAAAGGAATGTTATCAAGAGGAAGTGAGTTTTAAAGTTTATAACCTACAATAATTACTTTAACCTAATATTTTTATAGTGACCACAATAAAAAAAAAGAAATACTATGAAAAAAATACTATGATGGCTTTTAATGTAGGTAATTTTTGTTTCAAATTAGTTATGTTTTTCTTTCAGATTTTATGAAAAATATCATTTACCGGGTGTGATTGGGTGTATTGATTGCACTCACATTGCTATTGTGAGACCCAGTGAGCATGAGGAGCGGTTTTTTAATAGAAAACATTTCCACTTGATTAACGCCCAAGTGGTAAGTAAATGTGTAAAAAAATGCTTACATTTTTAAGAACATTATGCATTGACTCAAAGAGTCATAATTATGATTATGTTTTCCAGATATGCGATTCAGATTGTGTCATCCTAAATGTGGATGCTACATTTGGTGGAGCCACGCATGATGCGTTTATTTGGTCTCAATGTGAGATCAAAGAGCACCTGGAGAGTCTCACTGAAACAACATATCTATTAGGCAAGTATAAATAAGATATTCATTATTAAAATACAACTTATACTTACATAAAAATAATAAATAAAATTTAACCAATACATTTTAATTTGGCAGGTGATTCAGGGTATCCTTTAAGAGAATATCTTCTGACACCTGTAGGTAATGCTGTAGAAGACACTCCAGAAGGCAGGTTTAATGCTGTGCACAAGCGTGCTCGCTCTACCATTGAACGCACATTTGGGATACTAAAGGGTCGATGGAGGTGTCTCTTGGCAGCAAGGGAGCTGCACTACGATCCCGATAGAGCAGGCAAAATTATTTTAGCCTGCTGCGTTCTACATAATATGTGCATGAGGGCAGGAGTGAGTGGGCCAGAGTTAACCCAGGATGATTTTGAATCCGAGAACTCCCGGCAGGTCACATATCAGCCTGCTACATCTGCCACAGATGCTTTGAGGAGGGGACAAAGAGAGAGGGAAGCACTTATACAATTATTGGAAAATAATGATTAAAATATATTTTTAACTTATCACTTTATTTTTTTTTACAAATTAACCTAACATTAATTAACACTATGCCAAAAATTACATCTAGATCTAATCTCGAATTAAACATAAATAAAACTAAAAAACACAGTCAATTAAAAAAATATATATATTTGAAAAGCAATTGGAATCAAGAGTATAAATTTATATTTTGAAAAAACTAAAAAACGGTATTTGAACTTAAATAATCTTTTATTGTAATGATTGATGAATGACATGTAAAAAGTGTGGGGTGCTTTATATCAGTCAAGCCAACTAATATCAAGCACCCCACACTTTTACATGTGTTAACATAATCGTCACATTAAAAGTTAGGTTTTAAAATTATTATTTTTTATACTCTTGATTGCAATTGCTCTTTGATCTGCTGCATATACCCGCACAACTCTACAACAGCCATTCTTATTCCAGCTATTTCCACGTTCCTTTGTTCTTCAAGAATCAAACGACGTTCATCTGTTCTAAAAAGTCTTTCACGCACAGAGCTTCCAGCTTGAAGAGATTCAGGATGACGCCGAGATTCTCTGCGCCGTCGTATGGCTGTAAAATGACAGAAAATCAATTAAAATATAGATGTAGTTTGAACAAAAATTATAAGAAAAATCAATAAGAAAAAGACACTAGTTGAATGATTTAAATTAAAATTAAAGAATGACACTTACAAGAATGTTGGCTGTGTGTTGTCAAGGTATTTCTGACTGGTGGGGCTGAAGCTTGTTGGCTTGTTTCTTGTTCTTGCTGTGTTTCTATTGGCAAAAGTTGTGCAAGGATTAAGAATATTATAAAGTAGGTATACAAAACCAAAATAAACTAAGCACTAAGTAAGTGCCTAGAAGTTTTCGAATTTATAAAAACAAAAATAGTTTTAGCTTAGTTTAACCAAAAAATAAACAAATTTAGCATATGGTAATTTAAGTTGTAATCATTGAAACCAACATAACATTATTAATGTTAAGTTGGTTTGAATGTTTACAATAACAGAACAAAAATATTTTTTAATAAGTATTATAATTAAACTGGAATATTATTTAGTTGCACTACATACCACTTAGTAAAGAAAGGTCCCCTTCTTGATTGGATGGTGTATAGGTAGAGGCAGCAGCAGTATCCTCTTGAGATGGCTGGAAAGCAACATATAATATATATGAGTTGAGCTAATGCAACATTAATTTATTTTCCAATATAAATTGTCAGTGAGCATCAGGCACAAGGGCAAGTTTGTATTGAAAAATTAAATATATTACTTTTAATAAATGGAAAAATAAGAAGAAAAAAAATACATACATGCTCAATAAAAGCTTGTGATCTTGCCGAGGTCTGCGGTTCACCAAATCCATCACCCATCCACCTCCTGTGGCAGATGCAGACCTCCGTGCAGCTGCTGCTGCCTTTTTTGCTAAATGCTTCTTATCGGTCCAATCCTAAAAAAAAATAATTACAATGTAATTACACATTCACTCACAAAAAAAAATTGTATAAAATCTAAATCAGTCCTATCAGAAAATCATTTGAATTTTAATAGTCACATTGAAGCATTGTGTGTGTAAAAAAATATATACTTAGTAGGTAAATATGCTGAAAAACTTAAGCTCAACAGACAGGAATATTATTTAGATACAAATTACCTACTTAGTACATAATAAATTAATTAAAGAAAACTTACTTTTTGCCACTGTTTCGTCGTTTTGGTGCACCCACCCATAGCATTAAGGGTGGTGCAAATTTCTTCCCACAGTCGATGGTTCAGAGTACGACCGTCGATGCTCCGCAAATTGCCTTGAGCCAAATCTCGATGCTCTTCAAGGAAATTAAGCAGAGCATCAATTTGTGCAGCTGTCGGTCTGGACATGGTGACTTCGTCTTGTAGAGTGTTTGTTCATAATAACTTTCATTCCCGAACTTCAAAAACCCAAACATTTGAAAACGATAAACCCAAGAGGCACTTAATCACGGGATAAGTAAATAATTTTAAAGTATAGTTAGCTTGTTTTTTGTTGACAACTCATAACTAAACTTGAACACTTTACACTTCAGTCAGCAGTTCAGCAATTGATGATAAACAACCGAAATACTGTTATCGCTTTAACGATCGCGACAGACGAGATTTGGTTTAGTTGAAGTATTTTGTTCCTGAATTTTGCAAAAAAAAACTCAAGCACCGCTTGTTACGTTTGTTTACTAACTTGTCATCCATTGACTTGACTTTTTTATTTTGACAATCGGCAAAGGCAATCTGTACGTCTGCTAAAAATATATTGTTTTTTTAGAAATATTACAAAGTTCGTAGATATAAATACTAATTTAAAAGCGAAGTTCAATTTCCTTGTTACAGAAAATAATTTTGATCTGTAATTCAACAGTTAAATCTTAACGAAATGCATATTATAGACTAATAAAAACATATCGATAAAACATTCAACTCTAGACCTACATTCCGTTCACTCCGACATTTTTCCGAACATTGTCTTTGGTGCCGACCGAACAGAGCCATTCCGAACTTTGTTCGTAGTAGGACAACAATGCTAACTTCGGTCGTGTTTCGGTCGGTCCCGAACATTCGGATGTGTCATTTCAGAGTAGACCTCCTGGACGTGTGACCAGACACACCCACTAGTTAAATCATTAATTTCTACAATTCGATTTTGCACAAACGTTTTTAATAAGGCTGGATGAGTACGTAGCCAACCAAGCACAATAGTGGAATCAGTCCAAAACCTAATTACATCGAACTGTAAATTAATTGAATCGATAATCTTCTTATACAAACGAGCACCTACTAAGGCACCGCACAACTCAAGACGCGGTACGCTAACCGGTTTTAACGGCGCAACTTTACTTTTCGCACACAATAACTTAATAACGACTTCATTAGATTGATCGCAATTCGCAAATGCTGCGTACGTAAACACAAGCGCCGTAAGCCTCTTGTGACGCGTCTGTGAAAATGTGTAATTGCAAATTATCTGCGTTTTGTGTAGTTACATGCCGCGGAATGCGTACCTCCGATAAATGTTGCAACGAATTAAGTATTTTGCTAAACGATTTTATTATATCAGTGGGGACTGGATCATCCCAGCCGATTTTAATAAGCCAAAGTTTTTGAATAAGTATTTTAGTAGTTATTATTAAAGGTGCTAATAAACCCAGTGGGTCATACACTTGTGATATTATTGAAAGTATTTTTCGTTTAGTGATTGCTGTAACATCAATGTTGATATTTATGTCTGACTTAAAGTGCAGTTCATCGCTTTTGTTACACCATCCTAGACCAAGTGTTTTACATTGCGTAGATTTATCAAGTGATAATGATTTAACGAAACTATCTGACGAAGAGATATCAAAATTAAATGTCCATTTACGCAATGGAAAGCAACCAGTCTTTAAGACATCGGCGACATCTTTGCACAACTGCAATAACTTATCTTTGTTATTGTGCGAAAAAATTAAATCATCAACGTAAAATGAATTTAATATTAAACGTGAAACCTCCTCGTTTGAACAGTCTAATGCTAGCTGTCGCAAACATCTCATGGCAAGATACGGCGCTGACGCAGTGCCGTATGTCACTGTGTTCAGTTGATATAAACTTAACGAATCGTGTTTATTTTCCCGCCACACAATTTGTTGCAAGTTACGTTGATCGGGTTGTATGAATACTTGACGGTACATTTTTTCCACGTCCGCACAAGCTACAAATGAAAATTGGCGAAAACGGAGAAGAATGCCGACTAAATCATTTAATAATGGAGGCCCAATAAACTGTAAATCATTTAACGATTTGCCTGAGGTTGTTTGCGCACCCGCATCAAATACAACTCTCAGTTTTGTTGTTGTGCTTTCCTCGCGGTGAACACAATGATGCGGCAGAAAATAACACGATGTTGTAAACGTATCAATGGGTGTCATATGACCCAACAACAAATATTCCTTTAAAAAATCTGAATACATGAGTTTTAATTTGGGTAAACGATCCAATTTTCTTTCCAACGACAAGAACCTACCTTTTGCTAACTCGTATGAATCACCGAGTGAATCAGCTGATTCTCGTAACGGGATTCGCACAGAAAACCTACCATCACTATTTCGGGTAGTGGTAGAAATAAAAAGTTCTTCACATATTTTGTCATCGGATGTAAGGATGTTATTGGCTGATTGTGCGCTATCAACTTCCTCTAGTTCCCAAAAACGTTTAATTTGAACCTCTAAAGAATTTGACAACGCACAACAAACCATATTAGATGAACTTTTATTTGTGGAACGATTATTAGGACATAACGCGCCTGAAATAATCCAACCTAAATGTGTGTTTTGTAGGTAAGGTCCGTTGGACAGACGCATCCTACCGTCTTGTAATAAGCTCCAGAACACATCAGCTCCAATCAATAGATCGATATCTGAGGGTATGTGAAAATCTGGATCCGCGAGTGTAACGTTTTGCGGAATTTGTAACGAATGAACATCAATGTGGGTGTTCGGTAAACAATACTGCCGTCGTAATTAGAAAAGGCACAACTAACATTTTACAAATGTTGAGAAAAATGAGATTTAAATATTTTTTGAATTTTGTTAAAAAAAACACGTTTAAAATGTGTTTTTCGAAATTATGTAAATGTGAAAAATTGCGTATTTATAGTATGTATACAAAGATAGCAATGTTATAATTTTAATTTTAATGGATATATTTAATAATTAGCATATTTCTTTTTAATTTAACATAAAAAATAACATGAAAAGAGCAATATTACGTTTAAAAGGCACATATAACCAAATATGCCTTTTTAATGTAAAATTTCGAGTAAAAATTTAAAATTTTAACGATAAAAAGGCATATCTACTCAATTGTGCCTTTTTACTGTAAATTATTAAAATAAATACATAGGTAAATGTGTCTCTGCAATGGGATTGTATATTTTAAAAGAGGCTGATAAATGTCATTGTATAAGAAATAAAATAAGGCAGTTGTAAGAAAATAAAATTTATTTCAAAGAGTTTACACAAACAAATTTTCAAAAGTACTATCACTTATTTTATTGAAGGAAAACAGAACAAAACAAAACAAAAACAGAATTGTTTACTAAAAATGCCACTTCAAAATCTCTCTTAGTTAAAAATTAGGTAACACAGTCAGTTAGGAACTTAAATATATTTATGAAAAAAAGAAAACGAAGTTTACAAAAACAATAAATATCATAACAATTATGTATTAAACATCTAAGTAGTTCAAATTTTTATCACAATCCAAGGAATGGAATTAACTTCTTATTACGTTATACTAAAAATGGCACTATGCATCTCTCTATCACAATCTTGACAAGGTTACAAAATAAGTAGGAACTTTTTATTATCAAAATTAAACAAAAAAATAATTCTAAACCTGAAAATTAGAAACTTTAAAGCACCTAATATATTCTCAAAATAATTAAATCGACACTAAAGTGAGCGTAAAAAATCAGTCTTGCATTATTTCAGTCTTCTTAGTTTCGAAACAAATCGACTGCTCGATCATTTATAGGTAGTTTCCAAAAAAAAATCTCCTGGTAGTATAAGTGGACCAAGCTTTGTGAGTATGTATTCCTTTCACTCGTGATACCCCTCGGAACAAGCTTTTGTCGTGGAGGTGGTATCCCTTCTTTAAGCTAAAAGTATTCGTCGAAGAGCAGTCTTCATAATCATTAAAGTCTTGAACTCCCATCTTCTTTACCATGGTGCGAAAGCCAGTATCACATACAGCTTTGCAAAAGTCTTCTCGACAATATTCTCTTCTCGCCTCGACACATTAGGCACAACTGACGGCATTCTCTGCATACCTTGCCCCCCTCACTTCATCTCCGTTCAGAAATGTTTAGTAATAAAGGCACTTAAACGCCAATGTGCCTTTTTTATATAACATTTATAAGCTTAGGTGTAAATAGAAAGGGCATAACTGCCAGTTGTGACTTTTCTTTCTACATTAATTGCTAAAGTATTCATATAAAAAATAAGCACAATTGCCACATAAGCCTTTTATATTTGACGTACGTCAGTTATGCCCTTTCCATTAAATATATCAATAATGAAAAGGTGAAATAAAAGTCATATCTCACAATATGCCTTTTTATTGTAATAAAACTTAAAAAATTATGCAGTTGTGCCCTTTAAGCTTATGCTATCTCTGTTTATTTTGCAGCTAAAAATCCACAAAAAATCTGGCAGATAGACCTTTTTTTCCTGATTCCGAATATATATATAACTCATTTTGACAAAAAGTGGTAGTTGTGCCCTTTTTCGGTAACACGGCAGAATACGTAATCTTAGGTAAAACGGAACAATTTAAACGTGTACTAAAATTACTAATCTTCGAACGCATTGTTAGGTCACAAGATTGCTCTGATTGCAGAACACTGTTCCCTACGCCAGTGATGGTGAGAGTGGACTGTATAGTTGGTAAACGTAATTTTTTACAAAGTGAATCTGTAACAAAACACCGTTGACTGCCATTATCGAGAAGAGCGCGCGCAACGATATGTATGTTATTGTTACACACTTCAACGAGTGCAGTCGAAAGCAAAACCTGTTCTAATGTGATAGACTGCACGGCTTGTTTCGAGTGATTAGAATGTGTGAATATTTTTTTTTTTTTTGGGACAAGCCCGCCACACTGTTCCCACCCACTGCAACTCCTGAAAGCCAGAATCAACAGTGGAGGCCACCAGAAAAGCGTCGAGGCAATGAAGCTCGACGAGTCCCAGAGAAACGATTAACTGTCTTGGGTCCCGCAACGAAATTAATCAGAAAAGAATAGCGGAGGAGTAAGAAAAATAATAGTTTCCACTTCCCTCCATACAAGCAGGAGACAGAACAGAACTAGGCCAATAGGCACAAAGGGACATTTGCAACTGGGAAAAGCCCAGATTGCCAAGCACCACGGATTGCAATTGGACGCAGTTATAAAACAACGTTCCAATCCACACGCAGGTCGAACTGAGTAAATCGCGTTTTTGTAATTTTGTGGTACGCTTTTTTTTGGTAGCGAGTACAACTATGTAGTATGTATCACTTCAACTAAATAAATAAACATTATTTTATTATATACTTGTCATTAAAAATTATTAATATTTCTCATACAAATTATGAAAAAAATGCACTTGGAACGTTTTTGAAAAAAGGCTTTTTGTATGGAAGTAGCTTTTAACTTAATTTGTAAAAACGATCCAAAATCTGAAAATTGGTATGTTTTGGTAGTTAATATATATTTTTTCTAAAACATAAGTGTAACAATGAAACAACATTATTAAAAAAATATTTATTAAGAAATAGTTGTATCAAAGCATGGAAAATCATCACAATTTATTCATCATCCAGATCGAAATCCAGCTCCTTACCAAATCCATCGACATCGTCAATGGCGTCATTAGACGCTTTCAATGTTTTATAAAAACTAAGGCAATCTGCTGGAATAAACTTGTAAACAGATCGTAAATCAGCCAATTTAGCTGGAGCAATAGGTTTCCCGTTAGGCCATAACTGTTTCAGATCAGATCTATCTATAGTCAAAATCTCTCCTTTTGTCGTTTTTTTAATGTTAAGTTCTTTATAATCCTCATCAAGGGACGTTTTCATAAAAATAGAATATAATCTAGCTTTTTCAATCTTTATCTCCTTTACCAGAAGCCAGTTTACTTTACTTTTATCTGTGAATTTCTTACGATTTACTATGTTTTTCTCAATATCTTCAGTGCTATAAAAGTCATTTTTGTCCATTCTGTATACTTGAAATGGTTTTTTTTTTCTAGCATTTTTCATAATTTCTATATATTCGTCAGCTGTATAAACACGTTGTTGCTTTTTAAGCGCAGTTTCAATTTTTGAAAAATCGGTATCGTTGGGTAAAAAACTATGCCCAGACTCAAGATACCGAAAAGTTATCGTTTTTAATGTAGAATGGGAGTCTAAGATAACCTTCAACATTAAAACAATTTTTATGTTTCGGTTCTGTCCACCGCAACAATCACTCCATAGTATGAGATGTTCTATAGTAGGAGGTAGTTTGTTTTCAATATATTTGGCAAGGCATGATCCTACTTCCTGAGCGTCTCTTCCGGCTTCACCTTCCACCCAAACATAACAGTGCCCTACATCATCTGATGCTGAATGTATACCGCTATTATATAGCCAAAGCTGACGTTTATAAAAAATTACGTTTGTCGGTATACGAGGCAGGGGCAAAGTTTTTTCGAGATCAAATGATAAGCATTCTATGTTTGGGGTGTTTTGTGCAGTTTCAAAGTCGCATTTCATCTGTTCCCTCATTTTTTGTGCCTTCTCTAAGTGTAACGATTTTTCAGCCTCTACTTTTGTTTTTTCTGATCCACTAGTGTTCTGTAATTGCACCGCAAACAAATCACACTTATTGCAAGTGTCTTTTTTTAACGGTTTACACCTCAAATTAAAATTAGTCAAGAAAATTTTTTTCACAGTTTCAAGAGAGGCACATTTCAACTCGGTGCCAAATTTTTCAACAAAAAGTTTCTTGTAAATATCATAAACTTTCGATATTGTCATGCCAGGCTCTAAATATTGGATCTCATTGTTATTCTCCCTACGATAATGCGATTCATATTTAGGTAATTTTGAAATAACTTCCTTAATAAAGTTTAAGTTCTCTTCAGTCAATTTCCAGGTTTTGTCTTTCATGCCTCGACAGTCATTTATTTCATTATTACGAATCTTGTATAATGCTATGGTAACTTTTTGTGTTGTAATTTGTAGAGTGTGCAGGAACATATCGCGACAGACTTTGACATCGTTCAATTTATAGGTGCGATGAAATTGTTTAGGCTTTTTTTTGGTAACAGGGACAGAAGTCATGGTGTAGCTCCGTTTTTTCGGTTCCTCTGTGACACATGACTTAATGTACATTAACTGAGCATTGTAAGATCCAAGAGTTACATAAGTCTCAAATATTTGTTTTCGATCTTCCAACGAAATTGCACTGGCACATATTTTAAGACATTTGCATTGATAATCCTGAAATACTTTTGGTTCAATTTTTTTCTGTGAGCGTAAAGTAGTATATGATAAATTATTATACTTTTTAAACTTCCTTTCCGAATTGGATTCAGGATACTTACGCTTGCGGCCTTTTTTTGGTCTTCCAGCCTGGGAACTAGATGTTATTATTACTTGGTCATTGCTTTCATTAATGTTTTCTTCATTTGAACTTTTAAGTTCCTTTTCAGGTGAAATGTTTCCTATTTTCTGAACTTCAATGAAAGGACTTAAAACTTCACCATGCTTATCTAAGATAGTTTTTTGAGGAGTAGGTAAATTAGTTTCATCTTCATCTTGTGTTATAGTGTCATGTCTTGTATCATTTTCTACATTCATAGTTGTTGAATTCAATACCCTTTTCTTGCAGCATTCTTCACTAATTTTTACAAAGCTCTCAATGTGTTCATCTCTAGTGTTGTTATTGGTTTTAGTGTTATTGTCGTCGCCACTAACATTTGATTCACAGTCTGTTTCAGAGTCCGTTAAATTACGAATCTCAAAGTTTGGATCAGCAACACTATCATCACTATTTTCAATATAATCGGGTGAATCATTTTTAAGACACATTTCTGGTTCATTAAGGACATTAAAAAGCTTCTGAGTTTCAGGAGACATACATGGAAGAGGCGATGAGTCCTGTTCTACATCATTGAGACCTGTTGTAATTTCTGAAGTCATATATGGGATAAACGATGAATTTGGTTCTAAAGTAATCGTAGTTAATTCCGTACTATTCGCAGAAGTTACATCAGCAAGAGTGAGTGGCAGTGGTGTATCTGAAGTGCATCCATCTGAAACTATATAATTTCAAATTAATAGGTACTTTAACAAATGCTTTATAGTAAAACACCGACCAAGTGCGAGTCAGACTCGCGCACTCAGGGTTCCGTACCATAATGCCAAGCCCTTACGAATATCGACCAAATCTATACTAATATTATAATGCAGAAGAGTTTGTTTGTTTGTTTGGTTGAACGCGCTAATCTCAGGAACTGCCGGCTCGAATTGAAAAATTCTTTTTGCGTTGGATAGTCCATTTATCGAGGAAGGCTATAGGCTATATAACATCACGCTATGACCAATAGGAGCGGAGCAGCAATAAGAAAAACTTCACGCGAACGAAGTCGCGGGCAGAAGCTAGTAACAAGATAAAAATCATGTTTGTTGTTTGAGAGCCCCCCTCAAATATGTATTTTATTATGTCTGTTAGCGGCAATAGAAATACATCATCTGACTCAAATTGTCAACTGTCTACCTATCACGGTTTACAGGCTGGTGCTGTCACCAGGCTGACTGCGAAGTCTTAATAATAGGGTCCCATCTTTCCCCTTTGGGTACGGAAACCTAAATACCTAATTTGTCCACGTAAATTAAAAATATACATATGTACGTACTCAGCTGATTTTTTGTTGGCGAAGTAGTTGAACACACGTAAGTCAATGGACTGTCAGTATAAGATACATCTGAAAACAACAAGATGAATTTAGAACCATCTACACAGAAATTTTGTGATTGCATAAAACTATACTGAATGCCACATAAACTACCTACCAATTTTCATAAAACTACTTACGTTCTTTGTTTTCTTGGTTACTTTTTACGTTCATTCGAGGAGTAAGTGGTGAAAATGGTGGTGGAGTAATTGAAATCTCCGTAGTTGATGATAATGGAGTGTTAGGCTTGTCCGATGTAATATCATTTCCTGGATAGTAAAAAAAAATATGTTGATAGAAATGATTGAGAGAAAGAAATAATTTGATGTAAAGTAAGAAGATAGATAATATTCTTTATTGCACACAGAAGAAACAATTGATAACAAGTTACAAAGTATAAAATAAAAATAGTTAATTAGGTTAATGTTTTTAACAATCCTACAAGTCCCACAGTAAAGATCTTACTGTGCCTCTTTACATTCTAATTAAGCTACTTTTGCAACATTAGGATAACTTGGGCCGATCCCCGAATCAAATCGGACACCTCTGAGCAATCGGGCCAGCATTACGACTACTCAACATTGCTTAATTGGTTAACTAATATCTCATTTTCGATAATATGTTTTAAGTTACTTAGTACCTAGGTACTTACCGTCGTCATCTTTTTGGCCACGACATTTTATCGTATCTCGCAAGCTTAATAATTTTCGTCTTTTTGACAACAAGATCATTAATTCCTTGTTATTCTCATTGTTCTTGACATACTGCGAAAAATTAACGACTGAACTTAAACCACATTTACTTAAATAAACCACATTTTAAGTAAATCAAAACAACACCAATAATTAACCAAAAAACTGTCTGTTCAATACACAAATTAGTTACTTACTTCTTCCTCGTTCATCGCGAACACAAACTACACTTTGTATTATTATCTAAAACACGCTTTTATTAAAATATCAATTGAGAGCAATTAGCCGCACGCACTTGTTTACATTAATATAGGTCAAGAGCAACTGTCACTGTGTCACAAGGTCACAAGTAACACACGCATCTCAGCAGTCTAGGGAAGCGGAGAGAGAAAACATACGACACACCAAGGCGTGGGAGTAGGATGGCAAATGTAGGTAAACGCGGCGCCGTGTTCGTTATGTGAGTTAAAATTTTATAACAAAATCTAATTTGTTTCCAATAGTCGTAAGTCACATGCATGTAGTCTGAAACATTGTTAATTTTCATATTTTATTTACAAATCAGGAAGATAAGGGTCCTGAGTCACACTGTAAGCGGATAATAGCGATAATGGAACGTTTTATTGTTTAGCTTTATTATTTTAGTGATAACGTTCCAGACTCCATAACGCATATTTTTTTTTCAAGTTGCCACAATATTTCGCTACCTAGTTGTATAATTATTATTTTAGACAAGGCCTTATTATAAAAAATTACAAAAGTAATGGATCGTTTAATGATTAGATAACTATAAGTTCCTACCAGTATACACGTTTTAAATCGTTTACTCTTTATTGTTGTCTTTTATTTACGCGAACACGATACATTTAAATTACTTTTACGGATTATTTCGCGATTTATTAACATTTTATTTAACCTGACGTTTCGAACACTTTACAGCGTTCGTGGTCACAGGTAGACTGAGGTTTACTTTTACCACTATGAATTATCGTACACATTATAAAGTACATGGAATGTTTTGAAGAAATATATAATAAAAAGAAAAAAAAAAAAAAAATATAACAAGATGAATGGATCATTATTTTTATGTTATTCAGTCCAAAACGAATTAAAACAGTACGATCCAAATGAATTGTCACTTTTTAAGATTTAAACTTGTTATTTTTAAAACGTTCCAAGTTGATTGGATCATTATTTTTATTTTATTCAGTCCAAAACGAAATAAAATAGTACGATCCAAATGGAATGTCACTTTTTAAGATTTAAAATTAGTTATTTTTAAAACGTTTCAAGATGATTGGATCCTTATATTTATTGCATTCAGTCCAAAACTAATTAAAACAGTACGATCCAAATGTAATGTCACTTTATAAGATTATAATTAGATCTTTTGGTTCGTTTTATCATTTAGACCGCTTAATTATTTCAATAGTTATTGTCGTAAGAGAGTCAGTGTCTTCAGCACTAGATAGGACGATCCAAAATACCTAGCTTGGGCTCAAAAACTCAATTTTGACCACCTTGTGGATTGGAACGTTGTTTTATAACTGCGTCCAATTATTACTAAATTAATGGGTCCTAATGTGAGCTGTTACTTTTGATTCCAGTAATAGGTATGGCAAAAACGCTTGAACGCACGGAAATTAGTTCTAGTTTCTACAAGGTCCGCATAATAAACAACACCGGATGTAGCCTGTACACTATCTAGCATAATATTGCGTTCATTCTGCCAAAGAATACACTCCCATAAGATGTGATGAGCAGATTGTTCATATTCACAGTCAGATGTAGAACATTGACACAAAGGAGAAGCAACAAGCTTGAAAGAAAATAATTTACTCTTAAAGTTACCATGACCTGTGAGAAATTGGGCAACACAGTGGTCCACCTCCAGCCATGTTCTAGCCAGCCGCTCACGAACGGATGGAAAGAACTGATGCAGGTGCCGGCCCTTGATAGAATTATCCCACCTACATTGCCATTCGGTTAAAAGTTCCTCCCAGACGTCAGCCTGCGGTTTAAATAATCTAGAGATCTTAGCACTGTCACGTTGTGTCAGAAAGTTTGCGCCCATGGTCTCTCGTGCGGAATAGTACATTGCAGCACGTCGCTGCACCTCGAGATCGACTGGAAGTACACCTGCAAGTACTGGTAGACATTCAGTACTAACGGTCCTATACGCTTTACATAAAAAATATTAAAGCTAACCGTTGACTTTGAAGCAATTTACGTCGTACCGCCCCTATGGTGGCCCTATCGGCCCAAACAGGTGCACCGTAGCACATACAACCTAGATAAGTAGCCCCATAAATAGTTTTTAGAGTTAAGAAAGATAGGCCCCAGGTAGCTTTAGAAATTCTCGTTAAGGCATAAAAGTTCTTTTTGGCATTTTCTCCTACTGTTTTAATGTGGTCAATAAATGTAAAGTTCTTTTCTAAGACCAGACCAAGGTAGCACACGGATTGTTTACGTTTAACTGAAACGTTATTAAATTTAATACTAGGCCATGATTTAAGATTACCTTTTAGAATAAGCTGATAGGTTTTTTGCGGTGCAAAGGTCAAACGGTTTCGAACACCCCACTGAGATATTAAACGTAGGCATGTGTCAGCCAAATTCTCAAGCCCAGCCCGAGTACTTGACTAAATAAGCAGAAGGCCGTCGTCCGCGTAACCGGTTAGTGAACAGCCGCATGGAAGTGGAATCGCGAGAAAATCGTCAAAACCTAAATTCCATAAATAAGGACCGAGAACCGAACCCTGAGGGCATCCCATGGTTAGTGGCTTCGACGCGGAATGATGTCCAAGTTTGAGCTTCGCGGAGCCATTTATAAAGTAAGAGCAAACAAGATTATAGATGTTTCTGTAGCAGCCGCGAGTTTTCATTTTAAGTAGTAGCATAGGCCACCATGCGTTATCAAAAGCTCCAGAAATATCGAGGAAGATTCCAATCACGTATTTATGTTCTGACAAATTTACAGTTTGCCGGACAGAAAGCACCGCGTCGACGGTGGATTTTCCTATTGTGAAACCGAATTGATTGTTATGAAATTTCGGTCCATCTGGAAGCAAACGTGGTACGATAAGGCGCTCCAGAAGTTTACCCAAAGATGGTAGTAGGGTTATAGGTCGATACGACTTTGGATCGTCCGGGGGCTTATCGCCGCTTTTCGGAATTATTCTTATAAAACCACGTCGCCATATACGAGGAAAAATGCCTTCTGCAATGCATCGATTATAAACAGTTAAGATCGCGTCACCCGCTGTTTTACACGCTTCTATAATCATTCTATTTGAAATTTTATCTTCACCCGATGATTTGTTGAGTGGTAGTCTCCTGATAACATTTATGAACTCGTCAGTGGATGGTAAATCTGACGCTGGTGATTCAGGAGGCACAGCAGCCCACGCTCTGATCTGCTGGTGGTAATCGTTGTCGTTGAACGCTGAATCATCGGGTATAAGAGTATTAAGTAGAACTTCCGTTGTTTCTTCGATACCGGTGGTATGTTTATTATTTACTTTAATGTTTTCAATATACGCAAGATCGACCGATCTATTGGCTTTAAACTCATGATACAAAGGAGACCATGGACCTTCTTTATCTAGTTTTTCTACAATTTTACGCAATAAATTACCCTTAGATTTTTCCACCGATGCTCTGTAGCGTGACTTGGCAACGTAGAATGTGTGAATAATGAAGATGCCGTCGAACACACACGACTATCTGTCGTACCGCTACCGCTGGCGGCTACGTCAGTGTGCGTTAGCGCATCGGACAAACGAAGGGAATTACAACTTGTATTGTCTATGTGTATTAGACTGTTGTGTTTTTGAGAGCACTGTTTACATGGCCCAAATTGGCAACTTTCAACCGAATGGCCAGTACGTAAACAGTTAACGCATATTACATCCTTTGCAGAAACTTTGTATCTTTCTTGCACGGGTAGATTTAAAAAACGAAAGCACGAGTATAACGCGTGACTGCCATCGCACATAGTACATTTGACATCGCGCGACGGTTTAGCGCTTGATGTACCTAATGTACGAGTTGGTTGTTTATTTGAAACGTATGAACGTATTTGTTGGGAAGATTGGGATGTACTAACTGTGGACCTTTTTACTGATTCACTACTGTGCTTGTGACCTTGTATTTGTACCATATCTAGTGCGTCAGATCGATCTTTTAAAAACTGTAACAAATCGTCCAAGGTCACCTTCTCGGAATGTTTACAAACGAAACTCTTTTTATTTTCCCATTCCTTGCACGTAATAGGATCTAATTTTGTGGTTATTAAATGTATAATTAAAGTATCCCAGTAGTCAGTGGGTTCACCCATTGCCTTTAACGATCTTAAGTTTTTTAAAACTGCATCTACTAACTTTCTTATTTGACTAGGGGACTCTTTTGTAATGTTAGGCAAAGAAAACAATGATCGAACGTGATTATTAATTAGTAACCGATTGTTGTCAAATCTATTCGTCAACAAATCCCAAGCTACCTGATAATTATCGGAACTAAATTCTAACGATTTTATGACCTGTAACGCACTGCCTTTTAACGAAGAACGTAAATAATGATATTTCTGAATAGGATTAATTTCGTTTGCATTATGAATTAAAGAAATAAATGTGTCACGATATTCTAGCCAGTTTTCAAATGACCCGTCAAAGAAAGGCATTGAAATTGTAGGTAGTTTTATAGCGTTATTGGTATTTTGTGTGCATTTCGTAGACACTATTCTCTCGTTATTTTTATTGCAGATACATTTAGCTAACGACACTGCTGAATAGTATTGAGATTCAATTGATTCTCTAGTCTCTAATTGTGTCAATAATTCTGTCTCGTTCACCAAGTTTTCTATTTTGGATTGAATTTCTTGGAAATCACAAAAAAACTGCTCAGTATTAGCTATACGTAATTGTAATTCTACAATTTGTTGATCGGTTTAATTCGTTAGATGAGTCGTTACTCATCTAACGAATTAACGTATTTAATAAAGAGAGTGATTCTACCACGCAAATTACCTCTATTTTTATTGAAGTCACGCAAATCAAAATTATCACTGTTAGCACTATCAAATAAAATACGAGGGGATTTCGAGCCTTTTTGCTCTTCTACACTCATTTTGGCGGCTATGTAGAAACAAAGAGAAGGTACTTACAGGTATCACCGACGATGATGAGTTGCCAAACGACGGCAACCTCACGATGACTGCAATGCAAAGAACACGGTACTAATACAAATCGAAACGTATCCGTTATTCTCTTACGCTCCTCCTTGTCCTGGAAAGCCTTATATGCAGCCTGCAGGTATACTTCCAAGGCAATGTTGATGTGGCCGTAGACCCAACCGGCGACGACCGTTTTTTCTTCAAAATTTCAAACGTTGTGCAGGTACTGAACGTCTCGATGATTCGACGAAGTCCAGGTATCCGGATCGAAGGTCCAATGTTGGGGACCAGTAGAGGAGAAGAAATGATGTACTCCAAACTGATACAAATGATTACTTTTTAATAATTATTTCTGAAGATTTACATTTAAACGATGCTTAACGGATGACGACAATTGTGGTTCTAACGCGTGGATGAGCAGTGGTATATCGAACGGTCGCGAACGAATGAATCGACGCGCGGCGCGGAGCACAACGTCACTGTCACTGTCACTTGTCACATGTCACTCGTTGAGGCTCTGTCGAACGTTTCTCCCCCCTTCCCCGCTCTCCTCTTGTACCTCGCAGCGTGAACACAATTATATGTATACAACTGTTAAGGCAGCGCATGCAAAAAACTTTGTTGTAAGAGCTATTTTTTCCGCCTGGCTAGACAAAAATTGAGATAGTTCGGCTATTATGCATGATATCTTCATAATTTATAGCCTATAGCACTCACGAATAATGTAACTTTCTACCAGTGAAACAATTTTTAAAATCGGTTCATTACTTCCGGAGATTACCCCCTACAAACAAACTTACAAACTTACAAACAAATTTTACCTCTTTATAATATTAGTATAGATATGGACTAGCTGACCCGTGCCCACTTCGTTGGGCGGTAACCATTTTCTTGTGATGAAATTATGAGTGTGGTTCGGTTAGTACTGAGTGCTATGATTTATTTCCTGCCTAAAGACGCTGCGCACGTTCAGCGCTAGATTCCCGAGCACGGGCCTGCGATGTTCTCGTGCTCTGGCTAGCGAGCCTCTGCGAGCGCTCAGCGCTAGACTCCCTATCCCTTGTTGCAAAGACATACTGCCTTAAATCACTGAGACGCTTCGCACGTTCAGCGCTAGATTCCCGAGTACGGGCCTGCAATGTTCTCGTGCTCTGGCTAGCGAGCCTCTGCGAGCGCTCAGCGCTAGACTCCCTATCCCTTGTTGCAGAGACATGCTGCCTTAAATCACTGAGACGCTTCGCACGTTCAGCGCTAGATTCCCGAGTAGGGGCCTGCGATGTTCTCCAGCTTTGGTTAGCAAGCCGCTGTGAACGCTCGGAGCTAGATTCCCCAGCGCGTGCTTGCGAAATATTTTCTCTATTCCTCGAGAGGCGCTGATGATTTTCAAGAGCAGACACTTCCGTACGGCGTACTCGAGCTGCTCTGGGATGTCTGACGGCAAAGTTGTGATTTCCTTTTAGGCATGATAAACAATCGCTGAAACTGTCCGATATTCCAAAAAACAGAAATACCATGGGTAAATGGATAAAACGTCCGTACAAAGCATGTTCTTATGTGGTTCGTGAATGGACGGCGGCATTTTGCGATTTAGTAATTTTATATTATCTTCGAAACGATTTAACCAATTGACATACTGTTTTGGGCCAATCGTGTCTCTATGATGTTCTTGTGATGATAATAATATTTTTTTCGATAAGGTTTAATATTTTGTTGTTTAAAAAATCGTCCAAAGGTAAGTACGTCGAAAAATACTTTTTTTTAACACATAAAAGCTACTATATCTGCTAAAATATAAAAGATAGAAACATGGTGTCGCGGACTTTTTTGTAGAACTATTAAAGGCGGACCAGGTTGCCATACATTGTTTTCAATTATATACAACTGTTAAGGCAGCGCATGCAAATAACTTTGTTGTAAGAGCAATTTTTTTCCGCCTGGCTATACAAAAATTAAGATAGTTCGGCTAATATGCATGATATCTTTATAATTTATAGCCTATAGCACTCACGAATAATGTAGCTTTCTAGCAGTGAAAGAATTTTTAAAATCGGTTCATGACTTCCGGAGATTACCCCCTACAAACAAACTTACAAACAAATTTTACCTCTTTATAATATTAGTTGTCAAACCATATCACCTTATTTAATCGTTTTTTAATTACATTAAGTAAGACTGTGCAAATTTTAGTACCGATTTTCTAACTAGATGGCGTTGGCGTCGAATTAGATCGCGCTATGGTTTCGTTACCGGCAAAACTATAAGTAATTTAGAAAATTTATTTTTTGTTTGAGATTCTGTATTGAGGTGAAACTGTACTAATATACGGTGTTTTATATAGTGCTAGTGAGTTTCATTGAGGACCCTGGGGTGGAGAATTTACATGGTCCTTCGAGCCGGATCAGTGCGCAATCGTATTATTGTGCACCGAGTTTTTGTGTATCAGCACAGAACGTAGTGGTGGATAGCCACTGAAGTGCTTTAGCGTCGCCTGCAGAAGTGCAGAGGGCGCCACCGCAGCAAGTACTGCCTGCTTGCGGTCATCCGGAAGTTCCGAGTGTGGACGGCCGGATCTAGAAGAAGACGAAGTGGCATCCCAAGTAGCTGAGCAGCGAGGCTGAGAGCGTACTGCGCGCCCCCTGGCGGGCGTTGGCGTTGGAGAAGTGATAGTGAGTGACGTGTTGTGGACTTAGAAAATAAAACCGTGAGTACAATTATTTTATTTGTGAAGTCATCAAGATTTGGAAGTTCAAATTTAATGAAACAATCAAGACTTAGAATAATTTTATGTAGTTTAGACTTAGAATATTTAAGCAAAAAGTGAACCAACGGGGAACCTATGCCCGATTTTCTAAAAAGTTTAAGTTAAAAACACTTGTAAAATTTTCTGTTGTTGTCATAGACTTAGAAAAATTTAATCAGTTTTACACTTTGTAGAATTTCTGTGTTCTTGCAACTTGGTGTTTTGTTTTCTTTGTGAATTAATTGAATAGTTTGACAGCACTTTATAGCCATGGATTCATTAATTAACTTACAATTAGATAACAAGAAAAATATTGAAAAAGGTAGAATAAATTATAAAAAATCGCCCAAAGAACGGTTAACATTGTCGTATTTAGAAACCAGGTTGGAAGCATTAGAACAACTGTGGTCTAATTTTATAAAAACACACAGGAACATAGTAGAAAAGCTAGATTCGAAACATAATTACTTTACCTCGGAGACATATGACACAGTTGAGGATATTTACATAACTTACAAATCCGAGTTGAAAGAGTCCATTAAACAACTATCAACTACAAAGGCAAGTGTAGATAAAGAGCCATCGTCAAATACGTATACAAATGTGAAATTACCTAAGGTTGTTATTCCTACTTTCTCTGGCAAGTATACGGAGTGGACTACATTCCGTGATTTGTTTTTATCACTTATCCATAAAAATGATTCAATTGACGATGTACAAAAACTGCATTACCTGAAAGGTCATTTATCGGGTGAACCAGAACAATTGCTGCGTCACACTCCAGTGACAGCCGCAAATTATCAGGATTGTTGGCAAATGTTAAATAAACGCTATGATAATAAACGATTTTTGTCTAATTCTATGTTGAAGAGATTGATAAATCAACCAAATGTAACAGAGTCATCAACTGCAGTTAAGGAATTATTGGATATCACGGTGGACTGTTTGCACGGCTTAAGTACTCTCGGAATTGATGTTAAATCATGGGACGCGATAGTAATCTATATAATAAGCGCTAAGCTGGATAGTGAATCACGAAAGTTGTGGGAACTGAAAATTAGTGCAGAGGAACAATTACCAACTTTTGAAGAATTTAAAACATTTTTAGAGTCAAGGTTTCGCTCTTTGGAGTATTTAGACACATCCAAGTCAACGCAAAGGTCCACAGTTGGTAAACCAAAGGTTTTTCACGCAGTCAAATCAAATAGTAGCAACTCTGTGCAAATTGTGTGCCCATTCTGTAAACAAGATCATTACCTAAGTCATTGTAAACAATTTAGTAAAGAAGGTTACCAAACTCGAAGTGAGTTTGTCCGAACTCACAATTTGTGTTACAATTGTTTAGGCGCGAATCATTCAATTAAATATTGTCGTGCTAAAACATCATGCCACGTTTGCAAACGTAGACACCACTCACTATTACACCCCAAGGCATCCTCGAGATCATCGTCACCTAACAGCCATCCGGTAGAGGCAATAGCTGTCAAAGCAGCAGTGTCTACACTGCAAACTGCTTCCGGTACGGCACAAGAATCAGAGTCTCCAATCATAGCGACACATTTTTCTAAAAAGGTTGTGCCAAATCGAGTTTTATTAGCGACCGCTCTCGTCGAAGCACAGACGAAGAATGGTTGTAAAAAATTGCTGAGGGCGTTACTGGATCAAGGATCCCAAGCCTCTTTCATAACCGAGTCAGCAGTTCAAATGCTCGGACTGAAGAAAATACGCAACAACAGTATTATCTCAGGCATAGGAGGTGACGAAGGTGCTTGTACCTCTAGATTCATGGTTTGCGTAACCATTCATCCACGTCACGATCCAAACGCAATCATTCAAGTTCGAGCATATGTGTTAAGTAAAATTACAACGTTGATTCCCTCCACTAAACTATGTATATCAACTTGGCCTGAACTAGAAGATATGACTCTGGCGGATCCAGAGTACCACACTCCAAACAAAATCGACGTTTTGCTTGGAGCAGAAGTGTACAGCCAAGTTCTCAAAGATGGTTTAGTTAAACACTCTCCAGGGCCTATAATTGCACAAAATACAACCCTAGGATGGATTTTGTCTGGACTAACACCCACAGATTGCGATCTCAATTCGGCAAATTGTCACAATGTTATAGTTAGTATGCATTCACACATCAGTGACAATGATATCCTCAAAAGGTTTTGGGAGATCGAATCTGATGTTACTAATATGAAAAAGATACTTACCCAAGAAGAACAGTTGTGCGAAGAATTCTTCTCTCGTACTACTCGACGAGACGCTACCGGGCGATACGTAGTCAAGCTTCCATTTCGCGAATCAGATCCACGAAGTAAAATCGGATTAACCAGAGACGTCGCACTGAAACGATTTCATCATCTTGAACAGCGTTTCAAGAAAGATCAGGAGATCAAAAGGAAATACACCGAAGTAATCAAAGAATACCTTGACCTTGGACACATGCAGATGGTGTCTCGCGAGACTGATACTAAGCAGTCAGAAGCAGTCTATCTGCCCCACCACGCAGTGGTTCGCGATGATAAAACCACTACCAAGGTCAGAGTTGTGTTCGACGCTTCTTCTAAAGGTTCTAACGGTGGATCCCTTAATGATACGTTGATGGTAGGTCCTACCATACAACCGGAATTACGTCACATCATAATGAGATGGCGGACGTATCCTATTGCACTATGTGCAGATATAGTGAAAATGTATCGGCAAATCAAAGTCGCTCCTGAAGACACACACTTCCAAAGACTACTTTGGCGGAGTGAACCTGCATCTGAAATAAAAGAGTATGAGTTACTAAGAGTTACCTTTGGTACTGCATCCGCACCTTACCTGGCCGTGAAGTCCTTGCAGCAGCTGGCACACGATGAGGGAGCTAACTTTCCGCTGGTATCTGAAAATATAAAAAGCGAATTTTATGTAGACGATTATATGTCAGGATGTCAAACGGTAGAGGAAGGAAAAAGGATTCACAGGGAAATGGAAAAACTACTGGAAAGAGGTGGGTTTCGGTTACAGAAGTGGATAACAAACAACAAGAAATTAGCAGAGGAAATAACGGGAGAAAGTACAGATCAGGAAGGACTAGTGGAGATAAAACTAAACGAGGTGGTAAAAATACTCGGACTTTCTTGGGACAGAGAATCTGACAGTTTCAGATATTCAATAACGTTTCCGCAACCTGCATCTGTAACAAAAAGAAAAGTGATATCAGATATTTCTCGACTGTTCGACCCCTTAGGGTGGGTAGCACCGTGTGTTATACCTGCGAAAATTATGATTCAAAGGATATGGCTTTCTGGCATCGATTGGGATGATCGATTACCTGAAGACTTATTAAAAGAATGGCAAACATATCAAAAGGAACTACTCAATTTACCTGAGTTTCATATACCAAGATGGGTTGAATCCAGAGAAGACGACGTAGTGGTAGAGCTACATGGTTTCTGTGACGCGTCGAATGTAGCTTACGCAGCTGTTACGTATTTGAGGATAATTGGCGCTGACGGGAACATTAAAATTAATTTGGTATCTGCAAAAACCAAAGTGGCTCCGATCAAGCAACTTTCGATTCCTCGTCTCGAGTTGATGGGTGCTGTTCTATTGGCCAAATTGATTGTGGAGGTAGCTGAGATACTAGCAATATCTAAAGACCGTATCCACTGTTGGACAGACTCGACTGTTGTCCTGGCTTGGCTCAGCAATCACCCCAGCCGCTGGACAACATTTGTTGGTAATAGGGTGTCTGAAATTCTGAGTCATTTGGATAACACTCAATGGGGACATGTGAAATCTACTCACAACCCTGCAGATATCGCGTCAAGAGGTATGACACCTTCAGCACTGTCACAGTCATCTCTGTGGAAGCACGGTCCGTTGTGGTTAAAGAAAGAACCAATCGACTACGTTAAACCAGGTTCAATGTCAACTAAACTTGAAGAAAGATCATCGAAAGGTGTTAAAGCACATGTGACAACAAATGTAGAAAACGGGCTGTGGACAAAATACTCATCACTTCAGAAATTAATTAGAGTAGTGGCATATTGCAGACGATTCTTCAGATTTAAGCAACATAAAGAAACTTACCTGACAAATGAAGAGTTAACAGCCGCTCTGGAAATCTGCATAAAAAACTGTCAAGAAAAAGAATTTAAGGAAGACATAGAAAGCATTAAACAGATAGGAAGTGTAAGCAAGAAGAGCAAATTACGACCTTTATGTCCTATATTGGATGAGCAAGGAATTTTAAGAGTAGGAGGAAGACTTGAAAAGTCTCAACTGCCATTAAGCATGAGACATCCCATCATAATTCCACAGCGCCATCACCTTACTACTCTGCTCGTCAGTGAAGCTCATAAAAACACTCTTCATGGAGGTCCAACATTGATGTTAAACTACTTGCGAACAAAATATTGGGTAATATCTGCCAAAAATGAAGTAAAAGCATTCGTACGCAAGTGCGTAGTATGTGTTCGTCACTCAGCGACCTTTAAAAATCAACTCATGGGTCAATTGCCTACCTGTAGAGTGTCTCCAGCCAGACCGTTTCTGCACACAGGTGTTGATTTCGCTGGTCCGATCAACATTAGGGTATCTAAGGGTCGTGGCAATAAGGCTTATAAGGGGTACATCTGCCTATTCATTTGTATGGTCACTCGAGCGGTGCACATCGAGGCCATTAGTGACCTTACCTCGGAAGGTTTTATAGCCGGTTTCAAGAGATTTGTCGCTAGAAGAGGTCATTGCAGTGACATTTGGAGCGACAATGGAAAGAATTTTGTAGGTGCAGCTAAGGAACTGCAGACATTGGTCGCTGCTGAACAGTCAGCGGTCGCTAACGAAATTAAGAGTTGGCTCAGTTGTAAAGGCGTCAAGTGGCATTTTATCCCTCCCCATGCCCCAAATTTTGGTGGGCTTTGGGAGGCCGGCATCAAGTCAACAAAATTTCACTTGAAGCGCGTCATTGGTGATTCTACTCTTACCTACGAGGAAATGGCCACGTTACTTGTGCAGATTGAGGCTTGCCTCAACTCAAGGCCGATTTCTCAAATTCCTCAAAACCCTGATGATCTAATGCCGCTGACACCCGGTCATTTTTTAATCGGGGAACCTCTGGTTCTTGTGCCAGAACGTAATTACGAGCGCAGCGCTGTGAGCACGTTAAAGCGATGGCAACTTTTACAAAAAATGACCCAAGATTTCTGGCGACGATGGTCCAGAGAATTTTTAACTTCAATGCTTCAGCGTTATAAATGGTCGCAAAAAGAAATAGAGCCTAATATTGGCGACATTGTCCTTGTTAAGGAGGACAACCTGCCTCCCGGCAAATGGTTACTGGGTAGGATTCTAGAAAAACATCCTGGTTCGGACGGACTCACACGAGTGGTGACCATAAAATGTAGTGGTTCCATATTGAAAAGACCAATTTGTAAACTATGTGTATTGCCAACCAGTGATTGATATACTTTTTTTTCTTTATGTTTATTTGTATTTCTTTATTACTTTATATAGCCCCCTTGACCTCATGGTGGGCGGCTTTAATTTGAAGGACAACTCATTCGAGCATGTCCTTGGTGGGCGGAATGTCAAACCATATCACCTTATTTAATCGTTTTTTAATTACATTAAGTAAGACTGTGCAAATTTTAGTACCGATTTTCTAACTAGATGGCGTTGGCGTCGAATTAGATCGCGCTATGGTTTCGTTACCGGCAAAACTATAAGTAATTTAGAAAATTTATTTTTTGTTTGAGATTCTGTATTGAGGTGAAACTGTACTAATATACGGTGTTTTATATAGTGCTAGTGAGTTTCATTGAGGACCCTGGGGTGGAGAATTTACATAGTATAGATATAGATAATATATAATATAGATATTTCTCGGTAGCAGCCTCGGAGTCTGGATTTGTGCCCGGTTGATGGCAATAGGCTCGCCCCCTATTACATGGGACTAAAAACATAACTGGCGAAATGTGGGTGTACTAATGGGTACACCTCTGCCTAACCCTTCGGGGATTACAGGCGTGATGTTATGTATGTATGTATGTTTATATAGATATATTATAAATAATAATAAACCTTTATTTCAGGCAACTAAAGCCCATAAAACACAAATACATAAATAAGTACAATAACTATAAACTAATACATATTTTAACAATAAACTTATAAACTACTGAACACGAAGTGTCGGCGTCGTGTTACGCTGCGAGGTGTCGCGTAGCTGGCCGCGGAAACGCCGATACAGCACACCTTTCGGCCAAAACTCTTCCTTGAGAAAGGTCATCAAATGTTGGGTCGGAACGCGCACAACAAATGAGTTAAAATTGGTGCTATGTCGCGCCTCCAACTTCACCACCCTCAAGGTCCAGTTGACTTTCACCCGTATGTACTCTACGATATCCTCAGCCTTCGTGGTATGATGCAAACGGGATACGTAGAGGAGCGTCGCCGGCACTGCAGGCCGTAGCAGCATGTTATGTCCTGCCAGCGCCGTCCCACACTGGTTGCGAGAAGTAGGCTTCTTCTTCTTTCTCTCCACCTTGACGAAGCCGTCCTCATCGCAAGCGTTCCTAGCCGCGCTCAATGTTGAGCGACACTGCTTATCCTCTCTTGGTTTTTCTGCTTGTCGCTTTGTTTGCGACACAGCAGGTTTCGTCTTGGCGACAATTGCAGAATAGGCACGCGTGGGGGTCGATGTACCTAACGCCGGAACAGCGTTGCGCAACAACGCTACTTCTGCTCGCAAATCACCAATATATATAATATATAAATATATATTGGTGATATTGGTTATATATATATATATATATATATATATATATTGGTGATTTACGTAGTAGGTACGTATAACGTTTACGTATTTTGCCTTGCTTTACTCCGAATGGAGGTATTTAGATGATACGAGGTACATAGAGGATCATGTCGCTAAGAGTCCAGCATGAAGGTGAGTCCATACTCGCTTCATGCTGCATGTGCTGCAACGCGAGTCCCGGCCTACTTCGCGCCACATGTGCGCACACGCCGCATGCCCACACCGCGATCAGCGCTACAGACTCACCCTGCCCCCGCTGGGCGTGTCCCGGCCCCCTCCGCGCCGCATGTGCGCACACGCCGCATGCCCACACCGCGACCAGCGCTACAGACTCACCCTGCCCCCGTTGGCCGTGTCCCGACTCCCTCCGCGCTGCATGTGCGCACACGCCGCATGCCCACACCGCGACCAGCGCTACAGACTCACCCTGCCCCCGCCGGGCTTGTCCAGGCCCACTCCGTGGAACGAGAAGCCTGGTGGTGCTGGCCCTGCTATTCTTTTACTAATCGTATATTTTTCCCCAGGGGTAAACGTTTCCATTAGGTCGTCTTCTGAAAAATATATACATCATTTTAACCCCCGACAAGTCAATAAGACAGAATAGTTTGTGAAAGCTGTCTGAAACAGGTGGGCGAGAGGCGAGAGCAGGTGAAGGAGCACTGTACTAAACATAGGCCCCCTTGGCCTAGCGACACAGAATGGCTATTAGAGTACAAGATTTAGTTTTACGAAAATGTTGGTTTTTCTTTTTTGCGATATACTAGTTCTACTAGAAATTAGTCGATGGTACGAACGACCCTTAAACTAAACAGCGGCGCAGGGCGACAGCTGTGAACACGCATTCTGTCTCGCTCTCTTCACCTCTCTTTACCATAACACAGTTTTTCTTTGCCCTCTAGTTTCATAATGAATTTACAAAACTGAGAATGATTTCCATCAAACGGCTCGCATCGCAAATTAGTACAATTATGTATTATTACTGTTATTATGAATGCAGTCAATGCAGTACTCAAGTCCGGTCTTCAGTGGGCTCTACTGGCAGCTTCAATGTGTCTGTCGGCTTGCACCAAGGGTCGGCCCTCAGCCCTTACCTCTTCCTGTTGATAATGGACGCTTTGACGTCGGACATCCAGAAAGAGGCTCCCTGGTGTATGCTGTTTGCGGATGACATAGTGCTGGTTGCCGAGAGTGGCCTTGAGGTCCAGAGCAGATTGGAGGTGTGGTGGCAAAGACTGGAGAGTGTTGGCCTGAGATTGAGCAGAACCAAAACAGAGTACTTGTTTTGCGATTTCGGCGGTCTCTCTAGTTCTGTCCCAGTATCTCTTGCTGGAACGCCCATACCGATCTGCTCCGACTTCCGGTATCTCGGGTCGCTTGTCCAAGGAGACGGTGAGATAGACCGAGACGTAACGCACCGGATCAACTTAGGATGGATGAAATGGCGACAGGTCACTGGAACCACCTGCGACCCACGGATGCCCCTCAAGTTAAAGGGGAAAATCTACAAGTCCGTGATAAGACCTGTCGTATTGTATGGATCGGAATGTTGGGCTGCGAAGAAGACGGATGAAAAAAGATTGCATGTAGCGGAGATAAGAATGTTGAGATGGATGTGTGGAGTGACCAGAATGGATAAGGTCAGGAATGAGTACATAAGAGGAAGTCTGAGAGTAGCGCCAGTGACAGAAAAGTTGAAAGGGAATCGTTTGTCTTGGTATGGGCATGTGAAGCGGAGGGATGAAACGCATGTGACCAGGAGAGTTATGAATATGAATGTGGATGGATGGAGAGCACGAGGAAGAGATAAAACGATAAAACGAGAAGTGTTAAAGACGGAACGTTGTTTACTTTGCTCCTCAAATTTTAAATGTAAAAAGTGGTAAAAAGTGAATATTGTGGCCATATGATGCTATTGACTCAAAGCCAGTGAAGTGACCTACTGAACGGTGTATTTTATAGTAATTGGCATATGCAATCTAAAGTTATAACAAAAATAAACCCGTGGAAAAAAACTCAAAATTCAAAAATTGTGATAACGAACTATAACCGTGACCTACGACAACCCGCAGCGCGCTCGATACCTCCCGCGCTAACCGCTACCGTCCCCGTCGTCGCCTGCGCAATACTCTTAACCCAGCGCATAGCGATCAAATATTTGGACTCTACTGGTAAAGTCTCGTTGGCGGAGCGGTGTATGTAGCTGCCGCACTGCACGCGCAGTCACGGGTTCGCATCCTAGCGGAAATGACTTATGCGGATTTCTCGTTATGATTTTACTTTTTGCATTTTTTTAAGCATACATTTTTATATATGTATTTGGCAAATACTACACAAAAATATAATGGATTTCAATAATATATCAATAATGGACTCAACACCTAATAATACAAGCAAGAATATAACAATGCGACCTAAGCGATTACATAGAGCGAAATCAATAGAATCTCTATGTTCATCATCACTCAACTCATCAGCAACGGAACCACACACACGAAGCTTAGATTTATCTACGGGTCAGGACATAGATTTACTAGAAAAAATGAAGGCCGAAAATCAATTATTATCAGAGCAGTTACAGGTGGCTAATAATGAAATCGAAAACCTTCACTTAGAATTGAATCAATTAAAAAACCTTGTTAGTCAGCAAACTCGACAAATAAACTCCCTAAAAAACATATGTACTACACCCCCGACCCAAAATATTAAGAATCAGATACAGTCTAAAAGGCGAAAATCAAGACGAATGCTAATTGACAATTCTAGATTCATGGAAATTAAAAACGTCGAAACTCAAGATATGAACCAAGAGATGCATGATCCTGTACTGGATATTACTGAGATTTCAGCTGACCAAACATACACTCCAGAGGTATGTGACGATAATAATGACAGGAAGGGTACGGACAACTTAAATAAAATTCACATATTTGGAGGTGAACAATGCCGAGGACTATCTAGTCAGCTTATAAATTCACGACTAGGAAAAAAACACCGAAAATATTCTATTATTGGATTAATAAAACCTGGGGCTAGAGCCAAAGACATATTAAAACCAATTCAAGAACATCATTCTCAAATTCAAGAAGATGACCGAGTTATATTATCTATAGGAGAACACGATGTAAATCCCACACACGTGATGGCAGAAATCTCAGCTGCTTTAAAACTCCTTGAAGATCGACATGTTTTTGTAACAAGTATTATAAGCAGTAAATATTTAAATGAAAAAATATTGAATAATATGCTAAAATTAGTTTGTAAAGAATTCAAAAACTGTCAATTTATAGACTTGAGTATAGGAAATGGGTACGATAGGGACAATATTATCACATACTTTGATTATTATGACAAGGATGAGCATAATGAACTTTGTAAACAAATAAATTTGGGAATTGACTTTATTGACTACAAGCAAAAATATTTGACATATAATAATAGAACTCCCAAAGATGTACATACTACGTGGCCAGTAACTATCCCCACCGAGAAAATCAAAAACAAAATCAGTTTTCCAAAGAAAGGTACCATACCCTATTATTTTCAATTGCAAACTCAACATGATAAACACACCAGTACTGAAGTAAATTCGAGAATATCATCGGAAAACAAACCAAAAATTGGTACAATCCCGTATTATTTTGTAAAAAGTACTAAAACCGTGCCAGTAGAAAAATGCGAGTCAAATATTGATGACTCTTTTCGTTCACAAAAAAAATAATACATCGTTTTTTCATATTTTGCATCAGAATATAGCGGGATTAATGTGCAAAAAAGATATTCTTGAATTGACTCTCACAAATTTACAGGTAACAAAAATCCTCCCACATGTACTATGTTTCAGTGAAACATTTTTAGGAAAAAATGATATAAAAACATAACATAACATAACATCACGCCTGTTATCCCCGAAGGGTTAGGCAGAGGTGTACTCATTAGTACACCCACATTTCGCCAGTTATGTTTTTAGTCCCATGTAATAGGGGGCGAGCCTATTGCCATCAACCGGGCACAAATCCAGACTCCGAGGCTGCTGCTACTGAGAAATTCCTGATGGAAAAACCCAATAACACTTTGCCCGACCTGGGAATCGAACCCAAGACCTCATGCACAGCAGTCGCGCTTGCGACCACTAGACCAACGAGGCAGTCAAAAAAAAAAAAAAAATGCCATGATATAAAAAATGCCAAAATAACTGGATACAACTTAGCATCAACATACTGTAGGGAAAAAAGGCGAGGCGGTACTTGCGTATACATTCAGAAGGGTATATTCTACAAAGAAATAAATATTTTACAAAACTTTGCTCGTGAAACGATCTTCGAATGCTGTGGAATAGAGGTGCCAAGTTTAAAAATTGTGATAATATGTATTTATCGTACACCTCAATCAAATGTTGAGTTATTTTTAAAGCATTTTGATACGCTGTTATATAAATTATTATTAAACAGCAAATACAACCAACATAAAATTGTTCTTGCAGGTGATATTAATATTAACACGCTCAAAGTATGTAAAGCTGTCAAAAAATTAAAGGACATCATACATAACTATAATCTGACAATGCATATTAATGAGCCAACAAGACTAAATACCTGCATAGATCATATAATTAGTAACGTTAAAAAAGCGTCTAGTAAAATATTGAAACTAGGACTTTCCGACCACGACACAGCACAGATGTTAGACGTGACAATAAAAACTAAAATCTTTCAGTCTTCGAAATATTATATAACAAAGAGAGACTTCTGCCAGGATAATATTCGAAAATTTCGGGAAATTCTAGACAAGTTAACTTTTGACAGTGTTTACAAACAGCCTAACCTGAACTCAGCCTTTAATATCTTTCATGACGATTTGTGCTTATTTTTTGAATTATGTTTCCCAAGAATTAGGAAAATGATTACCACAAAGTATAGGGATATAAAATGGATTACTAAGGGGCTACGACTCAGCTGTAAAACCAAGCGACATTTAAGATTTAAATTTTACGCTCAGCGAACAAAAGAAAATAAAGCTAAGTACCACAACTATTCAAACTTATTGCGTCGCTGTATATCAAAGTCGCAAAAAATCACTAATGACAATTTTATAGAAAAATCTAAATATGTATGTAAAGCTGCGTGGAAAGTCATTAATGATGATATGGGATACAATGCCACTCAAGAGTTCATAAATGAAATAAAAACTGACAATGGTATGGTAACCAATCCTTATGACATAGCAAATCATTTCAATAATTACCTAATACAACTATCGAACAGTAATAATGATAACATACAAAATACAAATAAAAACCGTACAAACAATACCATATTTCTTACACCGATAGAAGACATTGAAATTGTAAATATTATTATGTCCTTAAACAATACAAGTTCTGTCGGTTATGATGGTATTACAACCGATATTTTAAAAAAATGTGTCGTCAGTATTGTCCCCGTGCTCGGATACCTGATAAATTTATCCTTCCAGGAAGGAAATTTCCCTAGCCGGTTAAAGAAGTCAGTAGTCAAGCCATTGCATAAAAAAGGAGAGAAAACAGAAATGGGCAACTACAGACCCATAACTTTAATCCCTATCATGTCTAAAATATTTGAAAAGGCTATGCATAAAAGATTATCTTCGTATTTGAATAAGTACAAATTAATTAAGAATGAACAGTATGGCTTCCAAAAGGGAAAATCAACTACACTTGCTGCATTCGATTTAGTACACAATATCCTAGTAAACATTGACAAGAAAAAGCAGACAATAGTAATATTTTTTGACATGTCAAAAGCATTTGACTTCGTTTCTCATGATCTGCTTCTACAAAAGCTGGAGAACTATGGTATCAGAGGCCCAGCGTTACAATGGTTAGAACAATACTTGAGTAATCGCGAACAATGTGTAGAAATACCTTGTGAACATAATACAGCGGTAAAACAAGAGAGGTCTGAGTATCTTGTTAACAGTTACGGCGTTCCGCAGGGAAGTATCCTCGGACCCCTCCTTTTTCTTATATATATTAATGATTTACCTGACATTCTTACTAAAAAATGTATATTATTTGCAGATGACATCTCAATAATATTAGCATATGACAATATAATTAATAATAACTTTGACATTGATATAAACAATACAATTGATTTAGTTATAGAGTGGTTAGTAAGGAACAATTTACAAGTAAATATCAATAAGACGACTTTTGTACAATTCCAAACCCGTGGATCAAAAATTGTTCCAAGGCATATTTCATATGACGGTATAAAAATAAATGAATCTACCAGTGTAAGATTTCTAGGGTTCACCATGGACAAATACCTAGACTGGAAAGGACACGTTGACGGAGTCTGCAAGAGAGTTAACACTTTCGTATATGTTCTAAACAGACTAAGAACTACGTCTAACCAAAGTACGGTATTGTTGGCATACCATGGCCATGTAGCTTCCGTGCTACGATACGGGTTAATACTATGGGGAAACTCAACAGACTCCCAGTGGGCGTTTCTCTCCCAAAAACGGTGCATAAGAGCAATTGTTGGTATTCCTCCTTATGAGTCATGTAAACCTCACTTTAATAAACTCAAGATATTACCCCTGCCGAGTATGTACATTTTTGAAGTTTGTGTGTTCGTAAGGTCCAATCCTAATCTATTTGTAAGAGCTCGTGATATTTATACACGGGATAATGTCTACCCTCGTAACTCCAGACATGGTCAGCGACTAGTGTTAGATTTTGCACCAAAGACTGCGGTGTTCAAAAAAAATTGCTCAGCTATGTGCGTTAAAATTTATAATAGGTTACAAACAGACATTCAAAATCTCCCCCTACCAAAATTTAAGAAAAAGCTTAAAGAGCTACTGCTTAAAAAAATGATTTACTCGGTAAATGAATGGCTACAGGAATAAGGAAAATATTCTATATTTTTTTTTTTTAATAATGTGTGTTGTGTATTATTAATTCAACGTAGAAATGACTGAGTTTTATTGGCATTTGACAATGTATTTTACCAGGCACATAATTATTTTATTGACATTATATAAGACTATGAATTTCGGAGACACGTATAGGCTAAGATCTCGGGCTAAGACTAACCATTATTTATATTTCTTTATTCCTTTTGACTTCTAAGAAAACGATTCACATGCCATACCACAGGCTAAATAGAATTATAAGACCAAATAATGTAACATGGAAACCACCGATTGTATTTACTCTATTTATACGTGAATAAATGAATGAATTTGAATTTGAAGACCAAAGAAAAGATGGATGGATTGTGTGAAGAAGGACATGAATGAAAGAAGAGTCAGTGATTGCATGACGGCTGACAGGACGGAATGGAAGAAGAAAACGTGTTGCGCCGACCCCAAATAACTTGGGACAAGGGCAGGAAGATGATGACTGTTAGTATGAACTTAAGATACTATGTGAGGCTTAGTCCTCTGGGTGAGGCTCCACGCCAGGGGCTGTCCAAATTGTTGCCTATTACATTAGGATGCTGTTACTGTTCCCACGCAATGCAGCTGCCATGCCGCACACTTCGTGCTACACAAATGTTTAGTATTACATGACATGCCATCATATGCGAACAGTCTCTGTCAGATGCACAACCTCGAGACCACCATGTTTGTTGCAAGTAGTGTTATGAAACAAAAGCGCTTACCGGGAATATCTACAACATAATAGTAGTCGGTAAAGGTATCCGAGTATACAATAGTTTAATGTGATATTGTACAAGCATACAGGCTCATCGACAATCTTGCACGAGTGAGAAAATCAAACGAACATTTAAATGCACAGAATTAATAATCGATAGCCTCGCACGTTGCACCCGCGCGAGGCCGGACCGAGTCGCTGCTATCATTATACATATATATGACTTACCAGCCACTATTTCTGTAAGTATTGCAAAAACAATTATTAATTAATTCATTATTAATTGACTCCTGGTGCTGGTGCCTGGTGACCAGCGCGCATGTGCATTACTCAAGCATCGAGCACGACACTTGCTGCCGGCTCCGGCTACTTTCTTGATCACAGTCATGTTTCTAACTGTTACTTTATTTTTAAAGAGCCATATCGATATGTAGGACAAACGCAACCCACGCTCCCACAGGTACCACAGTTAAATTTATTTGAAAACTTGCCATAGTCATCTGAAATGAGACATTAAAATGTTATGTTTAGGTTAGCTCACGACGAGGAGGGTACATTTGTATTGTTTGTTGCGCGTCGGCGTGCCAGACGTCCAGCGTCGTCAGCCTACTAGACTACACGTAACGCTAATTAGATCGCATACGATAATGATGAACTTTGAGGCTGTATTCATAATATTGAGTGAGCGACAACAAGGTTCTCATTGTGCTTGTCGTGTTCAAAAACGAATGCAAAATAAAGGATAGTCATATTTCCGAGTCAAAGTCAAAGTCAAAGTCAAAAACATTTATTTCAATTAGACCGTTTACAGGCAATTTTGAATTGTCAAGGAGTCGGTCAGTTAGTCCGAAAATTGAAGCTAGTTGCTCGTTCCAAAACGGAGGTAGGCCTCTATGGAGAAGAACGAGCAATAAACTCCACGGCACTCTTTCAAATTAGGTTTTTACAAATCCTGGTTACATTATTCCTGTTGATTCTACACGTGATCACAATGAAGATGAATTAATAACAGAAGTTAAATATAAAAAAATTAAAGATGTAAGCTATAGCAGTTAAGAGATGACAAATCCCAACTGACAGCACTCGTTCACGAGCATGACGCATGGATCAGCACCACCTAGCTCAACCATCATGGAGGGAGCCAAATGATCCAACACACGCGCCACCATCAGCGAGACATTTGAGTGAGCATGACAAGCTCTCAACTGCCATGCTCATTAAGTCAAAACACATAGTAACTCAATATATAAAAAGCTCCATAGTACTCACATTTACAAAATTGAAATAAATGATATTAAATTATATACAATACTAACACTTCAGTGTACCTAATCGTTAGATGAACTGTGGTATGTAAAAAAGAAAAAAGTTATAGTATTGATAACGAAACATGTCAATAAAAAGGGGGTGAGAAACATCATTATCTTGAAAATTAATACTAATTAGTGAGCCCGAGTGGCTGTGGAGCAGGACTAGCATTAAGCCAAGCATTTTTATCTGAGATATAATCTTCTAACTTATAGTATGCTCGACTACATAGTGTGCGTTTAATGCATGTTTTAAATTTTCTCTCATTTAGTTAGAGAATATCCAGTGGTATTTTATTATAGCATTTTACACAGTATACCATAAAAGAAGTGCTTACTTTTGACAATCTGAAACTTGGTTGATCTAATTTGTTCCTATTTCTAGTATTAAAATTATGTCTATCACTAATTTTCTTAAAAAGATGCAGGTTTTTCCGAACGTGCATGATGTTTTCATATTTATATTGACAAGGTACCGTCATGATGTTAATTTTTTTAAACAATTCCCTTAGAGTATCTCGACTGCCAAGATTATAGATGGCTCTGACGGCCCTCTTTTGCAGGATGAAGATAGAATTTATATCTGCAGCCCGTCCCCAAAGCAAAATACCGTAAGACATGATGCTATGCAAGTAACTAAAATAGACTAGTCTCGCGGTATCCACGTCTGTTAATTGTCGGATTTTCCTGACAGCATAAGCGGCTGAACTTAACCGCCCTGCAAGAGATGTTAAGTGGGGACCCCACTGCAACTTGGAATCGAGCGTAATCCCCAGAAAAACTGTTTTTTCGACGAATTCTAGTATAACCTTATTCAATATAACGTTACGTTCACTACTTCTAACATTCGGTAAAGTGAATCTTATGCATTTCGTTTTTTTCTCATTTAACACCAAATTGTTAATAGTAAACCAATTGTGAACCTTAAGCATAGCGTTATTTACGTCGTCAAAGTTATGTGCTCGTCTATCTACTCTAAAAATTAGTGACGTATCATCAGCAAATAACACCATTTGTGGTTGGTTTTCTAGTAAATGAGATAAATCATTAATGTATACCAGAAAGAGGAATGGACCTAGTATTGATCCCTGTGGAACCCCCATCTTTACTTTTAATCCTGATGAAGTTACACCGTTTACTTGAACTTGCTGTAGTCTATCATTCAAATACGATTTTACTAAGCTAAGTGCTAGTTCACAAAGTCCGTAATGCTCAAGCTTCAGCAAGTGTTTCGTGATTTACGCAATCAAATGCTTTAGAGAGGTCGCAAAAAATGTCCATGGCATCCTGTGAGTCCTCCCATGCATCAAAGATGTGCTTGATTAAAGTAACACCAGCGTCAGTAGTACAACGCCCTCTGGTGAAACCATACTGTTGATCGTGTAAGATGTTGTTACAGTTAGAATAATTGAGCATTTGATTTAGCATTACTTTTTCAAACACCTTGCTAAAAACCGGCAGAACCGAAACAGGCCTATAATTATTGGTGTCCTTGCTATCCCCGGATTTGAAGAGCGGTATGACTTTACTGTACTTCATTAAAGTCGGGAAAATCCCTTTGTCTATACACAAATTAAATATTAAAGCTAAATAGGGTGCTGATGTCTCAATAATAGATTTACAAACATTAGTAGACATGCTCCACAGATCTTCGGTAACCTTGATCTTAAGTTCTTTAAAAGCCTTCATAACGACCACAGGGTTTATATGTTTAAATTTAAATTCCTTATGGCAGGCTGAAACATTCGCTCTTAGTAAGTCAATCGCAAGTGAGGGTGAGGAATCTAATGTTTCAGTGGTTTTAATTGGAATATTGGTGAAGAATGTTGCAAATTCCTGAGCCACATCGATATTACTGCTTATGAGACCTTGAGAAGTCTCCAGAGTGTAATCAGTATTATACCTTTTATTTCTATTTGTTTCATAATTGATAATTTTCCAAACCGTTTTTATTTTATTTTTTGCTGATTTAACCTTGTTACTAATATATAAGTTTAGTCGCCCAGTCACTGAATAAAAACTTAGGGGAAACAGATTTAGTTTTTTTTTTAAAGATATTATTAAACTCTGTATGCACAACTGAAAAAAATTCTTCAAACAAAATATTACCGTTGTTCATATTATAGTCCTGGACACCTAACTTACTAATTAAAGTGTTATTAAATTTATTTAAATTACCAGATGTTATTGGTCTTGACTGTATCTGCACTTACACAGTAACGGTTTGTCCGCTGTGATCAGACGGAAGATAATTTACTATGGCTTTGTCTAAGTAGTCGCAGCAGCAAAAGACATTATCAATACATGTAGCAGTAGTCGAGGTTATTCGTGTTGGTTCTAAAAACACATTAGACAGATTCAATGATTTAAAAAGATTTAATAACCTGCAGTAGGTTATTAAATCTTTTTAAATCATTTAATTATTTGAATTGTTTTCTAAAATATTAATATTAAAGTCACCACAGATTATTACTGATTTGTTACCAGTTGCAAGATTCGTCAAAACGTCTTCCATTATAGCCTCAAATATAGAGTAATTCTGATAATTTAGGGGTCTGTAAACGCACACTATAACATGCTTATCTAGCTCAACACTGGACAATTCAATAACATGTTCAATTGATAGTTCCACTATGTCTTTACGGGGCTTATATTTTATACCATTTTTAATTAAAATTAGCGAGCCACCACGAAGCATGGACTTGCGGTTGAAACAACTGCCCACAGTATAATTCTCATAGTTAATTTACGTTTCATAATCTTTTAACCAATGTTCAGTTATACAAATAATATCGAACCTTGTCTTTTCTAAAAACAGTTCAATTTCTAAATGCTTGGAAGAAAACCCTTAAATATTCTGATGAAATAATTTCAAAGAATGTTGCTTAGCCCCTTTTTTACAATTTGGTAAGTGATAGCTAGAAGATACTTTGTTGTTGATAAGTTTAACTATACTGTTATTGGTACCTTCTGTTGTTTTACTTACATAACATAACATAACATCACGCCTGTATTCCCCGAAGGGTTAGGCAGAGGTGTACCCATTAGTACACCCACATTTCGCCAGTTATGTTTTTAGTCCCATGTAATAGGGGGCGAGCCTATTGCCATCAACCGGGCACATATCCAGACTCCGAGGCTGTTACTGATAAATTCCTGATGGAAAAACCCAATAACACTTTGCCCGACCTGGGAATCCAAGGAACCCAAGACCTCATGCAAAGCAGTCGCGCTTGCAACCACTAGACCAACGAGGCAGTCTTACTTACTAGTTTAAAAAAATATTTTTGCTTACCACCTTTACATTAGTATTATTACTAAATGAGGTGCTAATTATAGGTGACTTCGACATACTAATTATGTCTGGGTTAATATTAAAAGCTAATAGCCAAGCTATCTGACGTCTAAAACTAATGGGCAGATACACTGTATCCCTAGTCGATCTTAACCTTTCAACTATTGGTGTCCAAAAATAAAAGCTTGTCACTTTAGTGACTAACCAGGAAATGAATGTGATTATTTAACCTATGTATGTAATTATTTTTTCATCCCACCATCTCGGAAAGAGTATTTTTAATCTTCAATATCTGAGTGGAAAAGCCGTTTTTATTCTCTAGAGGATAAAGTAAATTGAATTTAGAACATCGTGTGCACTAAGTTTGTGAATTAAAAAAAACATTAAACCTATTTACTGCTACCTCTATGGTGCCGAATATATCATACAACTTTTTTTAATTTGTTAAAAACTCAGACTCGGAACCTTCTTGGTGTTCTTTTTTCAATTTGCTTTGTACGCGGTTCTTTACGCGGCATTTTTTCACGTCATTGTTAAACCTTATATTAAAAACAAGAAACTTGAAAACAATTGAATAAACTAAAATGAGTGATTCTAGCGCCGAGGAAGTTTGCTTGACGCCAACAGAATTGACTGAAACTGTTAATAATGCGCAAATGAGCTTTCTCCCTCAACAATCACGCGAGAAGTATTTAAAACAGTACGATATGTTCAACACCAATGCCGTTATGAAACACCTAACCATTTATTTATTTATTTATTTTACTTTAATTAAAACGGTTAAATAACCAATTAAAATAATTAAAGACACAGAAGACATAAAAGTAAAAATATAAAAAAAAGAAAACACGAATATACATTTAAAAACAGAACAAAATAACTTCATCCCTTTCATAAATTCACCTCACAGTACTTCTGACATACCGACAAAATCTTCGTCCATTCATCCGCAAACAGATCGTTTGTTGGATTAGAATCCAAGAGATCGTTTAGTACAGACAGAGTGCGAGGTACTGGGGACTTAGCGCGCGCAACGGTGCGACAAGAAGGCACAGCAAATAGCTTGTGCTTTCTGCCGCGGCAGTAATTAGCCGGGACAAAAAAGCGAGCCAGTGCAGTATGCAGATCAGGTGCGTCAATAGTGCCACGCAAAGTTTTACAGGATATAGTGAGCTGATCTCGTGCTCGCCTTACCTCTAGCGAATTATATCCGAGGCATCCCAGTAGAAATTTCGTTGGGTATAACCATCTCCCTCTCTCTCCAACATTCACGCCAAGGGAATCCGATGAATCGGTACAACTATTAAGTATGACAGATAGTTTACCGAAAAACAGTACACAAGTGACTAACACCAATATTACAGTACCAAACAAAAATATTACACTCAATTTAAATAACTGTAGCAACGTTACTTTAAAATTTTCTTAATTATACCTTAGTATTATTTTGTTATAATTTAAAGATTATTCTGTAATACTTACCTGTCATAATGTAGTAATTAATACCTAAACTGAAATAAAAGTGTACCTATCTTGTGATTGTAAACGTTTTTTTTTTGCATTTAGTCATTTCCTCGCTTAGGTGGAATGAAAAGTTACGTGTTGCACTCGAGTGCAAAGATTTTTCACCTCGTGCTCTTTTGATTCCCTCGCTAACGCTCAGGATTCTAATTTTGAATCACTCGCTGCGCTCGTGATTTAATTTTAGAATACTTCGCTTGCTCGGTCATCAAAATTGAACACGCGGTTAAAAAGCAACTTTGCACTCTTGTATAACAAATAACTATTACTGTTTGATAGGTTCTCAAAATAAGGGAAAGCACACAGTATTATTTTTTGACAATTAATTTTCAAAATTTCAGTAACATAGTTATTTCTTCTTTTGTAACATTTATGCTATTTCCTACTAATATTGTAATAATTGAATAAGGATCATATTCCCTTTTTATTACTGTAGACATAATGTCCTTGTAGGAAGTACCAGGCATACAATAATTTAAACCAGAATGTGTCAGGTTGTTGTTTAAAAACTTTCCTATACCTTTCCCAAAACTATCTGAAAACATTATGGAACAGTAACAGACATCATTACAAGGCAGAGAACTACTGATCTTCTGCAAATTAAGAGATGAACCATGTATAAGATCTGGTGTTACTATTTCATCCGGGAGGCACTCTATGACACTTCCAGACTGAGGCAGGTCTCTCGTTACCTCAGGCTGGACAGCCGGTAAATGAGATTCCATCTCCAAGGTACAAAAAGTGGAGCTGAGAGGCAGAAGGTTCACTCTGTCTGCATTTAAGTTACACATATCCACTAATTCATTTGTGGCAAGGATATGTTCTTTTATTTGCTTTTGTGATGTTTCATATTTTATAGCAAGAGAATGCAGTGACTTTTCAAGCACCTCAATTTGTGATTGTGGGTGTTGAGTGTCTACCTCATAAATGTTAGTACTATCTTCTAATTTAATTTGATAATTATTAAGTTTCTGAATAAGAAAAACACGTTCCTTCCTTAATTTAACATAACATAACATAACATTACGCTTGTAATCCCCGAAGGGTTAGGCAGAGGTGTAACCAACTAGTACACCCACATTTCGCCAGTTATGTTTTTAGTCCCATGTAATAGGGGGCGAGCCTATTGCCATCAACCGGGCACAAATCCAGACGAGGCTGCTACTGAGAAATTCATGATGGAAAAACCCAATAACACTTTGCCCGACCTGGGAATTGAACCCAAGACCTCATGCACAGCAGTCGCGCTTGCGACCACTAGACCAACGAGGCAGTCAAAGTTCCTTAATTTAATATTATTGGAATAGTGTTTCTGCTGTTTTCTGAATTTATTACATTTATTAATGATTTTATTGAACTTTGCATATTTTTTTATTTTATTATGGCTCACTGTGTAGCTACTATTATTATATTTAACTAATGAATCTTCAGTGAGGTCTATTGTTATTAGGGAATTTGGATTGCAATTACTATTAATCAATTCATTAAATAAATGATCAGTTTCCTTAACCTGAGAACATTCTTTTTCTTTCTGCAACCTGGTAATTCGCATATTTGCATGAATTAATTCCTCCTCTAAGTCCCTAACCTTACATAAAGCCTCCTCGTACAAATTACTACAGTTGTTGAACCCGTCAGTGACCGCCCGCAGTTTTTCCCGTTCATCGACAACATCCATGAATTGTTGATGAAGGTCTACAAAAACACAAGCCTGAAGCGGGAGCTACCCGCTTCAGGCTTGTGTTTTTGGCAATTATGGATGTTACTTCCTCTTCACTTTCGTCCCTCTCCTGTAGCAGTTGTTGGCATTGGATGTTAGAAGCCTTAAGTTCTTCGAGGGCCGTTCTCAATTTTACTTCCATAACCTGAGCAGTTGCCTTACGGGTCATCACAGACATGGTTCCAAGAATAGATGCTGGAATGAGAATTGAAGAGACGGTGAGAACTAGGTAAATAGGCAGAAGTCGGGAAGGTGTGTTAAATGAAAGAAAAAATTACAAAGTATGTGTATGTTTGAGGAGAATGAGTGCCAAATGAGGAAGGCTGCCAATTTAAAATCGACTTAGTGATTAAATTAAATTAAATGTAAAGTTACAATAATTCAAATTGAATTGATTTTACTTTTTTCTTTGTGGGTAGTACCTATGCTAAGATAAAATTTAAAGTATTACAACAATATCACAATACAAATTAGAGATAAGTAACGTTATTGTTGTTATGAATTATCCTAAAAAAAGTAACGCTATATTAATAAACCGCACTAAGTTTCGTTCTCTGAATGAGAACCAAGTGAAGGAGACTCAGTGCAGTAGGTACTAATTCTATCAAAATAAATTATGTAGGGACTCAATGAGAGCGTGTTACAAAGTATGAATAATAATTGTGTGCTAATTTATGGCTACAGAATTAAAGTAAACAATACTCCCCGTTTAAATCCGCAAGTTGACATCAGCTGTTCGAAATAGGTTACCGGTAACGGTGGATAACCAAACACTGATTTTTACTTTGTTTATACACAGGAAAACAATAATCCCGCTTATTTATGCAGTTATATTACTAATAGTTATAAAATTACACCTTAATTGTACTTAAATATTAATTAAAACTAATTTCAAAATACGGATTACAATTTTTACATGTCACTCGGGCAGTGTTGCCAATTAATCCCCCGTGTGGGTAGTTGACTCTGTTGACCAATCATTCCAAGACATAACTTCTTTAAAGAAACACGTTAGTTCAGCCCACCCTTTGTCTGCGGGCGAACATTCGCACAATATACTGATTCAATTGAGATGGCAAAAGAAGTGACGTCACGGTTGTCAAACTAAACCAACGGGGGAACTGCGTATTGACAGCTAATATAAGTATGTCAACTAATTGGTAAAGTGTAATACCCAATTGTAAATTGGAGTAAAACCAGATAGTTGACGGCAGTCGCGCTGGCGCTCGTGCGCTACAGTCACTAGGGGTAGCGGACACTAGCTCAGAGACGGAGTAGTAGGGGGAACTCACGCCACAGCTCGACTGCCAGCGCCGCCTGGTCGGGCCCCGGCAGGCTGAAGATGTAGCTGACCTGGCACGGGTTATAGTGCTCGCACACCTCGCGGTCCGGGTCCTGCTCGCTCACGAATTTGTACGTCTGCAACCGAGCCGCGGCACTAACTCATGTGTCCTGAGGAACACTGGGGGCGGGGGGCGGGGGCGGGGCTCACCTTGTCCGGGTAGTACCGGTAGTGGACGACCACGTCGTCCGTGTCCTCCAGCGCGCACTTTTGGCTGGTGTAGTTGAGCGAGGTGCGCTCGGAGGGGGAGCAGCCGATGACGGCGCTGCCGTTCCTGGGCAGGTCGGCGCCCTCGGTCCGGTGGCCTGAGCAGCGCGAGGAACACTTATGTGAGTAGCCTACGTGCAGTATAGCAACCAGCCTACTGCAACACTCCAAACAGAGAGTTGGAAATACACTTCACTTACGGTTGCAAAAGAAGTATTTGTTTTCTGCCACATAGAGCTCTCTATCCTCTGCCGAGAGGCACGACTCGAACATGATGGGCGTGAGGTCGATGTTGGACTCGCACCGGATGGAGGCGGAGCCGTCGGGCTCCCGCGGCGCGTGGTTCGTGGGGCAGCGGTACATCAGACCTGGACACAGCGGTCGGAGCGGGTGAGCAGGGAGCAGGCGCGAGCGCAGGGGGCGCAGCGCAAGCGCAGACCCTACCCTTCCTGATGATGGCGGGAGGCTTGTTGCGGATCTCGGCGATGGTGACGCCGTTCTCGCCGTTCTGGATGGCCGTCATGACGTGGTGCGCCGCTCCTGCTCCGCGATGATGTATGGCAGCAGCTCCTCCGACAACACGTCCACCTTCTTCTTGGCTTCGGCGTTCATCTGCGTGATTTTGCTGCTGAATCTTAACAAACTAGTTTCAGGTTTTGGGTTATTTAATGAACACATTGTATAACACCTGGTTGCAAGAATATGCTCACCCGGTCGGCATCCTTGTTGAACTTGATGCCCGTGCCGTCCTGAAACATCACACAGGTTACGCACAAGCTAGTTGACGTCATCAGCAGGCAGCGGAAGGTAACATATTGGAACTTTTCAGTCTTACAAGTACCGTGTTCATTTGGCTACTTAACATATCCTCGAATGGGGTAGTTTAGCCAGCCTTTGGCCTTTTAAGTGAACGTATGACTCCGTGGCGTTTTTTTAATACTCGGATAAAGATATAAACAACTTTATAACTTACCTTACAACAAGCTCCCTTCGTCCGTGATCTTTGCCGAGAGTGGACGTGTCACCGTTTTGAATAAAAAGTTTTAATTAGTGCACGCGCGACTATAAGGCGCTTTGCACACGGAGCAACTTTTGCAGCAACTGGCAACTGGCAACTTTCTGGCAACTCGCTGTTTACATGTAATTCAATTGGACTGCGCACACAGAGCAACTCAAGTTGCGAGTTGCGGCAATCGTCAACAGTTTCCAGTTACAGTTTCTAGCAACTGTCAAATATTAGATTTCACACCCTCCCTCCCTCGCCCTGTGCGCGGCATAGTGTTGCCATTAACTTAGTGGTTTTTCCCACTAAGTAAAAACTTCTTTTTGGGGTAATATGTAAAATTCTATAATAAAATACTTCTTGATATTCCCCAACTAAATGAGAGAAAATTTAAACCATGCATAAAACGCACACTATCTAATCAAGCATTATTATAAGTTAGATGATTATATCACGGACAAAAATGCTTGGCTAAATGCTAGTCCTGCTCCACAGCCACTCGGGCTCACTAAATAGGATTGTTTTTTTAAGAGAATGATGTTTCTTACCCTCTTTTTTGTCGACCTGAATAACTTGTACCGTTATCAGTACGATTACTTTTTCTTTTTTTTACATACCATAGTAATCTAACGGATAAGTACACTGAAAGTGTTAGTATTGTAAATTTATTTCAATTTTGTTTTTGAAAACCATCAACCTAAAACTTGCCCACTAAAAAATCCACAAGCCACCAGATACAAATTCTGACTACCAGAAGGTGGTCCCAATCTACCAGATCTAGTGGTAATACAGCAAAGTTTGCAACACTGCAACTCGGCTAAAAAAGTTGCTTACAAATTGCCAAAAAGTTGCGGCAACCGGCAACTTTACGGCAACTAGCAACTTTTATAGGAAACTTTTAAAAAGTTGCCAGTTGCGTCAACTTAAGTTGCTCCGTGTGCAAAGCGCCTAACCGTTAGAGAGAAGTTATTGAGTCTAGTTTCCTCATAAACAAGTAAATTAATTTTTGTCATAAAACTTCCATACCGCCGCGCTCGCCCGGCCGGCCACGCCCCCGTGCTGGACAAAGACAGTGGTCATAATTGCTATCCCGCTCGAGTACTGGCGATTGCACCGACCGCGACCTTGGGTTGTTTTGCCGAAGTCAGTACTCACATCTATTATCGAGTACTGCAGGCCTAGCCAAGTTGACAATCTACAATCGTTAACGCTTGTAGAAAACAATGATAATGTATGGGAATTAAACTACCTCAACGCTAAATCACGTGGTCAGAACAAGCGAATAGATAATTCGTAGACAAGTTTACAATTTAACATAGCGTTCGTAAATTACGAATCGTAATGATAGATTGAAATTTGATTCTTTCTACGACGTTAATCGCTACACCCGTACAAATGCTAGCCAAGTTACACTTTTGACAAGCGCTAACGAAACGTTTTCGTAGTTTTTGAACGCTAGCCGAGCGATCACGAAAACCCAAGAGAAAACGCTAAAAAAATGGCGTCTCTTTAGTCAGCTGTGGCGATAACGAGAAGTGATTTGTTTTTAAAAAATAATTTTGGACTTTTATTACAAATAATCAGCGCATTGTTGGTGTCACCAATATTGGTGACACAAATATTTTAGATATCCAAAGGGTCTAGTGATTAAGCCATACAATTGATTTCTTTGTTTTTATAAGTACGTGTTTACGTTCACGACGGGTCCACGTCATTGTTTATGTTTCAACTAGTCTCAATTTCAAGACGTGCTCTGAGTGTGATAGAAATTCAACTAGTAAAGGAACATATTTACGAAATAATTTGTAATTTACGCACCTTTAAATGAATTCTATAATAGCTGCGAACGGTTTCGGGCTGGCTCGAGATCTAGATTCCATCCTATTAAAAATATTCACTTCATAAAAGGTCTTCTTCATTGATAAGAAAGATCTTTATCATTTCGAGTCACAGGTATTTAAAATGACATTTCGCACTGTTTTAATATAATAAATTAATTATTAAAAGAAACATACATTATGTTATTTCACTATTTGACACTTTATAGTTTTATTTAAGTTAAAAAATCAAAAACAAAGTTCCGCCCGCGCAATATAAACACAACTGTGATTTTGACGTAGGTTTGACGTCTGTAGGATCGCTCACCATAGACTAAAGTATAAGTTTTTTCGAACAACGTCGTAGAACGAGCGATCGACTCAATCATTTTATCTTGGCTACCGACTTAGCGCTTTCTACAATCGCTTACGCCGAAGCGTTATCGATCGTAGAAAGAGATTAGATACGAAGCGTTTGTAATTTGGCTAGGCCTGCAGGTGTACTAAAGCTTACGCTTAACGCTGGTACGTGTCATACGATGTCACGATTGCAAAGGTCTCCGCCATCAACGCCCGCGGGCAACAGAAATTTAGCGCAAGTAACCTCGGATTCAGACATACCGCAGTCACTTTCCAGTAGCTCAAGCGTAAACGTTAATACTTCTTCGAGACACAAGCGTCCCCGAGGGGAGTCATCACCTCCAAGGGAGTCACCACCTACCAACGAGCTGCAAGAATTCAAATACGAGGTTCTCCAAATGCTTAAAAAGTGGAAAATGAACAGGAGTCTCATTTAAAAAAAAATCTGGATGGTCAGGCTGCATTTATTTATTTATTTATTTAAACTTTATGCAACAAAAAAGTACAAAGGCGGACTTAATGCCTTGGGCATTCTCTACCAGTCAACCAAAGGTGGTGAAGAGATAACAAAGCAGGTGCAAAAATTGAAAATAAGGAAATAATCAAATATGAAATTTTAAAATCATTAAAAACAAATATCTTAACAAGTTTAAACGTACACAAGTACATAAACTCATATATACCATATAAAATATATATATATATATTATATATAATGTATCTATACTCATAAATACATACATATTTTATAATAAGAATAGAAAGGATGTTTAAGATAAAACTCTTGCTAATTGTTCTGAAAATAAATCCGCAACTTCCGCTTGAAAACGTATCGACTGGTGGCTGTCCTGCAGGCCTAGCCAAGTTGACAATCTACAATCGTTAACGCTTGTAGAAAACAATGATAATGTATGGGAATTAAACTACCTCAACGCTAAATCACGTGGTCAGAACAAGCGAATAGATAATTCGTAGACAAGTTTACAATTTAACATAGCGTTCGTAATGATAGATTAAAATTTGATCCTTTCTACGACGTTAATCGCTACATCCCGTACAAATGCTAGCCAAGTTACACTTTTGACAAGCGCTCACGAAACGTTTTCGTAGTTTTTGAACGCTAGCCGAGCGATCACGAAGACCCAAGAGAAAACGCTAAAAAATGGCGTCTCTTTAGTCAGCTGTGGCGATACCGAGAAGTGATTTGTATTTAAAAAATAATTTTGGACTTTTATTATGTTATGTTATGTTGTGGTGTACTCATAATGAAGAAGTGTGGTTTAGACGTCTAAATAGAGACATAAGTCGTCAGTGCATGGAGACAATTCAGGAAATGCCGGAATGTTTATTTGTGCAGCAATTTCGGCTAAACAAATCTACTTTCCAGGCCCTTTGTGAAGAACTCCGCCTTAAAATATTATTGAAAGGAACCAAAGAGATTCCCCTGAAAGTAAAGGTAGGTTACAAGTGTTTAAATTATCTAAGCTAATTATTTTCATAATATAATTTTCTCAATAATTGTTTCTTTGTAGGTTTTGTGTACTCTTAGCTTCTTAGCCATAGGATCTTATCAGCGCATTGTTGGTGTCACCAATATTGGTGACACAAATATTTTAGATATCCAAAGGGTCTAGTGATTAAGCCATACAATTGATTTCTTTGTTTCATAAGTACATGTTTACGTTCACGACGGGTCCACGTCATTGTTTATGTTTCAACTAGCCTCAATTTTAAGACGTGCTGTGAGTGTGATAGAAATTCAACTAGTAAAGGAACATATTTACGAAATAATTTGTAATTTACGCACCTTTAAATGAATTCTATTAAAGCTGCGAACTGTTTCGGGCTTGCTCGAGATATAGATTCCATCCTATTAAAAATATTCACTTCATAAAAGGTATTTCCTAATTGATAAGCAAGATCTTTATCATTTCGAGTCACAGGTATTTAAAATGACATTTTGCACTGTATTAATATAATAAACTAATTATTAAAAGAAACATACAATATGTTATTTCACTTTTTGACACTTTATAGTTTTATCTAAGTTAAAAAATTCAAAAACAAAGTTCCGCCCGCGCAATATAAATACAACTGTGATTTTGACGTAGGTTTGACGTCTGTAGGATCGCTCACCATAGACTAAAGTATAAGAAAAGTAGTAGTATAAAAAACAAGTATAAGTTTTTTCGAACAACGTCGTAGAACGAGCCATCGACTCAATCATTTCATCTTGGCTACCGACTTAGCGCTTTCTACAATCGCTTACGCTAAAGCGTTATCGATCGTAGAAAGAGATTAGATACGAAGCGTTTGTAATTTGGCTAGGCCTGCTGATATCCAGAGGAAGGGCATTCCAAAGAAGTATAATAGCCTGAATATGAAAAGAGGAATGAAGGAAATCAGAAGTATGAGAAGGACAGTTGAGTAGAAGATTATTGGAAGAACGTAGACTCCCAGCGTGAGTAGAACAAAGATATTGAAAATGAGAAATAAGATAAGAAGGAGAAGAGGGAGAGTTGAGAAGGAAGAAAAGAGTAGTTAATGCTCGCAAATTCCTTCTCTGACGAATGGGCAGCCACTTTAGCTCTGCCCTGAAGCCAGATACGTGATCATATTTCCGCAAATTAAAAACATACCGAATGCAGTTGTTTAGCATCCTATCCAGCTTATCCAACCAGACAAGTCGCAGTAGCACACATCACCATAGTCGAGTATAGGGAAGATTAAAGTCTGCACAAGCATTGCCTTCGTCTTTACAGGCAAAAAGTTCCTGAGACGATACAAAGAACGCAAAGTCCCGTTGACTTTTTGACAAACCCTGGAGACCTGACTTTGCCAGCTAAGCGTGGAATCAAGATACAAACCGAGATCTTTCACACAAGGGCTAATGGGGATGACAGAACTATTAAAAATAATTGGAGGAAGAGAAGAAACTGACACTCTGCTCATCATGCGTGTACTTCCTATAACAATAGCCTGACATTTTGTGGGGTTTACAGACACCCCAAACCTACCAGACCAATTGCAGCAGCAATTTTTTCCATCTGCATCTATGACAAAACTGGCTTCTGACATAGCCGGATTAAAATCTCAAAATACCTCTATCCAGAAATTAAATATGGAGATTGAGAAGACCGTTGGTTATATCAGTAAACAATATGACGACTTATTGAAGCAAATGGACACTTTACATAAAGAAAAAACCGCTTATAAGAATAGCATTAAAACAATGGAAATTAAAATCCAAGATCTTCAGCTGTCCTCGCGTTCATCCACTGTCGAGATCCGCAATGTTCCTCCTTCGAAGGAGAAAGAAACCATGGCTGAACTAACCGACATTGTTACCAAAGTTGGAACTGCAGTGAACTTACCCATCAATTCAATGCACATACGGGACACATACAGGCTCCCGGGTAAATCGGGAGTAACTAGGCCGATAGTGGTGCCGATTCTCTTGTCACAAAATTCTCTAAACTAGACTAAAAATCACTAAAATTTAGTTTAGTCCTGTCAAACGACGAAACTCATTCTGAAATTGACTAAAGTGATACAACTAAACTATACTATAGTTTGACATCTGTTGGAGATGGTCTTACTCTTCAATGAAACTAAGTGGACTGTATAAAATAGTATATTGGTGGTGATGGTAGCGCAATGGCTGACTGCACAGAAAATAAATATGCCCGCTCGCTACGAGATCTAACGGACACTGGTCTCGACTCTCGCAAGCTGTGGTTGGAGCGCGCGCGACGCGTCGCCCGCGCCGTCCCGCGCCTCACTCTCCCCGCTTCCGTCTGCCGTGGCTCGCCACCACAGATAACGTTCGCGCGTGAACAGGCTCCCCGGGTTGGGGAATCCTTCTTCAAAAAAGTGGTAGCAGGCAAATGTTGTTGAAAGCCCGCCGTATTGTCCCTTTCTTCGTCTTCAACTCGGCGACCCTCGCTACGCCATCGGAGCCTGGGTACACCTGCACGACGCGACCCAGCAGCCAGCAGAGAAGTGGAAGCGCCTTATCCTTAACCAGGACGAGGCTCCCGACCTTGATGTCACCCGATGTTGTAGACCACCTGGTTTTTTGCTGCAGCAGAGATATATACTCAGTGTTAAATCTTCCCCAAAAATGTTGTTTAATGAGTTCCACCCTTTGGAAGCGCTCGAGCCGACTGATGTTTCCATTTATCTGTGGTTGCGGAACGGACGTGAGTGGTCTTCCAATTAAAAAATGGGAAGGAGTTAGGGCACAAAAATCTAGTGGATCAGGAGAACAAGGAGTAAGAGGTCGGGAATTGAGAATAGCCTCTATTTGAGTAAGGCACGTAGCCATCTCTTCGTACGTGAAGTGAGTTAGTTTAAGAAGTCTCTTTAAGTGATGTTTCGTGGAGCGCACTGCGGCCTCAGCGACGCCATTAAAATGAGGGGAGTAGGCCGGCACAAAATTAAATTCAATTCCTTCCTGACCGACATCAGCTGCAATATTTGAGTTCTGCAAAAAAAGACGAAGTTGATTACAAGAACCGACAAAAGTTGTTCCGTTATCGGACAATATGCTGCGAGGTTTGCCACGGCGCGCAATGAATCTATTTAAAGCAGAAATGTATGCTTCCTTTGTGAGATCCGTGACAAGCTCCAGGTGGACGGCGTTGACAGCGAGGCAGACAAAGATACATATATAAGACTTTATAAGCCTGCAGCCTCTTCCCTTCCGGTCAGCGATCAGTGTTGGGCCAGCATAGTCAACACTTGAATTTAAGAATGGGAATTCTAGATTTCTTCGTGATTTTGGAAGTTGTCCCATAATTGGTTGTATATTTTGAGCCTTATGCCTAACACACACTACACATTTTTGAACAGTGACTCTAGATAAATTTCTGCCCCCCAAGGGCCAATAGTTTTGCCTAATGTTTGCCAACAGCAACTGAGGCCCGGCATGTAACAGTTTTCTGTGAACAGATTGAAACATTATTTTAGTTAAATGATGCTTACTGCACATGAGTATGGGATGTTTCACGTTATAATCGTAAGGAGAATTATTTAGCCTGCCTCCGACACGAATAATGCCATCTGAATCTAAAAAAGGAGTTAAAGATATAAGCCGATTTTTATGAGGCAAAGATTTTCCTAATTTTAGAATAGAATATTCATCTGGAAAGTTTTCTAGTTGTGCATTGCGTAAAATGCATGTTAATGAAGATTGAATTTCCTGATTAGACAGCCACCCTACCAACTTATTATTTTTATTTTTTAAATTGTAAATATACCTTTTAACATAGGCCACAATTCTTTGCGAACGGTTAAAATCAGAATACTTATAAATTAATTGTTGTATTAATGTTTGATTAACTGGAGTGTGGTTGTTGTTGGACTGATTTACAAAATAAGTTAGTTCAGGCAAGTCTTATTTTGCAACATCGTTTGGTGGTTTTGGCCACAGGCATTCATCCTGCAACAAAAACGAAGGGCCTGCCCACCATAAAATAGAATCGCTGATATGATCAGCCTTCACCCCTCGAGAAACGAGATCCGCTGGATTGTCTCGTGTTGGCACATAGTTCCATACGGATCCTAGGGTGGTCTCCTGTATCTCGTTAACACGATGCCTAACGAAAGGCTTAAGTTGTGTTGATGGTGCAGATAACCAGCTCAACACTATTGTTGAATCACACCAAAAGACACATCGGCTAACTGTTATAGTAAGAGATTCTTTGACCTTTGTACACAATCTTGCACCCAACAACGCCCCACATAGCTCTAACATAGGCATTGTTGTTGGTTTTATTGGGGCTATACGATTTTTAGAAGCTAATAAGCGTACCATGACTGCATTACTGCTATCAATGCTGCGTATATAAACACAAGCACCATATGCCTTTTCACTGCTATCTGTAAATATCTGCTATCTGTATATATATTTCATTAATGATACAGTTGTCACATAAGACCCATCTGGGAATTTTCAATGAGTTTAAATGTTTTAATGCATCTACAAATTTCGACCACTGATCTGCTATGTCCTGGGGAACTTCATCGTCCCAGTCACATTTATTGACCCACAATTTTTGCATTATAATTTTAGCTTCAACAACACATTGACCAGTTAACCCTAAGGGGTCAAAAAATTGGCTTATTATGGATAAAATGTGTCTTTTTGTCGTTGTTTTGTGAATGTCAATATTAATTGAAAATGATAAAACATCTGATTTGCAAATCCATAGTAATCCTAATGTCTTTGATGTGTAATTGTTTGACAAATCTAAATCTAGGCAAGAGTTATCCTCTACGTCTACTATCTCTTTTAAAATTTGAGTACTATTTGATTGCCATTTTCTTAAATTAAAATTTGCTGAACTTAGTATTGTTTTTATATTCTGGCAAAGTTCGATTGCGCCGTTTATGGTATCTGATCCACTTAACAAATTGTCAACGTAAAAATCACGTTGGATGCTACTTTTCACTTGCTGATTGTCTGTGGCCTCTGCGAGACTCACTAGGCACTTGGTCGCGAGATAAGGCGCAGACGCCGTCCCATATGTGATAGTATTCAATGTGTAAGTTTTGAGTGGCTCTAATAGATCTTTCCTAAAAATAATGCTTCTGGAAAAAATTGCCTATAATGGGATACGTGGTAATTTGCTTAGATGGTTTGTCTCATATATCATAATCGGACACAAAAAGTTATAATTAATGGTTACGAATCAGACCCAGTTGTGGTCAGGTCTGGTGTCCCACAGGGATCCATTTTGGGCCCTCTCCTTTTTGTTATATTTATTAATGATATTAGTAATTGTTTTTTAAACTCTAACTTCTTAATGTACGCAGATGATATTAAAATCTATAGGACCTGTAAAAATATTCAAGATTGCAAACTCCTGCAAGACGACCTCGACAGGCTTCATGCATATTGTGCAAGAAACAAACTTTTTTTAAGTCTTCCCAAATGTCATACCATCTCATTCACCAAAAATAGGAATAAAATAAAATTCAATTATTGTATTAATAACACACGGTTAGATAATGTAATATCGGTTCGTGACTTGGGTGTTTACACTTCGATACACACGTCGATAATGTAGTAAACAAAGCATTTCGGATGTACGGTTTTGTTATGAGATCATCGAGTGACTTTGTGCGGCTCTCTACATTCTTATTGTTATACAAGACATTGATACGGTCTCAACTGGAGTACGCTGTCCAGATTTGGAACCCTTTCTATGACAAATACAGCTCTCGAATAGAAATGGTACAGAAAAAGTTCCTACGATCCTTGAACTATAAATGCCGTCACTCAAAGGTTGGTTATGTTCAGTTACTTGATCGTTACGGCATTCTGAGTTTAAAGTCCAGGCGATTTCTTCAGGGCGTAATGACACTGCATGGCTTATGTAACAATAGTTTCGATTGTCCTCACTTAGTGAATAAACTACGGTACATTGTGCCTAGAACTGTTATCCAACGGGGCGCACGTGTGCCTCGACTGTTTCACACAGATATGTGCAAAACCAACGCCGGGGAACGTGCACCCCTTCGTCGCCTTGTTGAGACATACAACAATTATTTCATAGAATTGGACATATTCACTCTTTCAGCCCAACTGTTTAGGAAAAAGGCTATATGTAGATATACTGTCTAAAATGGAGTATTGTTAAAGAAGGCTAGTTAAATTTAATTATGTTTTGATCACACACATATGCGTTTTTGTATACATTTTGTCTTTTACCTTTACCTTCTTCTTATTATTATTATTTTTATTAATATGTGTACAATGTAGTGGGTTACATGTTTATAATTTTAGTACCTATAAGGATTTATTGTGAAACTTAGCATGTAACTGTTTTTTGTCCCTAATGAATAAATAAAATAAAATAATAATGCGTTGTAGTGATCGTTGGCTAGTATTTAACTCGACAGCACGATACATTTTTTCGATATCCCCTGAGATAACATATTTATGTTGTCTAAATCTCAGTAAGATTGAGAGTATATATATATATTTATGTTGTCAAAATCTCAGTAAGATCGAGAGTAGATCATTCTGTACAGTAGGACCTACATACTGAATGTCATTTAGAGATAAACCTGAAGTTGTCTTTGCTGATGCATCGAAAACTGTTCTTAACTTTGTTGTTTTGCTTGATTCTCTCAAAATGCCATGGTGTGGCAAGAAATAACTAATATTATTTTTATCACTAACTGATAAATTAGTATCCTCAGTCATATGACCTAAAGTTTCATATTCGTTCATGAAATCAACATACATGCTTTTATAGATCGGATCGCGTTCAAAGCGTTTTTCTAAAGATAAAAATCTACGTTTAGCCGCAGCATATGAATCACCAAGACATTAGGATCCGCCTTAAGTGGCATAGTAACAATAAACTGCCCGTTTGAGCCGCGGACTGTATTTAATTCAAAACTTTCTTCGCAAGTGCGTTCCTCTTTAGAAAGGCAATGCTTAGGTGATACTGTATCAAGTTCCCAAAATTTATTCAAGTCAGGACTAGTAGTTATTTTAGAAAAATTACAAACATGTGTTTGTTTATTCAAGCTCGCAGGTACAATGCCAGAAATTATCCATCCTAATTTGCTTTCACACAACTTTGGTAAATTTTTCCCTAAATTGATATGATTGGCCTGAATAACTTCCCAGAATAATTATGCTCCTAACAGAATATCAATGTCTGACGGAATATTAAAAGATGGATCCGCTAAGAATAATCCTGAAGTAATTGGAATGTTTTCAGTATGTATATAGGATGCTGGCAATCTTCTAGTAGTTTCAGGCAGAATGAGACAGTTAATATTAAAAGAATAGTGTTCATATGTTGACTCATTAGTTAGGTTGCAAGAATGTGTACTGTTACTGGTCAAACTATTTATACCTGTGACCCTAGAGGTGCTACCAACTCGAGACAATCCCAGCTCTCTGCAAAGCTTGTCAGTGACGGATCTGGCTGTGCTGCCGCTGTCTAGAAGGACTCTGGCGTTGAATCTTTCGCCTTTGTCACTCACCACCTTCACCACAGCTGTGGACAGTAAAATGTGCTTCTGAGAAGTAGGCTGTATGTCTGCCGAAAGTGACACATTATTAAAGGATGTATTAGGTATAGGGTTATTTAGTACTTGAGTATCAGGCTGATCTAAATGTAACAAGGTATTATGACGGTTTTTACAGTACTTGCAGCGTGAGAATCGACAACGCTTTTCTGAATGGCTAACCCGTAAACAATTCATACATACTTTGAACTCTTTTGCTTTCTGCACTCTTTCTTCTACTGTTAATTTTCTAAACGTTTCACATGAATAAAGAAAATGATTTTGAGAACACATAGGACAAATAATTTTAGTTTTGTCTTTCTCATTATTATTTGTTTCTTGTTTCTGTGAGGTAACAATAAAACTTTTAGATTTATTATTGCTATTTGGTTGCACTTTATCTAGTTTTTTTATTTTCCTCTAAAGTTTCTAGCAAATCGGCCTTGTTGTTCATAAATGTACAAAATTGAAGCAATGTTGGTGAGTCGGGTATAGTATTGCGGTACTCTTCCCAATCCCTACTGGTAGTACTGTCTAATTTCAACACCATTAAATAAATGATAAGAGTATCCCGTGTAGGTTCATTCAACAATGTTAATGCTCGTATATTTTTATTTGTAACATCAACAAGGCAACGTAAAGCAGCACTGGATTCATTGGTAATAGGCTCTGCGTTAAATAATGCCTTGACATGATTGTTTATTAACAAGCGGCTGTTATTATACCGCTCACACAATAAGTCCCAAGCTAATCCATAATTTTCACTTCTAAAATCAATATTTTTGATGATTTCTGCGACTTGTCCCTTTAGGGAAGCACGTAGGTAATGATACTTATTTATGTCATCTATGTTGTTGTTATTGTGGATTAAGGATAGAAAGGTGTCCCTATATTCCAGCCAACACTAATAGCTGCCATCAAAACGAGGTAAATCTATCTTAAGCCAGCCATACACGCTACGGTCTACCGGACATCTACCAGAGAGGTTACCTGTGCAGGTTTGCCCCCGCGTGTTTTGTTTGCTGTATGGATGGTCGTCGCGTCGCTCGCATCACAACACGCGAAAATGGCGCCACGAGTCTCAACTAAAACAGTTCTTGAAGATTTTATAGAAATATATAGAACTCATCCATGTCTTTGGCAAGTCAAAAGCAAAGAGTACCATGATCGAGAGAAAAAAGAATCTGAGTATCAATTGCTATATTTCTGAGATATTTTTTAAAATCTGCAGGTTCTAATTTTAATTCTGACTATAACTTTTCCTTTCCAATAACCAATGCTTACACCACTTTTTTCGCTTCCTTTTTACTGTTTTTGTATCTTTTTTTTTCAAAATTAAAGCAAGGCCTAAAAATGCCAACGCGTCATCGTCCTCAATCGATGCCATCGCAAAAAGAACTGAAGACCGCTCAGGTAGACCGGAACGTCCCCATACACGCGGGGGCAAACCTGCACAGGTAACCTCTCCGGTAGATGTCCGGTAGACCGTAGCGTGTATGGCTGGCTTTAGGCAAGCGTATAAAGTTATTCCTTGTCCCACCTGTCACCTCGGAGCCTGATGCGGAACCTGCAGAAGACTTTTCCTGCTGTCGTTGCTCAGCAGCCATAAGTCTCCGCGCCGTGGCAACCGAGTGGTGGTAACTTTCTTCAAACTTGAAGCGATCCGCGTAGACATCGTCTGGATTGTCCGATAACAGCTCAATCTCGGTTTGCAATACATTAAACTCGTCATACAACTGTTCAAATTTACTAAACCGACTTTCTAGATCGAGTACTTGCAAGTCAGACAATCGATCACTATTTTCCAAAGTGTTGAGATAATTAGTGAAATTAGTAAGCTTAGCCTTCATCGAACTGCGTTTTTTAATAAGTTTTTCAGCCATCGTGCAATAGAGGAAGACGAACAATGAAAGTAAAGTAGCACTTGTTGTTTAAAACTGCGCGTGGGCAATGAATTAGCGAACACACACACACACACTCAGCTAAATGCGGTTTAACAGCTAATTACATGCACAATAGTTAGCCGTTATCTGTCCCGCATGCGATATTTGTTTAAAAATAAGCACAGAAAATAAACAATTTCGTGATGAAATTGTATGCATCAAAATGGCGTCGATGCGAACGCCACGCGCTTAGCAAAGCGAAGTCAGGTTAGATACCCACGTGCGAAGAGATTAGCTTGAGCCAACTCAAATAAAGGGAATGTAGTTGAATTGGATTTAAAAGACTAATGCAATGAACGCCCAGAAGTGTGGAATAAAGGAAAAATTGGAACGAACTCAGAACACGCCCTTGTCCTTATCCAAACAATCCATCGTGGGTTTCTATTCCGTAAATTATTTTCTTCTCGAAAACAGCGATGCCACGGCACAATAGATAGGCGCACGTGTAATCTTCTGGTGACTCGTTTTTCAATTATTCACTCGTAGACAGCGGTGCCACGGCGCAATAGATCAGCGCACGTGGTTCGGGACAAATTCTGCGCCGCCGACTACTTGCAGTTTTTTTCTTCTCTCGATAATTCTTCTTACCGGTAGAAGGACCAATGTTGGAGATGGTCTTACTCTTCAATGAAACTAAGTAGACTGTATAAAATAGTATATTGGTGGTGATGATACCGCAATGGCTGACTGCACAGAAAATAAATATGCCCGCTCGCTACGAGATCTAACGGACACTGGTCTCGACTCTCGCGAGCTGTGGTTGGAGCGCGCGCGACGCGTCGCCCGCGCCGTCCCGCGCCTCACTCTCCCCGCTTCCGTCTGCCGTGGCTCGCCACCACAGATAACGTTCGCGCGTGAACACATCTCTAAGATCGTTTAGTCTACTCAATTAGGTGAAATGGTAATTTTGCTATTCTGATTTTGACGTTTATCACTTAAAATTTTGATTGTAAACTAAATCAGATTATTTATAATCGCGATTAAAAAGGTGTGGAATAAAATTAGTCATCATGAAATAAAATTTACAAAACATATTTCTCATAAAGTTCTTGAAAGTTTAGATGCTTGTGAGTTTGGAAATTGATTTATTATGGAAGCTTATGTGGTTGCAGCTGTTGTCAATTCGGCAGAATGGTAAATATAATATGATTGTTATTATAATACAATACGAAATGCTTTTGCCCTGCCATGGGGCAGTATTGGGCTGGTATTATTATTGTGACTCTATATATCGCGGGACCCTGGGTTCCTGGGCCCTTCCAAGGCGTATGAGAGGCCGAAGGCAACTTGCAGAGGCTCCTTAGGCAACTTCAAATGTAATGAGATACCAACTGCTTAAATACCCCTGTATGCACTATGCAAGTGTATCCAAAGAACAATCGCTAGTTGGTGCAGTGCTATTACACGATATGGAAACTAAAAATACTAGACTATGGGTATGGGATGCTGGTGACATGGTTACATGAAACTACGAAGTGACTATGACCCTGAACAATGTTTGTAAACACGGATAAAATAGCAGGGGGTGACTTGCACACTCATTGAATTGGCCCCCTTAAGCAGTTGCTTGCACATAGTCACAATGTGACAACATATTTTGAGGTGCTTGATTAGCGAAAATTATTCCACAGCTATCAGGTAAATCCCAGAAGTACGGTCAAGATTCCCTTCTCCTAACACCTTCCTTTTCCCTCAAACCCGCCAAAAGGCTTGGCCCCTATTACATGGGACTTAGACCTATCTGGTGAATTGTGAGTATACAACTCTGCCTATCCCTATATAATAGGTCATAAAGTGTATTTCATACTGCTAGGTGCACAAGGCAAAAAAAAATGAGGGACGAAGTTGGGGGCAGAGTATTATTATGTAATTCTACTTCTGCTTCATTTACGTTTGCAAAAGAAGAAGAAATCTAAATAAATGTATTTTTGCAGATGAAGAAGATATTAATGTCACCGAGGACAGTGAGCAGGGAGCACCGTCCAATTATACTTACCAGCACCAATTCTTTGCCGAAGCAAGGGAAATTCGGCAATCGCTTGTTAATAATAATTAATTTAATAATTTTAATTAAATAAAACATTTTATTTCTTTACTATTCAAACTTTAATTTTCTTACTATTAAATCTATCCTCAATCTTAAATAATATAATTTACAATAGTTCCCATGACCACCTTCCAGCTCCATCATCAGACTCTTATTTATTTATTTATAAAACCTTTTCTGGTACCATCTAGGACCAAAGTACTCGTCTAGACGAATCAAACGAGCCCAAACTCGATGGGGTAGTGTCGTTTTATTACCGCGTTCCTATTACCACCTTCCAGCTCCACCATCTGATCAGCACCTTGTCATAATAATATTATAATGTGCCCCGATGACTACATGCATGCAAAATTTCTGCTCAATCAGTACTCAGGAAGGGGATCATCAATTTAGCTTTCAAATTGTGATGACAAATACAAGTGAAACTAAATAAAAAGCTTGTATTCCACACATAAAAGTGGTGAAACTAATATACCTAACAACTACCGTCCCATATCGCTGCTTCCCGTATTCGCAAAAATGCTGGAAAGAGTCGTTAATAAGCGACTTACAAAATATTTGGAAAGCAACAATATTCTTTCAAACAATCAATTTGGTTTCAGACAGGGTAGGTCTACTGAAGGAGCTGTAATGCTTTTAACTGAAGAAATCGTTACCCATCTTGATATTGGACTTGCCTGCGTCGGAGTGTTTCTTGATATAGCAAAAGCTTTTGATATTGTGGCCATACCAATTCTATTGAGAAAGTTGGAAGGTATCGGCATTCGAGGCACTGCTTTGGATTGGTTCCAGAGTTACTTAACTGGCAGGAAACAGCGCGTAAGAGTGGATTCGGTGCTCAGCGATCCGGAAATAATTGAATTCGGAGTACCACAAGGCAGTGTACTCGGACCGACACTTTTCCTCCTGTACCTAAACGAACTGGCCTCTCTCCCATTAATTAATGCAAAAATTATCTGCTATGCAGACGACACTGCAATAATATTCTATGGTCAAACATGGAACGAGTGTTTCCAACATGTAGAACGAGGTATGGCTACAGTAGCTCAATGGCTAAGCAATAACCTCCTTACTTTAAACGCAAACAAAACAAAATTTCTCTGCATGCATAAAACGCTAGCCTCGGCTCCCACTTTCATTCCAAATATTAAGATACATACCTGTAACATGGATATAAATAACATAGACGTTAACTGTGGATGTAGTGAAGTTCTAAGAACAAAATCCATAAAATATCTTGGAGTAACCATAGACGAAAAGCTAACATTTAATGAACATATTGCGGCACTCTCAAGTAGAAGCAGAAAACTTATATACGTGCTGAAAGAGCTCAGAGACGTTGCCGACATCGAACTTCTCAAAACTGTGTACATATCACTGTGTCAATCTGTTTTGACTTATTGTATAAGCGCTTGGGGTGGCACGGCTTCTACATATTTGATACAATTGGAAAGAGCCCAAAGATCACTACTTAAAGTTATGTTAAAAAAACCCACTAGGTTTCCAACAGTCGAGCTCTATAATTGCGCAGGAGTACTAAGTATACGTAAACTTTACATTCAAAACGCAATCCTACACAAGCATAAAGTAACCCTGAACTCCTCTAATTACAATAAATTACTAAAATCTCGAGTATTTAAGATAAATTCAATAAAAACTAGGACAATTTTTGCGAAGCGCTTCCACATGTTTCTATTCCCCTTCTTATATAATAAGGTTGTTAATATTTGTGACATTAAGAATAGCAATATTAAAGAAGCTCAAAGTAAGGTACGAAATTATCTTATGAACCTTAATTATCAAGAGACTGAGCAGTTACTTAGAGTCCCCGTCTGACGGATCACTCTACACACACACACACATACACACACACATAAATACACCCTCACACATACACTACATACACTTAATTATATTTTTAATTAGTAAGCTTTTATTTTACAAGAACTATTTGTTACATAATTATGTGATGTTATCTTATAAGTTGTTAGTCCTAGGCTTTAGAAATTATCCGTCTTGTTGATAGCCACGACACAGGCTGTGCCTAGTGTGGCTATCATTGGCAATGTTATAATGTACTTCTTGTGGAATAAATAAATATTATTATTATTATTATTATTACATGCGTGTCTTCAGGGAGCTGCAAAGATAAAAATCTGTCAGGCGAATGCGGGAGATAGTTTAAAACATTTTAAACAAATTAGGTCCAAGAGCGTCTTGGTGACTAAAGCTATGCGAAATCAGGTTTTATCCTTCAACAAGCATACCTTTGATTTTCAAGGCGTATAATCGGTCATCTACGACTCATCTCCAGTCACAATTTTCATTCGAAAAGAATTCGTAATACATACATACATACATAACATCACGCCTGTAATCCCCGCAGGGTTAGGCAGAGGTGTACCGTAGTACACCCACATTTCGCCAGTTATGTTTAAGTCCCATGTAATAGGGGACAAGCCTATTGCCATCAACCGGGCACAAATCCAGACTCCGAGGCTGCTACTGAGAAATTCCTGATGGAAAAACCCAATAACACTTTGCCCGACCTGGGAATCGAACCCAAGACCTTGTTCTCAACAGTCGCGCTTAACGACCACTAGACCAACGAGGCAGAATTCGTAATGTACGTAAATAATTGTTATGAATTTTTAGAATAATAAATTCGTAAAGAGTAAATACAGAGGCGGATTAAACGTTGAGAGCGCTCTAGGCAAGCATCTCATCGGCGCCCCTTTTTTGTTTTTAAGGAATTACTAATTAAAATGTATCCTTCTAGTTTCTTCTAGTGTTCTTTGCATTCCAAGGCCGGGCCGCGGTAACTCTTTCGAACAAATTCCGTAACCCTGACAGGCACTGGCCCTAGCGGCCCCTGTCTTCTGAGCTGACATCTCTTTGAGGCGCGCGTGGAACACTAACGCACCGTCGACTCGGACCTGGTCCTTATCGGACGGCAGGCTACCCATTACCCGCCACCCGCAAGCCCGCGCCTACGGTGGCCGAAAATCGCCTTCCGACTCCCGAGGCCGACGCCCGGGGCGTCTCCTGCGGTGCCTGGGGCATGAGGAGCGTTGCCACTCCCTCACGCGTCCAGTCTCTTCCTTTGCTTGCATTACTGCTTCGCAGAAGGAGGTGGCTGCTTCCCATGACCTCTCGCTCTGCAGCATGGCTTGAACCGCCGAGCCGAAGGCCGACCGCGAGAGGTGGACACCGCCGATCGCCTCCGCTAGGACACGGCGTAGTTCCCTCCAAGCGGGGCAGACCAGCAACGTATGGTTCACCGTGTCCTCCGGGCGTTCCACGCAATGGTGACACCCAGGTGATACCTTCCGCCCGATCAGGAACAGGAACCTCCCGAAACATCCATGTCCGGTGAGGACCTGTGTCAGGCGGAAGGTAAACACGCCGTGGCGCCTCTCTAGCCACTCCTCAAAGAGGGGTCTTACCGTCGCTATTACGGCGTGCCTAGCACTGGCTTGTGACGTAGGTCGTAGGTCGTCTTTGGATCCTGCCGGAGCTCCGTCCACGATGCCGCGATTCGTCGCGGCAATGGAGTTAAGCCCCAGCCCTGCATCTCCTCGCGCCAATCGTATATGTGGAGTGCTTTCCCTATTTTTTTTTTGTTTTTTTTTTGGGACAAGTCCGCCACACTGTTCCCACCCACTGCAACTCCTAAAAGCCAGAATCAACAGTGGAGGCCATCAGAAAAGCGCCGAGGCAATGAAGCTCGACGAGTCCCAGAGAAACGATTAACTGTCTTGGGTCCCGCGGATTTTTTTTTAAATTTTAAAAATTAACATGAAATTAACATTAACATGAAATTAACATACATTAAGTATAGGTTAATCGTAGTTTAGAAGTCGGTTTTTTTTTGCAAAAAAAATATTTATATGTTAATTTTTTGTGACATATTTTTTCTCATTGAAAAATACAACCAAATTAATAACCTCCTTTTTTTAAGTTGGTTAAAAATATGGGTAGGCCTAGTAAAGATGCTTCTCGTATGAGAAAACGGCGTCGAACTGAAACTGAGAATTAAAAAAAAAAATACAATCATCCGAATTGAGAACCTAAAAAACTTCCCTTGATTTCACTAAGATTCCATCATCAGATACCGATTTGGTGACAATGGCTTTGGAATAAAAAAAAAGAATTTTCCAAATCGGTTCGTAAATGACGGAGTTATATGAGCGAACAAAAAACGCAATGCAGAGGAATGAAAAGATCATCTATGTAGACAATGTAAATCATTATTTTTTGTTGAATTTTCAATAACCACTCGTCCAATTTCGATAAAATTCATGGGACCATTTGGGAAGTATTACCTTTCTAACAAAAAAGAATTTTTCAAATCGGTTGGCAAGCGACGGAGGTACGCAGACAAACCTAAAAAAAAAAAATACAAACATCCGAATTGAGAACCTCCTCCTTTTTTAGAAGTCGGTTAAAAACGCGGTGAAATGGGGCCAAGGATAAAAGAGCCTGAGTTTACATGAGATCGATATAGTCGGACAGATCTTACAAATCGTACGATCTGTCTGACAATATCGATCTACAATCTGTTTACAATATTTTATAGCTTTAAGGTACGACTGACATATAAAAATAGTTTTTATAATGTAAATTAATTTTATGCAATAAAAAATATTTTTTCGTTATTTTACATTCCGCCCGTGCGCCCCTTTGTACCCTTGCGCCCCTAGGCACGTGCCTAGTTTTCCTTTAGGGTAATCCGCCACTGAGTAAATAAATAAAATTTAGTTGTCATTGATCTAGGGATGTTCTCTCGATTTTTGTATTGATACAATACTGCCGTGTTACCGAAAAAGGGCACAACTAACATTTTTTGTCAAAATGAGTTATATATATATTCGGAATCAGGAAAAAAAAGCCTATCTGCCTGATTTTTTGTGGTTTTTTAACTGCAAAATAAACAGAGATAGCATAAGCTTAAAGGGCACAACTGCATCATTTTTTAAGTTTTATTACAATAAAAAGGCATATTGTGAGATATGACTTTTATTTCACCTTTTTACTATTGATATATTTAATGGAAAGGGCAAACTTACGTACGTCAAATATAAAAGGCTTATGTGGCAATTGTGTTTATTTTTTATACGAATTCCTTAGCAATTCATGTAGAAAGAAAAGTCACAACTGGCAGTTATGCCCTTTCTATTTACCCCTACGCTTATAAATGTTATATAAAAAAGGCACATTGGCGTTTAAGTGCCTTTACTACTAAACATTTCTGAACGGAGATGAAGTGAGGGGGGCAAGGTTTGCTGAGAATGCCGTCAGTTGTGCCTGATCTGTCGAGGCGAGAAGAGAATACTGTCGAGAAGACTTTTGCAAAGCTGTATCTGATACTGGCTTTCGCACCATGGTAAAGAAGATGGGAGTTCAAGACTTTTATGATTATGAAGACTGCTCTTCGACGAATACGTTTAGCTAGATTTTCTCAAGTTAAAAAATATTAAAGAAGGGATACCACCTCCACGACAAAAGCTTGTTTCGAGGGGTATCACGAGTGAAAGGAAATCTGCCATACTCACAAAGCTTGGTCCACTTATACTAACAGGAAAGTTTTTTTTTGGAAAACTTTACCTATAAATGATCGAGCAGTCGATTTGTTTCAAAACCAAGAAGACTGAAATAATGCAAGACTGTTTTTTATACTCACTTTAGTGTCGATTTATTTATTATGAGAATATATTAGGTGCTTTAAAGTTTCTAATTTTCAGGTTTAGAATTTTTTTGTTGTTTAATTTTGATAATAAAAAGTTCCTACTTATTTTGTAACCTTGTCAAGATTGTGATAGAAATTTAAACTACTTAGATGTTTGATACATAATTGTTATGATAATTATCGTTTTTCTAAACTTCGTTTTCTTTTTTTGATAAATATATTGAAGTTCCTAACTGGCTGTGTTGCCTAATTTTTAACTAAGACAGATTTTGAAGTGTCATTTTTAGTAAACAATTCTGTTTTTGTTTTGTTGCGTCCTTCAATTATTGATTAAATTAATAAGTGATAGTACTTTTGAAAATTTATTTGTGTAAACTTTTTGAAATAAATGTTTTATTTTCTTACAACTGCCTTATTTTATTACTATTACAATGACATTTATCAGCCTCTTTTAAAATAATACAATCCCACTGCGGAGCGGAGACACAATTACCTATGTATTTATTTTAATAATTTACAGTGAAAACGCACAATTGAGTAAATATGCCTTTTTATCGTTAAAGTTTTAAATTTGTACTCAAAGTTTTACATTGAAAAGGCATATTTGGTTATATGTGCCTTTTAAACATAATATTGCTCTTTTCATGTTATTTTTTATGTTAAGTTAAAAAGAAATATGTTAATTATTAAATATATCCATTCAAATTAAAAATATAATATTGCTATCTTTGTATACGTACTAAAAAAACGCAATTTTTTACATTTACACAATTTCGAAAAACACATTTTAAACGTGTTTTATTTAACAAAATTCAAAAAAAATTTAAACCTCAATTTTCTCAAAATTTATAAAATGTTAGTTATGCCTTTTCTCATTACGACGGCAGAATAGTATTCGATCAGTAATCGCGAATCGATACACATGCACTGAGGAACACATCAAACATCGTATTAGATACTTGTTTTAAAGATAGAATTACGGAATAGTAGGCCTAAATATTTATAATTTTATAAGTAATACTAATACCGCATTTCTTAAATACAAGTAGTAGACCACAAGAAGGCTTCTATATATTTTTCAAGCAATATTTGTCAGAATTTTGTTAAACGAAAAGTCTGATTCAAAAAAATATTGGTCAGCGAGAAGAATCGTTTGGGGTGACATAGCCTTACGTTATTTATCAGTGGTAGGAATGTCTGTGCTTTCCGAACGTTTTTTGTCGTTGGCCAATCGTACCTTAAACAAAAGTCGGAATCGTCTAGATCCGGAGCATAACATAAAACATCACGCCTGTAATCCCCGAAGGGTTAGGCAGAGATGTACCCATTAGTACACCCACATTTCGCCAGTTATGTTTTTAGTCCCATGTAATAGGGGGCGAGCCTATTGCCATCAACCGGGCACAAATCCAGACTCCGAGGCTGCTACTGAGAAATTCCTGATGGAAAAACCCAATAACACTTTGCCCGACCTGGGAATTGAACCCAAAACCTCATGCACAGCAGTCGCGCTTGCGACCACTAGACCAACGAGGCAGATCCGGAGCGGTTATCGAAATTACTGTTTTTGCGTACTTTTTTATAAATTTCTTTTGAGTAGGTAAATAAAGATTCTTTAATAACCAAAGATTGGCAAATTTATTTATATTTTTCTATAAAATTAAATTATGATGTAATAAAATGCAACATCTTTTATTTCTTAAAATATTTGATTTGATACGAAAAATTGTAACTTATCAATTGGATAATATTAGACTGTGTTACGTTTCATTTCGATCCGGAATTTCGATACAAAGCACCCGGATCGAAGGGATGTTATATCCCTACGTTGAAAACCACAGACTATAAATTGTATCTTAATGATCACAGATAATGAAGACAAGTACATGTCGACGCCCCCAAGGAATAAACCTGTATTATACTATTACTGACTTTTTACCGTTATTCCATTTTCGGAATCTATGGGTCGGGATACATCTATGCAATTTTTTTCATTTTTTTTTGTAATTTCCAACGATTTTCCTTATAACACTTTTGTTCTTTGGAAATTTTCCATTTTTTATTTACTAGAAAAATAACGTCATACATTATTACAAATTAAATTCTGTGGCTACATTTCGGTAAAGTAATATTACTATAAAATATTTCAGAATAATTCTTGGTTAATGCGATTACAGGTTTATTATCGTAAATTTTGTGGTACACATTTTCGGTAATGCACTGTTACAGTTATCGTCCGGGACATAAATGTATACCTACTATGCGTATTGGCGGTAACTTGGTCGCACTCGGCGAATCAAGTACATTTTCGGGTCATAGTGGAGATTCCCAATGCATAGATAGAAGAAAAACACCTCAAAAGTAATTGATACTCCCCCTACTATGTTTAATTAATCGCTACTTTTATCAAACAACGATTAAATCGCTTCTTCTACCACCATTTTTAAAATAAATAATAAACATAGTTCTACAATTGATGCTGTCCAGTACATTATGAAAAGCAATTTGCAAATTTAATTAACTGTGGCAGCAAATTTATCTCTTTAAAGAGGCAAGACTTATTTGATAATTTTTATAAACTTTCTGATCGAGAACGCCAATAGATGTATATTATTAAACATCTAATAAAACCGAAAATATCAAACAAATGACTCCAGAACGGAAAAATAATCGCACACAGACTATAAAATATTTTTTTTCTTTAAATAATGTCGAGACTCTCGTTTGTAAGATTTTTTTCCTAAACACATTAACTATTAATTAACAAATGGTCTAAACAACAATAGAAAAATTTAAATAAGACGAAGAGATTACAGATTTCATACGTAAGCAAACCAATAGACCCCGAAAAATGAGGTGCCCTGTCATTTCTCCAAAAAATATTTCACAAAATTTCACTTGACAACCAACGATTGGCAAATACATGATTTGTCATTTCCTCATTATACAACTACAAGTTTGGCAAATAATTCACTTAACAAAATATTTATCCCATAAACTTTTGTTTGATAACGTATTATTTGACAAACAATTCATTTTTATTTCATTTCATATTTTAAAACAACTTGGAAAAAAATCGTTTTACATATTGATAATAAAAAAATACATTATTTATAGTAGGCTATCTGAAGTCGATCTGGTAAGATTACGTTAATTATTTAAAAAAGAAAGGATAGGTTAGGTTAGGTTAGAACTGTGACCCCCCTACGGCCAGAAACGACAAGATTATATGAAAAGAAATTATTCACATATACCGTATGTTACTGCAGTAAGAGTTTTAGGTTGGGTGTTCAAAAAATTATGCAAAACAATACCGTCATGATCACTTTGTGACTGGTTTAGAAAATGTGTCATAAAATTATATTTAGTATAAAAGTGATTTTTGCAAAAGGATCTAAATATAATTATTATGAAATGAAAAACGTATAAATGATTAAATATCATCTAAAAGATTTTTTAGAAGAAGCATTTGCCAAATAAATGTTTGTAAAGCGAGTGTTTATAAAATAAATCATTTGCGGAACTAGTTGTTTGTGAAATAAATAGTATACGAAACGTTGGTTGTCATCTGAAAATTTGTCAATGCTGTTTTGGTAAAACATTAGTGAACCGAAAAATGAGCTCCAGGACGGAATCAAGGATAACAAAAGTACAGTCGCATCAAGAAAAAGCTTAACTCGAGAATAATTGTCACAAGACCCCAACATAATATTAAAAATGCATCGTTTGTACACTGAGTGGTTACCACAGCAAAATTATTTTGAAGTTTATTTAGCGACAAAACGTCAATATGAAACCATTTTTAACACAAAAATCTACTCATTTTTTAAACCTAAAAAGATCATGTGTTCTACATGTTTTAAATAATGAGCAAGCCAGTCCACCAGAAAAAGTCTTTAGAAGAAAGCTATAAATGTGATTGAAAAAAAGAAAAAAATCGGCAAATTAAACTTGAAGAAAAAATTACAATTGACAAATCAACGAAAGGAACATGAGAAATAAGTATATTTACATACATACCTACCTGATCAATCAAATGTGTATTAAAATTGTAAACTTGGAGTTTACAAGTCTCGGGAGAAAAAAAATACTATGAAAGAATTGGAGAAAACAGATATTCTAGACAAATTAACAATTACAATAATTGGTAAATCCTTTGAATTGGTGTCGCGATATAGATGAGAATACGATACGTTGCCGCTGGTGGACAAAGTTTTCTTTAAATTAATGTAATTTTAATGAGTACTTGTTAATTAAATATTTCAAATTCGTTTCAAACCATACGACGTGGGCGAAAACCTAAATCAGATGCTTCGATAGAAGATTCTGCATTGGCACGTGCTTATCATCAACTTCTTCCTTTATGCAAGGCGATGCATACAGATTTACTGTCTATGTTCAATAGTGGAATGATGCCACGGTATTACCACGCATTTTGTAAATCCTTATTTCTGTAGAAATTAAGGATTTATAGAAATTAGTGAGGATCACGATGATGATGCCAATGATAATACCGATTATTTATTAATGTTTTTACTTTGCTACTTTTTTATACTTTTATTACTGATTGCAATTTGTGATCGCTATGAGAACTTTGTTCCCTATAAATGTCATAATTTTAATAAAGTTTGTGTGTTTTGTTTAGTAATTCCCTCGAAGATACCGACGACAAATTTATTTTACATAATTGGTTTTCAATGATTACCATAATAAGACTACCAAAAACTTTTTATAAAATACGGGTTACACTTCTTTACCCTCTTATGGTTATTTAAAGTTTTACCATAATAAGTCGGTAACTGAACATTACAATCTCTCTGTAATTAAAAAAAACGTTCAATAATCCAGTAAAGCAATATTATGCCAATGATTTTTAAGAAATTTACAAGAATAAATCGGTAAGTAAAAATTACTGGAATAATATTGATAAGTCAGGATCGTAAGATATCAATACCCTAAAAATGTTATGAAACCATTTTTGGTAATATGTATTTTGGTGAATAACTTATTCTGTGTATATTTAATAGTTACACTTAATACTTCAAACTTTTCGGGTAAAAGTTAGTTTTTCCGTCATATAACAATGTTGGCATAATTACCTTTTGTTGAATAAATATACCCCAAAAACACTAAAACATTTTTCTTGTTGTAGGGGCGCTGACGCATTCGTTTTTATATTCCTCACACGCGCAGCGCCCGGCGAGTTCAGTTCGCCCGAAACCGCCTTCAACTATACACGCGCTACAAATACAACTTTGTAATATTAACATCGAGTAAAGATTATACAGTGTACAACAATCTATTTATTTCTCTCCGCACACACTACCCTGGAACACACACAAAATTGGTGACCCCGACGTGATCCTAAAGTGTGTGCGTTGATCGAGAACAGGCAACTCATCCCAACATCCACGCGGTATAGTGTGAAAACTCACAGTGCTTATTGAGAAAAAGTCACAAAGTCAAGCCTGACGATGGAAGAAAAAGCGACCGCTGAAGAATACGTTCTCTCACCCGTGTCCGTGACCGACAAAATAGAAGATTTTTGGACCAAGTCACCAGAATTATGGTTCGCCAAAGCGGAAACAATTATAAACACGCAGAAGATGTCCGACGACTCCAAGTACCGAATACTAGTCTCGAAGCTCAACCGGGAAGTCACAGAACAAGTAGCGTCAATCATATTCGAACCACCCAAAGGAAAAAAATACGAGACCTTGAAGGCAAAGTTACTCTCAGTTTACAGACAGTCGGATGAATGTCAAATCAAAAAGCTTGTTTGCGGAATGGAGCTGGGAGACCAGCAGCCATCACACCTTCTTCGCAAAATGAGGGAGCTAGCCAGAGGAAGGGTGACAGACGAAACACTCAAGGTGATGTGGAAGAACCAACTACCACCGTCTATACGCGGCATTTTGGCAGTATCCGACGAGGCAAACTTAGAAAAATTAGCGTCGATCGCAGACAATGTAGCAGAAAACGCAACTCCGGTCCACAGTGTCGCTAGTGTGAAAGAAGCGTCGAGCCCATCAAAAAAGGATGACGCAGTGATAGCCGAAATAAGACAACTTGGTGACAGATTACGCAGGCTCGAGAGCACACCCAGAGGTCGCTCGCGAAACTTTAGATCGAGAAGAAGCAGATCCAGGTCGGGATCGAACTCCAGGTCTAGCAAGGCGATGACAAGTGATGAACCCAACTGGTTGTGCCGTTACCACTTCCGATTCCGCAACAAGGCGAAGAGGTGTGAACATCCGTGCAATTGGAAGAAGTCGAAGCCAGCGGAAAACTAGTGTCGGTGCAGTCAGCGACGGGTGGCTGCGACCGCGTGCACGGCAATCACCGTCTAAGCGTCCGGGACGAGAACTCAGGTTTGAACTTTTTAGTAGATAGTGGTGCAAATGTGTCAGTTCTACCTCGCAGAGTGGTTTTGAGGAAAAATAACGCACAAAGTGCCGGTTATAAGTTATATGCTGCGAACGGTACCGAAATAACTACGTACGGTACACATATGTTAGAACTAGACTTAAATCTTAGACGAGCGTTCCGTTGGTTATTTACGATAGCGGACGTACAGAATCCAATATTAGGTGCTGACTTCTTATAGCTAAATATAATTTGTTAATTGACTTGAACGGACGAAGGCTAGTCGATCAGGTAACAAATTTAGGTGCGAGAGGAAACCTCTCCAACTCGACTGAGCCCACGGTTAAAACCATTGTTAATGATTGCCCCTATCATGAGTTATTATGTAAGTTCCCAGAGGTAACTAAACCAGTTTCATATAAAGAGACACCTAGACATAGCGTTCGTCATTTTATAGAAACAACAGGTACCCCAGTGCACGCACGAGCGAGACAGCTACCACCAGACAGGTACGTAAAAGCTAAGAATGAATTTAGGGTCATGCAAGAGCTGGGGATCTGCAGGCCGAGCCACAGCGCTTGGGCAAGTCCTCTGCACGTGGTACCCAAGAAAGACGGTAATATTAGGCCATGCGGAGATTACAGACGTTTAAATGCGATCACCAAACCGGATCGCTACCCTGTACCTCGTCTTCATGATTTTACATATATGTTGGCTAATAAGAAAATATTCTCAAAGTTAGATATAAACCGAGCATACAATTGTATACCTGTCGCGGAAAATGACATTGAAAAAACTGCTGTCATAACACCTTTCGGCTTATTTGAATTTATGCGCATGCCTTTCGGATTACGTAATGCAGCACAAACGTTTCAGCGTTTCATGCATCACACAGTATTGCAAGGCTTGGATTTCCTATTCAACTATGTAGATGACGTCATCATAGCATCAGATAACGAACTAGAGCACAAACAACACTTAGAAAAAGTTTTCGAAAGATTTAATGAATACGGCATAACTATAAATTTTACCAAATGTAGCTTCGGTAAACAAAAATTAGAATTTTTAGGATATGAAGTGTCAACAGAGGGAATTAGACCTCTAGAAGATAAGGTAAAAGCCATTGTAGACTTTCCAAAACCGGAAACAGTTGAGGAACTTAGAAGATTTCTAGGAATGTTAAATTTTTATAGGGCAAGTATACCTCAATCGGCCGATCATCAAACAGAGTTGAATAAATACCTAGGAAATACAAAACGCAAAGATAAAACTAAAATTAACTGGACACCAGCAGCTGAAAACAACTTTGAGCAATGTAAGAAAGACCTAAAGAACGCGGGTATGTTATCATATCCAACGTCAAATACTCCGTTAGCGTTAATGATCGATGCGTCAGACACATGTGTGGGCGCAGTATTACAGCAAAAGGTAAACAACAAGTGGAAACCATTAGGGTATTTCTCTAAAAAATTAACACAGGCCCAAATGAAATATAGTACATATGACAGGGAATTATTAGGAATATATTCAGCCATAATTCATTTCCGCAACATGGTTGAAGGTCAACAGTTAATTATTTTTACAGACCATTAGCCTTTATCATTTGCATTTAGTAAAAAACATACGCGTCGAATTGAGAACCTCCTCCTTTTTGAAGTCGGTTGAAAATAGGTACAGATAGAGAAACTTCTCGGAGAGCTAGACAGATCATGTTCATTAGCGAATTCAGCACGGACATAAGACACATTAGTGGGAACGATAATTTAGTTGCGGATACATTATCCAGAGTAGCAACAATATCGTGCCCCACAACGATCGATTTCGCAGAACTTGCAGCCGCACAGGAAACGGACGCCGAGCTAGCAAAATTGCAAAGCGAATCGAGTAACAATAACAACATAGTGTTGAAACGTGTAACTCTAGACAATACAGAGAAATACGTTTTTTTTTTTTTTATTTGGGACAAGCCCGCCACACTGTTCCCACCCACTGCAACTCCTGAAAGCCAGAATCAACAGTGGAGGCCACCAGAAAAGCGTCGAGGCAATGAAGCTCGACGAGTCCCAGAGAAACGATTAACTGTCTTGGGTCCCGCAACGAAATTAATCAAAAAAGAATAGCGGAGGAGTAAGAAAAAATACGTTGTTTGTGAAGTTTCAACCGACTCAGCACGCCCATACTTGACCGGAAAGTTTCGACGTTTAACCTTCGACTCAATACATAATATGAGCCATCCAAGCATTAGAGCAAGTAGAAAATTAGTTAGTGATAGGTATTTTTCGCCAAATATGAATAAAGACGTTGGAAATTGGGCCAAGACTTGCATTAAATGTCAAAAAGCGAAAATTCAAAAGCATACCAATGCAGATTTAAGTACCTTTGAGAATTGTAAGCGTTTTGAACATATTCACATAGACATAGTAGGACCCTTACCAACTTCACCAGAGGGATTTAAATATTGCTTGACGATAATAGACAGGTTTACGCGTTGGCCAGAAGCATTTCCATTAAAAGAAATAACTGCAGAAATAGTAGCCAAAACTTTATATGAAGGTTGGATTAGTCGTTACGGGTGCCCGGTTAAACTCACAAGTGATCAGGGAAGACAGTTCGAAAGTAATTTATTTAGAGAATTAATGTCAATTATGGGAATACAGAAAACCCGTACCACTCCATATCATCCTCAATGCAATGGAGCGATAGAAAGATGGCATAGGTCATTAAAAACAGCACTAAAAGCATGTTTAGACAATAAAAGCTGGATAGATAAACTAGCAACAGTTATGTTAGGATTACGCACGACAATTAGGTCCGACACAGGCGTAACCGCAGCACAAATGCTATAATGCTAATGCTATTAGGCTACCAGGTGACTTCTATGACCATAGCAATGTACAGTTGCATGATGACAACAATTTTGTAAAAAAAATAAAGGACGTAATAGATGGATTGAAACCATCATCTAGAGTAAACAAGTCACCTCGCAAGATTTTTGTACACAAAGATTTACTCACCAGTAATCATGTATTCGTTAGAAATGACGCGGTACGGAAACCATTACAATCTCCATACGATGGACCATATCGCGTCATAAGAAGAAATGAAAAAGTGTACCGTGTACAGTTACCTGACAGACAAGCAAACATATCTATAGATCGCTTAAAACCAGCTTATTTATTAATAGATAATGAATTGCCATCAGAAGAAGTAAATAAAAACACATTAAAAAAAAAAGATAATATAAAAAACAAACAGGTACATAATAAAAAACAGAAAAAAGTAACGTTTCAAACAAGCAAACCCAGTGACGAAACATATACAACGAGAACTGGACGAATAAGCAAAAGACCATCAAAATATAGAAATTAACATTTTTATAATGTAGGTCAATTAATTGAATAAAGGTACTACGTATCGAAATTGAAACTTAGTAAGAATTCAAACAGTCGCGAAATTACATCACGTACACCAAGTTAATTAAAAAAATGGGTACCAATCAGATAAAAGAAAAAGTTATCGTTAACGAAAACCTATCAAACGTCGCACAAGTGGACAATAAATTAAATATCATTGGCTGCGTCATGATAGCTACCATAATACTACTTACCATATTGTTAATCTACGCAGGAAAACGAAGGTTTATCAAAGGCATTCGAAAGTGGTTGAAGAAGGAAATAGTGGCGAGTGTGATAGCCACACCGAGCATAAGGGTAGAAACGGTGAAAAAACCGCAAGAATCGCCTAACCCCAAAGTCATTTTTTAAGATAACTTGCTCAGTAGCCATCGTCCATTCAAGTCAAATTACATAAAGTTAGGTCCCAAATTCCAAGTGACGTTTAACGGTGCAAATGCTAGAATGTGTAAATGTTGTGAACTATTGTTATGTGTGTATTCTTAATTGGCGTCACCATGACGAATGCTGTGGACTCCGCAGGGGTGCTAATTTCTTTTCATGGCAGAGCATGTCGTCATGGTGACTACCCTTAACGTTGTAACTTTATATAATTAACTACAGAAAAATGTCAAGACGGCACCTTTAAAAGCAGGTGGCCGCACTAGTTTAAGATTAGGTAGTATTACTACTTAATATAAATTGTTAGATATAAGATTTATTGCTCCAAATGACTTTGTATTTCATTACCAAGTAGTTTTCATTAAAAAAAAAAATGCATTGTAAGAATTTGTAACAATAGCAACTTTTTTATTAATCAATTGTTCATACAAATAAATTGTACACTGCTTATACCATTGCAATAATAGCGTAAAGATATTTAAACTTAGAAATGTAAGTCATAACATGTATAAGGCGTCAATATCAGGTGACGCAATCACGCCAGACATCCAGTTACAACATTGTTATTCAAACTAAATGCTGATTGTAACTTACAAGTAATACTTTTAGCCAGAGATATTGTAATCAGTAATACTTTTTAGAATAACAGATTTTATTGTAAAACAGTTTTTTTAAAAAAGGGGAGGAATTGTGTAGGGGCGCTGACGCATTCGTTTTTATATTCCTCACACGCGCAGCGCCCGGCGAGTTCATTTCGCCCGAAACCGCCTTCAACTGTACACGCGCTATAAATACAACTTTGTAATATTAACATCGAGTAAAGATTATACAGTGTACAACAATCTATTTATTTCTCTCCGCACACACTACCCTGGAACACACACAAAACTGTAAAATTTGATTTTTGCGAAATTTACCGGTTTATTAAATTAAAAACAAAAATATAGTTTTATGGCGTCATTATGCTCCCCGTATTTTATTTAAATAACTAGCTGACCCGTGCCCACTTCGTTGGGCGGTAACCATTTTAACTTGCGATGAAATTATGAGTGTGGTTCGGTTAGTAGTGAGTGCTATGATTTATTTTCTGCCTAAAGACGCTGCGCACGTTCAGCGCTAGACTCCCGAGCACGGGCCTGCGATGTTCGCGCGCTCTGGCTAGCGATCCTCTGCGAGCGCTCAGCGCTAGACTCCCTGTCTCATGTTGCAGATACATACTGCCTTAAATCACTGAGACGCTGCGCACGTTCAGCGCTAGACTCCCGAGCACGGGCCTGCGATGTTCTCGCGCTCTGGCTAGCGATCTTCTGCGAGCGCTCAGCACTAGACTCCCTGTCCCTTGTTGTAGATACATGCTGCCTTAAATCACTGAGACGCTGCGCACGTTCTGCGCTAGATTCCCGAGCACGGGCCTGCAATGTTCTCTTTGGTTAGTAAGCCGCAGTGAACGCTCGGAGCTAGATTCCCCAGCGCGTGCTTGCGAAATATTTTCTCTATTCCTTAAGTGGCGCTGATGCTTTTCAAGAGCAGACTCTTCCGTACGGCGTACTCGAGCTGCTCTGGGATGTCTGACGGAAAAGTTATGATTTCCTTTTAGGCATGTTAAACAATCGCTGAAACTGTCCGATATCCCAAAAACAGAAATACCATGGGTAAATGGATAAAACGTCCGTACAAAGCATGTTCTAATGTGGTTCGTGAATGGACGGCGGCGTTTTGCGATTTAGTAATTTTATATTATCTTCGAAACTATTTAACCAATTGACATACTGTTTTGGGCAAATCGTATCTCTATGATGTTCTTGTGATGATAATAATATTTTATAATATTCGATAAGGTTTAATATTTTGTTGTTTAAAAAATCGTCCAAAGGTAAGTACGTCTAAAAATACCTTTTTTTAACACATAAAAGTTAATATATTTGCTAAAATATAAAAGATAGAAACATGGGGTCGCCGATTTTTTTGTAGAACTATTAAAGGCGGAGCAGGTTGCCATACATTGTTTTCAATTATATACAACTGTTAAGGCAGCGCATGCAAATAACTTTGTTGTAAAAGCAATTTTTTTCCGCCTGGCTATACAAAAATTGAGATGGTTTGGCTAATATGCATGATATCTTTATAATTTATAGCCTATAGCACTCACGAATAATGTAGCTTTCTACCAGTGAAAGAATTTTTAAAATCGGTTATTACTTCTGGAGATTACCCCCTACAAACAAACTTACAAACATACAAACTTACAAACAAATTTTACCTTTTTATAATATTATTAGTATTAGTATATTAGTATTAGTATATTAGTATATTAGTATATTCGTATATTAGTATATTAGTATATTAGTATATTAGTATATTAGTAATTAGTAATTAGTATTAGTATTATTAGTATTAGTATTATTAGTATATTAGTATTAGTATATTAGTATAGATAGTATAGATTATTGATAAACAATTAAAGATTATTAATTAATTTTACTCAGTTTTTTTTTTGCACTTCGGATCATATCGTTCAATTTCATTCACTCCTAAAAATATTTTCCGATACATCTTAATCTATGGTCCAACTTCAACAAATCTATCTCAACTTAGCGGTTCTCAAATTCGAATTTGGTTGTGTCAAAAATGTTTTCAAGTTTAGAGAATCTTGTTTGCAGAATAGCTTTTATGATTCTCTAAACTAAAAATAGGAAATTTTAGAGATAATTTAGTTTAGTTCGGTGTACAACAGAATCGGCACCAGTTTCCGAATTCACCAGCGTACAAACTAAACTCGAACTCCTCACATCAGTTCGTGATTTCAATAAGAAATTGAGTAAAGAAGAACGACTAAGCACCCATTCCATTGGTATCGCTGGTGACCGTTGCCCCATTTATGTCGCCGAGTATCACCCTCCGAGTACCAGAAAGTTATTCTTTGCAGCGAGGCAGTTTGCCAAGCTTAAAGATTTCAAGTTCTGCTGGACTAATAACGAGAACGTTTTTTTGCGTAAAATCGAAGGGGATAAGCAGATTCTCATAAAATCAGAGCAGACTTTACGTGATATGGAAGTAAATCAATGACTTTTAATAATCATAATAATATTAAGTCCATTCTATAGTTTTTGTTTATTTTTATTTTTTAGGATAAGTTTAGCATCTCACACTCACAACTATACACGTAAGTTTTTACTTTATTCAATACATGAGCGTTATATAATATTCATGCATTCAGCTAAAATCTCATTTATTTATTCATTTTTTTAAATTAAATTAAATTAAATTCATTTATTTCGGGTAACTAGGCCCATAGAAGCCATTTTTTATCAGTCGTTCCCGTTCCGTTCCGTTGCTAATCTTCTTCTCATAGCGAATGCCTCCTTTTATGTTTTAATTTTTATACATTTGTAACAAATGGCCAACCTCAATAACCTAGATGGGGAATTAGATTCACTCAGTGTCGCCAAATCATATAAATGTGTACCTGAAATGTGCCTGCGGTGTATTAATTATCCTAACAGAGGGTTTAAGATACTTCATCTCAATATCAGGAGCATTCAAAAAAAAATTTGACGAAATCTCTGTATTAATGAAACTTTTGGGCTTTCACTGTGACGTTATTGTCCTATCTGAGTGTTGGCTAAGCAAAATATCACTTTTTTTTTTTTTTTTTTACCGATGGGAAATCATCAAATGACTTCCCCCGCCCTGGGCGGGGCGGGAGGGAGTGTCAGACTTTTACTGACTAAAACCCATCCATGTTCCTTCTTGTGCCCTTTGCGTTCCGGGGGCGCGGTATCTCTTTCGAACAACCCGCAGCCCCGGCAGGCATCGGCCCTTAGTGGCCCCTTCAATTGTTTGCTGACATCTTTTTGAGGCGCGCGTGGAACACGAACGCGCCGTCGACACGGTCTGTCGTTATCAACGAACGGACGGTGAGCTACCCATTGCTCACCGCCCACAGACCCGCGTCTACGGTGGCCGGGAGTCGTCTCGCGGCTCCCGACGCCCGGAGCGTCTCCCGCGGCGGCTGGGGCGTGAGGTGGTTCTTTCCCTCACGCGGCCCGCCTCCTCCTTCGCTAGCATTACTGCTTCGCAGAAGGAGGCGACTGCATCCCATTCCCTCTCGCTCCGGACCATGGCTTGCACCAGGGCCGAACGCGAGAGTTCGCCGCCGCCGATGGCCGCCACGAGGACGTCGCGGTGCTCCGCCCAAGCGGGGCACACCGCCACGGTATGCTCCACCGTGTCCTCGGGGCGATCCTCGCAGTGATGACACCCGGGCGTTTCCTCCCGCCCGATGATGTGCAGGAACCTCCCGAAACATCCGTGTCCGGTGAGGACCTGCGTCAGACGGAAGGTGAGGGCGCCGTGGCGCCGCTCAAGCCACTCCTCAAAGAGGGGACTTACCGCCTCGATAGAGGCGTGCCCTGCACGGGGTTGCGACAGTCGCTCTCTCCATGTCACCATGAGATCAAGCCGGAGGTCTGTCCGCTGAGCGGCAATTTGCCGCGGCAGCGGAGTTTCCCCCCGGCCTAGTACCTCCACGCGCCACTCGTGCAGGCGCGCGAGGACCAGCGCCTCCAGATCCCACGGCGGCAATCCGGCAAGGAGGCTCGCCGCCTCACCGGAGATCGTGCGGTATCCTCGGATGACCCTTATGGCGATCACCCGTTGGGACGCGTTTAGGTAGTGGGCGGCACGTCGCCTCAACCCCCGCGCCCACACCGGGGCCCCGTAAAGGGCCATCGACCGCACGACCCCCGCGTAGAGCCTCCGGCAGGAGGCGTTTGGACCCCTCAGGTTGGGTAAGAGCCGCTTGAGGGCGGCCCCAGCCCGTTCCAACTTGGGAGCCAAACGTCGGAAATGCTCAACGAAGTTCCACCGGCTGTCGAGGACGAGTCCCAGGTACTTCATCGTTGACCCGACGCCGATGTGAACCCCTCCCACCGTGATTTGGGATCCCAGCGGTGGCGCGTTCCGAGGCCCATGAAAGCACATGACCTCGGACTTGTGCAAAGCCACCTCGAGTCCCAATTGCCGGATCCTCTCTACGACTATCGCAACCCCGCGTGTCATGACGTCGGCCGCCGCCTCGTGCGACCTCCCCTGCGCCAGGACCAGTGTGTCGTCCGCGTAGCAGACAACACTGGCGCCCTCGGGGAGGTCAGTACGCAGCACCCAGTCGTAACCGATGTTCCACAGGAGCGGCCCCAGCACCGATCCCTGTGGAACACCGCACGACATCTCCCGCCGGTTCCATTCTCCAGTTCGACCAGGGTAGATCACGGCTCTATCCGTCAGATAGGCCCCGACCACTTGACGGAGGTAGTTCGGCACCCGGTGATACCGGAGTGCCTCCCTAATGCAGGTCCAGGGCAGGGTGTTAAACGCGTTCGCGATGTCCAGCGACACCGCCAGCACAACCCCACCCCGGGACACAGCATCCCCCGTCGTGAGAGCTCTCACGCGCATGATGGCGTCCACCGTAGAGCGCCCCCTGCGGAAACCAAACTGGTTGTCCGCAAGGTCCGGCCCCATCCCAGACAGGTGCCCGACGAGGCGGCCCGCAATGACTCTTTCGAAGAGCTTGCCCACCTCGTCGAGCAGCACGATGGGCCGGTATGCAGACGGCGAGTCCGCAGGGCGCCCCGGCTTCCGAATGAGGACCAGTTTCCCCGTCTTCCAACGAAGTGGGAACTGGCCCCTCTCCATGCATGCGCTTAGGAGCCCCTCCAGTCGGGGCCCTAGAGCCTCTGAGGCCAGGACCCAGGCTTTCCCAGGCAAGCCATCGGGTCCCGGGGCGGTATTTTTGGCCTTCAGCCGGCGTACCGCCACCCTCAGGTCTACCCCAGTCACCTCTGGAATGTCGTCGTCGGTGTGGTCCGCTTCCGGCATCGCGAGCGGCGGAGCCATGGGCGGGGGAGGATGTTCCCCCCGCGAGGGGAACAGAGCGCTCACCACGTCCTCAACGAGCTCCGGCCGGAGACTCTGCGTCAGCGGGGGGGCCCAGGTGCGGAGTTTGCCCCGCACCGTCTTGTAAGGGCGCCCCCACGGATCTCCGTTGAGAGTCTCCAACAACTCCTCGCGGGCCTGAGCTCTTGCCCGCAGGATGGCCTCGTTGAGGGCGGTCTTCGCCTCTCTGTATCCCTCGTACAGCTCCGCCTCAATGACTGCCGCATTCGGTGGCCGAATGCGGAGTCTGCGATGCGACGCATGCCTCGCGCAGAGACGTCAGCTCTCGCGACCACCAGTACACCTGCCGGCGGGCGCTTACTGCCCGAACTCGGGGCATTGCCACGTCGCATATCTCGGACATGGCCTCCTGGAACCACTCCACCTCACTGTCGATATCGGCAGGCCTGACCGGTGATGACACCCAGGCCTGCACGATCGAGGCCTCCAGGAGAAGCTCCCGGTCCAGCTGCTTCAGCGCCCACCGCGGACCACTCGGGGCCTGTATGACCGGCGCGCTGGAGTTCTGGGCGGAGACGTCAAACCGGATGTACCGGTGATCGGAGTAAGTCTCCACCCCCTCCATAACGCGCCAGTCAAGCACCCGCGGTGACAGAGCGGGGCTGGCAAACGAAATGTCCACCACCGACTCGCCCCGCATCCGCACGCACGTTGCTACAGAACCCCGATTCAGGACGACTAGGCCCCTCTCCAGGGCCCAGTCCTCCAGCATCCTGCCCCGCACATCCGTGCAGCGAGAACCCCAAGCCACGTTCTTGGCATTGAAGTCCCCGAGCACTAGCACGGGGAGGGAATGGCTTCCGACGACGACACTCAACTCCACGAGGGAGTTGTGGAACTCGGCGAGAGTTCGGTTCGGGGAGAAGTAGACACCAACTACAACAATCCCCCCGAACCGGGCTGCTACGCACCCCTGTCCTTTCTTGACTCCCTCAAGGGACGGGGTGCCGGCGGCGGCCGACGCAATTATGGTCACCGAGCCGCTAAGGTCCTCCACCCAGTCTTCCCTGGGCGGGACGAAGTACGGCTCAGCGACCACGGCGATATTTATCGACCACTGCGCCATGCTCTGGAGCAGCAGATCCTGAGCGCAGGCGCAGTGGTTGATGTTCGCCTGGAGGAGGCGCAATGGAGCCGTTATTGGCAATCCATTGCAGCCCCCTCGAGGGCCCCTTGTGAGGGCCCTTGTACGGCCTTTGCGGCGACGGCGGCGACAGAGGCCGTGGGTGCGACCGCGGCGGCGGCGGTGGCGGCGGCGGCGACAGTGGCGGGGACGGTGGCGGGGACGGTGGCGCGGGGCCCTCCCCGGGCCCTGGCAGGTACGGCGCAGGCCTTGCCCCCAGCCCGGTGATCCGCGGGCTTGCTAGCCCCCGCACATGCGTCGCAGTGCGGCGGGGCATCGCATGTCGCGGCCTTATGACCGGGCTGACCGCAGCGGAAGCAGAGAGCGCTGCGGTCCACCTCCGAGGCGCATTGGCATGCCACGTGATTCCCCACGTGGCAGCGGAAGCACCTCAGGGGTCTGGGCTCCAGCAGTTTGACCTGCGCCGCGACCCAACCCACCAGCAGCCTTCGGCCACCAACAATAGCTCTGGCCGCCGTCACGGGGCAGCTGACCGTGATGGTCTGCATGCCCGCGCGCCCCGGACGGATGGTGCCTGCCTTCACCTGCTCGGCAGGGCATCCACCCGTCCTGGCGACGGCGGCCACCACCTCCTCCACGGTGACCGAATCGTCCAGCCCTAGGATGCGCATGTCTGCGCATCTGACGGGTCTGGACACTCGCGCTTCGTTCTCGTCTAGGGACGCTCTGAGCTTTTCGGCCAGAGCGTCAGCGGACGGGCCGCTGGTGGCACCGGGGATCTCCAACATTCGGGCCCCTGTTGCGGTAACCCTGAGCTTGAGTCCCCCGGTGATCCCGAGCTCGGAGAGGTTCACCGCCGCTTTGGCCCTGGTGAGAACCTCCCCGTACGTCACGCCCCTATTGGCCGCCTCCGGCTGTAGCGTTATTACTACAGCCGCGGTCTTAGGGGCGCGAAGTTTTGCCGCGGCGCTTCGCTCCTTGCGTCGCCGCCGCTCCTCCGCTCTTTTCGTGGCCGCTCTGGCCGATCTGGCTGCCTTTCGTCCCTTCTCCTTCGCTCCGGCCACCTGCCATTCGGCTTCAGTGGCGGGAGGGTTAGAGGGCGGAGGGGGAGGCGGCGGCTGGGGCGCCGCCTTGCCCCTCTTTTGGGACGCCACATTTTGTGCCGGCGCCGGCTTTGCCGGAGCCGGTTTCGCAGGGGCCGGCCCAGCCCTACTGGGGGGCTGGTTACCCGGCTTCGGCACTGAGGCGGCGGCCGCATAGGTGACCCTTTTGCCACCGCCCGGGGCCGTCCCGCTCGCCGCCAGAGGGGGGCGCAGCACTATACCCTCCAGGACGGAGAACCGTGCCTTGAAGGCCGCCAGCTCCTGCCGTACCAGGTCCAGAACCTGGTTTTCAACTGGCAAGGGCTGGCTTCGCTGGCCCCCCGATTTGGGCGCCTGGCGGGGGCTGGACCCGCGAAGCTCGGCCAGGTCCGCCTGGAGCCTCCTATTCTCCTCAACTAGGAGCTCCATGGCGGCCGACAGGCGAGCCACCTCCGCCCGAAGTTTGGGGACCTCCCCTGCTGCGCCCGTGAAGTTGGCCTCCGCCGCCGCCATTATGGTGGCCGAAGCCGCGTCCATGGCTTTGGACTTCGACCCCTTCACCTTTTTCCGGGCCACACTTGCAACGGCAGCTTCCACAGCCTCCACAAACCTGGCCTTACGCTCACCATCGGAGCCGCCAGTTGCGCCTACCTCGTCGCAAGATGACCCGGAATGGGCCATGTCGACACCGGTCTCGCCCAGGTGCCGACCTTCCGCAGCAGGCGTCGCTGGTCGCCCGGCAACGCTGCCCCTCCGGGCAATTCCCCTTCCTAGGCCTCGCTCTTGGACCCCACCGCGTTTGCTGGTGGGGATCTTGCGAGACGAGGCCGACTCTTCCTCGGAGAGCGACGCCCGGTCGTCCTCCGGTCTGGGCCGCTTGCGGAAGAACTTCCCGTGCGCTTGCCCATCCACGCGGCGGGAGCTCCCTGAGCTACCCACGCTCACCACGCTGGGGGCCGAGTCGGACTCCGACCCAGCATCCCCCTTCCTCCCATCTACGTCTTTATTTATTTTATTACAATTTTCCATTACTGTTCCCACGAGTATAAATATTATCCAACCAACCAACCAAAAACAAGTGGTTCGCACTAATGACTGATTGTTCCATAGGAACACCCGTCAGCCATACATCCCCTCACGGTGCGCCGCCGCTTGGGATTCGGGGTGACTTTTTATAGAGGTTTTCTACCTCGCGGTCCGGGCGGTTAAGCCAAGACCCTCGGTCCCAGTTGAAGCCGCGAGACGTGATCCACGACACTCCAACATGGGTTACGATATTACGACGGTGACAGAAAGGGGCGACATCCCTCTCTGTCTGCTCGGTGGCAGGGTAAGTGCACGCCGAGCCCGTCCTCACTACTCCGCTGTGCCCTCTGCTTATCAGAGGGACACGCGGAGAAACGCCCATGGTCCAAAATGGACCCCTTCCGTCAGAACTTTTGCCACGGGCAGTGACATTCCCCAGAGGATAGGAATCGCTTCCCATTCCTCAGGGAAGATCACTACCCGCGCCCAGGGTGCACCAGTCTATCAGCTGCCGTTCCCTCCAGACGAGTCCAGAAGGACAAGCAGCCGATAGGCACGCGGGGAGGTATTCTGACCGACACCCCAAGCAAAATATCACTTGACGATATCACAACACTTGACGGTTATACGTCCTACTGTACCAAAAATACGTTTAATCAAAATGACGGTTGTGCTATTTATATTAAATCTTCTATTAAACATAATGTAAAAGAACCCAATTTTGCTGACGCCAACTGTCTCATCTGTACCATAGACTCTATCTCAATTATTGCCGTTTATCGTTCACCGTCTTATAAAAACATAACTAACTTCATCGATAGTTTGGATAAAGTTCTCATGCTACCTACTCAGTCTGTTGTCCTGATCGGCGACAGAAATATCGATATAAAGAACGGCAATAACGACACCAACTCAGACGAATACCTGTCCTGTGCCGCTGCACACGATCTTCTCCCTGCACACCTGTATCCCACGCGTGTCTAACTGCCTTGACCATATCCTTCTAAAAACTATAGACTACTACTACTATTTATCCGCCACAGCAATTGTCATTGAGTCCTCCATCACAGACCATGAACCCCTATTACTATGTCTCCAAACAAGGATCGCAACCTTCCTCACACCAAGTGCAAATTAAATCGAAATGCAGTTATTGAAACTATAAACGGCACCGACTGGTCCCCCATTTTAAAGATGACAGATGCTGATAGCGCCGCGGAAGAGTTGATAGGAAGTCTCTCTACCATAATTAAGGACAATACACACGAATGTAAAATTCCTAGAAAGCAAAGAACCCTCAAGCCCTGGATTACACCTGGTTTACTAAGGTGTATTCGAAACCGTGACCGCATGCACGTCAAATTGAAAAAAATATAGTGATAACCCAATATTGCGTATCACGTATAACCGTTATCGCAATCACTGCAATTCTTTATTGAGAAAACTCAAACGCGCGTATGAGAAAGAAGAATTTTCCAAAGCTAAATACAATATAGAAGCAACATGGGACGTCATTAAAAAGGTGGCTGATATTAATTCAAGTACTTCTTCTCCAGTCGAGCTGTTACGTCTTTCCGATTCTCCACGCTTCTCACTTAACATAGTTAACGACTACTTTGCTGGTATCGGTAAAAGTCTTGCATCCAAAATAAAACCTATATCAGTAGTATATTATTGGGCATTCTATACCACTATCGGCAAGTAGCTCGGCGAGTGCGCCTCGCTACCGACAGTGGTACAGAATGCCCAATAATCGACACTCGACTCGACTCTCCACTCGACCACAAACTCGAACGAGACAGTTTGTTGCACCGTGTACTTGATTAGGAACGATTTACTCGACCAACGACTAGTATTTTCCATATTATGGCGGGTCAGTATGAACAATCAACTATCAACTCGACTAGTGTATACTGTACACGACCAATGATCATGCGAGCTCGCTATCGCTCTGAAAGGTGGCACAGAATGCTCAATAATGAACAATCGACTCGATCACTGACCAGTAACGCAAAAGAGGTTGTGGTAAGTTTATAAATGTTAACGTTCTAAATACATTCACTCATTTTCAATTGGTTCATTTCCGACAATAATCATAAAATTTGTAAAACAACCGCAATCGCTTTTTTTTTTTTTTTTTTTTACCGATGGGAAATCATCAAATGACTTCCCCCGCCTTGGGCGGGGCGGGAGGGAGTGTCAGACTTTTACTGACTAAAACCCATCCATGTTCCTTCTTGTGCCCTTTGCGTTCCGGGGGCGCGGTATCTCTTCCGAACAACCCGAAGCCCCGAACCGCAATCGCTGCATGCATGTTAATACAGTCTGCGATGATATTTGTAAGACACGTTTTCGTCACAGAGAATTATTGCCTAACTCAGTACGGTGTATTATTTGCGGTCCGTCGAATTGTGGAATAACTAATTTATTAATTGGTCTTCTAATAAACGAAAACGGATTAAGATTTGAAAATGTTTATGTTTATTCAAAAACTCTGCACCAACCTAAGTACATTTTTTTAGAAAGTGTTTTGCAACGGGTGCCTGGTGTTTCCCTCCAGAAATATCAGGGAAATGAGGAAGTACTAAGCGTTCAGGACGCAAAACCCAACTCCGTGATTATTTTTGATGATGTTGCTTGTGAAAATCAGATTAACATGCGTGATTATTTTGCGATGAGAAGACACAAGTGCATTGATTGTTTCTATCTAAACCAAACATATAGTAAAATCAGCAGTTAGTAAGAGACAACGCGAACTTAATCATACTTTTTAAACAAGATGAAATAAATTTACGGCATATTTATGAAGAACATGTCAACACTGATATGTCATGGATTGAATGTCGTGAAATGTGTTCGAAAATATGGAGTGAGCCTTTCAATTATGTAGTAATTGTCCAGGATTGCTCCAAAAATAAAGGTTGTTACATAAATAAATTTGACACTTTTGTTGTCTTTGATTAAAAAAAACTAGTATTTAAGACCGGTACCCTCGCGATAATATTATTCTTCAGGCAACGCCTAATCAGTCACGAACTTTTTTTTTTGTTATTATGGAGAAATCACCGAAAAGACAAATAGTTGAAGCTGCAGAAGCTGTTAAAAAGAAAGTGCGAAAGATGAGAGATGTTGAGAATAACAATCAGCAAGTGCTGGAATCAGTGTTCAAGCCGGTAACAGAATATATAGAATATATAGTAGAATATATAGAATAGCTGACCCGTGCCCACTTCGTTGGGCGGTAACCATTTTCTTGTGATGAAATGATGAGTGTGGTTCGGTTAGTACTGAGTGCTATGATTTATTTCCTGCCTAAAGACGCTGCGCACGTTCAGCGCTAGATTCCCGAGCACGGGCCTGCGATGTTCTTGCGCTCTTGCTAGCGAGCCTCTGCGAGCGCTCAGCGCTAGACTCCCTATCCCTTGTTGCAATGACATGCTGCCTTAAATTACTCAGACGCTGCGCACGTTCAGCGCTAGATTCCCGAGCACGGGCCTGCGATGTTCTCCAGCTTTGGTTAGCAAGCCGCTGTGAACGCTCGGAGATAGATTCCCCAGCGCGTGCTTGCGAAATATTTTCTCTATTCCTCGAGAGGCGCTGATGATTTTCAAGAGCAGACTCTTCCGTGCGGCGTATTCGAGCTGCTCTGGGATTTATTTATTTATTTATTTATTTAAACTTTATGCAACAATGTACAAAGGCGGACTTAATGCCTCAGGCATTCTCTAACAGTCAACCAGAGGTGGTGAAGAGATAACATGGTAGGTGCAAGCAATTTTTATGAGAGTAAAACAACAAAATTAGAGATTTAAAAAAAAATAAAAATAAAAAAATTCTCAAATATTTAACGTAATAAAATAAAGTGTACACAAGTACAAAATAATTAAATTCTACATATTTACTATAAAATGCTATATAATATACATAAACATATATAAAAATATAATATATACATATATAAATACATATCTTACCAAGAATAGAAAGGAGGATTATAATAAAACTCTTTCTATTTGCTCCGAAAAATAAATCCGCAACTTCCGCTTGAATGCATACAAACTGGTGGCTGTCCTGATATCAAGAGGAAGCGAATTCCAAAGAAGAATAGCCTGAATATGAAAGGAAGAATGAACAAAGTCAGAAGTATGAGAAGGGCAGCTGAGTAGAAGATTATTAGAAGATCGAAGACTCTTAGTGTGAGTAGAACAAAGATATTGAAAATTTGAAATAAGATAAGAAGGAGGAGTAAGTGAAGTGAGAAGAGAGAAAAGCGTGGTTAACGCACGCAAACTTCTTCTCTGACGAATGGGTAACCACTTAAGCTCCGCCCTAAAACTAGACACGTGGTCATATTTCCGCAAATTGAAAATATAGCGAATGCAATTGTTCAGCATCCTGTCAAGCTTATCCAACCAGACCGTATTCAAGTCAAAGTAGCACACATCACCATAGTCAATTATAGGGAAGATTAAAGTCTGCACTAGCATCGTTTTCGTCTTGATAGGCAAAAAGTTCCGAAGACGATATAAGGAACGCAAAGTACCGCTAGCTTTCTGACAAACACTGGAAACTTGACTTTGCCAGCTAAGCGTAGAATCAAGATACAAACCGAGATCCTTCACACTGGGGCTAATAGGGATGACAGAACCATTAAAAATAATAGGAGGAAGAGGTAAATCCGCCACTCTGCTCATCATGCGTGAACTTCCAATAACAATGGCGTGACATTTAGTGGGATTAACAGAAACCCCAAATCTGACAGACCAACTGTAAACAGCATCCAAATCCCGGTTTATATCCTGAATAGCTCCTGACAAATTATCAACTTTGGAAGCAGTATACAGCTGAAGATCATCAGCATACAAATGATACGCACACTGAAGACAGGGAGTGATAAAATTAATAAAAATAGAAAACAATAAAGGAGAAAGAATGCCGCCTTGAGGAACACCAGCACCAAGGTCACGCCAACTCGAAGAACTCTCATCAACGCGAACCGACTGCTGACGACCCCGAAGATAAGAAGAGAACCAATCCAGCGCCTCTGATGAAACTTTAAGATTCGAAAGCATGGGAAGGAGAATATCATGACTGACAGCGTTAAAGGCATTGGAGAAATCGATCAATACAAGAACAGTCACCTTGGTATTCTCCATCGATTCTCTAACGTCACCAGTCACTTTGAGGAGGGCGGATGTCGTACTGTGTCCAGGCCTGAATCCAGACTGAAAGGAACTCACGAGGTTATTACGGTGAACAAACCCTGAAAACTGCTTATGGACACAGGCCTCAAGCACTTTTGACAGAAAAGGGAGAACGGAAATGGGCCGGAAATGGATTGGTAGGCAGGGATTCGAAATTTTAGGAAGGGGACGGACATAAGCTTTACGCCACAAGGATGGGAAAACCCCAGAATAAAGAGAAAAGTTAATAATATGGGTAATAGGAGGAAGTAGGAAATCGAGGATAGAAGTGACCATAAAACGACTAAAATAAAAATAATAAAAAGCAAAAATTTATGCAAATTACCGCCAAACTAAGAAGAAAAAAGTGAACATAAAATCTATAAAGCGGGTAATTAAGTGTAAGAGAAAAAAAAAAGTTCATGCAAACAACCAAACCGAAGAGAAGCACATCACGAACACAATAAAATGAAGTTGAAGACAACACAAGTGATAACGCACTCACTGCTACGCACTCCTAGGCGTGCCAACTGCGCCTCTGGTTTTCTCGGGGTACTTTACCAACAAGGGGTTCAGTTCTTCGACAGAAGTAATTTTATGACGTACTCCATCGGCGGACTTGATGATAACGACCCCATCCTGAGTCCAGCATGCCGGCATTCCGAAATGCAAACGAGCCCCAACGAATACAGTCTGCCTAGACTTAGTCAAAAACTCCTTCATTGTAACAGAGGAGCCCTTTAGACCAGCCTTGGCCTTCCACACAGCAGACCTTTGCTCAACGCTGGAAAACTTGACCAGAATAGGCCTGCTCCTAGTGGGACTACTGCTAGATGTTCCAAGTCTGTGGCACACTTTAACAGAAGATCCTGTGATGTCGTTTAAGGCCAACTTGCTCTTCAGAACACCCAAAACAAGAGCCTTACAATCCTCTTTCTCCGCCTCAGGGAACCCGGTAAAGATGAGAGCTTTACGTCGAGAACGTGTCTCCAGACCATCAGCCACTCTTGAACACTCCAGAATTTGTTTTCGGAGCAGGCCCAACATCCCGAAGATAAGCTCTCTGAAGGACCGAAACTCTTCCGCAATCTTGGCAACGGTGTCCTTTGCGGGTCCAGCACTCTGGATCTGTGCCTCAAGCTGACCCATCTTCTTAACAAAGCACTCCTCCAGGCTTTTCTGGGCAGATTGAATGTCATCTAATTGAGACATAGTGGTAGTGACACTTGAGATATGTGTGATGTGTAGATAAATACTAGTGTTATACTGGCAGGTGATGTAATTCAGCTTAAATCACATGGAATTATTGACCAGTGTAAGTGCTGATTGTTTGGATGATTTTAAAATAATTTAAACATTAAAATATAGTACAAAACAATAAATAATAAAATAAATTAAAATAGCAATTCAAAAACGCGTTTTAACTTTTTTACACCTACCCACCGAAAAAAAAAAAACCTGTCTGTGGATGTCTGACGGGAAAGTTGTGATTTCCTTTTAGGCATGATAAACAATCGCTGAAACTGTCCGATATACCAAAAACAGAAATACCATGGGTAAATGGATAAAACGTCCGTACAAAGCATGTTTTTATGTGGTTCGTGAATGGACGGCGGCATTTTGCGATTTAGTAATTTTATATTATCTTCGAAACAATTTAACCAATTGACATACTGTTTTGGGCAAATCGTATCTCTATGATGTTCTTGTGATGATAATAATATTTTTTTCGATAAGGTTTAATATTTTGTTGTTTAAAAAATCGTCCAAAGGTAAGTACGTCGAAAAATACTTTTTTTAACACATAAAATCATCATAACATCATAACATCACGCCTGTAATCCCCGAAGGGTTAGGCAGAGGTGTACCCATTAGTACACCCACATTTCGCCAGTTATGTTTTTAGTCCCATGTAATAGGGGGCGAGCCTATTGCCATCAACCGGCACAAATCCAGACTCCGAGGCTGCTACTGAGAAATTCCTGATGGAAAAACCCAATAACACTTTGCCCGACCTGGGAATCGAACCCAAGACCTCATGCACAGCAGTCACGCTTGCGACCACTAAACCAACGAGGCAGTCACACATAAAAGCTACTATAAATAAATAAATAAAAAAAAAAAAACATTTATTTCGGACAACATGGATCCATAAAGGCAACTGACACACACATAAAATTATCTCTTAATTAAAACAAAAATTAAATTAAAAACAACATACAAATTGAAATAAAAAAAAAAAAAAAAAAAAAATTAAAAAAAAAGCACAATCGAGGTCATAAATTAAAGTTATAAAACTAAAAAATTATAAAATTAAAATCACAATAATAAATTCAAATAATAAAATTAAATGTCAACAAAAACCTAATAATATTAAAATAAAACAATTATCATAATAAATAAATAAAAATCAAACTTTAAATTTCAAATAACCCTCTTAATAAGGCACCTCCATAATGGGGATGAAATCCTTCCCGCTACAGTCCTCAGGATTTCGTTACGGCTGCCCCGCAATCTGCAGATCAGGGATACCGTCTTTTTGCGAATGATGGCATGAAAACCATCAGTATGGTACTGTGCAAACATTCCCGATGCACTACAGAAGCGAGGCAGCCCCAACAACATCCTGAAGGTGTTGTTATACTGGACGCGCAGGACATCCAGCGACCTTTTGGTGTGATTGACCCACAGATTTCCCGTATAAAAGCTTTGACAATACGCTTTGAACAGCGTAATCTTTACTTGTTCAGAGCAGCGGGAAAACCTGCGGGCCAACATGTTACCTCTGACCGCTAAAGCCCTGCGCTCCCTCTCAATGTCAATGCCAGATCGTCATCAAGACCTTCGGTAATTAGATGCCCCAGGTATTTAAATTTCTTGACACGATTTATGCACAAGCCATTTAGGGTAATATTATGTGAGTACTCAGGGCATCCACCAGCGGCCTTAAATACCATATACTCCGTCTTTTGTGCATTATATATAAGGCCATGTGCACCAGCATATTTCTCACATACTCTTAACAACTCTCCGAGACCTCTCATCGTCGGGCTCAGCAGCACCATGTCGTCCGCGTAGCTAATGTTATTGACACAGACGCCATCTATCGAGCAACCGACACGCATGCTACTGAGCTCGACGATGAGGTCATTAATGTATAAATTGAAAAGCTTGGGCGACGTCAAACCTCCCTGTCTCACCCCACTTTCCAACCTATATGCCTCAGAGAGTGTATGATTCCACTTTACAAAATTAGTTTGGTGAGAATACCAGTACTTAAACACATTGAGCACCTCCACCGGCACACCCGTGCTCCCCAACCTTCTCCAAAGCAGATCGTATGACACAAGATCAAAAGCCTTGGAGAGGTCCAGGAAACACGCATACACCGGCGTCCTGCGGTCCATATAGTATTGCACAGTATGCTTGACACCAACGATGGCAGCTTCCGTGGATAGCCCAGGCCTAAACCCAAACTGCGCGTCATGGATATTAATGTAACTATCAAGATAGGAGTCAAGCACACCGTCCAACACCTTAGCAATTATCGTTGCTAGAGATATGGATCGATAGTTTCCCCTATCCGAGATATCCCCAGTCCTGTTCTTCACAATGGGCACTACAATAGTTTTCATTAAGTCATGTGGTAAGTATGAGTGACTCATGCACATAGTGAAAAACATGGCCAGGACCCTCGGTAGGTGAACCCCCGCATGCCGCAGATGCTCCACACTAAGCCCGTCATGACCGGGAGATTTACCACCTGTCATTCTCTTTAAAACGCGCCTTACTTGGCTACCCGTAAAATGTACAGACAACTCCTCCCCGCCATCTCCGGGCTCAGGCCCAATAAATGACGCTTTTTTTTTTTTTGAGGTGGTAAAAATCATCAAATGACTCCTTCCGCCCTGGGTGGGGCGGAAGGGACTGTCAGACTTTTACTGACTAAAAAACCACCCTGTTCCTTCTGTTGCCCTTTACGTTCCGGGGCCACGGTATCCTGTTAAGACGTCCCGCAACCCCGGCAGGCGTTGGCCACGTTGGGGGCCCCGTCCCTGTGCTGACAGCTCTTTGAGGCGCGCGCGAACAGAACGCGCCGTCGACCCGGGCTTGGTCCTTGATCGGACGGCGAGCTACCCATTACTCGCCGTCCGCAAGCCCGCGCCTACGGTGGCCGGATGTCGCCTCGCGACGTCCGACGCCCTAGGCGTCTCCCGCGGCGGCTGGGGCGTGAGGTGGTTCTCTCCCTCACGCGGCCCGCCTCCTCCTTCGCTAGCATTACTGCTTCGCAGAAGAAGGTGACTGAGGACACGGCGGTGCTCTGCCCAAGCGGGGCAGTCCTGCACCGTATGCTCCACCGTGTCCTCCGGGCGATCCACACAGTGGTGACACCCGGGCGTTTCCTCCCGCCCTATCCGACACAGGAACCTCCCGAAACAACCGTGTCCGGTGAGGACCTGCGTCAGGCGGTAGGTGAGGACGCCGTAGCGCCTCTCCAGCCACTCCTCAAAGAGGGGTCTTACCGCCGCGATTGCGGCGTGCCCGAATAAATGACGCTGAGGGGCCCAGCGGGGAGCGTACCGTAAAATAATTCTTAAACATATTCGCAATATGAGCTGGTTCGCTTTCTCCATTCACACTCACCGGGAGGCCAGGCTTAAATTCAAGATTTCCAGTAGCTTTCCAAAATTTTGAAAAATCCTTTACCGACCTATGTTTAGCCAGGACGTCCATCTTCAGCTGCTCTTGATTATTCTGGCACCACTTCAAGCGACTTTTAAATATTTTACGCGACTCGAGCATTTCGTCATAAATAATGCCAGAAGTGGGCCGGTTGCATGCAATCCACGTTTTGAACCTAAGCCTGGCCACTCTATGAGCTTCCCGGACATGTTTATTCCAGCCACATAGGTGTCTACTATTATTTAATTTTGTGTCACGCTTTCCGCTAGACCCAACAGCTGCATTACTCAGGGTTTCCACAATATTATTGTACAATCTATACAATACAATTTTGTGATCACCCAAGCTGCAAGACCCACGACTGCATTTCGTGAATTCGGTGGGAAAATCAATGGCTCGAAAAGAATTGCTACACAGATCATGATAAGTTTTTATCTGTGTTTCATCTCTCCCACCCCATACAACCAAATCACGACGCACATCGCTCTTCACCAACTTAGGCCTTACCACACTTATGTCACAACTAACAACCAAAGGTAAATGATCTGACACGTAAACATCTTCTATAACACGAACCCCGACTACAGTATGCCATGCTGATAATGACGCGACACAGTGGTCCAGCCATCTCCTGCAGCCATGAGCCTCGCTAACAAACGTATAAGTATTAGTCTGTGCGCCTAACCTTTCCATGTCGACACAGATCCAGGACTGATCCGTACAAAAGTTTATCATTTCATTACAAAATAACTCGCGAGGGTGTGCATTAAAATCACCTAAAATAAACAACGTTTCAATAGTCTCACTAGCTACTATTGCACTTATTTCACCCAAAACCTCTGTCATAATAGGTAGATTATCCGGTGAGTCAGTTGGCATATATACTGAAAACACGATAATGGAGCGGCTGCCAACATCAGCTCGAATAGCTGTCAGTCGAGTACTGGCACACGGCACTATAGTAACATTATCAAACATACCTTTTCTCCAGAGTATGGCAACCCCCCCATGAGGTCTCCCTTTCAACAAGCCCATCGAAGTATCTACAGCAGACTTACCTGTGTAATCAAAATTATTAGAAATAGTTCCCAATAATGGTATGTCATGGGGAAGCAACCACGTCTCCTGGAGTGCGATCAGATCCGCCATCTCACAAATATCCCTTATATTGTCAATAGACCTCTTGACCGATTTGCAATTAAAGCTAATTAAATTAAAATACTGTTTAATACATAAATCCATACTGACACAATAATTAACTTGCGGACAGTTTTGTTTTATACATAAATTGCACGAAACGCCTGAAGGTTATCCCATTAGGCCAAAAATTATCATCTAAGAATAATTCTAACTTAAATTTAGATACATAGACCTTATAAGCATTGTAATTCTTAGCCTGCTTCATGTTAATCTTTTTTAAAGACACAACATCGTTTGTTTTTTCCTTAATATAGTTTATAATATCATTTTCACACGCTTCTAAACTAACGTTCGAGATAAACAATGGGACTTTTACATCAGCTGCTCTGAATTTACCGTGAGGCACAGACGCGCAACCTTTCTGCCCTATAAGTTTATAATTACGTTTAGACGTTTTATTTCTAACAATTTGCCATTCAGAGCCACTGTCCCTTACCACTTGTTTATTTTTCTCACTCACCCGCGGCACTGATAAACTACCATCGAGATCACTGTGTTGTTGAACGATGTCATTCGAAGTTGTTCTCTTTAAACTCGGCGATCGAAAGTCATTAGTAGCGTCCAATGCCCGTCCCGTCCAATGCGTCGGCGCCGCTCGGCTGCCCCACCATTGCAGGTAACGGCGAAACCGCGGTGCTTGCAGGGCCCTCCACGCTTACCTTCGGATGCTCCGTCCCGCTTACTCCTACACTACCGCCGACCATTTGGATCGCCTGACAGTCGGTCTCCCTTGCACTGTCCGAAAGCACAGTATTAGAAGGCGCCTCCACGTGTGCCGTCGCTTCGTTTTGTACGCGGGCGAAAGAGATAGATGGATCGCTTCTGTCCTTCGCCTGCGCTTTAGGTGACGAATGCTTTGTCACCGAAGGCCGTCCGTTATCATTCAAAACAGCTGATTTTATAAGTGCATAATGTGGCACATAATTAAGCCCTATGGGTCCACTATCAAACTCAAAGCTATTCTGTAGGCGAGCACCCCGCTTTTTGTTTACATTCGATGTAAAATCATCGATGATCGATGCATTCTTCATATACTCAACCTCAGATTTGAGCTTATTAAAATCATCAGGCGACACTATTCTTTCTTCAAGAGCACACAGCTGATTTTTAAGGACCAAAATATCCCTCAAAAGGCGAGTCACATCAACGTGATCAAAGGTGACCGGTGGAAGTTTGTGTAGTTCTTTAGCTACGAAAACTGGGAAGACCTCCGCATCAACACTTTTCATCAGGCAAATAATGTCATCCAGATCTCTGGACATTTTTTTCTTTCCCTGCTTTCGACGAATAGGCAACTTTTTCACATTCGGCACCGATTGAGTGAGCAATGTTTTGGCCCTCGCAATTTCAGCATCCGAGAAAGACGTTGTGCACAGCTGATGAATACTTTCTTCGTCCATGAAGTCCATAACGTTGCTTAGAAACGCCAAAAGTTCATTTATTACGACATTACAGTTCGCACACTTCACTATATTCGAAGACATTCTTTCGCCTTCGCATATTATGAGTCACACACCGTATACAGAAACTTACGCGTCCGCGTTCAATGGCGCCTAGCGCGAGACTGACTGACTACTGACTACTGACTACTATATCTACTAAAATATAAAAGATAGAAACATGGTGTCGCGGACTTTTTTGTAGAACTATTAAAGGCGGACCAGGTTGCCATACATTGTTTTCAATTATATACAACTGTTAAGGCAGCGCATGCAAATAACTTTGTTGTAAGAGCATTTTTTCCGCCTGGCTATACAAAAATTAAGATAGTTCGTCTAATATGCATGATAAATTTATAATTTATAGCCTATAGCACTCACGAATAATGTAGCTTTCGACCAGTGAAAGAATTCATAAAATCGGTTTATTACTTCCGGAGATTACCCCCTACAAACAAACTTACAAACAAATTTTACCTCTTTATAATATTAGTATAGATAGATATATATCTCCTGCATAATATAGAAAATGAAGAAACCGATGTTCCGTTTATCGATAAAACTCTGCCAAAGGATGTCCCCATTAGTTCAGAAAGCAATGATAACAACGACAATGAAGGCGAATATGAATCTGATATCGAAAGTGATTCTTCGTATAAATCATTAACTGAAAACAACCAGAGATGTGATATGTCATTCTGGTCAGTGTCCTCAGAAGCACTGAAAGATATTCCGTTTGGTGTCCGAGTAGAGAGCGGCAAATTGATGTTAGGTTCTGCGCGTATAACGATCAGCGACGAGTATATCATCGTGGCTGGACGTAAATACCGAAATATGCCTGGTTTAAAACAATTGCTGCTAAAAAAGAACGTAGATATAAGCATGGTTACAGAGAGTGATATGAAACATTATAAGTCGTTGTTACTTGATACAAATGCACATCGACAAGACTATGAACCTAGTAAACCAATAAAAAGTAATAAAGGACAAAAATATTTGCAAATTATTAAGCCTCTGTTCCAACTACGAAGTACAATTTAGGAGCACCAATCGAAGGGAAAAGGACTACTACCTTTAACAAAAACGTGGAAGAAAAACGTAGATTTTGTATATTGGCACGATCCCAATGAACTGGTGGATAGATTAAAATTATTGATTGCATCTCGAGATGCTGGTAACATAGAATTAGATAATGAAATTATATCTATCATTGAAGAATTGCGTGAAAGTAAAGTTATAAATTAATAAATATTTTAAAATGTGTTTATTTTATTATTAGCCTCTCGATACAATACACCTTAAACATGAACGTAGACAAAGTCGGACACTACATTCACAAAAGAATGCGTTTTGCCGAGTTATTTGAGTTTAATGAGAATGCTTTGTTAAAATTAGAAAACGGAGATTTTGATTTAAAATTTTCAAGACTAAGAGGAATTAGATCTCCAGTAGAAGCAGACGATGCCGTGAACAAGGATTATGTAGATCGATTGAATGCTAACACATTAAAAGAATTAAATAATTTGACTGTGGACAAGGATTATGTAGATCGTTTGAATGCTAATATGTTGAAAGAATTTAATAGGTAATATGATTGGATCATTGCGCTCTCAAATCATAAAAGACACAAAGGGTACATACAGTAAAGGCTACTTTAAAAGCAAAGATACCTGAGGTTTTAACTCATTTGCAAGATAAGTTTTATAGTCAAAGTCAAAGTCAAAGTCAAATCATTTATTTCAATTAGGCCACTATAAGGCACTTTTGAACGTCATTACATGAAAAAAAAAATAGAATTGAATCTAGTTGCCCCTTCCAAAAGGTAGTTTTGTATGGAGAAGAATGGGCAAGAAACTCCATACGTACTCTTTTAAAATCAATGTTTTACAATATTATTATTTGTATACATAGTCATACGTAATTACATGTGAATACAATGTACCTTCTATATTTTAAACTACTGTATAATAACACACAAAAATAATTTATATTACAAATTAGGAATTCATGGTAAAAATATATTTAAAGTTACATCATGTTCACATGTTAACAAATATTGGAACTGTAGACAACCACTCTCAACATCTCAACCAACAATGAAACAGCGTGTGAGCCTGCGCAATCCCATAGTAAAAATCAAATAAAAAATAAAAATATAATAAAAATGTCAAAAGAAAAAAGGAAATATATACCTATATACCTATATACATTAACCAGCTTGATTTTGTCTAGAATGAATAGTAATTGTCCTATGGAGCAGGACCAGCATGTTTCCAAGCAGTCTTATCTTGAATATAATCCTCTAATTTATAATATGCTTGGTTGCAAAGTGTACTTTTAATATGTGTCTTAAATTTTCTTTCATTTAATTTTAATATATCAGAAGGTATTTTGTTGTAACATTTAACACAGTACCCCATAAAAGATGTATTTACTTTAGACAATCTAAAATAAGGTTGAGCTATTTTATCTTTATTTCTGGTATTAATATTATGTCTATCACATATTTTCTTAAAAAGTTTTAGATTTTTTCTCACATACATAATATTTTCATAAATAAATTGGCAAGGCACTGTCATAATATTAATCTTCTTAAATACTTCCCTAAGAGATTCGCGACGAGGTAGATTGTAAATGGCTCTGACAGCTCTCTTCTGTAAAATAAAAATGGTTTCAATGTCAGCAGCCCGACCCCACAATAAAATGCCATAAGACATAATGCTATGAAAGTAGCTGAAATAGACTAATCGCGCAGTCTCTACATCTGTCAACTGTCTTATCTTTCTAACAGCATACGCTGCTGAACTTAACCGTCCCGCAATAGATGTTATATGAGGTCCCCATTGTAATTTGTTGTCGAGCGTGATTCCTAGGAAAACCGTTTGATTAATAAATTCTAGTTTTTCTCCATTCAATATTATATCACATTCGCTACTTCTAACGTTTGGTAAACTGAATCTAATACATTTAGTTTTTTTTTCATTTAATACTAAATTATTAACTGTAAACCAATTTTGGACCTGAAGAATAGAGTTATTCACGTCGTCAAGATTTTGTGACCGCCTGTCTATTTTAAAAATCAATGAGGTGTCATCTGCAAATAACACCATCTTCGGTTCATTTTCCAGTAATTGAGGCAAATCATTTATATAAACTAGAAATAGAAATGGACCCAATATCGAACCTTGAGGAACGCCCATAGTCGTTTCAGACCCCAATGAGTTTACGCCGTTTACCTGAACTTTAGCCTGTCTACCTATCAGATATGACCTTAGTAAACCAAGAGATGTTTTACTAATCCCGTAGTACTCCAGCTTCAACAAAAGTGTCTCATGGTTAACGCAATCGAACGCCTTTGAGAGGTCGCAAAAGATTCCAACGGCATCTTGAGCTTCCTCCCAGGCGTTAAAAATGTTCTTTAGTAGGGTGACACCAGCGTCAGTTGTACAACGCCCTTTGGTGAAACCGTACTGTTGTTCATGAAAGATGGAATTTTTATTAAAGTGACGTAACATTTGATTGAGCATTAACTTTTCAAATACCTTACTGAGAACTGGGAGAATCGACACAGGCCTATAATTGTTGGGTTCCTTACTATCACCCGCTTTAAACAATGGTACGACTTTACTGTGTTTCATCAGATCGGGAAAGACTCCTTGGTCTACACTGGTGTTAAATATTAAGGCTAAATAGGGCGCAATGGTTTCGATAATAGACCCACTAAAGCAGAGGTAGATAAATTACTTCAAAATAAATCTCCATAATGGCAAAACAGCAAATTGTTAATGAACTACACAAAGCAGCAAGAAGAAATTTTCTTCGACGTCCCGTCATTCTAAAAGGGATCGATGACTTGTGGCCAGCTGATCTAATGGACATGCAAAACCTGAGAAAATGTAATAGAGGTCATAATTACATTCTAGTGGTGATTGACTGCTTCTCAAAGTACGCTTGGGCAGAGTCATTAACAAAACTCCAGAAACGTTTACTACGAGCTGACCGAGGTGTAAATAAGCTAGACGAAGCTTGCATGCATCACGAAATTGCCTATGCAAACCATACAGATTTACCCAATCGTCACAAAGCTGATTTAAAACTACTTAATATGGCTAAACAAAGACTTAAATCGAACGATGCAAGGAAAGGTGAAAAACTTAGTTCGTGGTTAGTGAGCAAAGTTATGAAAGACAAACTGAAATCTGATGCCGGCGTTAAAACGTTTAAAAGTTTCGTATCAAAAATAAGAGCGAAGATAAAGAAACTGAAACCAAAGGACAGTAAAACTTTAATTAACGCTGCTTATTCAGCAGCAATAAAAATATTTCCTAAAATTCAGAAAATTTGAGTACCACGAGTGATACCCTTACCGAAGACTGGAGGTATTCTACCCTTAATCCCGATTTTTGCGGGCTTATCAGCATTAGGAACTTTAGCTGGTCGTGCGGCTGGTATTGCAACAAAAACTACAAAATAAAAAATAACTTTTGCTTGGAAGTCGGCGGCTTTGGTTTTGTTTCCTGTTATGTAGGTATTGCCACCGACTTCCAAGCTAAAGTTATTTTTTATTTTGTAGTTTTTGAAGGCGGTCATATTTTTTTGTAAAAAAGCTTTTTATTTTTCACTTTTTAGTGCTTGTGTGTTAATGTTTGAAATCCTTACATAAAGCCCTTTCAAACAATATCTCACACGATATATTTAATTTAGGAAAGTGGTAGGAGTGGTGGAGGTTGACGTACCCCCTCCCCATTTCTTTCAGTCAGTCATCGACTACACGTATAAACAAAGCAATTTTTCTTGTTACGGCGGTTCTGCTGTGATTTTATAAGGAGTTCCGTTCCATATCTCCAAAGTTCATCATCAGATCATGACAATATTCCTATGGGACCTATTCGGAACCATACTCTTTCAAACAAAAAAAGAATCATCCAAATCGATTCATAATTGGCGGAGTAATCGTAGAACATATATACAAAAAAAAAAAAAAAAAAAAAGAAAACATACGCGTCGAATTGAGAACCTCCTCCTTTTTGAAGTCGGTTGAAAACTGTTAACGATTACAAAGCTGGTTAGCAAAATTTACTAGAAACACAACGACATAATAGGGCTATGGAGTCTTTAAAGTTAGGGCAGGGTTTATACATTAAGCCACATAAAAATGGAAAAGGTTTATTCGTGAAATCTTCAAAAAACTGAAAAATAAGCTACCTAATCGTCCTCTAACTAATGTAGACATCCAAACGTATGCACGCGACATCCCTCACTTTCGAGGAATGTACTACATGAGGGATCAATTACCAAGAACGCCAAATCCGATTGAATGTGGTATCGTTAACTTGGACGATTATAAGAACGAAGGGACGCATTGGGTAGCTTATGTAAAAGTAGGTAATTATTGTGAATATTTTGAAAGCTTTGGAGATTTGAAGCCTCCAATGGAATTAATACGATATTTTAAGAATTGTAATGTTTTTTTATAATTATACAAGACTAGCTGACCCGTGCCCACTTCGTTGGGCGGTAACCATTTTCTTGTGAGGAAATGATGAGTGTGGTTCGGTTGAACTGAGTGCTATGATTTATTTCCTGCCTAAAGACGCTGCGCACGTTCAGCGCTAGATTCCCGAGCACGGGCCTGCGATGTTCTCGCGCTCTGGCTAGCGAGCCTCTGCGAGCGCTCAGCGCTAGACTCCCTATCCCTTGTTGCAATGACATGCTGCCTTAAATCACTGAGACGCTGCGCACGTTCAGCGCTAGATTCCCGAGCACGGGCCTGCTATGTTCTCCAGCTTTGGTTAGCAAGCCGCTGTGAACGCTCGGAGATAGATTCCCCAGCGCGTGCTTGCGAAATATTTTCTCTATTCCTCGAGAGGCGCTGATGATTTTCAAGAGCAGACTTCCGTGCGGCGTATTCGAGCTGCTCTGGGATGTCTGACGGGAAAGTTGTGATTTCCTTTTAGGCATGATAAACAATCGCTGAAACTGTCCGATATACCAAAAACAGAAATACCATGGGTAAATGGATAAACGTCTTTTTACACTTGTGCACTGTGGGTACATTATACTCAAAAGTCATACGGCGCCCTTCGCGTCCAGTATAATAATTCATTCAGGGTGCTGATGGGGTTGCCCCGATACTGCAGCGCATCAGGGATGTTTGCTGAAGCTCGCGTAAACTGCTTTTTCGCGACGATGCGGAAGCTATGTGCATCCTTGGTCCGTAGGGTGCGGGGCAGTGCCAACAGCATCCTGTCTATGATAGCAAGTAGGTTGGATTGTGTTTTTATTAACCACTGCTGCAAGATTTCGGCTGAGCCTGTAACCTTGCAGTAGTCATCATCTGCCGTCATCTGCGTTGTTTATGTTTTTATGTCTGGTTTTTGTCTCTGTGATTGTTTTACTAACATAGTTTATAAGTATATATTGTTACTAACACTGTGAGTCTTGTTACTTGTAAATAAATGATGATTATTATTATTATATTATTTACTTTTGTATCTCGGGACCCTGAGGTCCCGGGACTTTGTAAGGCGTACGAGGGGCCGGAGCCAACTCGCAGAGGCCCCTTAGGTAGCTTTATATGAAATGTAATACCAACCGACGATTATTCCTGTCTGCACTAAGCAAGTGCACCCAAGGACAACCCCCGGTTGGTGCAGGACTATTACAGGACATGGAAACTAACAGTACTGGACTATGGGTATGGGTTGCTAAAGTGACTTGGTTACCTGAAACTATGAAGTGACTATGGCCCCTGCCGGACCTATGTTTTGTATACATGGATAAAATGGCAGGGGGTGACTTGCACACTCACTATATGGGCCCCCTAAAATAGTCGCTAGCACTAAGTGACGTAGCGACAAGGGGGCAACATATTTTGAGGTGCTAGGGGATGGAGAGGTATTCCACGGCTATCGGGACAATCCCGGAAGTACGGTCAAGATCCCTACCAGCGTCTTACTGGAATACTTTCTTCCCCTGAGCACGAATGCTCTCGCGGGTTTCCACTCTAACCGGCCAATTAAGGCAAGATAGAGGTGGGAGGTCTGTTCCTCGTCAGTGCTCACTCTAGCCGGCCAATGAAGGCAAGCCAGAGATGAGGTTCAAGTTCTTATTATTATTAATATAAAACGTCCGTACAAAGCATATTTTTATGTGGTTCGTGAATGGACGGCGGCATTTTGCGATTTAGTAATTTTAAATTATCTTCGAAACGATTTAACCAATTGACATACTGTTTTGGGCAAATCGTATCTCTATGATGTTCTTGTGATGATAATAATATTTTTTTCGATAAGGTTTAATATTTTGTTGTTTGAAAAATCGTCCAAAGGTCGAAAAATACTTTTTTTTAACACATAAAAGCTACTATATCTGCTAAAATATAAAAGATAGAAATATGGTGTCGCGGACTTTTTTGTAGAACTATTAAAGGCGGACCAGGTTGCCATACATTGTTTTCAATTATATACAACTGTTAAGGCAGCGCATGCAAGTAACTTTGTTGTAAGAGCATTTTTTCCGCCTGGCTATACAAAAATTAAGATAGTTCGTCTAATATGCATGATAAATTTATAATTTATAGCCTATAGCACTCACGAATAATGTAGCTTTCTACCAGTGAAAGAATTCATAAAATCGGTTCATTACTTCCGGAGATTACCCCCTACAAACAAACTTACAAACATACAAACTTACAAACAAATTTTACCTCTTTATAATATTAGTATAGATATCAGAAATTCAACACTGTAAATTGTGGACACTTATGTTTAGAATATCTGTGGACTTTTTGGAATAAAAACGTATAAAATTTATGATTTTCTTTTATTTCAATCATTTGCAAGATGTCACTCACATTATCGATAACTGGAAACTCGTCAACTTTATCTACTTACTATCCCAACACGTTGCAACTATATGAACAGTACGAGTGTGCCTTATTGCATTTCGCAACATTTAATTCGATTCCAAACATTGACAAAACGAATAATAAATTATATTATGGTTCTAACCAAGTTATTGAAATACCGGAGGGCACCTATGAATTGCAAGATATTAATGATTATTTAAAATCTGAAATGAAAGATGCCTCAATCAAACTACAATGCCATAACAATACTTTGAAAGCTGCTGTATATTGTACAAAGGACATAAATTTTAATAAAGAAGGTACTTTCAGGAATTTATTAGGGTTTAATAAACAGATCCTGAAAGCAAATAAATGGCATGAGTCACAGTTGCCAGTCAACATTTTACCTACAACTGTGATCAGGATCGAATGTGATATTGTAAGCGGCTCGTACACAAACGGAGAACCAAGTCACATTATCCACGAATTTGCACTCAACGTTCCCACAACTCCCGGATATAAGATTATAGAAATTCCGAAAAACGCGATATACTTTCCAATCAACCAAAACAACATTAACTGCATACATATCAGGCTGTTAGATATAAATAACCGCTTAATAAACTTGCGCGGTGAAGAAGTGCAGCTGTATTTGCATCTCAGAAGAAAAAAATGATCGACTACAATAAATATGTGCACAGCAAATCAAAAATATCAGTTCCACTCAAGCTTCCAACCATATAAGAGCTCGCCCTAAGAAGAAAATAAAATTAACTAAAGACAACAAGGCATTTCTCAAAGCGATCGGTTTGCTAAAATGAATATCTTAGACGTTTTATCCGCTCCGACTTGCGACAACACGGTTGAAGGAATCGATGCGTTACTGTCTAGACGATGTCGGCATTTTACCAAAGGTCAAAGGCGTCGACCTACTGTATGGTTTTTTATATTGTGGTAATACTGTGATAAAAATATCATGAATCCGAATACTATCATATTAGATGTTCAGGGGTTTAAAGACCTGTACAATAATTTTATAATAAAAGAAGTAGCTTTTGTGATTATACTCAAACATTTTTAATAAAACCACCATACTTGTTTAAATACTTAACAAGTGATGAAAAGAAGCAGGTTAAATGGTTGGAAAGAAATAGGGGAATTTATTGGAATGAAGGATATATTGACTACAGAGAATTTCGACGTATAATCGTTCCATATCTAGAAAATAAGGAAATCATTGTAAATGGTTTGGAGAAGGTGAAGGCATTGTGCGCTTAAAAATGTGCTTTGTATAAGGAAGTATTTAGAATGGACATAAAATGTATGTACTAATGTGTGCAATGTAGATTATTAGTTTTTAGGCTTTTTAAATAAAAATCAAAATAAGTTAAACATGTTTTTATTTTGCTAAACACTCCCCACACTTCTCCAAATAACTTAACACTACACGCAATTGAATAGAAATATCACTATAGCCTGTAAAACTTTGCGTGGCACTATTGACGCACCTGATCTGCATACTGCACTGGCTCGCTTTTTTGGCCCGGCTAATTACTGCCGCGGCAGAAAGCACAAGCTATTTGCTGTGCCTTCTTGTCGCACCGTTGCGCGCGCTAAGTCCCCAGTACCTCGCACTCTGTCTGTACTTAACGATCTCTTGGATTCTAATCCAACAAACGATCTGTTTGCGGATGAATGGACGAAGATTTTGTCGGTATGTCAGAAGTACTGTGAGGTGAATTTATGAAAGGGATGAAGTTATTTTGTTCTGTTTGTAAATGTATATTCGTGTTTTCTTTTTTATATTTTTACTTTTATCTGTCTTCAGTGTCTTTAATTATTTTAATTGGTTTATAACCGTTTTAATTAAAGTTAAATAATAAATAAATAAATAAATAAATAAATAACTAAATAAATAAATAAATCTTAATAAAATTATAAATATTAGTTTACACAAACGATTATTAAAAGTCAGTATCTATTAAAGATTTCGATATTTTCTTAATAAAGACTCAGTGTCGTCCATAACACTGTCGATAGCATCTTGAACAATTGTGCGTTTATAATAACGTTCTCACTGTCCACTAGGTATCACTGTCTATGGTTTGAGGATTGTTATTACATAGATCTACGACTGAAATTTTTATTAATTTAATCCCTCTTCGCTGTAGTCGACTCATCACGTAGGATTTGGTTGGTTTTAGCTTTTTCGACTTTTCCCTGCATCGTTGTTTTGGTTTTTTATCTTTCGTGACTGGTTTGCTGTGCTCGGGTTCGCTGCGAAACATCTCAGAGAATCCTTTGTAAGGATCCTGGGCATACTGGAACATGATCTCGAATTCAGACATCTGAAACAAAATATAAACACAATTATACCACTATTCCTTTAGTATAGCGCTCGAAAGCGTTATAATTGGCTTTTCCATCGAATCCACTATATTCCTTTATTATATTGATTATTAACACTACCGCGATCACAATTGTTAGTTACGAAAAAATATTTTACTCACCGACATGATTACTTTTGCTGAAAGTTAAAAAAATATATGAAACAGGTGTTCGCGATGAATAATATTTCGTTAATGATTGCAAAATAATTAAATACTGTGTAAAAATTAATTACATGTCATCTAAGCATTTGTGTATCCATGCTAAGGCCAATGAACTGCAACGTAGACAATAATTATACAATGAAGAATAGTGGCTTGTAAGCGTGTTACTTAATCGTAAACGTTAGTTAGTCAACCCGTATACTGTGTTTTATGTAAATAAAATATCTTATCTTATCTAAAAATCAACCTTACGATGCAAGGTATCTAGGAGCATAGTGCAACTGAAATGAAACAAGTCAATGGTTACAATAATTCCAATTTTATTTAATTTTTGTATAATAGTTATTAACATTTATTATTTTCTAAAACTAAACTTATTACATGAGTAGCCTTAGATAATTACGTAACACTAAACTTAAATTATGATCAGAGTAATTCATTCTTAAAAATAAACGCATGACCCCAGGCTCGAGTTGTTTGATCTACAGATATCGATCGTTTGTCATCATTTCTAGATAAAGCAACTTTGTTGACAGTACGAGTAAATATTTCGTGTTTTATCGATTTAAACATGTAATTTTTTCTCCGGATTACTCCGCCATTAAATATAATGGTTTCATAGTCTGATAAGTTTAAATCCCTGACCACGCTTGCTTTCACCCCTTTTGCTTTTTTAATAATATTATTAGGGGTTTTTATAGAGTAAAGTTTCGATCTCAAGCCAACAAAATCAGATATATATTTTCCTCCCATTTCATCTTTAAAGAGACCGGGTACCTTTTTATTTTTTAGCGGTATCTGTAAATCATTTGCGGCTTCATAGTTACTGCTGTCAAAATATTGTAAAAAATTATATTTCAAATCATGGTAAAAATCGTTAGTGTCTATTTTATAAACAAAGGAATCGGTATCTGTGTAACATAGCTGCACTCGATCTTTATAAAAAGGCTTTACAATGTCGTAATGAAAGTAATACATGTGTGCTTTTGAAATTTTCAACACAGTGAAACCTATGTAGATAGGCTTATCTAAAATAATTTAATCAGGTTTCATTTGTATTGCAACTAAGTTTTCAGATAAAATAGATGCACTGTGGAAATAGGGGTTGGCTATAAGTTTCTCAGCGGATATAAATTTATTAGTTCGATTGGACTGATCGCACCATTGATTAACTAAATGCACGGTTGCTCTATTTTCAGTATTTTCTAATGTCTTTCCAAAAACACTGTTATTTAATAACTTAAAAAAGTCTTGTTCGAAGGAACTTTTTGTTTTTGTCTTAATTGAGTATTTAACTCTATGTATTGTTTTAAATATGGAGCCTGTCTAAAAGTAATAGCTCTATGAATTTTACGTAAAATTAAACCGTGTTCCAAACATTTTTATAAATGAACGTAATGAATCACATAGTTGTACTTATTATACAAATTTGCTATGAGTTTCTTGGTTTTACCTCCCGGGGGTATACATTTTTCAGGACAAAATGGTAAGTCATTATGATGATTATGTAAATTTTCGGAATACAATAGATCGACATCTAATATGAAGCCCCATTTTGCGTTATCTTCTATAGCGGTAACATCAAAATTAGCTAATTCGTTATCACCTAAAAATCTGAAACTAGAGTATGGTTAATACTGACACATGCTAAAACCGTAAAGATTATTACAATCTAAGTATACTATCAAACTCTCAGGTTGTGATGGATTATATTCAGGCATGTACTTGTGATTAGCTCTAGCATGCCGATGGGAACACATGCACAAACCGCCGCGTATACCGCTTTGTATCATTCTGATGATAGCTAAGTCCGACACTAGCTCTAACTGAACGCCTGTTTTTAGCAACATCGCATCGAAAGATAAACTGGGTGCAGTAATGTAAAACGCGGGGTCAAGACTGTAATATTGTTTGCAGGTTTTCCGAAAATTTTGGAATATGTCTGTTAACAAAAGCACATCCGTTTTTAAGTATAGATCCGTATACTCGCCTAGGTTATTAATATTGAATTCAGCCCAAACAGCCTGCGCGTGATTATAATCTTCATCACGTGATTATTCTTAGACGGCAAAAATGTTTGATCGTAACATCCCCAAGTGGTCATGTAATCATATGAATAAACACCTTTTCTTCTCAATAAATTAAACTGTCTTTCTTTGGAAAAATGAGATCGTAGATTAACGAAATCTTCCACCTGCAATGTTTTAGCGAGCTTGTCTAAACTTGTTCCCAAAAAGTTGAAGGAATCTAGAAACCTTATACAAATGTACTCGTTATCAGCAATAGGAATAAATTTGGTAAATGCTACATATTTTTCTTTAGTCTTGGGGATTATTTTAATTGAACCTGGAATTTCACCTAACTTTTTTATAAATAAATGACAATCGTATCCGGATAAATTACATACATAACATCACGCCTGTAATTCCCGAAGGGTTAGGCAGAGGTGTACCCATTAGTACACCCACATTTCGCCAGTTATGTTTTTAGTCCCATGTAATAGGGAGCGAGCCTATCGCCATCAACCGGGCACAAATCCAGACTCCGAGGCTGCTACTGAGAAATTCCTGATGGAAAAACCCAATAACACTTTGCCCGACCTGGGAATTGAACCCAAAACCTCATGCACAGCAGTCGCGCTTGCGATGTTTCTGTTCCTGAGGTGCCTAGTCTAATAAAATTTTTGTTTTTCTGAAATATAAGGTATTAGGGTGATTGTCGGCTTCCCCTAAAGGGGAAGGGGCCGTGCCCCGCCTTCCGCACGGCCCTGTAGAGCTCGTCCCAGACTGGTCACTCTCCCACCATTAATACGAAATGAATTCCCATAAACCTACACTTCCTTGTCCCGACTGTGAAAGCTGGGGGACAAGGAGGGGACCAAGGATGTTAGTATGGGAATTCACAGTTAGATAGACATACATATTATAACATAATGCAATGTGATTGAAAAGACAAGAGGATATGCAAAAGTATAATATAAAATGTAAGGAGTGATGGCGGGATCGTTACACTTGCGCTTAATAAATTCATCATTTCGGACTACGTTAATTTATTCTTTACAACGTACTAAAGACCCACTTTAGTGACTTGCAACCATCTTTCAATGGCTGCCCAGTAGTACGTGTACGGCTAGACCTGAACGCATAGGTCCACTAGAGACACAGCTACGATTCTAGCGGAACACGTTCCCTAAGCTCTATCTACGTGTCTTTCACAATCCTAAGACAGAGGTCTGCGAAGTCCACTGCCATTGAGGAAGACAAGTTTCAATAAATCTCCTATTCGCGTACTAGTATGATTGTCCCTCTTACGACAGACTACGCCCTCTACACATACAATACAAAACTAGCACAAGTGTACCGTAGACTCAGTCTGTGGCAGAATTCATTGCGGTTGTGCTTGGTATACGCCGAAGTGGTTCATATCGCAGAGGCACACGAGTTTCAGGTAACCAAGTCACTTTAGCAACCCATACCCATAGTCCAGTACTGTTAGTTTCCATGTCCTGTAATAGTCCTGCACCAACCGGGTGTTGTCCTTGGGTGCACTTGCTTAGTGCATACAGGAATAATCGTCGGTTGGTATTACATTTCATATAAAGCTACCTAAGGGGCCTCTGCGAGTTGGCTCCGGCCCCTCGTACGCCTTACAAAGTCCCGGGACCTCAGGGTCCCGAGATACAAAAGTAAATAATATAATAATAATAATCATCATTTATTTACAAGTAACAAGACTCACAGTGTTAGTAACAATATATACTTATAAACTATGTTAGTAAAACAATCACAGAGACAAAAACCAGACATAAAAACATAAACAACGCAGATGACGGCAGATGATGACTACTGCAAGGTTACAGGCTCAGCCGAAATCTTGCAGCAGTGGTTAATAAAAACACAATCCAACCTACTTGCTATCATAGACAGGATGCTGTTGGCACTGCCCCGCACCCTACGGACCAAGGATGCACATAGCTTCCGCATCGTCGCGAAAAAGCAGTTTACGCGAGCTTCAGCAAACATCCCTGATGCGCTGCAGTATCGGGGCAACCCCATCAGCACCCTGAATGAATTATTATACTGGACGCGAAGGGCGCAGTATGACTTTTGAGTATAATGTACCCACAGTGCACAAGTGTAAAAAGACGTTTATCCATTTACCCATGGTATTTCTGTTTTTGGTATATCGGACAGTTTCAGCGATTGTTTATCATGCCTAAAAGGAAATCACAACTTTCCCGTCAGACATCCCAGAGCAGCTCGAATACGCCGCACGGAAGTCTGCTCTTGAAAATCATCAGCGCCTCTCGAGGAATAGAGAAAATATTTCGCAAGCACGCGCTGGGGAATCTATCTCCGAGCGTTCACAGCTGGGAATCGAACCCAAGAACTCATGCACAGCAGTCGCGCTTGCGACCACTAGACCAACGAGGCAGCACTAGACCGGATAAATTGTGAAAAAATATTGGAATAAATTTCGGTACTTTATGCTGTAAATTACAGTGTCGATGTGCTGAACCTCGATATAGACCTGTAATATGAGAATGATCTCTAACTTTATCGGTCAAGAGTAAATTGTCGCAAATATGACACTTAACGGCACGTTTCAAATCACGAGAATTTTCATCAGTGAATATCATAGGCTCGCTTTTGGATATAATTCTATGTATTTGTTTTACGTCCTCAGTAAGAAAATGTATAAATTTCGAAACACAATCATTACCCCGATAACTTCTATAGCCCTCAACGGTGACATTTTTATTTGATGACACGACATTGTAAGCGAACGCCGCTGGCACGTGGCGTTTTAAGTATGACGTGTTAGCGGTGTTGAATTCAGCGCCGGAAATTGGTTCAAGTAACGTTTCAAAGTATGTATGTAGAGCGCCAAAGCTTTTATTTATAGTCATACGAATACAGAAATACCGTGAAGAAATACGTTAAAGGTATATTTTTGTTGAAATATATTGAAGCCCCAAAATTGACAAGCTCGGACCCTTTGTCAACCCAAAAGTATTAAGGCTATGTTACTATGTCAAACAAAATATATAAATGTGAGTCAAAATTTATTTTACCTAAATTATCAAACCTGATGTACCATTTTATTTATTATTTTATGAAAATATTATTTTCAGCCTGAAATTATTGTAGCAAAAAGTTATTTTCTCCTTTTTAGTACATTTTTTTTTGTTAAATAAAAGCTTTTTTTAAAAATATTTTTTTTTAATTTATAATTGTATTTTCTACTTTTTAGTCTTTTGAAATCTATAATCTCGAAATAATAAAAAAGTGAAATAATATAATCAATGTTAGATCTAGTATTTCTTAACATTTTGAAGGCTTTTAAAATTAGTTAATATCCGTTTATGGCGCATATTTTGACGCTCACTAGGGAATCAAAACCTATAAGGGACTTTCCGTGGACCTATAATAATGAAATTTAGCAAGGAGCAATGCCATTTTGAACAAGTCAAGATAGAAATACGAAAACCGTTTTGTAGTTTTGCGATTATAAACTTATTTTTTATATGTCGTGTTAAATATTGTATGGTGGTACGGAACCCTTCGTGTACGAGTCCGACTCGGACTTGGGCGGCTTTTTTATTGTGTCTGTATATTTCTCATTCTGTCCATTTCTTTCAATGCATCGTTATTGCATGGTTTCTTTCCAGTCAGTTTTGAATTATCTAATTCCTCTATTCGAAGTCTTTCTAGGGATCTAACTCTACTAAGAGCGACTTAGGCTTGACCATTTGCGAATAACTTTGATCCAAGGTATACAACAGCGTAGTCCACAGTACTGCCTTGCATCTTATGTACTGTCGATGCCCATGATAGTATGACTGGCAACATTCTTCTTTCAGCGGTTCCGTAACTAAACTTTGCCGGGAACTGTACTGACTTTGGCTGTATTACATGAATGCCATCATCTCCAAAGTTTACACGTATCGATGGTATATCTTCTGCATACATTTGGTCTCGTCTAAAATTTGGCCAGACAATTTCAGCGATGAATCCTATTGCACCATTTACGAGTCCTTTGGATACATCGATATTAGACCGTAGCATTATTTTAGCTCCTTCAAATATTTCCAATTCTTTAGGTAGCCCTCCTGTCTTATTTATGTCGCTAGGTATGATCCGGTCTAATGTGATATTATCACTTTTTCGAGTGGCATCGACTATTTGATCTTGTGCTTTGATCTTGTAGATTCGTACTCCTTTTGATCTAAAGTATTCGAGTACCGCTTTGTTATGTGCAAATGCACATAACAAAGCGGTACTCGAACACTTGCTCATTCGTCGAGTGACTCATGCACATAGTGAAAAACATGGCCAGGACCCTCGGTTGGTGAACCCCCGCATGCCGCAGATGCTCCACACTAAGCCCGTCATGACCATGGCTACCCGTAAAATGTACAGACAACTCCTCCCCGCCATCTCCGGGCTCAGGCCCAATAAATGACGCTTTTTTTTTTTTTTTTTTTTTTGAGGTGGTAAAAATCATCAAATGACTCCTTCCGCCCTGGGTGGGGCGGAAGGGACTGTCAGACTTTTACTGACTAAAAAACCACCCTGTTCCTTCTGTTGCCCTTTACGTTCCGGGGCCACGGTATCCTTTTAAGACTTCCCGCAACCCCGGCAGGCGTTGGCCCCGTTGGGGGCCCCGTCCCTGTGCTGACAGCTCTTTGAGGCGCGCGCGAACAGAACGCGCCGTCGACCCGGGCTTGGTCCTTGATCGGACGGCGAGCTACCCATTACTCGCCGTCCGCAAGCCCGCGCCTACGGTGGCCGGATGTCGCCTCGCGACGTCCGACGCCCTGGGCGTCTCCCGCGGCGGCTGGGGCGTGAGGTGGTTCTTTCCCTCACGCGGCCCGCCTCCTTCTTCGCTAGCATTACTGCTTTGCAGAAGGAGGTGACTGCATCCCATTCCCTCTCGCCCCGGAGCATGGCCTGAACCAGGTCCGGACGCGAGAGGTCGCCGCCGCCTATCGCCTCCGTGAGGACACGGCGGTGCTCTGCCCAAGCGGGGCAGTCCTGCACCGTATGCTCCACCGTGTCCTCCGGGCGACAGTGGTGACACCCGGGCGTTTCCTCTCGCCCTATCCGACACAGGAACCTCCCGAAACTACCGTGTCCGGTGAGGACCTGCGTCAGGCGGTAGGTGAGGACGCCGTAGCGCCTCTCCAGCCACTCCTCAAAGAGGGGTCTTACCGCCGCGATTGCGGCGTGCCCGGACTTGGGTTGCGATAGTCGCATCTCCCATTCCGCCATGAGATCGCACCGGAGCTCGCCCCGCAGTGCCGCGATTTGCCGCGGCAGCAGGGTTTCGCCCCGACGCTGCGCGTCCACACGCCACTCGTAGACGCGCTGGAGGACTGTTGCCTCCAAATCCCACGGCGGCAATCCGGCAAGGAGGCTTGCCGCTTCGCCGGAGACCGTACGGTATCCCCGGATTATCCGGATGACCATGACCCTCTGGCATGCCACCAACTTGGCTGGTGGCCGCCGCCTGATGGTAGGGGCCCACACAGGGGGGGCCCCTGTAGAGGGCCATGGACCGCACGACTCCGGCGTGAAGCCTCCGGCAGGAGGCGCCTGGTCCCCCGAGGTTGGGCAGGAGCCGCCAAAAAGCGGCCCCAGCCCTGTCCAATCGAGGAGCCAGACGTCGGAAGTGCTCCTTGAAGCTCCAGCGGCTGTCGAGGACGAGACCCAGATACTTCATCGTCGCCTCGACGCCGATGTGAACCCCTCCCACCGTTACTTGGGAACCCGACGGTGGCGCGTTCCGAAGACCATGAAGACACATGGCCTCGGATTTGTGCAATGCCACCTCGAGTCCCAATTGCCGGATCCTTTCTACGACTGTCGCAACCCCTCGCGTCGCTAAGTCGGCCGCCGCCTGGTGCGACTCTTCCTGTGCCAGGACGAGCGTGTCGTCAGCGTAGCAGACCACGCTGACGCTGTCAGGGAGGTCAGCGCGCAGCACCCAGTCGTATCCGATGTCCCACAGAAGCGGTCCCAGGACCGATTCCTGTGGAACACCGCACGACATCTCTCGCCGGTTCCACTCTCCCCGTTGGCCGGGGTAGATTACGGCTTTATCCGTCAGATAGTCCTCGACCACACGACGGAGGTAGGTCGGCATCCGGTGATACCGGAGTGCCTCCCTGATGCAACTCCAGGGCAGGGTGTTGAAGGCATTGGCGATGTCGAGAGACACCGCCAAGACGACCCTGCCCCGGGATACTGCTTCCCCCGTTGTGAGGGCCCTCACGCGCATGATGGCGTCCACCGTGGAGCGCCCCCTGCGGAAGCCGAACTGGCTCTCCGCAAGGTCCGGCCCGGATCTCCCCAGGTGTCCGACGAGGCGGTTTGCAATTACTCTTTCAAAGAGCTTGCCCACCTCGTCGAGCAACACGATGGGCCGGTATGCGGACGGTGAGTCCGCAGGGCGCCCTGGCTTCTTGATGAGGACCAGTTTCCCCGTCTTCCAACGAAGCGGAAACCGGCCCCTCTCCAAACATGCGCTTAAGAGTCCCACCAGTCGAGGACCGAGAGCCCCCGAGGCCAGGACCCAAGCTTTCCCAGGTAAGCCGTCGGGTCCCGGGGCGGTATTCTTGGCCTTCAGCCGTTGTACCGCCACTCTCAGATCTACCTCGGCCACCTCCGGAGCATTGTAGTCGCCGTCGTCGCCGTGGTCCGCGTTTTCGTCTGACACCGCCAAGGGCGGAGCCATGGGCGGGGGGGTATGTTCCCCCCGAGAAGGGAACAGGGCGCTCACGACGCCCTCCACGAGTTGGGGCCGGAGACTCTGCGCCAACGGGGGGGCCCAGGGGCGGAACTTTTCCCGCACCCATTAGTACGGGCGCCCTCATGGGTCCTTGTCCAGAGACTCCAGCATCTCCCTGCGGGATAGATCTCTAGCCCGCAGCATCCCATCTCGGAGGGCGGTCTTCGCCGCCCTGTACCCTTCGTACAGCTCCGCCTCAATGGCTGCCGCATTCGGAGGTCGGATGCGGCACCGGCGGTGCCTGGCGTACAGGCGTCGCGCGTCAACGCACGCCTCGCGTAGCGCCGTTATCTCGCGCGACCACCAGTACACCTGACGCCGGGCGCTTCCTGGCCGGGCCCGGGGCATTGCCATGTCGCAGATCACAGACATGGCCTCCTGGAACCACTCCGCCTCGTCGTTGACGTCGACAGGCCTGTCTGGTGATGACACCCAGGCTTGCACGTTCGAGGCTTCCAGGAAGAGCTCCCGGTCCAGCTGCTTCAGCGCCCATCGCGGACCACTCGGGGTCTGTCGGACCGGCGCATATGGGGTCTGGGCGGAGACGTCGAACCGGATGTACCGGTGGTCGGAATACGTCTCCACCCCCTCCTCTACGCGCCAGACAACGACACGCGGCGACAGAGCGGGGCTGGCGAACGAGATGTCCACCACTGACTCGCCCCGCATCCGCACACACGTGGGGACAGAACCCCGGTTCAGGATGACCAGGCCTGTCTCCAGAGCCCAGTCCTCCACCATCCTGCCCCGCGCGTGGTCCGTGTACCGGGAACCTCAAGCCACGTTCTTGGCATTGAAGTCCCCGAGGACCAACACGGGGAGGGAACCGAACCCGGCGACGACGACTCCTAGCTCCCTAAGGGAGACGTGGAACTCGGCGAGAGTTCGGTTCGGGAAGAAGTAAACACCTACCACGGCGATCTCCCCGAACCGTGCTGCCACACAACCCCGTCCTCTCTTGACGCTCTCGAGAGACGGAGTACCGACGGCGGCCGACGCGATTATGACCACCGAGCCGTCGAGGTCCGTCACCCAGTCATCCCTGGGTGGGACAAAGTACGGTTTGGCGACCACCATAGATGCGTTGCTGGTATCAATCTCTCAGGCTGATCAAATACTTGATTACCTCTGACTGGTGGTAATTGTAGCAAATCACCGAAGAGCAGGACATTAATGCCACCAAATACTTCTTCATTATTCTTCATCTGCTTTAGCCTGGAATCTATCATACATAGCATTTCGTATGGGACCATTAATATTTCGTCTATGAAGAGGAACAGAGTATCTTTCCACTGCAGCCGTAATATTCTCAGGTATGCTCCACTTAGCATTGGCATCTGTACTAGTCGGCCATCCTTCTGAACTGGTAGTTTCAGTGTGCTGTGTAATGTTGAGCCCTGAACAAGACGGGCCGCTACTCCAGTCAATGCACAAACTTTGACTACTGGCTTACCGTAGCATCGATTGCACTGTTCTTTGAGCAATTTGAAGTGGAAAGTCTTTCCAGTTCCAGCGTTGCCGGTTATAAACTTTCTTAGGCGTTCAGTGTTGCCATTTTGTTGCTCCCGGATGCTACGAGTTACATCTATGAAGATCTCTTTTTGTCCAGCATTCATTGCTCTCTGTGCTGTATGGAAATGATTATCATGCATTGGTTGCTCGGGAATTTCTTCCTCATCTATTTCATCTAAGGCTCTTGATCCAGAATCTCGAATGCATGTGCTTGGTTGAAAGCCATCTCTAATTGTCGATCACGTTCTCGATACAAATCTATATGTTCACTCAGTTGTCTTAGCCGTTGTTCATTTGCTAAAAATGCTTCGCGTGCTGTATGAAATTCTCCAAGCAGCTCACTTTCATCGCGATATGGCATATATTGAACTAGCAAGCTATAGTAGTAATTTTCTGGATCAGACGCTGCCACGAAGTATGGTACTCGTACCACTGCTGGAACTCTTCGTATTATCATTTGAGTGTTGTCATTAAGTGTTATCAGTCGGTTTCTTTGTGCTGGCTCCGTTCCATCTACATACTGATCAACACTCTCTTCATCTTCGTCTTGTCTCTTGCGATAGTACGGTTCGAACAGCATTGCAAACTCATGTAAACTCATGTTGTTGAAGTCATAATCTGTATGTACAGCTGGTCGTTTCACATATCTTTCAAAGATGTTATCCAGAATCCTGTAGCTCTACCTGATTGGTCAAACTTCAGTACCTTATATCTTTGTTCAGGCTTTCGGGTATTGACAAAGGTACATTTCCTTGTGCTGTCTCTAAAATTCAGATGACACAATCTGAAGGCGCTCTCACATGCTGAAACTTGTCGTTCTTTCATGATCCGCATGCATATTCTGAAGAGTTTTCTGGATATGTTCGTTTCCTCACGCTGTATTTGTCGGATTGCTTGTGCTACGCTGGAGTCAAGCTGTGTGGGCTCAGATTTCGATATATACTTGGCAACATAGTATGGTATAGTTTCATTTGAGCCACATGGTTGTATGTCCATATTTCCTTTCCATAACCTTAGGAGAGTCGGGTTGTAGTTATTCACCCACTTATCTTCCTTGCGACGCTTCAGTAAGCATATTCTACCTCCGTTGCGTATGAATTTGTCTGACGAATGTGCAATCAAACGTGTCTCAGTGCACTCTTGTCGAGGAAATGTAAAGCGCGTGTGGCGATGTATCTGACTCTTTCTGACAATTTCATAGAGTTCTGGATTTTCTTCTTCCGATGGCAATTGGCAGGAGCATACTTCATCTAGTAATTGAATTCCTTCTTCTGTTTCAAATGATGGGTAGTTTTCAATCCACACAACCATGTGTAGGTGTGGGCTTCCACGATTTTTAAATTCAATTCGCCACCAGTAATCCTTAACTCGACCTCGAAATACTTCATGGTTATTTGTAACAAATCTAATTAGAGCGTTGATTCGAACCATGAAGTGTCGGCTCACTACCACCGGATACCGCTCAACTAATTGTTGTGTAGCTTTCATATCAAGTCCAGTTGGATCCTCGTCAGGTCTTCCATCGGCAATCAAGTGGGCCTTTCTCATATCCAGCCAGTTTAGATAATTACTGCTGAGTGTTAGAAAGTATGTTGGGGGTCCTAGACATCTTATTTGTGCGATCAATTCATTCAACGCTGATCCCCAATATGCAGCAGATCCTCTTAAGTTCTTAAGATGGAGGTGAACATCTTCAACTTTTCCGTCTTGGCCTTGTTGGTCTTTCCACATGTGGAGATTGTTACCTTCACTCGATGATATTCAAATGTGGATAATGCGTAGAAGAGGTAGTCATTCCGTTGAAATCTTGAGTCGCTGCCTAGAATTCGGTATTGGAAGTAATCCAATGGTGTGATTTTAATTGATCTGGTTTGTTCCTTCAATCCATTGATACCATGCGGGAACAAATAGTACCATGCAAACTCTTCTGCCTTCAGTTCGTGAGCTTCATTGACTATATTGTCGTTTGTCTTACGGACAATCTCGTTCATATTTTCAGAAACTGTCACTTCTTCCTTAACATCTGGCTGTCTGAAATCTATCGGAGCCATCAGTGACGTTTGTACTGGAATATATTCTTCTTGTTGTAAGACGTCTAGTGGTTGAGTATTTGCTTCCTGTAGCTGCATCGCTTCTTCATTCTCTGTTAGCGGGCATTCATCTATACAGCTTTCTTTCTCATGGACCTCAATATAGTTCAGTGTGTATTGTTCATTACGAGTTCCAGTTGCTCGCTTGCAGATGCGTACTAGTTCTTCTGTTGTATCGCATTCAATCACACATGCTCTGCCATTTGCTGACGCAGTTGAACCTTTAGGACCACAAGAGTGGGAGTCCGTAAAGTAATACTTTTCACGATAGTTCATGACTCCCAGTGATTTAGATGCAGCTATCAAGATACCAGCTTTATGGATTGTGAACAGTCTTTGCAAAGCCTCTCTTAGTGTCAAACCGATATTGTTGTTGTTATTGGCAGAATCTTGAAGACTTCCATAGAGGAATGGTTCATCGTCATATTCTATGCTGAATGCTTTATCGTACATGATAAAGTCTCTCTTTATGACATCGAAATTGCGTACCTCCAAATATCCATCTTCGTTGACGGGATATGCGTCATTGTTCCGTTCAGTTAGCGCTCTTATTGCGAAGAACATTCTATCGCCCTCAATCAAGTTTGTATTTAGTGTGCTTGTAGACCAAGTGTGAGGTAGTCTAATGGAAGCTCTCACGATGTTAGCTAGCACCATTGCACAGCATTGAACTCCAGCGTACTCTGGTGTGAAAATCAAGTCATTTCCTTGATGCCAAGTAGCTCGCACAATTCTGGAGACTTCGTTGATTGGCATGTAAGCATTTACTTCTTGTAGTTCTTGCTGAACTGGCTCAGTAACTCGAATTATATCTCGCTCATCGATTCTTGCGTTATTATCAATTGTGACATCTTTATACAGCGGGTTGTTGGCAACAAGCCATTGCAATGCTGCAAATACTCTATTACGTGATATTGAGAACTCTCGGGTGATATTGAGGTTCTCAAGGTGTTCTGTAACGATGACTATTCCCGTGTTGTCCGTTGATCTTGGGAGCATTATTGGCAGCTTCTAACTAACTTCAAAAATGTCCTGAGTGAAGAGTACCGCTTGTCCTCGGAAACCATACTGTCCAAAGAGTCCATTGAACTTGAAAATCTTCATGAAGGGTATGATTCTCGTTAGTAAACGCTGTTCTGGTTGTGTCAATAGTTGAATCTCAACAGGAATTGGGCCAGAATCTAAGTGGTTCCAGTATGCTTTTGGTGGTGGTACCATCTTCTGACTAGTTACATGTTTGTTGCAGCGATAACATAAAAGCAGTTCACGTTTTTGAATCAATTCTGAAGGCAAGTATGGCGCTTCAGCTACGTTGACTCGATAATTTGTAACTTGGTTCGGGTAGCATCGCTTTGTACAAATTTCGCATATCTTATCGCAGAATGTCTGGATGGTGTTTTCAAATGTTGCCACATCAGCACTTACTGCGCTTCTTAATTCTGCATTGCGTTTTCTCATACGATCTAAACGAATTTGCCGCTGCTCTAGGGTCTCAGCAGTTCTAGCTTCTGCATTGCGTTGTCTCATACGATCTAAACGAATTTGCCGCTGCTCTGGGATCTCAGCAGTTCTAGCTTCTGCATTGCGTTGTCTCATACGATCTAAACGAATTTGCCGCTGCTCTGGGGTCTCAGCAGTTCTAGCTTCTGCATTGCGTTGCCTCATGCGATCTAATCGACCCCGACGTTGTTCGGGTGTCTCAGAAGCTCTCATTTTCGCCTTATTCTGTCCTTCGCGTTCTAATCTTAAATGCCTAGCTTCTTCGTCTTCATTCGCTTGACTTTGCATACGTTTATTTCTCTCCTTTTCCAAACGTCGTTTCCTTTGTGTCGCTGTCTCAGTTGGTTTACTGGTTTTTTGTTTGTTTTTTGATATTGTTTTTTTTTGTTTGTTTTTTGAGATTGATGTCTTCATTTTTGGTCCCACGAGTGTCGGACAAAGAACGGTCTGCCTCCCCAGAGATCCGTATAGAGAGGTAAGGGTAGTTACAACAGGAGGGCCCCCGGTATCCTGAGGTTGTACGTTAGCGGCATGACATTTTTTAGCACCCCCATATCATTCAGCTCTCGGCACGTACTCACCTTAGCATTGGGTGCTTGTATGTCAGCGTTATAACATCTTTCGACACCCTCATGCCATTCAGCTGTCGGCACTTACTCACCTTAGCATTGGTTTTTTATTTAGCTATGGTCACATTCCAGTTCCATGTCATAATAATATTGCATTGTCATATAAGACGTCTGCCATTTTGGATTTAGAATGATGTGACTTTTCTAATTGTTGTTTCAAATAGAAAACCCTTTTGTTTGATACCCATATCGTACGAGTTACTATTGATATTATAAATTGCCATTTTGTGACGTCCGCCATATTGTTAACCGTTGAGGAGTTCCCTCGTCTGAAGCCAATCCTGGCAGCAGCATCACGTCATGCATATCATAATCATGCATTGTCATTGGGACTGGACCAGTATGTAGAATTTCATGTTCCTACTGTTAACCGTTGAGGAGTTCCCTCGTCTGAAGCCAATCCTAGCAGCAGCATCACGCCATGCATATTATAATCATGCATTGTCAATGGGACTGGACCAGTATGTAAAATTTCATGTCCCTACTATTAACCGTTGAGGAGTTCCCTCGTCTGGAGCCAATCCTGGCAGCAGCATCACGTCAAGCTTATCATAACCATGCATTGTCATCAAAACCAAACGTGTGTGCCAAATTTCAGCTCGATAGCTTTAGTAGAAGTGGATGAAATATTGATTGCAAAATTTCAGGACATACAAACGAACATACAGGTGAAGTTAAATAAAAGGTTTTAAAAATGTGCAATTTTATATGGTTTTTCATTTATTCATTCATTAAATTATTAATGTCTATTCCAAACATCTGATCTTAGTTTTACCTATTAATAATCCAATATCAAGGTTGTATGTACCTTCCTATTTCACCAGTTATTCAAGTTGTTTTAAAATAGAGTTGTTGCCTTATTCACACGACCTGGGAATCGAACCCAGGAACTCACAATTGGCATTTGCTCGCACCGGACTCCTACACTAAGACAATCTCGTGTTCATGTGAGTGTCCTCAGTGTCGCCTTTACCGACACGTGTCAAGACAAACAAACGCGATTAGCCGCCGCGACTCGCGACAAATAAACACTTACGACACAAAGACGCGATGTGTCGCTCTCTTGTTTTACATAATCTCACGTCTCTTCGAGACACGCACACGATTTTTTAGGTATCTATGCATAAGATGCGATAAATTATTTGTTGAAAAAAACTGTATATTGTAAAGCTGGTGTGTGTTGCAGCACCTATGTATAAGCTTAAGCTAGTCATTGAAAGCAGTTTTTCTAAAACAAACGATATCAAATATCCTATTGTTTTTGACTGCGGGAAAACACACACGTTGTGCATAACATAACATCACGCCTGTAATCCCCGAAGGGTTAGGCAGAGGTGTACCATTAGTACACCCACATTTCGTCAGTTATGTTTTAAGTCCCCTGTAATAGGGGGCGAGCCTATTGCCATCAACCGGGCACAAATCCAGACTCCGAGGCTGCTACTTAGAAATTCCTGATGGAAAAACCCAATAACACTTTGCCCGACTTGGGAATTGAACCCAAGACCTCATGCACAGCAGTCGCGCTTGCGACCACTAGACCAACGAGGCAGGCACACGTTGTGTTCCGACTAAAAACGCAAGTGCGGCGCACACACACCGTATGTGTATTTCTATGGCGAACACGCGAACAGTGGTATCTAGCCGCACCTGCGTTTGGCATAGCGAATGTTCTTCTGCAGTCAAAGGGTTGTAGATAGAGTTTATAGAAGATACAATAGAAGCTATTAAGAAGCTATTTATTAAATTTATAGCAATTAAAAATTTAACTTTACAGTTAATTGAACATTAATCGGGATTTCCGGGTTCAAATAAAATGTTTAGAGAAGTCATGTGTTGGACTTATTTGTTTGTGGTCTCAAATATCCAGTCTTATCAAGAGGTATCGTATTACCCAGTTACTGGGTTGTGGAAGTCGGATAAGCAATCGCTCCATGTAAAACACTGGTATTTAGCTGCATCCGATTAGACTGGAAGCCGACCCCGACATAGTTGGGAAAAGGCTAAGCAGATTGATTATTTTTAATTTATTATAAGCATTTTATCGGATGTATATTGAACTGTTAATGCTGGATAGCAGGTTTTGCTGCACATGAGAATCGTGGGTTGGCTCTCTTTAGCACAACTAAGCTTAATTGTAAGTATATAATTGGATGCTGCATTTGTCCAGCAGTGGGGTAGTAAATAAAACCACAGAGATCAATAAATAATACAAGTATATAGTAATTGTACAGAATTAGTCGCATTTTCACGATACATTACGATAAGTAGCCGATGTACATCTCTTGCGTCGAACACTTCAATACATAATATACATACCTACTTACTATACAGCCACATCTATGTGTTAGGTATGTAAGTAAGTACTTACTCAGTACGTGGCCGACGCTCATGGCACTTCGGACTGCAGAGCGTACAGTCCTACACAGAATTAAGATTCCACTTTGCTCAATATGTCGGTGAACACTTAATTCTGTCACGTATAGATTGTTTACAGTTTTAATGTATTCATTGATAATGAACTTTAAAACTAACACGAACAAAGTTGACAATTGTGCAAGGTATAATTCCGAGGGGCATTTATAATCTTGTACGCAACTAAGCAATTTCCAACTTTATTTCTTTAGCTGCTTAGTTTATTATCAATTAATCAATAAAAACTGTTCGAGCGTATCGCAGCTCTGTGCTGAGCAACGCTCTACAAAGCCAAACCACGTAGGTACTACATAAGTAGTACATAGATGCAGAATTTTCGTAAAAAAAATAGTAATAAAATAAAATCCAGTCTCTTGCGGGTGAGGACTGAGGTGTAGAATGCGCGGGCGTGTCAAAGTCAAAGTCAAAGTCAAAAGTCAAAACATTTATTTCAATTAGACCATTTACAGGCACTTTTGAATTGTCAAAGAGTCGGTCAGTTAGTCCGAAAGTTGAAGCTAGTTGCTCGTTCCAAAACGGAGGTAGGCCTCTATGGAGAAGAACGAGCAAGAAACTCCACGGCACTCTTTTAAAAGAGTGCCGTGGAGTTTCTTGCTCGTTCTTCTAGATTTTGTAATAACCTAATTTAAATTAGGTTATTACAAAATCTTGGTTACATTATTCTTGTCGATTCTATTTGTGATCACAATGAAGATGAATATAAAATAGTAGTAAAATAAAATATAAAGAAATTAAAGCAATAGCAGTTAAGAGATGACCAATCCCAACTGACAGCACTCGTTCACGAGTATGACGCATGGATCAGCACCACCTAGCTCAACCATTATGGAGGGAGCCAAATGATCCAACACACGCGCCACCATCAGCGAGATATTTGAGTGAGCATGACAAGCTCTCAACTGCCATGCTTATTAAGTCAAAACACATAGTAACTTAATAAATAAAAAATGCTCCATGGTACTCACATTTACAAAATTGAAATAAATGATATTAAATTATACAATACTAACACTTTCAGTGTACTTATTCGTTGGATGACTGTGATATGTAAAAATAAAATAAAATGTAATCGTACTGATAACAGTAAAAGTTATTCAGGTCGACATAAAAAAAAGGGTAAGAAACATCATTCTCTTAAAAAACAATCCTATTTAGTGAGCCCGAGTGGCTGTGGAGCAGGACTAGCATTTAGCCAAGCATTTTTGTCCGTGATATAATCATCTAACTTATAATATGCTTGATTACATAGTGTGCGTTTTATGCATGTCTTAAATTTTCTCTCATTTAGTTGGAGAATATCGACTGGTATTTTATTATAGCATTTTACACAGTACCCCATAAAAGAAGTGCTTACTTTCGACAATCTGAAACTTGGTTGATCTAATTTGTTCCTATTTCTAGTATTAAAATCATGTCTATCACTAATTTTCTTAAAAAGATGAAGATTTTTTCGAACATGCATAATGTTTTCATATATATATTAACAAGGTACCGTCATGATGTTATTTTTTTTAAACAATTCTCTTAGAGACTCGCGTCTGCCAAGATTATAGATGGCTCTGACAGCCCTCTTTTGCAGAACAAAGATAGAATTTATATCTGCAGCTCGTCCCCAAAGCAAAATACCATAAGACATGATGATATGAAAATAACTAAAATAAACTAGTCTCGCGGTATCCACGTCTGTTAATTGTCTAATTTTTCTGACAGCGTAAGCGGCTGAACTTAACCGCCCTGCTAGAGATGATAAGTGGGGACTCCACTGCAGCTTTGAATCGAGCGTAATCCCTAGAAAAACTGTCTTCTCAACGAATTCTAGCATGTCCTTGTTCAATATAACGTTACATTTACTCCCTCTAACATTAGGTAAAGCGAATCTTATACATTTCGTTTTTTTCTCATTTAACACTAAATTATTAACAGTAAACCAATTGTGAACCTTAAGCATAGCGTTATTTACGTCGTCAAGGTGCTGTGCTTGTCTATTTACTCTAAAAATGAGTGAAGTATCATCAGCAAATAACACCATTTGTGGTTGGTTTTCTAGTAAATGAGGTAAATCGTTTATATATACTAAAAAGAGGAACGGACCCAATATTGAACCCTGCGGAACGCCCATCTTTACTTTTAAGCTTGATGAATTTACACCGTTTATTTGACCTTGCTGTAGTCTATCATTCAAATATGATTTTACTAAGTTAAGTGCTAGATCACCGAGACCGTAATGCTCAAGCTTTAGGAGCAGTGTTTCGTGATTCACGCAATCGAACGCTTTAGAGAGGTCGCAGAAAATGCCAACAGCATCCTGTGAGTCCTCCCATGCATTAAAGATGTGCTTAATTAAAGTAACACCGGCGTCAGTAGTACAACGTCCTCTGGTGAAACCATATTGTTGATCGTGTAGGATGTTGTTACAGTTAAAATGATTGAGCATTTGATTGAGCATCACTTTTTCAAACACCTTGCTGAAAACCGGCAAAACCGAAACAGGTCTGTAATTATTGGTGTCCTTGCTATCTCCGGATTTGAAGAGCGGTATAACTTTGCTGTATTTCATTAAATCCGGGAATATCTCTTGGTCTACGCACAGATTAAATATTAAAGCTAAATAGGGTGCTATTGTCTCAATAATAGATTTACAGACATTAGTAGACATGCCCCACAGATCTTCGGTAGCCTTGATCTTAAGCTGTTTAAAAGCCTTTAAAACGACCACAGGGTTAATGTGTTTAAATTTAAATTCATTAGGACAGGCTGTAACATTCACTCTTAGTAAGTCAATAGCAAGTGAGGGTGAGGAATCTAAGATTTCAGTAGTTTTAATTGGAATACTAGTAAAGAATTCTGCAAATTCCTGAGCAACATCGATATTACTGCTTATGACACCTTGGGCAGTCTCAAGAGTGTAATCAGTATTATGTCGTTTGTTCCTATTTGTTTCGTTATTGATGATTTTCCAAACTGTTTTTATTTTATTTTCTGCCGATTTAACTTTGTTGCTAATGCACAAGGATTTAGCTGCTTTACACGCATTTTTAAAAATTTTTGAATAGGTTGCAACATGCTTATTAAAAGTTTCAGTATTTATGTAAGGCTTAAGGCCATACAGCTCAAAAAGTCTATCCCTGCTTTTCCTAATACCTTTAGTCGCCCAGTCGCTAAATAAAAACTTAGGGCAAATAGTTTTGGATTTTTTCTTAAAAATATTATTAAACTCTGTATGCACTACTGAACAGAATTCTTCATACAAAATATTACCATTATTCATATTAAAACCCTGGACACATAATTTACTAATTAAAATGTTATTAAATTTATTTAAATTACCAGATGTTATTGGTCTCGATTGTATCTGCACTTTTTGTAATGGTGTGTTGCACTCGAAAGTGACGGTTAGTCCGCTGTGATCCGAAGGAAGATAATTTACTATGCCTTTATCTAAGTAGTCGCAGCAACAAAAAACATTATCAATACATGTAGCAGTAGTTGACGTTATTCGTGTAGGTTCAAGAAACACATTTGACAAATTGAATGATTTAAAGAGACTAATAAATCTACTGCTATTTGAGTTATTTTCTAAAATATTAATATTAAAATCACCACAGATTATTACTGATTTATTACCAGTTGCAAGTTTAGTCAAAACATCTTCCATTATAGTCTCAAATATAGAATAATTCTGATAATTTGGGGGTCTGTAAACGCACACTATAACATGCTTATCTAGCTCAACACTGGACAATTCAATAATATGCTCTATTGATAAGTCAACTATGTCTTTACGGGGCTTACATTTTACATTATTTTTAATTAAGATTAGTGAACCACCACGCAGCATGGATTTCCGGTTAAAACAACTGCCTACACTATAGTTCTCAAAGTTAATTAACATTTCATAATCTTTTAACCAATGTTCAGTTAAACAAATAATGTCGAACATTGTTTTTTCTAAAAAAAGTTCAATTTCTAATTGTTTGGAAGAAAAACCTTGAATATTCTGATGAAACAATTTTAAGGAATGATGCTTAACCCCCTTTTTACAATTTAATAATTGATTGCTAGAAGATACCTTGTTGTTGATAAGTTTAACTAAATTATTACTGGTACCTTCTGTTGTCTTACTTGCTAGTTTAAATTATTATTTGTGTTTACCACCTTTACATTAGTAATATTACTAAATAATGAGGTGCTCCTTGATGATGACTTCGACATACTAATTATGTCTGAGTTAATATTAAAAGCTAATAGCCAAGCTATCTGACGTCTAAAACTAATGGGCAGATACGCTGTATCCCTAGTCGATCTTAATTTTTCAACAAAACTGTTGGTGTCAAAAAATAGAAGCTTGTCACTATAGTGACTAACTAGAAAATTAAGATGATTATTTAATTTATATATATAATTATTTTTCCTTTTTGAGAGGTTCTCAAAGTAAGGAAAAGCACACAGTATTATTTTGTGACAATTAATTTTCAAAATTTCAGTAACCTTGTCATTATATCTTCTGTTGTAACATTCATGCTATTTCCCACTAATATAGTAATAATTGATTTTGGATCATGTTTCTTTCTTATTACTGTAGACATTATTTCATTGTAGGAAGTACCAGGCATACAATAATTTAGAGAAGAATGTCTCAGGTTGTTATTTAGTAACTTTCCTAGCCCTCTCCCTAAACTATCTGAGAACATGATGGGACAGTTACAAACTTCATTACATGGGATGGAACTGCTTACTTTCTGCAAAACAATAGACGTACTATGTAATGTATGTGTATCTGGTGTAATTTTTTCATTGGGGAGGTACTCCATGACACTTTCAGACTGTGACAGGTCTTCAGTTACCTCAGGCTGGTCAGCCAGAAGATGAGATTCTGTCTGCAAGGTACAGTGAATGGAGCTGAGAGGCAGCGGGTCCACTCTGTCTGTATTCAAGTTACACATATCCACTAATTCATTTGTGGCAAGGATATGTTCTTTTATTTGTTTTTGAGATGTCTCATATTTTATTGAAAGAGAGTGTAGCGACATTTCATGCATCTCAATTTGAGATTGGAATTGTTGAGTGTCTACCTCATAAATGTTCATACTATCTTCTAATTTAATTTGGAAATTATTAAGTTTTTTAATTAGAAAAACACGTTCTTTCCTTAATTTAATATTGTTGGAAAAGTGTTTTCGTTGTTTTCTAAATTTATTGCATTTTTTAATAATTTTATTAAACTTTGCATATTTTTTTATCTTGTTATGACTCACTGTGTAGTTACTATTATTATATTTAACTAATGAATCTTCAGTGAGGTCTATTGTAATTAGGGAATTTGGATTGCAATTACCATTAATCAATTCATTGTATAAATGATCAGTTTCCTTAGCCTGAGAACATTCTTTTTCTTTCTGCAACCTGGTAATTCGCACATTCGCATGAATCAATTCCTCTTCTAAGTCCCTAACCTTACACAAAGCCTCCTCATACAAATCACTACAGTTGTTGAAGCTGTTGGTGACTACCCGCAGTTTGTCCCGTTCATCGACAACATCTAGGAATTGTTGATGAAGGTCCACTAGCTCCCGCTTCAGGCTTGTATTTTTAGCAATTATGGACTTTACTTCTTCTTCACTTTCGTCCCTCTCTTGTAGTAGTTGTTGGCATTGGGTGTTAGTAGCCTTAAGTTCTTCGAGGGCCGTTCTCAATTTCACTTCCATAACCTGAGCCTTACGGGTCATCACAGACATGGTTCCAGGGATAGTGACTGGAATGAGAATTGAAGAAACGGTGAGAACAAGGTAAATAGACAAAAGTAGGGAAAGAGTGTTAACTTAAAGGGAAAATGAGAAAGTAAGTGTTTCTTTAAGAAAAATGAGTGCTAAATGAGGAAGGTTGCCGATTTGAAGTCGATTTGTGTGTTTATTTCAATGTAAAATTGCAGTAACTCTAATTGACTTGATTTTACTTTTTCCTTTGTGGGTAGGTTGTAGTATCAATACTAAGATAAATAATTTAAGTATTACATCAATGCAATACAAATAAGGGAAAATTCACTTTAATATGGTTATGACGTTGTCCTAAAACAAATAATGCTATTTAAATAGACCGCACTAAGTTTCGTACTCTGTATGAAAACAAAGTGATAATGACTCAGTGCAGTACTTACTAAATCTATCAAAATAAATTATGCAGGGACTCAATGAGAGCGTGTTACGAAGTATGAATAACAATTGTGTGCTAATTTAAGGCTACTATGAAATAAAAGTAAACAATACTCCCCGTTCAAATCCGCAAGTTGACATCAGCAGTACCCCGAGTGTGAGTTTCTTCGTACAGAAAACGCTACTACTACGTTTTTGTATCGAGCAATAAATGTATGAAAACGTAAAAAGCGCCCCTAGCGGGAAGTATTGTAAACCGAAACAACGAGTGTAAGATTTTTAACTGTACTACAATAGTTCGGTATTTTAAACGTGACATTCATAGTAGCGTTTCGATAAACATTTTGCGGGTTATTGCGAGTGTGAGTTAGACTTTGACGTTTCCAAACGGTGTCCGGTATCGAGCAATAAATGTATGAAAACGTAAAAAGCGCCCCTGGCGGAAAGTATTGCAAACCGAAACAGCGAGTGTAAGATTTTTAACGGTACTACAATAGTTTGGTATTTTAAACGTAACTAGATACTAGCGTTTCGGTGACCATTTTGCGAGTGTGAGTTAGATTTTGACGTTTCGAAACGGTGTGTAAGCGTTTACAAACGTAAACTATAAAGTAAAGTCACTCACTTGGTGTGTGGCAGGTGAAATGAAGTTTACATTGGATATGTTCGTATTATTTGCGTGTAATTTTGTGGTAAATTGTGTTAAGAATGACAGCACGTTATTTTTTCGTATGAAAAATGATGATGACTGCTTATTATTATGATGAACGGAACCATCTCCGTAATCGTTTCTCAAAGGAAGTTTTTGTTTCTAGAAGAAAAGTTTATTTCTTTGTCAAGAGCTAGAGGAATTGACTTTAAGGTCGACCTAACGAGTTAAACTTCAAACCAGGGTGTTGTAGGTACCTAGGCAATTATAATTGTCAAATACCTAACCAATTCCTTGTAAGTGCATATCATCGTATTACATTATTTCATAATTTTACGTAGGTAGGTAGGTACTCGTCGCTCAATCAAGTATTTTGTGCGACAAGTTCGTAACTACCAACGGCCTGTGGGAGTAGCCAAAGTCTGTGGCAAAAGATGTGCATTGTGTAGGTACCTATGTATATTATTCATACTCAAATTAGGTTTTATTTTTATTTATTTGGATCTCCAACAGAGGTTACACAACTGAATATTAATAATAAAAAAATGCTTTATGCTATGTTTATAATTTCAACGGCGTTTTAAGTAGTTACATGACACCACACACAACTTCTTTCACATCTCCCTTACTCACTACACGTTAAAACGAAATAGGAACATCTCATTCATCAAAACTATTATAAGTTTAAATTACGCAGGGCACGCAAAACGTTTGTTTACATAGTCGCAATAAGATATGTATTTTGGTCGTATTATGTCGCCGAAACCATTGTAAGTTCAATGTAGGCAACATTAAGAAAAGAACAAAACGTTCGGGATACTTTCAAACAAGTGACGATACGAGCGGCCGTTCGTATGCCAAACTTCAACTCGCACTCGGACGATTTTTAAATACTATCGCCTAATAGTTTGCTCGATCAACTTGATCGTCACTAAACTTGATGTGTGATAGGTGAATTGTTGACATTGTTGTTTACAATAGCTAAAGTTCGTAATATTTGCGTGTTATTGTGGTGAATTGTGTTAATAATGGCAGCGCGTAATTTTTGATTACTACTGCTCATTATCAAGATGAACGGAATCATCTCCGAAAACAAACAGCCGATTTTCGTTCCTGTTTTAATCCAGTGGAGTATCTAAAAGATACTGAATTCAGGAACATTGGTGTGCATTGTGTACGTAGGTATAATATTCATACTCAAATTATGTTTTATTTTTATTTATTTGGATTTCCAACAGAGGCTACACAACTGAATATTAATAATAAAAAAACCAAGGATCAATTACTTGCGTGAAGTTGCGTGCTATAAGCTATGTTTATAATTTCAACGGAGTTTTAAGTAGTTACATGACACCACACACAACTTATTTCACATCTCTCTTACTCACTACACGTTAAAACGAAATAGGAATATCTCATTCATAAAAACTATTATACGTCTAAATTACATATGGCATTCAAAACGCTTGTTAGCATGGTTGCGATAGGATTTGTATTTTAGTCGTATTATCTCACTGAAACCACTCTAAGTTCAATGTAGCCAACATTGAAACGAAGAAAACGTTCAGAATACTTTCGGACAAGTGACGATACGAGGTGCCGCTCGTATGCCAAATGTCAACTTACACTCGCACCTTTTTTAAATACCATCGCTAGTTAGTTTGCTCGATTAACTTGATCGTCACGTATTTCAAGATGTGACAACTAACTCACACTCGGGGTACTGATCGAAATAGGTTACCGGTAACGGTGGATAACCAAACACTGATTTTTACTATGTTTATACACAGGAAAACAATAATCCCGATTTTTTATGCAGTTATATTACTTATAGATATAAAATAACACCTTAATTTTACTTAAATATTAATTAAAACTAATTTTAAAATACGGATCAAAATTTTTACATGTCACTTCACGCTCCGTGCGGCAAGCGCTTGTACAGTCGCTGGCGCGTCACTTGCCAAGGTCGGGGTAAGTTTGTGCAGTACAATAGCGGTCATAAGTAGAGTAGCAATCTTATAAAGTAATAGATACTTTGGTTAAACTTATGACCTTCCGACGCCGTGTGCGAATTTTGAGTTATACGTAGGTACTGTGTTAATACATAATCACTTTTCATTCAGCAATTCAGACCTTTACACGCTGCTGCACTTATGACCGCTTACTGTACAAGTGTTCTTAGTGCACATGCGCAATCTTACCCCCACTACGTCGACACCTTGCCCAGTAACGTGCCACAGTCATACGACTAAACATCGCAGCGTTGTGTGCGAATATTGAGAAGCACCAACTAGTGCTCGTTCGTGAGCGACGCCTGCGCAAAACTAATAACTCTCAAACCAACCGTAAAATCAATAAATCAGTCTAATTAGTTTCACTTAAATATAATTACGAAAGTGCAAACGCACATTACAAACATTGGGACTAAAGTTGGTACCAACACACCTACCTAACATACGCCTTTCAATAAGTTGGACAAACATTGTCACCAATGTTGGAACACAACTATTTGCCCAAAACTTCATCACTTCAACAATCATCAGTCACCACTGTTATAATGGCGACTGTATGCAATATGTTTGTCTCAAGATATATATTATAGGAACATATTGCGCTTTCCTGTTAATAATTTATCACAATAATATAATGTAATAGGCTATTAGTGACGTGCTGGTCGCGTTGGCTCCAATGTTTGTAGTGTACATCATGATATTGCTGGAAGTCTTAGTGGTTCGGAAGTACATAATGATATTTCTATTGAGGAAGTCCGGTGTGGTCGCACTGACCGCGGGGGAGGAAGCTATTTCATTTTTTCCATAAAAAAATAATTATATGGTTTGCTGACTTCACTGTTTACTAATACAAATCACATAAAATGTTTGATAATTTAAATTACAAAAGACAATGCTTTTTCTGTAATATTTCATGTTATAAATCTCCTAAGACCACATTAAAATAGTTCTATATGCTATCATCCCCGCTCCCCACCGCCACTGTGACCACACCTTTAGTCTAATCAATTCGAGTGCAATTCCTTACAGTGGTCGGGCCATACTTCATCGATCAATCCAACATAATATACACTCTATTTTTCACGAAATAGAGTTCAAAATTCTACAAGGCAATACAGCACTTATGACGTTTGAAGTACGACCCTTGAAAACTTATGTATATACAAATCGGTACAGCACTTTGTACAAATAGGTATAATTATAAGAGAATGCAAGTTAACGCCACAATACGAGCCAAATTACAAAAATTTACAAAACTTTGTGGCTTCAGACCAATAAAACATCCTTTATATGGTACACATAAACATGCATTATGACGTAATTTAATTTATAATATACTAACAGTTTAGGGACTGGCGGATGGATAGGTCGTGCCATTTATACCCGTCATCTCTTTTTGATGGAGAATGAGGAACTCGCCACCCTGTTCCACATACCGCTAAAGGACGAATCATACTTCAACAATTGACTGTCCACACTTTTAGAGTAAGCCTAACTAGCAATGAAGTCATTACGAAAATAAGCTATTAGAACAATACTGCCGTCGTAATTAGAAAAGGCACAACTAACATTTTACAAATGTTGAGAAAATTGAGATTTAAATATTTTTTGAATTTTGTTAAAAAAAACACGTTTAAATTGTGTTTTTCAAAATTGTGTAAATGTGAAAAATTGCGTATTTATAGTATGTATACAAAGATAGCAATGTTATATTTTTAATTTTAATGGATATATTTAATAATTAGCATATTTCTTTTTAATTTAACATAAAAAATAACATGAAAAGAGCAATATTACGTTTAAAAGGCACATATAACCAAATATGCCTTTTTAATGAAAAATTTTGAGTAAAAATTTAAAACTTTAACGACCAAAAGGCATATTTACTCAATTGTGCCTTTTTACTGTAAATTATTAAAATAAATACATAGGTAAATGTGTCTCTGAAATGGGATTGTATGTTTTAAAAGAGGCTAATAAATGTCATTGTATAAAAAATAAAATAAGGCAGTTGTAAGAAAATAAAACATTTATTTCAAAGAGTTTACACAAACAAATTTTCAGAAGTACCATCACTTATTTTATTACGAAGGACTCAACAAAACAAAAACAGAGTTTTTTACTAAAAATGACACTTCAAAATCTCTCTTAGTTAAAAATTAGTAGTAGTATTTATAAAAAAAAAAAACGAAGTTTACAAAAACAATAAATATCATTACAATTATGTATCAAACATCTAAGTAGTTCAAATTTTTGTCACAATCCAAGGAATAGAATTAACATCTTATTAACTTATACTATAAATGGCACTATGCATCTCTCTATCACAATCTTGACAAGGTTACAAAATAAGTAGGCACTATTTATTATAAAAATTAAACAAAAAAATAATTTTAAACCTGAAAATTAGAAACTTTAAAGCAACTAATAGGTATATTCTCGAAATAATTAAATCGACACTAAAGTGAGCGTAAAAAATCAGTCTTGCATTATTTCAGTCTTCTTAGTTTTGAAACAAATCGACTGCTCGATTATTTATAGGTAGTTTCCCAAAAAAACTCTCCTGTTAGTTTAAATGAACCAAACTTTGTGAGTATGGCAGATTTCCTTTCACTCGTGATACCCCTCGGAACAAGCTTTTGTCGTGGAGGTGGTATCCCTTCTTTAATATTTTTTAACTTAAGAAAATCTAGCCAAAAGTATTCGTCGAAGAGTAGTCTTCATAATCATAAAAGTCTTGGACTCCCATCTTCTTTACCATGGTGCGAAAGCCAGTATCACATACAGCTTTGCAAAAGTCTTTTCGACAAAATTCTCTTCTCGCCTCGACAGATCAGGCACAACTGAAGGCATTCTCTGCATACCTTGCCCCCCTCACTTCATCTCCGTTCAGAAATTTTTAGTAGTAAAGGCACTTAAACGCCAATGTGCCTTTTTTATATAACATTTATAACCGTAGGTGTAAATAGAAAGGGCATAACTGCCAGTTGTGACTTTTCTTTCTACATTAATTGCTAAAGTATTCATAAAAATAATAAGCACAATTGCCACATATGCCTTTTATATTTGACGTACGTCAGTTATGCCCTTTCCATTAAATATATCAATAATAAAGAGGTGAAATAAAAGTCATATGTCACAATATGCCTTTTTATTGTAATAAAACTTAAAAAATGATGCAGTTGTGCCCTTTAAGCTTATGCTATCTCTGTTTACTTTGTAGCTAAAAATCCACAAAAAATCAGGCAGATAGACCTTTTTTTCCTGATTCCGAATATATATATAACTCATTTTGACAAAAAGTGTTAGTTGTGCCCTTTTTCGGTAACACGGCAGAATAGTCATCAGCCAAAAAATTGATCCCAATTCATTCCATGGCGAAAATTAGTTGAAGTTTATTTCAAATATTCTATCAATAGATCCACAAACTGCATGCAGTCATATTTACAATAACTCTATTGGTCTGACGCCACTCACAACAACTTGACGATGCTATGAACAAACGTGAGTGCTAGGCCGCCCGCACACTGACGCGACCCACACCACCTGCTGTCGCGCCAGTGTGTCGCCACCATTATAATGTTAAAATACCGTGTCGTGTACGAAATGTCAAATTTACAAATATATACCAAATATAGTATCAAAAGATTTTTACAATAATTTACTTAAAGTATGCAGGAGCCGACAGTTTAGTAAACGGGTATTTATTATATACGTCGATAAAATTATGAAAAAACATTGTTTTAGAAGAATTTGAGGCGAGACGATGACGTCACCAACATAATAGAACTAAAATTACAAATAAACAGACCGACGACAGTCCAATCTTGTTCGTAAAATCTGTCACCGAAGATTTAAGGTGTAAGTCAGTGTTATAATTATGTTGTTCTTACAACTTATAAAGCATCTCAAGCATAATCTTAGAAATTGTCCCTGACTGTTAATAATTGAATTAGTAGTTTCGATATTTAACAAATAATAATAATAATAATAAACCTTTATTTCAGGCAACTAAAGCCCATAAAACACAAATACATAAATAAGTACAATAACTATAAACTAATACATATTTTAACAATAAACTTATAAACTACTGAACACGAAGTGTCGGCGTCGTGTTACGCTGCGAGGTGTCGCGTAGCTGGCCGCGGAAACGCCGATACAGCACACCTTTCGGCCAAAACTCTTCCTTGAGAAAGGTCATCAAATGTTGGGTCGGAACGCGCACAACAATGTTGGGTTGGTTAAATAGCGGAACTATAAAATTCTTTTTTCTTTTAGTATGCTACAATATCGCATTGGGTCTAGCCTGTAAGGATATTTGTATGTTTAAAGTGAATAAATAAATAAATAACAAACGAGTTAAAATTGGTGCTATGTCGCGCCTCCAACTTCACCACCCTCAAGGTCCAGTTGACTTTCACCCGTATGAACTCTACGACATCCTCAGCCTTCGTGGTATGATGCAAACGGGATACGTAGAGGAGCGTCGTCGGCACTGCAGGCCGTAGCAGCATGTTATGTCCTGCCAGCGCCGTCCCACACTGGTTGCGAGAAGTAGGCTTCTTCTTCTTTCTCTCCACCTTGACGAAGCCGTCCTCATCGCAAGCGTTCCTAGCCGCGCTCAATGTTGAGCGACACTGCTTATCCCCTCTTGGTTTTTCTGCTTGTCGCTTTATTTGCGACACAGCAGGTTTCGTCTTGGCGACAATTGCTGAATAGGCACGAGTTAAGGAACCCCAATCTACCAATATTAGCTTTGTCAGCAAATAAGTATTTATTAGATGTATTATTTCCAAATATTCCATTGCTTTGTCAGCACTCATAATTATCTAGGACATGCGTCATGTCTGATCACGTCGTAGATGTACTACGTTAGCAATAAAGTTAGTATATAAGATTAAGATTTTATTACATAGATTTAATTACTGTTAAGCTGTAACTCTGTCGGAATAAAGTTATTTTTTAAATACTTCCGTTGTCGCTTACTTAATTGGCGCAGCCGGTAGGATATCTGTAGTCAGTCTGCCGTGTATAAAATTCTACGTGGAGCAGCCGACGTCCGTGTCTACGGTTTAGCAGAGATCGCCGAACAAATAAATTCATTGAGAAGCCACTTCGAGTTACGGAAGAGGACCAGCCACAGCAGTAATTCAGGGAGCATGAAGCAAGCTGCGGAATTGTGAGTAAATCTTTTTCACCTTCCTCTCAGCTCTTCCATTTATATCCCAACCTTGTAATAAGTCTATGTGTGTGTATTATTGGGGATTGGACAACGCCGTAATAATATTTGCATAGATTTTAATTGTATTAATATTTTAGAGTAGTGATATTTTAGTAACACTTTAGTGTGATTTTTTTTTTTCCCGTTGCCTTTATTATTTTCATAACTTTTTCACAATGGAAAACGTGACCCGTGTCCCACAGGAATTGGTTAACATCATACCAATATTCAGTGGCGACGCTAGAACGTTACCTTTATATATAAAAAAATGTGACTACATTTTGACTACGTTCCAAGGAACCGTAGCCCAAAATGAATATTTATTTCATGTGGTAACAAGTAGGTTATCAGGCGAAGCAGCCAGTTTGGTAGGCGAAAGAGACTCTATACATACGTGGGATGAGCTGAAGAAATTGTTAAACCAACACTTCGGTGACCCACGCACAGAGGATTGTTTAGCAATGGAGTTAGAATCTTGTAGAATAAATAGGGGCGAAAGTTATTTAGATTTTTGCCATAGAATACAGCGCGGATGAGAAGTGTTTTATTCGCTAAAATATCAGAAACCGCCATTGATGACTCTCTACGTAAAGCAAAGCAAATAATTTATAGTAACAGAGCGATGAATGTTTTCTTGTTTAACTTACCGCCATTCCTAGTTAGATTAGTTCGTTTACGCGATATTACAACATTAGAGGATGCGTTAAAAATAGTCTTAGAAGAACAAAACTTCCAGGCAGTCTATGATTCTAAAACCAACGATAGGCGTAATTTTAGTAGAAATAACAGACCCAATTTGCCTAATTACCAAAATGCATCTGAATCTAATAATCAAACGAAAGATTCACAAAGCGTATCGAGTACACATGTACCGAATAATGCTACAAACAGCACATCTACACCTAACAATTCGCATCAGTCCAGGCATTATAACCAGCGTAATAATATTCAAAAAAATCAAAATAGTTTTAATCGTACAAACAACAATAATTCGTCACCGCAGTTAAGTAGGTCATCTTTTCCGGTTGCACAACAGAGCCAACAGTTCGCGGCACAAGCACCGGGCACGTCGAATTTTGCAGCGCAAGCATCTACGTCGGGTACGAATACTGACGTTACCATGCGTACTGCGAGTTCGCGACGTATTAATTACATAAATTATTCTAGTAATGATGAACAGAGTTCAAGTAATTCGTATAACGAGTGTCAGGAATTTTCTCTTGAAGATCCCGGGGCGGGAAATTTTTACATAATGGCCTCTACTCTAGAGAACGAATAAAAATAAATTGCAATAAACGCTTAAATTTACCACATATAGTTATACCAGAATTAAAAGCAGTCTTTATGATAGATACGGGAAGTGTTAGGTCATTTATAAGCCCTTATATAGCGAATAAATATTTTAAAGACTATTTACAGCATGAACCCTTCGAAGTTGTTAGCACTCACGCTTCGAGCGTTCATAGTGAAACAGCAATTATTCCATTACCGGTTACGTTTGGAAATAAAGAGTTCCATAAGTTTTATGTCTATAGTGTTGACGATAGGTACGACGGATTAATAGGTAGCAATTTGCTGAAGCAATTACAGGCAAAGATTAATATGGAGAGTCAGATATTACATTTAAAAAATACTGACATTCCCATCGTATATTCACCACCTATGAGAGAGGTATATAATCTACCATCTCGTAGTGAACTTAGAGTAAGACTCCCGGTCAACTTATTGGACGGGGAAGCTGTGTTAGATTTTAAACAGTTTACGGAAGGGATTCGAATGCCCGCCGCATTAGTTACGTGTGTTAAAGGTTATGCAACAACTGTTATTCAGAATTATAGTTATCAAAATAGAACTTTAGTAGTTACAAGACCTTTCCAAGTAGAACCATACATACAGAACCTATCTGTTAATGTTAATTTCATGGATAATAATATTGAAGTAGACAGATTGCTAACAATGAATTTAGAAAAATTACAGTTAGATCATATGAACTCAGAAGAACGTACGGTTATTGAGGGAATTTGTAGAGAATACAAAGATATATTTTATTGTGAAAATATTCCATTAACCTTCACAAACCAGGTTAAACATAGAATAAGAACAAAAAATGAAGACCCAATAAACATTAAGGCACATAGGTTACCGCCGGTTCAAACAAAAGAAATTAAGAGCCAAGTTGAAAAGATGTTAAGGGATAACATTATCCAGGAATCGCATTCTCCCTGGAGTGCTCCCGTACATTTGGTGCCAAAAAAGTTAGACGCATCAGGCCAACAAAAATGGAGGATGGTAGTTGACTATAGACGGCTCAATGAAATCACAATTGATGACAAATACCCCTTGCCCCACATTAACGATTTATTCGACATGACCTACTTTACAACCCTCGATTTAGCTAGCGGGTACCATCAATTAGAGGTCCAGGAGCAGGATAGAGCTAAAACCGCATTTAGCACACCTTCAGGGCATTACGAATTTAACAGAATGCCGTTTGGGTTAAAGACAGCACCCGCAACCTTTCAACGAGCAATGGATAACGTCTTACGAGGCCTTCAAGGCCTACATTGCCTAGTATACCTCGATGACGTCATCATTTTTTCAAAAAGTTTGCCTGAACATGTAGAAAAACTTAGAGCAGTTTTTGACCGCTTCCGTCAAACAAATTTAAAAGTTCAATTAGATAAGTCGCATTTTCTTAGAAAGGAAGTACTCTACTTAGGGCATACTATTACGAATGAGGGGTTGAAACCAAATAATGATAAAATAGATGCTATTCTTAGGTACCCTATACCAGAAACGGTTACACAGATTAAAAGCTTTTTAGGACTTATCGGATATTATAGGAAATTTATAAAAGATTTTGCTAAAATAACTAGACCATTAACAGCTTGTTTAAAGAAAGGTCGCAAAATTGTTATTAATGATGAATATAAAGAATGCTTTGAGACATGTAAAAAACTTTTAACAAATGCACCCTTGTTACAGTTCCCTGACTTTAATAAAACTTTTATCTTAACCACTGATGCATCCAATTTTGCAATTGGGGCTGTTTTGTCACAAGGAACAATAGGTTCAGATAAGCCTATAGCATATGCTAGTAGAACTTTGAGTGACACAGAAGTAAGATATAGCACTATCGAGAAAGAACTGTTAGCCATAATATGGGCAGTTAAGCACTTTCGACCGTATTTGTATGGTAATAAGTTTACCATATTTACAGATCATAGACCATTAGCATGGCTGTATTCATTGAAAGAGCCCAATAGTAAACTCACGCGATGGCGATTAAGGCTAGAAGAATACGACTTCGAAATAAAATATAAGAAAGGCCCTCAGAACACGAATGCAGATGCTTTATCTAGGATTAAGATTAATGCAATTGACGACGATTTAGATTCAATATTTGTAAATGTAGGAGATAGGCAAGAACGAATACAAAAAATTATAGAAAACGAATTGAAAGACCTCGAAACTCCAATAGAAACGATAGAACTTTCGGATTCTGATGACGGGGTCACTGCCAATTCAGTTTCAAATAGAGAAAACGAAGGCATTCCTATTTTAAACGAAGCTATCGATACTAAACCAAAACAGATTTTAGTTCATTCATGGTTTAAAAATGAATTAGCCGTAAAAGATATTTCTAATAATAAACAAAAAATTCTTGAAGTTCACTTACCGACAAATAACGATAAATTAGCTAAAGACTTTTTGAAAGAGTATATAGACCCAAAACATAATTACTTTATATACTTTGAGCATCCATCTTTTAGAAAAACTTTTTCAAACATGGTAATTAAGTTATTCAAAAAGGATTCAGTTAAGTTAACAGAATGTACAGAAAGAGTTATTAATTTGACAGAATCTGAAGAAGATCAAAAAGAAGTTATTTTGAAATACCATGAAGGGAAAACGTGTCATAGAGGTATTAAAGAAACTTTAACCAAACTTAAAAGACATTATTGGTGGGCAAATATGAAAGAGACGGTAACGGCAATCATAAACGCTTGCGAAACATGTAAACGCATGAAATATGACAGAAAGCCGATCAAACCTCACATTCAGCTAACACAAACGCAAGATAGCCCTTTTCAGGAAGCTTTTATGGATTTATTATATATAGAGGGGAAATATTATTTAACTATAGTAGATGCATTTAGTAAGTTAGCACAAGCTATAGAGGTACCAAATAGAAGTACACCAGAGATAGTTAGGGCATTGATTAAGTATTTTAGCATGTATGGTCTGCCTAGGAAAATTAGTTGTGATTCCGGTACAGAATTTAATAATGCTTTGATTAAAGAAATGTTAAGTTTGTACAAAATTGAACTACATATTGGGACTCCAAACAATCCCAGTTCAATGGCAATAGTAGAAAGATTTCATTCTACCATTATTGAGATTTACCGTTTAGCAAAATACGATAAAAGCGATTTAGATGCAGCATCTGTTATGACATATGCCATCATGGCTTATAACAACACAATTCATTCAGCGACAGATTTTACGCCTTTTGAATTAGTATTTGGTCACACTTATTCAGATAATGTGTTTAACGTGGATAGAGAAAAGAATTTAACTCACAAACTATTGTTAGATCATAGAAAACGCCTTAAAATACTTTATGAATTCATAATAGAAAAAATAGAATCCGACAAAATTAAAGTGATGAATAAAAAAGGTGGTGAAACGACATCGGTACTTGAGCCAGACGATAATATTTATATGAAAGATACTAGGATTAGAAAAGCTAAAGAAAAACCGCGATACGAAAAAGCGAAAGTAATTGGTGAAGTCGAAAGAAATATAGTGCCGGTAGAAGTAAAGAAAAGGAAAACTAGAGTAGCGTTAAAAAATGTAAAACGTCCTCCACAGATCGTGCCTGGTACTTCTGGTACTAGCGGTGGCAACGTTCGCGCTGGACCTCCAAAACCTCGGTCAGAATCCGGGGATAGCAGCTATAAAGCAGGGAGTAGCAGTGAAGAGGAATAGTTACTGGACAATATATAAAACTGAAGACTTAGAATCATTAGGCTTACAAATAGATAATAACATTCGGGATTTTAGTAATTTAAAAATAAAAATTAAGGAAAGTAGAGTTAGTAACGAAACCATAGGAATAGAAAGTCAAATAGAATATCTAATGAAACTAACTAAGGATAGATTTTTTCAAATCTTACCTTTTCATTATAGAAATAAACGAGCTTTGTTCAATCCATTAGGCTCACTTATCAAAGCTATTTCTGGAAATTTAGATGAAGATGATGCAATTAAATATGATAGAGAAATTCAAATGATTCAGAACAAAGAGCATGTAACCGAACGTAAAGTATCATCAATGCAAAAGGCTTTTGATAAATTAGTAAATAACTCAGAAATAATAAATTCAAATATTAAAAACTTGGGTTTACATACCAATGAAATGGGAAAATTAGTTGAACAGGAGTTCAGGTTTCACAAACTTTTCCAAATATTGAATACTATGTACCAAATTTATATATATAATATAATATAATAGCCTTTAGCAAATTAAATACATTGCACCAATCCATTATAAATAGTACAGAATTATATAATACGTTAGAAGTCATTGCTAAACATGCTAGAACACTATATCCAGTTAGCAAACGTAATTTAATAAAATTAGAACGTAATATTATACTTAAATCATTTATAAATAACAACATGTTAGTTTTTGTTTTAGAAGTCGCCCTTATAGATAACGAAACATATAATTATTACAAGGTTATACCCATCCCTATATTCCATTCTCCAAATACCTTTACTATTATACCCAAATACCCTTACCTGATGGTGAATAGATTGAAATACAGGCCCGTGGTAAGCTCATGTACTGAAATTGAAAACGACAAATTTCTTTGCGCTGAAACTAATTTAGCCCAGTATCCAACTGAGACCTGCATTGAACAAATAATGTTGTTGAAGAACAACTACAGAAGCTGCATACAGAACCATATTGAAATAAAAAAAACTAAGATACAAAAAGTAACCGACAACCAATGGTTGGTTTACTCAGAAGAAAATCTCATCATCACCGAGAATTGCAATACAGAAATTAGGAAATACACTGTTCTTGGGACCTACTTCGTGTCGCCTGGCCAACAATGCGAGACACAAATAGGCGAAGTCATCGTTGCCGCTACCACACACACTACAGTTTCTAGTCTCCAGCTACCATTGATCCAAATGCCAGAGCTACAACAGGACATTCAAAGAAGATCAAAGAAGTGTTACAAAGTGCAAAATTTAGTGAAATAGACGATACGACCCAAACAGTGACAATAGAAATTAGTATATGGACTATCTTCGAGTATGCGATCATTGTAATAGCAATAGTTATCTTTATTATGTATAAATTTCAGTTTATAAACTTTTGTCGAAATTCTCCGAAACCGTCTGCGACACCTTCGGATAATTTCTCTCTTGGGGAGGGAGGAGTTAAGGAACCCCAATCTACCAATATTAGCTTTGTCAGCAAATAAGTATTTATTAGATGTATTATTTCCAAATATTCCATTGCTTTGTCAGCACTCATAATTATCTAGGACATGCGTCATGTCTGATCACGTCGTGGATGTACTACGTTAGCAATAAAGTTAGTATATAAGATTAAGATTTTATTACATAGATTTAATTACTGTTAAGCTGTAACTCTTTTGGAATAAAGTTATTTTTTTAATACTTCCGTTGTCGCTTACTTAATTCACGCGTGGGGGTCGATGTACCTATTACACGCGCCGTTTCCCCGGTAGGTGCGACGCGATCAGCAGAACACGATGCAACGCTTGCAATCTTGACAGCCGATGACGTTGATTCATTCGCCGACTGAAAACTGCAGACAGAAGCACCTGCCCCGCGACGTGTGTTTACGTTGAAGCCATCCGGCGACCCAATTGCCGGAACAGCGTTGCGCAACAACGCTACTTCTGCTCGCAAATCACCAATGGTGACATCCGATGACTCCAACTTGGACTTCATCTCAGCCAGGCTCACCTTCAGAGTCGTGATGTCTTTCAGCAGCCTGGTGACGTCGACGTGGTCGAAAGTGACAGGAGGTAGCTTGTGCAGCTCCTTCGCCACAAAATCTGGCACGTCATCCGGATCGGTCTTCTTCAGCAGGTCAATGATGTCCTGCAGACTCTTCTCGCCACCATCCCTCCGGCGAGATGGCATCTGTTCGACTTGGTCGAGTGATTGAAAAAGCTTGGCACTGCATACCTCTTCCTCTTTGAAGGAGGATTTGCAAATCTGCAGATGCAGATGCTGATCTCGTCCATGTAATCGATGGCATGCTTGACGAATGCCAAAAGCTCGTTAGCAATGACCTGCTTTGTTGCCATTGCGAACAAACTCGGGCAACGGTTACCGCTGCGCAAAACGCGAATAAAATATTCGTGCTGTGCAGCGCAAACACGTCCGATTCCGAACGCGCATCGCGCGACACTAATAAGTCGAATTTACTCATTATTATTTTATGAACCTCCGACTGAATCAATTGGAATGTCTGCGCTCTTGAACGAGTGCCGTGGGATGTCAACATACCACGTATTCATTAGTGACGTCACCAGCCGCCGCGACACCCTATCTATTTACAGTACTTATGTATAGCTTTACGTGACTAGCTCTTTACATAGACACAGCGAGCCTATCCTACGTTACGTACAAAATTATATCTCATCGGCGATCTTAGGCGAGCCAGTAGTCGCGGCTGAACTTGAATTCAAAATCTTACATGACAAAGTTCAAATTCCAATGCAACCAACATTCATTTAGGACAAATGGTCACTTGAAAAATTTCACTTGAAAATCAACTTAGAGCTTATTGAACTAACGTCGATAATTGAATACGTAGCAATGGAATAGTATCTAAGGTTCAAAATTCAAGTACAGCAGTAACTAGTGTAAGCTTGTTGACAGTTGAGCGTTGTAGGCCGACTCTTAAGGAATTGTAGTGTGTAACATTAAGAGTAGGTATACCATGTACAGTCGGTTATAGCTGTTATCTAACCCACCTAACTGGCTGAATAAAGTTAGGCGAATTTGAACCTTGTGCGGTGGATAATGTATGAATTCGATACGTATTAACTTAATGAGCTCGAACGACTTGTTCAAGGACGCAAATATTAAAGAACACTGTTATGCTAATGTGATCTTTAAAACTTTATGTTAGGGTAGATAATCTTTTGAATACAGTTTTGACACGTAATGGACTAGTTAATTTCAACTTCATTTGTAAAGACGATTTGACCAAGTGGTAGCAACATGGTAGTGAGATCATAACCAAGTTTGCATTTTTTACACTTTTCGTTTACAATATTCATTTATATTTTTTGCATTCTAAATATCATTTATATTAAATTAAAATGGTTAATTAAATTTAACTATTTAAATACAAAAATCACAACAGAAATAAAAAACAGCAATAATTTTGATTACGATTTTATTCAATATGGTTAAAAGTAAAATCATTACTGACAATAATAATTACTTGTCATATTATAAAGCTAAAACATATAAAACAAGTTAGAATAAATACAAAATAAACTACTTGAGCTAGAACTTGATAAAAAAGCAGTGTCATCGTTTCAATACTGTCTATAAAATATCTATATTTTTATTTTTAAAGTAGGTAAAAAATTATGTAGTGAATCAACATGTTATATAAATAAAATAAATAAATAAATATCTCGGGACAACTCACACACGGCTATCTGATCCCAAGCTAAGCAGAGCTTGTGTTATGGTAACCAGACAACTGATATACATACTTATATAATTTATAAATACATACATATTATAGATAAATCACACCCAGACACAGAACTAACAATCATGCTCATCACACAAAGTTTGTCCTGGGTGGGAATCGAACCCACGACCTCCGGCTTAGCAGTCAGGGCCACTAACCACTAGACCAACAGGCCCGTCGTATATGTTTAGAAATATAATATTTCTTTTTCATAACAATAACATCACCACATTAACTGTCATACCTACTTATAAAATAAAAGTGAAAATAGCACTAAATACTTTGGTGTTTTACCTACTTTATATATTTTTTATTAGTATATTTGATTTTTAATATGGTTTTGATCGTAAAAAGGACCTTCTTATTCAATGTTTGAAACACTTCCTTAGAATTTATGATAACAATAGTTCATTTAAAACACACACTGACACTTTAGTATTGTGGGCTGCTGACGGTGGTGCTGTCTTATTAGCGAAGTGGAGCACCATCTCTTGAACAATATGTTCTTTCCAATTAAAATCTATATATTCTTGGGCAAAGTGGACTTTCACTTGGCGATGTTCATTGAATTTTACGTGCCGGCTTGTATTGTTTCAACCCAGCAGCATGCATGAGTATGTCTACTAACAATTCGTTCTAATACGGGAGTAAACATTACAGGTTTTGGTCACGAACGCCAATTTTGAACATTTCCTGTTTCTTCGAAATGTCTAAACCAAAATCTGACTGTATTTCTCAGAAACAAATAAATAAAACGGTTGTCACTTATGTTTAAGTAAATATTTAAAAAATAATTTCACAGCATTGTCACAGCATAAGGAATACTTAGGTATAAAATAGACAAACACACTTACTTCTATGTTAAATCTCCAAGCAATCTCTCTGATCAACAACATCCAACATTCTCCTTCAGCAAATAGTTTTTTTTTTGTATTTCAAATAATCACTCATTTGAGACATTGAGCCATGATAATCAAACAATAGAATATATATATAAAAACATTGGAAAAGAAGATTTTTGCAATTTACTAAGTCAAGGCACAGATGATTATTGATTTGTTATGGTTAAATAGCGGAACTATAAAATTATTTTTTCTTTTAGTATGCTACAATATCGCATTGGGTCTAGCCTGTAAGGATATTTGTATGTTTAAAGTGAATAAATAAATAATAAATAAATAAATAAATAATATAATACTACGTTCAAGCCAAGGTAAGAAATGTTTGTTAAGTCACTGCAATTGCGTGTTGACTGGCTTGAGGTGTCACGGTTCATTTTTATTTTCCTACCCACATCCTTACTAACATTTGAATATCAGTTTTATAATGAATACGCAAATTGTTTTTCAAATACCCACCTTTGCCCCAATATTGTATTCGTTCATCGAGTCTTACTAGTCTAATTAACTCATACAAATTGAATAACTCTTAATGTTATTAGCAGAGGGTTCAAATTCGTTTGTTTTAAGGGTGGGTCAGACAACAGCTATCACCGACTGTACGTAGATTAGCGCAGCAGTCAATAAATATACATCGTACAGAACAGACGCCTTTTAATTCACTCACAAGCACGTTCCTCTACATGGCGACCCTGCCTGAGGCACAGTGTTGAATTGCGTCGCGACAAAAGAATGTGTCAGTGTCAGCATTTTAACCGTGGGAGCGCGGCGGGCACCGTGCTTGAGTATGAAGGCGACTTCAGATTACGGAGAATATCGTTTGAACCGGCGTGTGTTGAGATTTATTTAAACCAAAAAAATGGGGAAAGAGTGCAATAAATGTTTATGTGAAAATAAGGAAACCATCATCACACAACATGGCAACGAAAACAATGGCGGAGATGATGTGTCTTCACACTTCCGAACGACCAATATCCTACTGGGAGTGATGGTTGCTGTTTGCGCTGGAGCTGTCTTATACGTTCTATACGCCCAATACAGGAGATGTCACAATGAATGGGTGCGTACAGGAATACAAAGCGGCATGCAGGCGGATTTTATTAGGCGGATGCAAGAACGGATGTCGGGCCGAGGACGAGCCCGCCCTGCTGAGGAGGACGCTGCTTGAAGGAGTGAACAAGCATTAATGGGAGTGAGTGCCTACGTAGGTACGCCTAAAGTGTTAAAAAAAAAAGTGAAGTGCATTTAGTGTCAAAAGTGTAACAAAAAAAAAAAACTGCGTCGTTTTAATAACTGCGTCATTTTCACGAAGACATGAACATCCATCGTGACATATATTATGAATATTTTTAGAACTTTAAGTGATAATTTTAAGATTAGTAATTAATTATGATTATGATTCATGGAAATTCAGCTTAACGAACTATATAAAGAGTTACATTATATCAAAGTAAATCTCAGGAAATTAGGACCAGAGAAAAGATTACGAGAGATAGGCCTAAGTAAAATAAGAAAAGCTAAAGAAGTATATAACTCTTATAAAGTATGTATTAAGGAATTAGAAGTGAAACACTTAACTACTGAATATTCAGGGCTATTGATTGATAATTTGTGTAAATCAATAGAAGAAACTTATATAAAAATATTAAGTTACAGTGGGTCTAAATCATCTGACAACATGGCAAGTTTCGATTTAAAAACGGCGAGTTCACTTATTCCAGTGATGGATGGTAAAGAGGAGACCACGGAAAAAAATATACAAGGTATGGAAATGTATGATTCTTGTTTAACTGCAGCAGCAGATAAGAAACTACTAATTACTTTGGTGCTTAAAACTCGACTAACAAAACTAGCAAAATTAAAGTTAAAATCAAATTATTCCAGTGTGGATCTATTAATTACAGATTTAAAATCATTTCTATTAACAAAAAAGTCAGCCAAAACTGCCGAGGGTTAAATACTCTGTACAATAATATTCTGGCGGACTCCCACGATATCATTATATTATCGGAGACGTGGTTGGTTCCCGATATTGACGACGGTGAATTCATCGACTCAAGGTATGTCGTGTATCGTTGCGATAGAAACCGCGTGTTGAGTGGTAAGTCTGATGGAGGAGGTGTTTTGATAGCGGTACGCCGTGGTTTAAGCGCAATGCGTTGTGAGTTAATGGCGACCCTCTGTCAAGATGATTGTTATCACACTATGCCTCATAACATTGACTATGTACTTTTAAAGTTTTACTCTAGAAATGCTTATAGGTATCACACTGTGTGCGGTGTATATGTACCACCTAACCAAACGCTAAATACCTACCAATCGTTATTTTATTTGCTTGAAAAAGAAATGTCTAGCCTTACTATCAGTAATATGTATATTTTTGGAGATTTTAACATACCACACATCGAATGGGTTGTATATGACACCCTTGCGCTTATGCCTTGCATACACAATAACAATAGCTCATTAGAAATTCTACTTCTTAATTTTTTATCGACTTTAGGCTGTAAACAATATCCAACCAAAAATACCAAAAATCATTTAAACAGCACCTTGAACTTATTTTTCAAATGATGTTTGTGTATGCGAACCTGCGCCCACTCCCCTAATATCCATAGACGCTCTTTATCCGCCTTTTCTGACAATTGTCTCCTTTGAATTAGCGCCTGCGCCCATGGCTCGGTGCACTGCGCCTAGATATCGCTTTGTTGAAGCTGACTACTCTGCTATTAACAAAGAAATTATTCTGGTCGACTGGACTTCAGTTCTAGATAATAATTTCTCAATAGATTCTGCTACTCAATGCTTTTACAAAACTATTTATAAAATTATAAAGTCTCATGTACCGATGCGGCCGGTTAAGTCTAATGAATATCCGGTCTGGTTCTCTCGTCCGTTGATACACATTTTTAGAAATAAAGAAAAGGCATGGTGTAAATGAGTAGGGTATAATTGGGGATTCTGGAATCATTTGTTCTCGCTTCGCTCGAACTGCATGATCCCAGAATCCCCAATTGTTTTTATCGAGCGATGACTAATCAGACTACCAACGTTATGATTTATAACATAGGTATTATGTATCAATACGTGCTGAACTGATACAGCGAATAATATAAACAAGAATATTAAGTTAAAGAGCCAACTCAATTGCGCTATCAGTTTATAACTCATCTTTTTATGTCGTTGTAAACTAAAAATTATATAACATACAGCATTAGCATTCACATTAGTCATTTTTTTCTCACTACGAGTTTATTTATACTTATTATTTGATCACAGTCATTTTATAACTTAAGTACGAAAGTGTGAGGAGCCAATCTTAAGCTTATTATATTGATGTTAGATCATGGCTTTGACCTCATGGATATCGCATCGGTCATTGCTACAAAGTATGCTTAGTCAATCCAGATACATTTGAATGCAATTTGCCATCCAAACTATTTCTGTATGATTGATTAACAAAACATAATTAAGCATCATCATTAAATGTAATAAACTGATTGATTTTACCTAAAGTATACCTGATTGGGCAGGTCCATTCAAACTTGTATGGCACTTTCCTCAAAAGGTCATTTCAGACACAAACCTTCACTGCTCATACATTACTATATAATTTATTTTTTATGTCTGGACCTGAAAAGAGACTATGACTCTTGAGTTTATTTCAGCGTTTCTTCTCAAAGTAGTCAGTTAGGAAAATCTCGTTTTGGAAAAAAAAATGTATTGACGTGTAAAAGTATTGATTTCAACCTATTTGCAAAATAAATATCATTTAAAGGTTTATAAATTCCGTAGTCTTGATTTATAGATTTTAGGTTTATAACATAAAAAAATATAAAGTTCAAATTATATTGGTTATCTCTTTGAGAAATTGTAATAACCATTTAAATGTGATACTCATAAAGATTATCACTAGAACAGTAAAGTACATACGATTTCCTTTTTAGAATTTCGTCTCAGCTATCCGCGACATTGTGGCGCCTACTACCAAATTAAGAAATGTAAGGCGATGAGCATAGTGAGTATACATGATTAATTAATTATCGACTGTATTTGACTAGTACATATGATTGAAATACCAATAATCATTGATGATAATGCTGATATCTAACGTTTGCAATATTTAATATAATCGCTACCTTAATTTATAGTAGTATAAAAAGCGATCACTGAGGAGCGCATCCAGATTTTTTTGTGATTTCGGTGTGCATTGTCTGTGTAACGTGAATTATTGTATTGTGTTGAGTGACAAGATCGATGACAATAAGTATGTATGTAAGTACCTATTTAATTTTTAAGTTGAATATCTAGTCTTGAATTTTACAGTTTTCAATAGGCAGAACGAACTATGTGCAATGAATAAATACTTTTAATTACAAATAACAACTACATTCTAATGAGTCATTATATAATTTTAGGGCATCTCGGAATCCTTTTGACTCTGATGCGGAGATTACTTTGCAAGCAAGCACGAGTGGTGAAAAGCCTCAAAAATCGAGGAAAAGGAAAACCATCAGCAACAAACCTAAACAGAGTAAGAAAGCTGCGCCTCCTCCTGATTTATCCGAAGACTCTGAAACCGAGCCAGTACCTACTGCTCGAAAACAATCCTCAATATTTTCAGATTCTGAGGTAAGCATAATAGTCATCTAATACTTTTTACAGTTTCACAATATTCTTGTTAACTCTTTTCTTCACAGTGTTCAGTGTGTGTTCTGGTAACAATCGTTTAATATTTAATTTTTTACCTGTTGTTTCGATCAAATGTGTTTAAATGAAATATCTTACTCGAACATGAAGTACCTCCTGTCTGTTTATATCTACCTTGTTTTGTACCGATTTTCATGCAGTTAGTGATTTTCAGTCTAAAATAATGTTAAATTGTTGCTATAGTATCTGACAGTTATATGTATACTAACAACTCGGTCTTTTTTTATAATAAATGAGAATAGTATAAATTTATAGAGTGAGTTTAGTAGCCTAACAGTAAACTTTTATTGGAGTTTTTGCTATGCTGTTTAATTAAATTAATAATTTTATTATATTTTCAGGACGACGCAGCGGAGCCTGTTAGAGCTGCTGCTCTAAGAAGTTATCTGGCACGGCGCGTGGGTTCCGGGTACACCCTGCAGCGTGATCCAACTCGCATCGGCCAGTTTTATATAGAGCTGCGTGTCTACAACAGCAAGGAAGCAGAGACACTTGCTGCTAATCGTTGGAAGCGAGCGCTTTTCACACTTCGCTCGTCACATGATGACCGCGGTCCGGTATGGAAAGCTCTGACTGGCTTAGTTAGCGCTGCTAAGTAAGAGTATGCAAACATAAAACCTATATTATATCCTTCAAATGTTTTCTAAATTGCATTATAATATGTTATTTATTTGTTTACTCTTGCTTCATATAGAAATTGAGAAGGTATTACCGGACTAGTTAATCCTGTATCCAAATATAAAGTCTCGGTATATTGTAACAATCAAACGTTTTCTAATAACAGCAACTTGTTATTCTATATTTTGTAGCTGCGATTATCTTATTTTTTATCATACGTGTGTTTGTAGCACTTATCTGCTTCAGATTTGAATTTAGTATAGACCCCTTTTTTCTGTTTGATATTAACAATATAATATGTATTGTGTTACTTACTACACAGGTCTAAGCCAAACATTTATTAAACTCTGTATCTATTCTATTTCAATATTTCCAAAATTTTGAAGTCATAATAATTTACTTGTTTACACTGTTTACCTTTCTTACAGATCTAAACCAAAAATTTACAAAAACTCTGATATTTCAATATTGCTCAGAAATCATGAAACTCTGAAATTCAAATATCTAGAAATCAAGCATGTTAAATATTCATCATGATAATTTAATTTTACGTTGTTTACAGACCCAAACCAAAAATTTACAAAAACTCTGATATTTCAATATTGCTCAGAAATCATGAAACTCTGAAATTCAAAGATCTAGAAATCAAGCATATTAAATATTCATCATAATAATTTACTTTTTACGCTGTTTACCTTTCTTACAGACCTAAACCAAAAATTTACAAAAACTCTGATATTTCAATATTGCTCAGAAATCATGAAACTCTGAAATTCAAATATCCATACATTATTTATACAACGAAATTTAAAAGTAAAAGCTCAAATTAATATAATATTCTAGTTATCGAGATTGACAAGTATTAATATCGTGCTCTTTACAAAAATGAAATTCTGCCATAGTTGTCAGTTACATGTCTCAAAGTCAAAGTATTCATCACATAAGAAAAGTAACAAACATAAAACAAATTGTTTACTTCATACTGAATACCAAAATGTTCAGCTGATAGCCAGTGCTTTCAAAGACAGAATAGCTAGCTACAAAATAAATCCTCAAACTAATGAAATAATAACACCTGAATTATTTTTATCTGATGTATTCAACACCATTTATAATTTATTACAACCATTATTACAAAAACATAAATCATTGAAGATAAACTTTGAACTTTTTGTGCTATATTTACTTCCTAAGAATGAAGAACTATCTCTTAAGTCTTTTAATACTAAATATTCCATAATAAATCAGAGTACAGATATCATGTCTTTATACAAAGATTGCACGCAACGATTAATATGTAAATGCTTAGAGTTTGAATTATCAGAATCTGGTTGGACAATAGAGAAAATAAGTCATTTAGAAATGAATATTGCAAAATACAATCCTTTGAGAGCAGGAAGTTACATTGTTTTACCTTTGAGAATTAACAAAATGAAGGCATGTCTTAATATTCAGAATACGGATAACCATTGTTTTCTTTGGTGTATCATTGCTCATATGTATCCAGCTAAAAATAATCCTAATAGAGTATCATCTTATCCGCATTATTCTAAGATCTTCAATACTAACGGAATATCTTTTCCCCCCACATTTGAAGATATAACATGGTTTGAAAAACATGATTTTAATATAAGTGTGAACATTTATGGTTTGGAAAAAAACAATACTATAACGGGACCATTATACAAAACTAAACTGCGAAAGTTAAATCATGTAAACTTATTATTTATTAGCAAGAATGGTAAGAATCATTTCTGCTTAATTAAAAACCTTGAAAAAATTGTTCGCAGTCAACTTACAAAACACAAATCTAAGATTCATCTATGTGAAGAATGTTTTTTATATTTTAAAACACAGGAAAAACTAAATAATCATAATTGTGGTAGATTGCAAACCGTTCTTCCTGAAGAAAATAGTAAACTTAGATTTTCAAATTATCAAAAAAGTCAAGGAGTTCCAATCGTCATTTACGGAGATTTTGAAAGCTTATTACGTGAATATTCAGATAAAAGTAAAAGTCAGTATATTGAAAACATTCAAATTCATGAAGCCACTTGCTTTGCTTATTACATATGCTGTGAGTCTAACCCTGAATTAAATAATTTAATATCATATCGTGGTCCAAATTGTTCAAAAAAATTCGTTGAGTCAATTATCAACGACTCGCAAAGATTATATCAGATTTTGTCAATGCACAGACAAATGTTACCATTGACGAGTGAAGAATATCATTCCTTTAAAACTGCCGTGAAATGTCATATCTGTAAAAAAAAAATTGCATCTGATGATCATGTTGTTCGTGATCATGATCATTTCACTGGTAAATATCGAGGGCCAGCTCATAATAAATGTAATCTAAATTCTAAATCATGTAATTTTATTCCAGTTATATTTCATAATCTTTCTGGATATGATAGCCATTTATTTATCAATGAAATTTCTTCAGTATGTGGTTACATAAATTTAATTCCAAAAAACAAAGAAAAATATATTTCTTTCAGTAAATTTGTGCCTCTGGATTCAAAAAACACAGTCCAACTAAAATTTATTGACTCTTTTAATTTTTTAAGTTCTAGTTTGGATAATTTAGCGAAAACTCTAAATGTTGCAGATTTTATGCATTTAAAATCATTTTTCATTGATGAAGATTTACTAAGATTGTGTCTAAAAAAGGGTGTATATTGCTATGAATATATAAACTCTTGGAAAAAATATGAAGAGACACTATTACCTGATCGAAACAAATTCTATAGTAGACTCACATCCGAAACTGTATCAGAAGAAGATTATAATCATGCATTAACTGTATGGAATAAATTTCGCATAAATAATATAGGAGAATACACTGATTTATACCTAAAATGTGATGTGCTATTATTATGCGACATTTTTGAAAAATTTAGATCCATGAGTTTAAAGCACTATGGGCTAGATCCTTGTCATTATGTTTCATCACCATCATTAAGTTGGGATGCTATGTTATTAATTACTCAAGTTGAATTGGACTTATTATCTGATATTGAAATGTATGAAATGCTAGAAAAAGGCATCAGAGGAGGGTTAGCCCAGTGCTCTTTAAGATATGCAAAAGCTAATAACAAATACCTGCCAAATTATAATGAACAAGAACCTAATACTTTCCTAGCTTACTTAGATTGTGTTAATGTATATGGTTATGCTATGATGCAAAGTTTACCGGTCGGAAATTTTAGATTCCTTACGGATAGTGAAATTATCAAATTCAATGTTAACTCTATTTCATCAGACAGTGATGAAGGTTATATTCTTGAAGTAGATATTCATTATCCTTTTGCAATACACGATGAACATTCTGATCTACCATTTGCAGCAGAAAAAATAATTCCTCCTATACCATGCTCCAGTAAAACTAATAAATTAATAGCTAATCTTTATGATAAATATAAATATGTTATACATTATATTCATTTGCAAGAGTGCGTAAAAAATGGTATCGTAGTGTTAAAAATTCATAGAATACTTTCATTTACACAAAAAAAGATCTTAGAACCATATATAAATTTAAATACTCAACTCAGACAGGAAGCCACTTCAGATTTTGAAAGGGATTTTTTTAAAAAGCAAAATAATTCAATATTTGGGAAAACTATTGAAAATAAAAGAAAACAAGTTGATGTTAAGTTAGTTAATTTATGGAAAGATGACTTCAATAAAACTAACAAAATTAATGGTGCTGAAAAGTACATAGGCGCTCCCAATTTCAAAAACCTTGCTATAATTTCTGAAAATCTTGTTGCTATTCAGTTACAGCCGGCAAAAGTAGTTTTAGACCGACCAATAATATGGGCTTTACGATACTGGAACTAGCAAAGAGTCACCTATATAATTTTCATTATTCCATAATGAAAAAAATATACCAAAATAACATTCAATTATGTTATACCGATACCGACAGTCTCTTATATTTAATACGTACCAAAGATTTCTATGAAGACATGAAAAATAATATAATCAATACTTTGATACAACTAATTTTAAGATTAACAATATTAATGGGATACCACATTGCAATAAACAGATACCTGGTTTCTTTAAGGATGAAATGGGCGGAGATGTCATATCAGAGTTTATTGGTTTAAAAGCTAAGCTGTACTGTATTAATACACTGAGCGATATAGTTAAGAAAGCCAAAGGTGTAAAAAAATCTGTTTAAAAAAAAAATACCATAAACAAATATAAAAATGCATTAAATTGTAATATCAATTTTAGATACCCTATGTTTGTTATAAGATCTAAAAATCATAAACTCTACACACAAAGAATCAATAAAGTGGTACTTGATGGGAATGATGACAAACGTCAAATTAAAAAAAATAATGCTTTTACTTTACCATGGGGTCATTATAGTTCTCTATTCTAATCTGAACCAAAGATTTATTATTATTTCAACCGACTTCAAAAAGGAGGAGGTTCTCAATTCGACGCGTATGTTTTTTTTTTTTTTTTTTTTTGTGTGTTTGTTCTACGATTACTCCGGCAATTATGAATCGATTTGGATGATTCTTTTTTTTTTTGAAAGAGTATAGTTCCGAATAGGTCCCATAGGAATATTGTCATGATCTGATGATGAACTTTGGAGATACGGAACGGAACTCCTTATTTTCTTAACAGGATAATTATATTATCATTTTTTTGTAATAAAATTAAGTCATAATGTATTTTTTATTTTTGAAATGAAATAAATATTTTGTATTCAACTGATTTGTGTTTAATTGTTATTGATACATACCTATTTATCTCGAATATAGAAGATGTGATATCCTAGTGGTGCGACCGTGGAACTGCCAAGTCAAAGGTTTCGATTTCGAACCCAAGGCACACACTGACTTTTCGAGTGTTCTGCGCGTTTTATAAAATAAATATCACACCTTCAGTGTTTTGAAAAGTAAGTAAAAATTTGGGTCCTGTGCCTGATCTCTCTCCGGTCGTCCCATCGGGCTGTGAGAGTAAGAGAACAGAGACTGCACCTTGTTTAGTGGCACTAGCCGCTGTGGCCGAAATCAGTCATTAAGACATTATTTATTTCGATTTAACTGAATAATGAAACAATTAAGTATATCATTAAATAATTTATTTTAATTTTCACAATAAATATACAAAGGTACCAGTCACTAAAGTACTAAAAAATAAACTATTAATAAAACTAAATAAAAAACTATTTTTGCACTACTAAAAAGTGAACTATTATACTAAACTTAGGACTATTATTTTAACTACATATTAAAATGTACATTATAAAAGTATTATTTACAAGCTAATAAACAAAAAAATCTTATTCTTTATCTACAACTTAATACTATTAATAATTATTAATTTTTTAAATATATTAAGTAAGTATAAACGTACACATCTATTTTGCTTAATTTCTTAACTGATTAATGAAACAATTAAGTATATCATTAAATAATTTATTTTAATTTTCACAATAAATATACAAAGGTACCAGTCACTAAAGTACAAAAAAATAAACTATTAATAAAACTAAATAACAAACTATTTCTGTACTACTAAAAAGTGAACTACTATACTAAACTTAGGACTATTATTTTAACTACAAATTAAAATGACATTATAAAAGTATTATTTACAAGCTAATAAACAAAAAAATCTTATTCTTTATCTACAACTTAATACTATTAATAATTATTATTTTTTAAAATATATTAAGTATAAACGTACACATCTATTTGCTTAATTTCTTTACAATTTTACCAACTAAATATTCAGTTTCAGTCATAATGTCATCATATTCACTAGTCACTAAATACTGCACATTCACACTTGCATCTTCAGGATTAGATGATATTTCATCCATATTGCCATCGTCCAAGTCATAAATCATAATTTTTATTACGCGTTGCGCACGATCCGATTCTTTACGCATGATAAAGGATTTAGTTTTCAAAGATTTTGATTTAATTTTCCTCTTCTTTAATGTTTGTCTCTCTGCTTTTTCAAGACGATATTCCTCTTGTACTGCTGCTGCTACTTCAGCATACCAGCTCTCCCTATCTTGGGCATAATTAAAAGGATGAGTTATAGGATCATTGATGTCTGTCGTGTTCTGAAAAATAAAAAAACTTTATAAGTGAATGGCAGCAATTAACAATAATATTTAATAATAATGAAAATTCTCATGTTACTCACTTGTAAATTTATTCCCTCCGAATCGTTATTCAATGACGAAGTTCTGTTAGGATCCATAATATTCAAATCCGGACTGTAGTATGGTGATCTCGACATGATTCTGAAATTAATAGCGATAATAACAAGATTGTCATAATTGAAATTAAAATGTATAAGTTAAATATTATTGGTAAATACGTACCTCAAAATAACTAAATTGTAAACAAAGGAGCAGTTGACTCAAACCGCAGCTGCAGACTGAAGAATATTTAAGACGTTAGTCATGTTAGATACACATTTTATGATCTAAAAATTAATGTCTCAAATAACATAATTGATACTTGTGGCATTTTAATGATTTATCTTAACGATACAAGTCTAAACATGTCAAACTGTGATGTGTTTTATGGACAGTCCTAACTGTCTGACGTAAACGCCATCTCCAACAACTTAGAAACTCTGAACAGATTTGGACTTGTTCTTGTACTCAATGTTTATAATAATATTACCCTTTTTATATATTTTGGTGTAAATTACTAGATATAAATATTTAGGCTGCCTATTAATTGCGGCAATCGGTATGATGAAGTTGATCAAGCAACCCATATCTCTGAAGGTTAATAATATCGATTTTAATGAATCTTCTCGCTCAATCAGACACAGTGCTTTATTGCCTAATACGATTCGATGTATAATATGCGGTCCTTCAAATTGCGGTAAAACTAATGCTATGATTAGTTTACTGTTACATGAAAATGGTTTAAAATTTCAAAATCTTTATCTTTACTCGAAAACTTCTTTTCAATCAAAATATCGTTTCTTGACCGAAGTTTTAAAAAGAGTGCCGCAGATTAACTTTCACGGGTTCAATGATGATAAAGATGTAATTTCTCCGAGTGAAGCTTTAGCAAATTCTGTATTTATTTTCGATGATGTTGCATGTGAAAATCAAATAAATATCCGCAATTATTTCTGTATGGGTAGACATAAACAAATAGATTGTTTCTATTTATCTCAAACTTATTCTAAAATTCCGAAGCAATTGTTACGTGACAATGTTAATTTTCTTATTATATTCAAACAAGATGATGTTAATTTAAAGCATATTTATGAAGAGAATGTTAGTTCTGATTTACAATGGAAAGAGTTCAGAAATCTTTGTCAAACTGTTTGGAGTAAACCTTATAATTTTCTACTTATTAATAAAGAATCGTCATTAAATAACGGAAGGTACAGACAGAATTTTGATATGTTTTTTAAATTTGACTGACTGTTTATATGTACATATAAGTAATTAACATGCAAAATCAAATTCAGTATAATTTGTTCTTTAGCGTAATACAGTTGTTATGATAGGTACAATATGGAGAAAAATATTAAAATAGAATTAATGAAGTCTGTAGACTCCATAAAGAATAAAATAAAACAAATGAAAAATCAGGAACACTCAATGAACTTGTCACTTGACAAAATGTTAAAACCTGTCACAGATCCCCTTAAAACCCTAGTCGATTCGAACAAAACAATAGAAAAAATACAAAATTTAGAAAATACTCACTCTAATTTTGAAGAAATGGAATTGAATGACATTAATACTAGCTCATCTACAAAGTTTGAAGAATGCTGCGAACCAGAACTGAATTCTAAGCAGTTCGTTAAAAAGTCTCCCCAGACAGAATTACTGGATGATTTAGAAATATCATTAGAGGGCAGTGACATCCATGATATTTATGATGGGGTAAATATACCATTTGGAATAAGGAGTGCAAACAAAAAATTACTAATGGGTAATTCAATAGTTTCATTTTCTAAAATGAATGAATGATGAATGAGTGTGAATGATGATAATGTCATTTTAATTAAAGTTGGCGACAAAAGCTACAATTTAACCCCTGGTTTAAAAGAACTTTTACTTCGAAGAAAACCTGATTTGAAACTAATATCGAGCAAAGATAAACTTGTCTATAAAGATATGTTGCATTATACAAATGCACATAAGAGAGATTTCAATCCTAATGGACAAATTAGAGGCGATAAAGGTATAAAATATCGTGAAATAATTAGACCATTGTTTTCTGAATCGTTAAACAATAATATTATCACTAAATTTGGAGGAAGCTTACCAACGCTAAAGAGATACAAAAATAACACTGACTTGGTATATTGGGATGATCCTAACGAACTGGTTGACAGATTGAAACTATTAATTGCTTCCCGAGATGCTGGTAATACAAACCATGATAATGAAATTTTATCAATAATCGAAGAATTAAAAGAAGCTGATATAATTAAACAATAAATAGTCATAATAATATGCTTTTTATTCAGTATAATAGCCGAGTTCAAGACAAGTATACTGAATTGTGAACATGAGCAAAGCTGACGTGGTAAATGAAATTCATAAAAATGCAAGGGTCAACTATCCACGAAGACATGTTATCATGAAAGATAGATGACTTGTGGCAAGCCGACTTAATTGATATGCAATCAATTTCAAGAGAAAATAAAAATTATAGATATATTCTTGTCGTTATTGATACATTTTCGAAATATGCTTGGGCCTTTCCTATGAGAAGTAAAACCAAAGAAGATTTGTATAACTCTTTCAAAACTTTGCTGGATAAAGAACGTGTTCCTAAAAATCTGCAAACGGATAATGGAGCAGAATTTTATAATAACAAATTTCAGAAGCTTATGAAATCATATAATATTAACCATTATTCAACCTTCTCAACAAAAAAGGCTTCAATAGTTGAACGATTTATCAGGACATTGAAATCTAAAGTTTATAAGGAATTTAGTTTAAAAGGCAATTACAATTGGATAAATAATATCCTAAATGATGTTATTTACAAATACAATCACACTCACCATCGCACTATAAATGAAATTCCTGCTAATGTGGACAATATTAATAAAAAAATGATATTAGAAAGGTACTTAAAGTTGCTAAAAAAATATAATTTAAAAAGCAAGTACGAAGTAGGTGATTATGTGCGTATCAGTAAATACAAAGAAACATTTGAAAAAGGTTACACTCCCAACTGGTCAACGGAAATATTTAAAATTCGTAAAATACAAAAAACAGCTCCCATAACTTACTTAATCGAAGATACTATCAGAGGTCGCCCTATTTTAGGTGCATTTTACACACAAGAACTTCAAAAAACAAAACATCCCGATGTTTATCTAGTTGAGAAAGTTCTTAGAAGAAAAGGTAACAGAGTTTTAGTAAAATGGTTAGGTTTGTCTTCAGCTGAAAGCAGTTGGATTGATAAATCGAATATAATATTATAAATAATATTAACAACAACTGGAATCGATAACTATTTATTAAATTATTCAAACCGGAATCATCAGTCGTATAATGTGTTTTGGAGAGAGTAGTCTTCTCAATTGGCTTATTAATAATTTACCATTTGAATTACACTTACCAGGATATAATTACTGTGGTCGTGGTACTAAATTAATAAAAAGACTAGCACAAGGAGATAACGGTGTAAATAAGTTGGACGAATATTGCAAAGATCACGATATTGCATATCACAAGTCATCAAACTTGAAAGATCGACATAAGGCTGATTTAATTTTGTTAAAAATGGCGAAACAGCGAGCGGTTGCTTCCGATGCCAGTATAGGCGAAAAACTCGCGGCACGCTTAGTAAGTAAGTCTATGTCGGTAAAAATTAAAACTGGTTCTGGTTTGAGGAAAAAGCGTTCTCCAAAAGTTACATCTGGAAAAGGATTAAAAAGTAAATTAAAAACTGTTATTACAAAAGCAAAAAGACACATAAAAAAATTAAAACCTAAGAGCAAGAAAATGGCTATAGAATTAGCTATTGCCGCTACCAGAGAATAAATAAATAAATAAATAAAAATAGTTTATTTCTATAACTTTGCTTATACAATACTATTTAGTTGCCGGAACTGCCCGGGAAGCATGTAGTAATGCTTGTGTTGGGTCGTCCCGCTCTTCCTTAGGACTAAATATTGCGGTCATACGATAGGTCTTTAAAAATAAATTAAACTATTTCATATAACTATAGTAAACGAAAGCATGAACAAAATTATTTAGATAACTAAATGATACTGGTATGGCACTGTGTGTGTTTATGTGAGTGTATGTGTATGTGTGTCTATGGATGAATGTAAGTATGTGTGCGTAAGGGTGTGTGCGAGGGTGTGTTTGTATATGTGTGTGTGATATAGTTGCGAGAATAATTATGCTCTTATTCGGAGTTGTCCACCCCTGCGATGTAAGCGATGATCGGTAAGTACTACTAGAAATTATGAGTATTATCCTAACGTTCGAATTTAAATAATAAGTTCTCTGTTTCGTTGTACCCAAGCGGCTCAAGTTCTTGGAGTATTATTTGTTTACATTTACGGAGTCGCAGATTATATATTGTATATTTCTCGTGAAGCTTATTGTAAAGGTAGGCAGAGTGTGCAAGAAATTGACGCCTGGCAAATAGAGTTTTACAGGGAGGAGCGGTGGCCACATTACATTTTCTTCTACCTGTGTGGGCTTTATGTACGTAAGGTAATGTTTTATGTAGTTTAAGTACTGAATTGACAATATAAAGTTTTCTTAGTGACAATATTTTATGACTTAGGTATAATTCGTCAGTAGGAAATCTAAAGGGCTTAAAAAACATAGTCTTTATCAAGCATCTCTGGGCTCTTTCTGCTTCGAGAAATTTAATTTTGGTAGCTCCGCCCCAGATAGCTATACAGTAACTCATAACAGATTGTGCCAATGCAATGTAGATACGTTTTAGGAGATCTTGCGAGGTGACATGTCTCAGCTTTTTAAAAACCCAAATGAGTTTCCGGATCCTATCATTTACAGCTTCGATTTGAGGGTGCCAAGAAAGTCGGTTGTCCAGAATAACTCCAAGGTATTTAGTGGATTTGACACATCCGATCTCTTCGCAACCACAATGCTTAATATTGTTAAGGTCACAGGAATGAATACTTAGTTTTAAGTTTGGGGGGGGGAGTGTACGCTTATTTATTGCAAAGCAAATGTAGTTTGTTTTGGCTATGTTTAGAGTAAGAAGAGCTGATTTAAGCCAGTTTGCAACCTTATAAAGACCGTTCGCAGCAGCTTCAAAGACTTAGTTGATGATTCATCGATTAAGCTCCCTCGTGTTATTTCTATTCCAAAAACTGGGGGAGTACTACCTCTGATTCCTATTTTTGCGGGATTATCAGCGGCGGGAGCTTTAGCAGGCGGTGCAGCTGGTATTGCCAAAACCATAAATGAATTCAAAATGGCTAAAAAGCTGTATGAGGAATCGAGAAGACACAATGAAAAAATGGAAGCTCTATGTATTGGGAAAGGACTACATCTTAAACCACATAAGGGCGGTCATGGAATTTTCGTGTCAAAAGAAAAAAACTAAAATATCGGCTACCCAAAAGGGCCTTAACTAACTTTGACATTTTAAAGTATAGAAATAGAATTCCTTATTTTAGAGGTGTCTTTATGAGAGATGAGCTCCCTAAATATCCATATAAAAAAGAATGTGGAGTTATTAATTTAGATAGTTCTAAAAACCCTGGTTCTCATTGGGTAGCCTATGCAAAATATAATGATTATGTTGAGTATTTCGACAGTTATGGAAATCTTAAACCTCCAAAGGAGTTTATAAAATATGTAGGTTCTAAAATTCAATATAATTATGAAAACATACAACGTGATCACCCATTCAACTGTGGACATCTATGTTTAAATTTCTTAAAGAATTTTTGGTATAATCAAGAAATAAAATAAACAGGATCATTGTAAAGAGTTCAGTATGCAAGCATGTCTACTACGGTTACCATCTCTGGAAATAAATCAGAATTGGTCTCGTATTTTCAACCACCTCTTCATTTATCTGATCAATACGAGTGCGGTTTACTATACTTTTCAGTATTAAAAACAAGACCGAATGTGCCCGTTAATAACACCAGTTTAACAGCTGTAACCAGAATCGAATGTGATCTTGTGCACGGTTCATATCACAACGGATTACCGACTCATTTTATTCATGGTCATATACAAAACTCGGGTATACTATCAGAAATTGGGTTTAATGTACCGGATAGGTATGCGGCGCGGCGGCGCAGGCCGCGGTTGCTGGTGGTACCGCGTGCGCACACTAACCTGCTGGGGCGCGCACCGCTGACTCGTTCGTTGCGCACGCTCAACACGGTTGCGGATGTCATAGACATATTCACCTGTACACTGGGCGAGTTCACAAGTGCCATGTACTGTGTAGCATGTAAATTATAGTTAAGTGTATTTTAAGTTACTTTGTCGCATTAGATGTATTCTGTAATGGCAAAGGAAACTTCAGAATAAATAAATAAATAAATAAATAAATGAATTCGTATCTGATACTGCTTCAAGTCACGGCTACACAGAAATACCCCAGAACGTTATTTACTTCCCAGTGAACAAAAATATAATTTAATCTATATCTGTTAAGATTGTTGATCAATTTGGTAACTGTATTAACTTTGGTGAAGAACATATTCAATTACGTCTTCATTTAAGAAAAACAAAATGATAGTATATTATAAAAACACTCCTGTGAAAATCAAACGTCTTATTCCATCTACGACCGTTAAGGTGCATAGACGTAAGAAAAAAGTGAAGAAATTGAGTGAAGCAAATAAAGCTTTTCTTAAAGCTCTAGGTTTTAAAGTATGAATATACTACAAATTACTGAATTACCTCACTTCGATAGTTCGATTGAAAGCTATGAAGTCCACACATAAAATCCCTACACTAACAGCTTTAGAGAAAACGATGAAATTAGAATTCCCATACACCAACAAGACATATACGTGTTACCATCAGCCAGTTCAATTTACGTCGAGGGTCAAGCAAAGTTCTTCGACAAAGATGGAAAACCGATTAAGAAAAATATTACGTTCAGTAACAACCCTGTTATGTTTTTGTTTCAAGATATCAGATACGAAATAAATGACATTGAAATAGATCGCATTAAAAATTCTGGAATAACGTCGACAATAAAGTCATACGTTTCAATGAATGATGGAGAAAATAAAGTTGCTGCTTTGTGGGGTTGGAACCTAGATGGATTCAAAAGTGATGGTCATTTTAGTGCTATTGTACCTCTTCATAAAATTTTAGGATTTGCTGAGGATTACAATAAAATTGTTATAAATTGTAAACATGAACTTATTTTGAATAGAAGTAACTCTAACTTAAACAGTATCATAGCAACTGATGATATTGCGCATTTTCAAATAGACATACAAAGATTGCAATGGCGTGTACCACATATAAAAGTGTCAGACCGGGAACGACTGACACTACTAAAACACTTGGAAAGAGATAAACCTATTCAAATAGCGTTTCGAAATTGGGATTTATATGAGTATCCTTTGCTCCCTAAAACTACAAAACATTCTTGGTCAGTTAAGACTGCATCACAATTAGAGAAACCTCGATATGTAATTTTTTGCTTGCAAACTAACAGAAAAAATAATAAAACCAAAGACAGTTCTCTGTTTGATCACTGTGGGGTTACTAACGTAACTCTATTTCTGAATTCACAGTATTATCCCTACGAGCCTCTAAGCTTAAATTTTTCTGAGAACAAATACAATATATTATATGAAATGTATGTGAAATTTCGTCAGTCGTATTACAATTGTCCTGCAGACCCCTTGCTTAATTTGATCGATTTTAAGGAGAAGGCTCCTCTCTTTATTATAGACTGTTCAAGACAAAACGATAGTTTGAAAACAGGCCCCGTAGATGTACGGCTGGAGATTGAATGTTCAGCGCCAATACCAGATAACACAACTGGATATTGTTTAATTATTAACGATCGACTTGTGGAATATAAACCTTTAAGTAACATAGTGCGCAGATTATCATGACAGCCATTGTAGATGTTCAAGGTTTTAAAACAGAAACAAATGAATTTATCATTAAAGAATTTGCTGTATTATTGAATAACAAAATTCAGGTGTTTTTAATTAAGCCACCATTTCCATTTTACGATTTGACGAAACCAGAAAAACGACAAGTCAGTTGGATTGAACATAATAGAAAAATATACTGGAGAGATGGATTTATACCTAAAATATATACATAAAATTTATACATAAAAAGAAAAAAAAAAAAAAAAAAAAAAAAAATTGATTTCGTGATCCACATCGCTCCGACAAGTAAAATAAGTTTTCAGTGGTTATATTACCCATAACACACCCAAAATATGCTTAAGACGTTCGTCCTGAGTTATAACTTCAGTGTAACTGTTATCTAAGTGAACTACGACGGGAATCTGTGTAAAAACCCTACCTGTGCCACCTATGTCAAACAGTGTGTAAAAGTGAAATATTACAATTTTAACACCACTAAACAGCAGTTTATTATAGTGATTTACCCGAAAATTTACATACACTGGAACCACGATGAATAAATAGTAAGTTATTAACATTAACAACATTGAGTATCAGTTGCGAATCAAATTTCAAATAAGCATAAACAAACATCAGCTGACTCACAACTACTGATGTCAATAAATTGACCAATAGAATCGTTTGCGTAACCCGCTGACGGGAAGGCGAGTCGTTCAGAAACCAAATTTTAGTACTTGGACTCTGGGCTTTTGAGTTGCGTTCCGTTACGCACAGAAATACTTGAAGCGCCTGACTGATTGTAACATTTTGTGTCAAGTAACTTGTATCTGCATATCAAACACAAAAATGTCATCAAAGATTAGTTCAAAGATTACTACCAGTGGCCGCAAGATGTCAGCACTTGTAGTATGCTACAAATGCAAAAAACATGTAGATATAAAAACGACTGCATTATGCTCAGTATGTAACAATAGATATGAACCAGATTGTATTGGATATCCAGAAAAAACATACAAAATGATGGATCAGGAATCAAAGAAAAATTGGAAATGCGTAACGTGTATTAAAAATAAAAATATAGCTAGCTCCAATCCAAACATTACCCTGAGAAATAAAAATAAACCAGTTAAAACACCACCAACGGAACAGGCTAATGTAATAAAAAAACACCAACCCTTAGAGACGTCATTGATCCTGGATTCCCATATACTAACGGACTACAATACGTCCTCTGAATCGGATTGTACACCTACAAAAATGTCAAAAAGTTTGGATGGAACAATATCAGAACCGATTTCAGATTTAGTTTCTTTGTCAGAAATGAAAGATACTATATACCAATTAACTAGTAAACTGGACTCCACGCAATTTGAGCTTGATAGAACAATATTGGAAAACAATGATCTTCAAAGACAAGTCAATAAGTTAACTGCAGAAATTAACATGTTAAAATCGTTATGTCAATCTTCTTCATTTCCAGACACTATTTCTCGTAGCAGTATTAAAAAAAAGCGGCAATCCTTATCACAAACATGCACCCATTCTTCACCTATATCTTCTTTAAACACTGACCGCCTTAATGAAGAAAAAACAATAACCCTAAAAAAAACAATTGAAGATCTACAACAGCAGTTGGACAGCGCTAACCTTGAAATTTCTATGCTGACAAAACAAATAGAGACACTGTCACAGTACTTAGAAAATAAAAGCGGGGTCTTGAACCTAAGAATGACTCCTACCCTCAATACCTGCAACCATTTCATTCCACAACGAAAACCCGAACGCAAACCCGAAAGAAGAATATTTATATTCGGTACCCAACAATGTGTCGGCTTGGCCTCAGCCTTATTGCAGTCAAGGACTAACACCAAGTACGAGAAATACGGAGTCTTTGCGGAAACGAAACCAAATGCGAAATGTTACGACATAATTCAGAGCTGTATAAAAACAACATTAAATCCTAATGATAAACTAGTGTTATGTATCGGAGAAAATGATCTTAACTTGAGACAAGTTTTGTCACAATTAGAGGGTTTGCTGGACACTTTTTACAACAATAGGATAATTGTACTAAATATTGTTAATAGTTACTCCTTAAATGTCTCAAAAATAAATGATGGCATAAAAAATGTATGTAACAAGTTTAAAAAATGTCACTATCTTGATTGTGGATATCAAAATATAGGAGAGATTTGTAAGTCCATAAACTATGTAATAGATTGCATCGATTACGATGAAAACTATTTGTACCCCAGAAATATTCGGAATTTTGTAATGCGTAATCAACCAAGTAACAATAAAGCCATTAATAACAATATGCCTAAAAAAGGAACAATTCCTTTCTATTTCAATATCCAAAATAACGTCAAAGATAAAAAAGCAGTAAATCCAGCTGTATCTACAGAGAATACAAACAAAGGTACAATACCTTTCTACTTCCCCGTACTAAAAAAAAGCAAAGGTGATCTTTTTCGTGCCTAAAGCCCATATATTTAATGTTCTCCATCAAAATATTGCTAGTGTCTTACCAAAACGGGAACTATTGGAAATAACAATTCAGGAGTTACAAGTGGCACATAAAGAGCCTGACGTAATATGCTTGTCGGAAACTTTCGTAAAAAAAGGCCATGAGAGCTATATTAAAATATATAACTATCAATTAGCGTCAAGCTTTTGTAGAGAAAAGCATAGAGGAGGAACCTGCATCTTAGTAAAAAAAGGCATTCCTTTCAATGATTTACCATATTTAAATAATTATGCTACCCAAAACACATTTGAAGCTTGTGGCATAGAAATCGAGTGTTATAAATTGTTAGTTATTTGCGTATACAGAACGCCAAACTCTGATCCCACTCAGTTCTTGTGTAAATTAAATAATCTTTTGAACAACTTAACTAATAAATGTAAACCCAAATTGCGTATTATAATAACGGGTGATTTTAATATAAACACCTTAAAAAAAGGCAATGTTACGAATCACTTACAAGACATATCCTACAACTATAACATGAAAATCCACATTGAGGTTCCTACGCGCAAGTCTTCTTGCATAGACCATATTCTAAGCAATATTCCAAATGCTACCACGTCAGTTATGCCTCTTTATCTCTCAGACCATGACACAGCTCAAATGTTGAGTTTTCCTGTAAATGAACGGATGCAAAAACGTACATCTTACTATATATATAAAAGAGATTATAATTCGGATAACATTCGCAAGTTCAAGGAATGTTTAAATAATTTGTCTTGGTCACACATATACATTAAAAATGATGCAAATGTTTTCAGTGAGTTTCATGACATTCTATGCTTATTCTACAATCTCTGCTTCCCTAAAGTTAAAGTAAAAATCAATAACAATAATAAAAATAAACAAAATTGGATAAGCAAAGGTTTAAAAAAAAGTTGTCAAAAAAAACGTGCACTAAGATATAAATACTATAAAAATAAAAATACAAGTAATAAAATTAAATACACGACATATTCTAATATTCTAAAAAAATGTATAATAAATTCAAAAAAATATGCAAACATTAAATATATTAATAAGAACGGGAACAAATGTAGAGCTACGTGGGCAGTCATTAAAAGTGAAATGCACGATACAAATTGCGTAGGAAACATGGAAAAAATCATAGTTAACAACACAACTCTAACAGATCCTACTGAAATTGCCACTGCCTTTAATAATAATTTTATTTACTCAACAGACACGAGTTCTCAGAAATGCATAAAAAAATACCGTACTAGTGCAGCCGTTAACTCGATGTTTCTAAAACCTATGGAGGAGAGCGAGGTTAGAAGAGAAATAATGTTATTAGCTAATTCCAATTCTGTAGGCTACGACGAAATCAACACCAAAATCATCAAAGAGTGTACCAATCAGTTAACTGCTATTCTGACACATTTAATTAATATATCATTTGCATCGGGAACCTTTCCTGATGCCCTGAAATACTCAATAGTTAAGCCCTTGTATAAAAAAGGAGAAAAATCTGACATTAATAACTATCGTCCTATAACATTAATACCCATGTAATAATCCTAAATATAATATTAAACTAAATATAACACAAATTAAAGAAGTAGCACAAACAAAGTTTCTAGGCGTAATTATTGACGAGAACCTAAACTGGAAAGAGCATGTAGATAATGTGTCAAAACGAATAAATAAATTTGTATACGCTCTTAAGCAAATAAAAAATGCAACGAGCCTTAAAACAGCTATCATGACCTATCACGCATATGTAGAATCCCTACTACGTTACGGGCTTATAATATGGGGAAATAGCACAGATATAAACCGAGCATTTGTTGCGCAAAAAAAGTGCATTAGGGCATTGTACGGGATGCCTCCGGAGGAATCCTGTCAACCGATATTTAAAAAACTAGGGTTGTTACCGTTGCCGTGCCTTTATATTTATGAAATATGCATGTTCGTTAATAAACATAAGGCTTTGTTTAAATCAGCCAATGACGTTATTTCTCGGAGCCGGCGTGATCCACAGAGACTCGTTCTACATGATCTGCCCAAGCTTGCTAAATATAATAAAAGCTGCTTATATAATTGTGTTCATATATATAATAAGATACCGAGTAATATAAAAAACTTAAATTCTAGATTATTTAAAATCAAATTGTTTAATTGGTTGACTACGAATAATTTCTATAGTTTAAAAGAATTTCTGGAAAAGAAATTTGCATTTTAGTGTTAAGTGAAAGATTTTGCATGCTAAGTATAATTCTGGCGAAACATGTAAGCACTTTATTATTCAAATTGTAACATCATGTATACCATGTTTTATGCAAATAAAGATATTATTATTATTATTATTACCCTACTCAAATCATCAGAATTTGATTGTAGACATTTTAAAAGATAAAAGTGTTTAAACCAAAGGTTTAGAAAAAGTGTTGTGGTTAAAAAATATTTTGAATAATAATAATAATAATATAAATAATTTAGAAGATGAAGGTTGTCCTAATTTTTTAAGTTTGTACAATAAATATGAACATTCTCATGATGTCTATAGTTGTATTTATCATAATAAAATATGTGCTTTAAAAAATGTAATATGTTTAAATAAATGGTGTATATAATACATTTTTCAAATAAATATTTGCTTGTTTAATTTTCAAATCCTCTATCCCTACCAATCCCATCAAATGTTAATCATTATAAATTGCTGGCTACCGCAGCACGATATCATTTCACCTTTATAATTATCTGTATGAAGAACTATATAGTGAGTGAATAGAACATGTCTCAAAATAAATGTAGCCCTCGTTATGACATGTATAATGCATATAAAATGCGTGAAATTTCGTTTAGACATTATTGGGCAACGGCTAATTCAAGGAGAAGGTTGGTGATGGAAATGGCTGAAGTCGGATTTTTTTATTTTGAAAACGGTGTAAATGATAAAGCAGCGTGTTTCTCATGTGGAGGTGTTATAGAAGATTGGGAGATTTACGACGATCCTTGGATGCAACATGCTATACATTTTCCTCAATGTTTTTATTTGATTGCTGTGAAAGGAATATATTATATTAATAACTGTCTGAAACAATTACTATATTAGAATAATGCACTATTGCATTGTGTTCTCAGTTGGATCATATCTACCCTATTAGTATATTTATGTATACGATGCCACATTGCACTTGAAATAGATCAATCTGGATCAACAATACCGTAATAAAATATGTGCTTTAAAAAATTTATTTATTTATTTATTTAAACTTTATGCACATGTAAAAAAATACACTGTACAAAGGCGGACTTAATGCCTAGGGCATTTTCTACCAGTCTACCTTAGGGTGATGCAGAGACAAAACGTAGTAGGTGCAGAAAATACAGAAAATTTTCGATAAAAAAATATAAAAATAAATACATATATACATACATACAAACAAAATATATAGGGTAGAGAGAGATAAAAAATAAATAGGTGGTGAAGTACGACAAATTAATTGTGGGACGAGTCTGCCAACTTCTTACGTAAGTGTTCGCGAACTTTTACCTTAAAAGTGAACCGACTGGTGGCCATCCTGATATTCTGAGGGAGTTCATTCCATAAGAAAACCGCCTGGACTAGAAAAGAAGATTTGAGAAAACCAGAGCGGTGGGAAGGACATCGCAGAATACGATTATTAGAGGAACGAAGATTCTTGGTGTGCGCAGAGCATAAATATTGAAAGTGAGAAGTCAGGTAAGAAGGAGAACTAGGTTTTTCAAGGAGAGAAAATAAGGTTGTCAAAGCCCTTAACGCTCTGCGCTGTCTGATGGGAAACCATTTTAAGAGTAATCGATGTGCGGACACATGATCATACTTACGGAGATTGAATACGAATCGAATGCAGTTATTAAGAAGTCGGTCTAATTTATTGAGAAGATCTGCATTCAGGTCATAGTAACACACATCGCCATAATCAAGTATGGGGAAGATAAGCGACTGAACCAGCATAGCCTTAATGTGTGATGGGAGAACATGTAATATGTAATATGTTTAAATAAATGGTGTATAGATAATACATTTTTGAAATAAATATTTGCTTGTTTAATTTTCAAATCCTCTATCCCTACCAATCCCATCAAATGTTAATCATTATAAATTGCTGGCTACCGCAGCACGATATCATTTCACCTTTATAATTATCTGTATGAAGAACTATATAGTGAGTGAATTCGTTTAGACATTATTGGGCAACGGCTAATTCAAGGAGAAGGTTGGTGATGGAAATGGCTGAAGCCGGATTTTTTTATTTTGGAAACGGTGTAAATGATAAAGCAGCGTGTTTCTCATGTGAAGGTGTTATAGAAGATTGAGAGATTTACGACGATCCTTGGATGCAACATGCTATACATTTTCCTCAATGTTTTTTTTTTGATTGCTGTGAAAGGAATATATTATATTAATAACTGTCTGAAACAATTACTATATTAGAATAATGCACTATTGCATTGTGTTCTGAGTTGGATCATATCTACCCTATTAGTATATTTATGTATACGATGCCACATTGCACTTGAAATAGATCAATCTGGATCAACAATACCTATGTTATAAATCGTATCGTCTGTAGTCTGATTAGTCATCGTTCGATAAAAACAATTGGGGATTCTGGGATCATGCAGTTCGAGCGAAGCGAGAACAAATGATTCCAGAATCCCCAATTACACCCTACTTAAATGGAAGAAATATAAAAATAGTACGGATTACGAACAGTTTTCCTTATATCGCAGGAGATTTAAGTTGCTTCCTAATTATTGCTTTAATAGGTATCTGAGTACTGTTGAAGCCAGCATACAAAAAGACGTTAAACAATTTTGGTCGTTTATAAAAAGCCATAAAAGAAACACAGGTGTACCTAACACCATGTCATACAAAAATGAGGAATGTAACGGGCCTGTGGACGTTTGTAAATTGTTTTCAAGGTTCTTCAGCTCAGTGTATGAACCTACATCTCATAATATTAATAGAAAGTCTGTGTTGCCGATAGAAAGCCAAATTACTATAACGGATTTGTCGTTCTCTAGAGATACGATAGTTAAATCGCTCAAATCTTTGGACGTAACCAAAGGTTGCGGGCCGGACGGTATTCCTCCTTTCTTTTTAAAACACACTGCTGAGTCGATGAGCGTGCCGTTACTTTATTTATTTAACCGAAGTCTGAAAGAGGGTATCGTTCCTCAAGCATGGAAGTCTGCTCACATCACGCCTGTATACAAAAGTGGCACAAAAAACAACGTTACCAACTATCGTCCAATATCATTGCTGTCCACCTTGTCAAAAGTTCTTGAGCGATTAGTCCATAATGCAATCTATCCTATTTTACATAATATTATCATCCCAGAACAGCATGGCTTTGTTCTTGGTCGGTCCACTGTAAGCAACCTAGTCTTGTACTCAAATTTCTTATTCGAAAATATGGACAACCAAGTGCAGGTTGACACAATCTATACTGACTTCTGCAAGGCTTTTGACAAGGTGGACCACTCTATGCTTTTGCAAAAAATTGAATTTAACGGTATTCGTGGGAGTCTGCTTCGCTGGTTTACATCGTACGTGAAAAATAGAACTCAGAAGGTTGTGGTCCAAGGGTTTTCTTCCGATGTGATTAGCGTGACATCTGGTGTACCGCAGGGTTCAATTTTGGGTCCACTGCTTTTCGTTTTATTTATAAATGATGTAAATACTTGCTTCAGAAACTGCGGCTTTTTGTTGTATGCTGATGATCTTAAAGTGTTTCGTAAAATAAGTTCTACTGATGACTGTGTTAAATTACAAGAGGACTTGGATCGTTTTTCTGCTTACTGTTTAGCTAATAAACTACAATTTAGTTTACCCAAGTGCAAATATATCTCTTTTACTAAAAAAAATATGTCGTTCATTTCACTTATTCGCTCTGTAGCACAAATCTAGAAAAAGTTTCCTTAATAAAAGACCTGGGTATACTCTTTGACTCAAGATTGCACTTTGATGCTCACGTTGACCACATCACAGCTAAGGGTTATCAAGTTTATGGTTTCGTAAAGCGGACCTGCAACTTATTTAAAAAACCTTCCACACACTTACTGCTATACAAGTCACTCATAAGATCTCAACTAGAATATGCCACATGTGTATGGAATCCACTCTATGATAAATACAGTGACCAGCTTGAATCAGTGCAACGTAAATATCTTCGTTTTCTAAACTACACATTCTTTAAGATACGGTCTTCATATCTTACTCTTTTAGAGAAGTTCTCCCTGTCAACCCTTAAATCAAGGAGACTGTATCTTGATCAATCATTCTTATATAATAATCATAATAATAAGTTTATTTCAGACTACAGTCCATAGTTTTGTTAGTATTCTTTTAAATGTTAGTAACAATAGTGCTTAAGTAAATAGGTTAGTATAAAGTCTGTCGAAATGAATTTGATTTCAACAACACAAATTTATATTCGAATACCTAGTCGTTCTCAACGTATTCGTGACACTTATACTCATAGTCTATGCAGGCGACGCAGGCGAACGAGCTCCTTTACGGCGCATCATGAAAAGTTATAACGATAATTTTGCTGATATTGACTTGTTTGTTTTGTCACATCACCAATTCAAGAAGTGTATTCGTGAAAAAAATGTTTACACTTCCTCATAATGTCTACTTCTTACAGATTACTCGTTCAGTTGTTAAAAGTTTCTCCCACCTTTGCTACGTTTTGTATAAATGACATTGTAATTGTTAAATCTTTTATTTGTTAAAGTTTGCTTACACATAATAATAAGTTTTTATTGTATTATTATGTGGATAACGGTGCTGGTTGCGTTATTACCTTATTGTACATTTATTCTGTAGTAGTATTAAGCACTATTACGCAATTGTTTATTGTCCTAAAGAAATAAAAATAAATAAAATAAAATTCCATACTTATGCAAATGAATAAATTGACACGACTTGAGTATAGCAGAATACGGGAGTAAGCTAGAAGTGCTTTTTATTAATTTAACTATTTCACAGTCGGACGATAACGAAGCTGCGAGTGACGTTTTACAACCTATAAATGAAAAATATGCAATTAAACGGTTTTCAGATGGCCTTCGAAATAGAAGACTCAGCACAATCATTGCGGCTCGCGATTACCAGCAGCTGAAGGACGCCATTTGTGCAGCACAAGATGAGGAGCCAGACCAGTCGACCCAGCAAGCGGTAATGCACTTAAGAGGTAAACCAAGGGGCAGAGGCAGATGGCAAAATAATCGCGGCCGTGGGTTCTACAATCAAAGTAACTACAATCAAGGTAATCACTATTTTCATAATAATTCTTCCCATCGTGGACGCGCTAATACTTCAAACTATAGAGGAAGGAATAATAATTGGTATAATCAAGAACGAGGAAATAGTTACCCACGATTTCTATCACAGCCAGGTTACGGACGTGGACGAGGTTTTAGAGGTCATAATAGACAATTTCAAGGTCGAGACAACCCACAACAAACTGCATATGTTGCTGACCAACGAGCAAATCAGCAGCAGTAACAGAGTACTACAGAAAGCTGTGAGTTGAATAATCCAAATACGTTTTTTCGAGCATAAAATATTTACATGTCAGGGACTACATTGCGTCCCTCTTTGAGGAGTGGCTGGAGAGGCGCTACGGCATCCTCACCTACCGCCTGACGCAGGTCCTCACCGGACACGGTTGTTTCGGGAGGTTCCTGTGTCGGATAGGGCGGGAGGAAACGCCCGGGTGTCACCACTGTGTGGATCGCCCGGAGGACACGGTGGAGCATACAGTGCAGGACTGCCCCGCTTGGGCAGAGCACCGCCGTGTCCTCACGGAGGCGATAGGCGGCGGCGACCTCTCGCGTCCGGACCTGTTTCAGGCCATGCTCCGGGGCGAGAGGCAATGGGATGCAGTCACCTCCTTCTGCGAAGCTGTAATGCTAGCGAAGGAGGAGGCGGGCCGCGTGAGGGAGAGAACCACCTCACGCCCCAGCCGCCGCGGGAGACGCCCAGGGCGTCGGACGTCGCGAGGCGACATCCGGCCACCGTAGGCGCGGGCTTGCGGACGGCGAGTAATGGATAGCTCGCCGTCCGATCAAGGACCAAGCCCGGGTCGACGGCGCGTTCTGTTCGCGCGCGCCTCAAAGAGCTGTCAGCACAGGGACGGGGCCCCCAACGGGGCCAACGCCTGCCGGGGTTGCGGGACGTCTTAACAGGATACCGTGGCCCCGGAACGTAAAGGGCAACAGAAGGAACAGGGTGGTTTTTTAGTCAGTAAAAGTCTGACAGTCCCTTCCGCCCCACCCAGGGCGGAAGGAGTCATTTGATGATTTTTACCACCTCAAAAAAAAAAAAGGGACTACATTGCGTAAAATTTAAAATAGGTAATGAGTTATGTTCATTTTCGGTAGATACAGGGGCAACATTATCAGTCATAGCTAAAAATAAAGTACCAAAATATATGACCATACAAAGTAACGATACAAAAATCAAAGGCATTGGTGGTAGCACTAGCATTTATTCCCATGAAATCGCTGACTTGACATTACGATTACACTTCACCACACACACACAGTCATATTCAAGTTACAAAGAAACAGCGATGTTTACATTCAAGCTTCATGTATTAAATAACATGCCATGTCAGGCGGATGGAATTATTGGCTTAGACTTTCTCAGAATGTATAATGCAAACATTGACTTGTTAAATAACGTTTTAAATTTACAAAGTAATAACAAAGAGTTTTTAATAGAAATGAGCCAGAATTTCGTTTTAAATAAAAGATTTTACTTGCCACGCAGAAGTAATCAATTCATTTTAGAACAATTCATTCAAATTCACAAAATGATTACGTAGTTCCTCCAGCCCAATTAGCGGAAAACATATTTTTGGCAGGAAGTATAGTACAGCCAAGAAATAGGAAAATTCCTATTAAAATATTAAACACAAGTTAAGAAGATTTTAACTTACCATATTTTAAACCCGAATTAAAAAAAATTACAGACTACATTATTTGTCAATATAACAAAACAGAAACGGATGCGCATCGCGTAAAAAAACTTTTATCTACTTTAAACCTGAATTATTTACAATTAGATGAGCAAAAAACTATTGAACAGATTTGTGCAAAATATGCAGACGTTTATCACTTAGAAGGAGATAAGCTGAGCACTACCAATATAATGAATGAATCTATTAATTTAAAGCCAGGTGCTACACCGATTTATACGAAACCATACAGACTACCACAATCTACAAAGTCAGAAATTGATAAACAAGTTAGGCAAATGTTAGATGATGGAATAATAGAACCAGCCAATAGCGAATGGAATAGTCCCATACTACTCGTTCCAAAGAAAAGCGAAAATAATAATAAAAGTGGAGATTAGTAGTCGATTATAGAAAAATAAATGAGAAAACACAAGATGACAAGTTCCCACTACCGAAAATTACAGAAATATTAGACTCTCTTTCCGGTTATATTTACTTAAGTCACCTAGACTTATCTCAAAGTTATTATCAAGTTGACCTTGACTTAAATAGCAGGAACGCCTTTACTACAAACTCCGGGCAGTATCAGATGACACGCTTACCAATGGAATTAAAAATTAGCCCAGGTGCATTCTCACGTGTCATGTCAATTGCTATGTCAGGACTAAATTCTGAAAAAAGCATAACATAAATGAATGACTATGTAGGAACCTAGAAAATCATAATCAAAATTTGATAAAAGTACTCGAAAGATTAAGGAAAGTCAATTTAAAAATAAATCCAAAAAAATGCAATTTTTGTAAAAAGGAATTATTATATCTAGGTTATATTGTAACTGCAAAAGGTGTCTTACCGGATCCAGACAAGGTAAAGGCTATTCAAAATTATACAATACCACAAAATTCAGACGATGTACGACGATTCGTAGCAATGTGTAATTATTATCGTAAGTTTATCCCACATTTCGCAGATATCACTATTCCACTTAATAAACTATGTAGGAAAAACATAAAATTTGATTGGACAGAAAATTGTAAAGCTTCTTTTGAAATTTTGAAAAAAGCACTTACGACTCCACCAGTTTTACAGTACCCAGATTTCTCGACAGAAAATGAGACGTGTCAGGTACATCTATAGGATCAGTTTTATAGGGCACGCCGCTATAGCGGCGGTAAGTCCCGTTTGAAGGAATGGCTGGAGAGGCGTCATGGTGCCCTCACTTTCCGGATGACGCAGGTGCTTTCTGGACACGGATGCTTCGGGAAGTACCTGTGTCGCATAGGCCGGGAGACGGTGCCTAGGTGCCATCATTGTCAGAGCTGCCCCGAGGACACGGCGCAGCATACACTGGAGGAGTGCCCAGCTTGGGCAACGCAGCGCCGTGATCTCGTTGCAGCGACAACTGCGGGTAGCCTCTCGCTCCCGGAGGTGGATCTGTCCATTGTCGGAAGCGAGAGTGCTTGGGACGCCGTCGCCTCCTTCTGCGAGGAGGTGATGACCGCAAAAGAGGCGGCGGAACGGGAGAGGGAGGCTTCCTCCTCCCATCCCACCCGCATTAGACGCACCAGGCGCCGGAGGGCGCAGAACGATCTCCGGCCACCATGACATGGAGCCTGCGGGCAGCGGACTTGGGGGCAGTCTGTGGCCCGAACAGAAACAGGCCCGAGAGTAAGGCGCGCGTGGTGTTCCCCGCGCGCTGTGCTAGAGTCAGTGCGGCCGGTGAGTGACGGCCGCACAGGGTGACGGGACCCGTCTTGTGGCGGTGGCGGGTCGATGCTTGCCAGGGTGCGGAAGAATGCTCTGAGCGCCCCCGTGCCCCGGCAAAAGGTAATTGGAGGAACACCGTGGGGTTTTAGTCGGTAAGAGTCCGACACACCCCTCCGCCTTCCCAGAGGTGGAGGCAGTCCATGAGGATTTCCCCACGAAAAAAAAAAAAAAAAAAAAATAGGATCAGTTTTATGCAATAAAGATTTAAAGCTAATCGCTTATGCGAGCAGACCATTAAATAAAGCAGAATTAAATTACCCAACAATTCAAAAAGAGCTATTATCCGTAGTATGGAGCGTAAAGTATTTCAGACCATACTTATTTGGAAGAAAATTTACAATCATGACAGACCACAAACCATTAGTTTATCTTTTTAGTATAAAGGACCCCTCAAGTAGATTATTAAAGTGCAGGTTACAGTTAGAAGAATATGACTACAAGATTGTTTATATCAAAGGAAAAGATAACGTAATAGCAGACGCACTAAGAAGAATAACTTTAACTTCGGACGACTTAAAATGAATACATGAAAATATATTAGTGACAACACGAGCACAGAGTAAGAAAATTAAGAAAGAACACACATTAAAAGAATTAGGAGAGTAAAAGGAGTTCGCATGATTTTTCAAGTAAACCCATTGATTTGAGGCCTGATCAACCAAAAATCGTGGAGATATTTAAAAAACCAATTGACTCAGTGGAAATGAAATTTATAGAAAGTAAAGAGTTAGACAGACTTCGAGAAAAGAAAATAATAAGTAAAGAAGAAAAATGTTTAGCTTACGTAGAAAAGCAATTAATTATTTACATTAACCTTAGTTATATGTCACACTTCACGCGAGACGTATTTGTGAATGAATATATTAAGTGAGTTTTGTAAGAAAATAAATGTAAAAGAAGTTTGTAACAGGTTTAATTTAAACACTGATTACAAATACTAAATGTCTGTTTTTATTGGAGTTATCTTACATATACTCTGAACAAAGTATCTACAGTAGTTACGTAAACACAGTACGTGCAAGGTATGGGCGAGCTGGTTCCCAGAGCAGTCCAACCAGAGAGGTTGAAGCTGTCTGCGAGCGCAGTGAACACTGTCCCTTGAATGTTTTTTTTTTCGGTATTGCACCTCGCAGGTCAACCTATGAGGTTGTCGGCTGCTTAACCGGGCTAAAGCGCGCGCGATCGTCTTATATAGCGGCCGGTCTGTGGCGGGGCGCTAGGCTCCTCCCACAATGGCGTCTAGTGCTGTGACGCGTGCGCGCGATGTGATGTTGAGTTGCTACAGTCTCCCCCTCTGGATCTGAAGTCGTCCCGACGATGATCCAGGAGTAGGAGTTCCGTTCTTGGGTCTTCCTCTTTTCCGGGCTTGTCTGCCGCTACTACTGTCGTCGGGTTTCTCCTTCCGTGGGCGTCCCCTTTTCCTTAATGGTTGTACAGGAGCGGGCAACTCAGGGGAGGTTGTTACGAAGGGCACCAAGGCTGAAGAATGGTACACGCCCATTACAACATCGGGATGGTGTGGATCCGCAATCTCGTATGATGATGGGCCGTGTCGTTTCTTGATAACATAAGGACCATCGCACCGCGGAGCAAATTTGCTACTGACGCCTCTTGTAGCATTGCTCACTGAATGGAGAGTCGTAAGTACGAGGTCGCCCGTATCATAGCTAGGATCCTCCCGGCGGTGTTGATCTACGTATTTCTTGCGTCTTTCTTCCCCATGCTCTTGTATCTCGCGAGCTTTTTGCAAGGTAGTGGCCATTTGCATAAGCTTTGGGGTGATTTCCGGTATGAAATTTTCAGATTGCAGAATTTTCCGGAAGTCATGCGATGTATCATCTGGAGTCCTTAAGTCTCTACCGAAGGTCAAGAAAGCAGGGGTAAACCCGGTGGAGAGGCAGTTTGCTGTATTCATCGCGAATCGAATGCTTGGGAGATGTTCTGGCCAGTCCCTATGTCTATCTTTGACTAGAATAGCTAACTGTGGCTTCAGGTCCCTGTTCTTCCTTTCCACTGGATTCGTCTCGGGATGATATACAGGTGTGAATGCATGCTTTATATTCAGGGTAAAAGCGACTTGCTGCATGACAGCGCTGACGAACTGAGGACCGTTGTCGCTTATCATGCGGCGAGGAAATCCAAAGCGAAGGAACACTTCATTGATGAGTGTCATGGCGCAATTTTCCGCAGTAGCTTGGTGTAGGGCGAAGAGTTCCACCCAGCGCGTTGCCACATCTTCCACAATGAGAATCCAGGTTTTTTCATCAGGTGAAGAGGGCAATGGGCCAAACAAATCGAAAGATATGACCTCAAACCGCTGGTTCATTACTGTTGTTTGGAGCAATCCCGCAGGCTTCTGATTGCATGATTTGTAACGCTGACATTCCAGGCAAGTCTTCGTATAACTATCGATAAACTTCCTCATTCCAGGCCAGTAATATCTCTGAGATATCCGCCGGTGGGTCTTGTCTGATCCGTAATGGCCGGCTAAGGGGCTATCGTGGTAAGTCTTCAAGATATTGGCCCATTCGTGTTCAGGTACGACTAACTGCGCCTCGTCGGAGTCTGAATAAGGGCTGTGTCGGTAGAGTAGCCCATTGTTCATCAAGTAACCTTTGTTACTCCAGTACACAGCCTTCTCATCATTATTTATGTTTTCCAGATCCTGTACAATATGGCTCAATCCTTTATCTTTCAACTGTTCTTCCCTTATTTCAGCAGGGCTCCGCAGAGGTACATCGACGGTTACAGTACAAATACCACAAGTCTGAACTGTTTCAGCGACGCATGGCGGTCTTGAAAGGAAGTCAGCCACGACGTTACTTCTACCAGGAGCATATTTAATGGTCATGTCATATGCTTGTAATTGCAGGGCCCATCTTGCTAATCTGCCAGTAGGTGATTTTAATGACATAAGCCATCTCAAGGCTTGATGGTTGGTTATAATAGTAACCGGAAGACCTTCAATGTATCCCCGGAACTTTGATACTGCCCAAACCACAGCAAGTGCTTCCCTTTCTGTTGTTGAGTAGTTACGTTCAGCTGAGGTCAGAAGTCGATTGGCGAACTCGACTGGGTGCTCATCCTCGCCCTCCCCCTGGACCAAAACTGCTCCTATCGCATACGAACTTGCGTCGCTTTTTATTATGTACGGTTTCGTTGCATCAGCCTGTCTCAGTATTGGAGTGGTCGTTAGACGATGCTTTAATTCATTATATGCATTCTGTTGGTCCTCCGTCCATTCCCAGCTGGCATCCTTTTTAGTTAAGCGAGTCAGAGGCTCGGCAATCTTCGCAAAGTCCTTGATGAACCTTCTATACCAGGAACAAGTTTGCAGAAAACTAACAAGGTGTTTCAGACTGGAGGGGGTTGGAAGATTCACGATAGCAGTAGTCTTCTCTGGGTCCACTTGTAGCCCTTCCGGTGTAATGTAGTGACCCAAATATTTCATAGACGAACAGCAGAATCTACATTTTTCTTTATTTGCTGTTAGACCGAACTCTGTAAGTCTAGTGAAAACTTCTTGCAGATCTCCCAAGTGACGTTCGAACGATTCAGAGAAAACGGCTAGGTCATCTAGGTATGCTAGCAGTTTTACAGTCGGTAGGCTTACGCGCATTCGGTCAATTAATCGCTGGAATGTAGCTGGAGCGTTCCGCAACCCAAATGGCATTCGAGTGAATTTGAATAAGCCAAAAGGCGTGATGAAGGCTGTCTTGTCTTGGTCTTCTTTGCGTACTCCAATCTGCCAATATCCAGCTCTCAAATCTAACAGTGACATGAAGGGCGTTGGCTTCGCTTCATGTAAGAGATCATCAAGCCTTGGAATAGGGTACGGATCGGGTACGGTTACTGCATTGAGACGACGGTAATCCACACAAACACGGACGTTTCCGTTTGCTTTTGGAATCATAACTACAGGCGCAGCCCAGGGAGATGTGGACGGTTGAATGATCCCTTCCTCCAACATTACTTTAATCTCATGCTGTAGGGTTTCTTTACGGGGTGGCGACAGTCTGTACGGCGGGACTGAGATTGGCTTTTCATCTGCTGTCTTGATAATATGTTCTATCAACTTTGTAGGTTCACTCTTCGTATTAAAGACGTGGCAGTTGTTTTGTAAGAACTTAATAATAATAATAATAATAATAATTTATTTCATAACCATAAATAGTACACATTTTATTTATATAATGGCGCCTCCTTTTAAGCAGATAATGCTTGTGTTAGAAGACACCGCTCCTTCTTAGTTACTAACATTAGGTACATTTATGTTATGCTATGATTATGTGTTTGCATGTGAGATGGGAAAGGTGAGGGGTGTGAGTGTGGAAGTGGTGTGGTGTGGTGTGGTGTGGCGTGGTGTGGTGTGGTGTGGTGTGGTGTGGCGTGGTGTGGTGTGGTGTGGTGTGGTGTGGTGTGGTGTGGTGTGGTGTGGCGTGGTGTGGTGTGGTGTGGTGTGGTGTGGTGTGGTGTGGCGTGGTGTGGTGTGGTGTGGTGTGGTGTGGTGTGGTGTGGTGTGATGTGATGTGATGTGATGTGATGTGGTGTGGTGTGATGTGATGTGATGTTATAAGATGTGGGTGATGTGATGATGACTGAAATTAGTTCATGTGTTGAAGGAGTGACTCTGTGTCAGCGTATGTAAATGGTTTTATCCAGTCTGTTAGTTTTTTTTTACATTCATGTAGTTTGATAGGATAAATGAATATTTGTTTGTTTACCCTGTTATAAAGTTGAGCAGATTGATGTTGATATTGCATGGCTGCGAATTTCGTTCTAGTCGGTGGAATTTGTGCAATCAAGTCCTTCCGCCTTTTTGACATTATTTTTGAATCATATGCAAGAGTTTTATGTTTTTTTAGAACAGTGTATATGATATACAATTTCCTAACTGAAAGTAGACCACTAATTTCGTATAACTTTTCGGTAGAATGTCTGATTTTTTTAAAGTACATTGTTTTTATTAAGGATCGCTGCCCCCTTTCTAGAATGGTAAATTTTGTTTTGGCCGCGCCACCCCACACAGGTATACAGTAAACTATAACAGATTGCGCAAGTGATATATAGGTTTCATTTAGGAGATTTCTAGAAGATCCGCGATTATGTTTTATATTTTTTGGAAGTATATGTCTTAGAGATTTGAAAATCCATCCCAGTTTCCTAAGTCTCGTAGTAATATGTTCAAGGTGGGAATACCAGGATAATTTTTGATCAATTATGATGCCTAAGTATTTTGTCTGCGAAACTTTTTCAATTATAGGGCACTTGCAATTGTTATCTGAGGTTGTATTGCATGAGTGTATTTTAATGTTAATAGGTACATCTTGAGAGTGATTAGAGATAGAAAAACATATTTAGTTCGTTTTTGTCGTATTTAGTGACAGTAGATTATATCTGAGCCAATTGGCGATTTGCACCATACCCAACTCAGCTTTGAGTGTTACATCAGACCAATTGTCTCCGGAAAAAACCACAGCAGTATCACCAGCATACGAAAAAATATCTGCGCCTTCTACATTTAGGTTACAGAGGTCATTTATATACGTAAGAAACAATGTAGGGCCTAAAACACTTCCCTGCGGCACGCCATAAAGCACGTCAGCATCATCACTAGTATAAGTTCCCATCTTAACTCTCTGTTTCCTGTTTGATAAGTAATCTTTGAAAAAATTTAATGGAGTTCCCCTTATTCCAATTCCTTCCAGCTTTGCTACAAGGGTTGGAACAGAAACGGTGTCAAAAGCTTTTTTGAGGTCTAGGAATACCATTATACATTTCTTCCCTGCATCGAGATGTTCAGTTACAAGCGAGGTAAGAGCATCAATTGCATCCTCAGTAGATATTCCTTGCCTAAAACCAAATTGCGAAGGTGATAAAATTTTGAATTTGTTCAAATAGTTAACCAGTCTCGTATTTGTTAGTTTTTCTACAATTTTAGATATAACCGGTAAGACTGAAATAGGTCTATAATTATTGACATCGTCTCTGTTCCCCCCATTGTGAATTGGAGAAATAATAGATTTTTTCAGAAGGGTTGGAAAAATACCAGAGTTGAAACAAATATTAATCAGGTGGGTAATGATGGGGACGACTTCTTTGTAGCAGTACTTTAAAAAGCTAGTTGAGATATTATCCCATCCGGGGGCACTATTAGATTTCATTCCCATCAGGGTATTTTCTACTTCCTTAGGGTCAGTGTCTAAAAGCACAAAAGAATTATTCCGCATGCTTGAATTGCAAGGTTGATAGAAGTAGGTATTGCTATTTTGGATTTGTTTTGCTAATTCCTTTCCAATATTGACAAAGTAGTCATTTACAAAATTAACAGATTCAGTTGGAGACGGTTTAGTATTTAGTAGGTCTGCGATTTGGTTTTTATATTTATTTGTGTATGTAATTGATTTTATATTTTTCCATAGTAGCTTTGTGTTTTTAATAGATTTAGTGATAAGTTCCCGTTCATATCTTCTTTTTATTTTTTTAATGAGACTATTACAAAAGTTTCTGTATCGACAGAATGTAATTTTTAAAACTGTGTTGCATGGGTCGGCTCGTAACGATTTTTGCATTTTGTTTCTATTTTTAATACAGCGTAATATTCCTTGAGTGATCCACGGCTTGATTATACGTTTACTGTTGGGGATATTTGATGTTATGGTATTATTAATGATACAGTCACTTAGTTTTTGTATGAGTAATTCAGTTAGAAGGTCGGGGTCATTACAAAACATTAATTCAGCAAGGTTATTTTCTTGTAGATATTTTAGGGCTTGTTCATAGTTTAATTTAGTAGTCGTTTTTTTTGGAGCAACTTTATTTTTTATTTTAGAAAGTGCTAGAAAAGTTGTATAGTGATCGGTAATTGTGGTGTGAAGTATAGCAATGGAAGCGGAAGTCTTTTTTTTATGAAGTCGTATCATGAAATGATCCAGGCAGTTCCTATCTCTAGTAGGTAGTGAGTGACCAGCTAGTATACCGTAGGCAGACAACATATTGAGGTAGCAGTTTCGGTTCATACGGTCATGAGACGTTTCAGTTTCTTTGCACCTGATATTTATGTTTATGTCACCTGCTATCACGATATTTTTTTGTGAGGGTAATGTGTCTAAGTGTAAACTAAGTGATTCTAAAAACGAATCGATATTTGTGTGTGACGGGGACCGATAAATGCACAACACTGTGTTATTCAATATGTCCACCTGGATACAAGATGCTTGAGATAGTTGTATTTCTGAGATTATAGGTTTTAGTGTATTTTTTACATAAATAACTACTCCATCATTTTGGTTCATCTGTCTTGTTGTGCTATGGCAGTCGTAGTTAGGTATTTGGGGTAGAGGTTTACTAGTATTTAATCTGCATTCTGTAAGTATAATTAAGTCTAAGTCGAATTTAAAAGTAGATAACATTAACACAAAGTTATCAAAATTGCAATAAATACTCCTAATGTTCTGCGAAACCATAGTTAAGTCATTTTGTTTTATGAAAATATGCTCCGAGAGGTTCGAACAATCACACTCAATAGACGAGGCAATTTCAATGTTATCTATATCATTAGCGGTCTGTAGTGAGTCATCCATTAGCGGTTAAGTTTATTCCAAAAAGCGACACAGTTACATATTCGCAAGTGTCACTGTTAATGTAGTAGGTTAATAATAGTGTTATATTTACGTTATGGTTGGTAGATAGTTGTTGATAAATGTATATTAATGATTTTATATGAACTAATACGGTTATCTGAGTTACTAGGTTATTAATTGCAAAGATGATACAGGGATATGTTTTTGTGTTAAATGTAAATGGCATTTGAAAGCTGTGGGTGTGATTATTACCACATTTTATATGAGTCATTGTGTCAGTTTTGTGTGAAGTTTGTTTGGGTGGATTTGTGTTTCTTATGTAAAAGTAAAGTCTGTAGCAAAGTAATATATGGGAATGTATAGCGTAATGTGTATGTATTGAAAGATAATTGTAGGTGTGGGTATATGAGCAAAAACTTGAAAAGAATCTTAAAAATAGCAAAAAAATTAACAATTTAAAGTAGTACGTTATTAAAATGCACTTATAGTTACAAGATTTGAGCCTACATGTAAACATCGTTATAAAACTTAGTCACTTGTTTGTATCCGTATTCAATTGCAGATCGCGAAGAATTTGTTCCGGTCTGGACTCCATGTCTAGTTGCTGATCACAGAGGACTTGATTTGTTCTGACTTCTAGGTCCAATTGTGGATTGCGTAGAGTTTGCTCCGAGCTGACATCCAGTACTTTTTCTAGGTCGCGTAGGGTTTGTTGTGATCTGACCAGAATTTGTTTCACTCCCAACTTATTCAACTGCTCGTGCTGGGTATCCGTTATATGTGCCACCACATCGATGGAGTCAATGCGCACATCCCAGTTGTTAGCATCAAACAAGCTGGCACTCTGTGGGGACAATTCGACGTCTGCTTGGTGAATGCTTATCTGAGCGTCTCGCAACATGAAGTCGTCGAACCCTGGAGAGTATCCATCAAACAGGCGTGGCCTTTTTTCATATGGGGGCGTGGCAGCCAGGTCTAAAGGTGCCAGTTTATAATCCCCGTTTTGCCCACCTGGCGGCGTTGACCTCGCTGGTGTATCACCGGTAACGGCTGGTACCATCGTCAGCGGGGGTGTTGATGGAGGGGTGAGTATCACCGATGCAATACTAGTGGAATCTTCACTTTTGGTTGATGATAAGGCACTGACTGGACTTGGTATTTCCGTCATTTCCTTGATGACAGTGGTCTCAAAGTTGGCAAACTCTTCCGAGTACAGTTCATAATGCATGTTAGGTTCATCAATAAAGTTCCAGGTGAATTGGGGTATATTTATGACGATACCGCATCCTGCAGGAAACCAACACCAAGAAGAGTTTTGTTCTCCTTTGCTTCTGGTAATATGATGAATGGGTTTAGAACCTTTCGACCGTTTAACTCCACCATAACTGTGCACTTCAACACTACTTGTGCTTTTTTCACGCCGTCAGCTAATGTCAGGTCTACTGATTGTTCCTTAAACCTGCATCCACGTTTTTGCAGGGCCAAGAATAGTGAGTAGCTGGCAACACTCATTTTTGCGCATGTGTCAATGTAGGCGGTTCCTTTAATCCCCTCAATTTCAAGGAATACAACCGGTCGTTCGCGTTCCTCCGCCCGAACGTTGATTGCGCAGAAACTAACGTCTTCCTTCTTGACTGGCGCTGCGTGCTTGTTGCACGTAGTACAGCTACTACGATATACTCCGGGTGCGCCGCATCCGTAGCACGAAAACTTTGGCTGAGAAGGAGATGGCGCTTGCGTTTGAATTTCTGACACCTCCCTTACAGGGACGGGGAGAGTGCCGTCAGCGCGTTTCTTCTTCCTGCACACGTCCGCTGTATGGCCGGGGTTTTTGCAGAAAGCGCACTTCTGCTTGATTTTCTTGCCTTGAGTATTATTGTTTACGCTGGATTCTGAACATTTTGAGCTCACTGCATATTCCTGCAACGTTTCCTCGATTCCACGTGCTGTTTCTAAGAGTTTATCGAATGCTGGAACCGAGTCTCGTGGCATTCGGTTTCTCACTTCGAGGCGAATTAGCGCAAAGATGAGGTCTATTTGTTGCGTTTCTTTGGTGGTGGTAGCAAGGCAAACATTGCCCGCTTTTTTGCGATAAATGCCTCTGTTGTTACACTGCCTTCTTGTGTTTCATGTGTTATTTGATGAAATACCATGTATGCTGGTTTTTTGGGAGCAAACGTGTGTCGCAGTTTTTCACAAAAAACTTCCCACTGCGATACGTTGCTTTTCACTCCTTGCCACCATATTGCCGCCTCGTCTTTAAGCAGTAGTGGAAGGCCTTGTAACGCGTCGACGTCGCTAATCCCTTCTGCCGTTTTGTAGACAGTCGCTGCGGCTATGAACGCTTCAACTGCATCCGTATCCTTTCTCCCGCTATACGTGACATTGCTGCAGGACGCAAAAGTTCCCCGTTTGCTTGTCAGGATCGTGCTTAACAGCTGCTGGAATTGTTCATTTGACATCGCCATCTTGAGGTTCCGATGTGGAAGTGGTCGCAAATTCTCGACTTTGGTGCCTGGATTCGGCCTCGCGTTGTGCGCCAGATTGTAACAGGTTTAATTTAAACACTGATTACAAATACTAAATGTCTGTTTTTATTGGAGTTATCTTACATATACTCTGAACAAAGTATCTACAGTAGTTACGTAAACACAGTACGTGCAAGGTATGGGCGAGCTGGTTCCCAGAGCAGTCCAACCAGAGAGGTTGAAGCTGTCTGCGAGCGCAGTGAACACTGTCCCTTGAATGTTTTTTTTTTTTTTTTTTTCGGTATTGCACCTCGCAGGTCAACCTATGAGGTTGTCGGCTGCTTAACCGGGCTTTCCTGTGGTGCCTTAAATGAATTTAAGGCCTCCAGCCAGGGCTTAATATAACTTACAAACTAAGCGACTACACGCTAAGGGCACCCCCTGTGGGGTACGGGCCTCGGCTTAGGGCGTCGCTGGGGGAGGGCAGCAAAGGGACAGGCTGGATCTGGTCAGTATTATTTAGGGACGAATTTAAAGCTACAGGCTCAGCGGCGCGGGCTGGCACGAGCAAGGGACGGGGCGGAGATGGACAGGGACGTCGCGACGGACCTCGGCGGCGAGGGCGGAATGACGGCGGTCTGTGTTTGTACTTTCGTAATGTACTGGTTTCTTTGTTACTCTCCTGGAGGAGAGTAATGGCATCGTCGGGGATGGTCAGAGTATGTCTCGGTCGGCGAGTCTTACTAATACGGGAGGGAGTGTATCGGGCGGCCGATGCGATCAGGGGATTGGGGTGTTTTTCAGCAGTGTCGAAGAAGCGCTTGGCGGTGCGTTTCATGAACTGCTGGATGGTGGGGATTCTCAGATCGAGATGGAGATTCTCGTTGCGAAGGTAGTACGGGGCTCCCGTGGCCTTACGCAAGAAACGGTTTTGTAGGGTTTGCATCCTATGGAGACGGTATGCCTTTGCGTGTGCGAATACGGCACAGGCGTAGGTCATGATGGGACGAATGCACGCCGTGAAGATGCGCAATTTGCACTTGAGTGACAACTTGCTGCGTGCGTTTAGCATGGGGTGAAGCCTACCGAGAGCGAAAGCGGCGCGCGAACGAACCGCCTTAATGTGCTCTCCGAAAGTGAGGTGGTGGTCGAGGATCACACCGAGGTATTTGGCTCGCTTTTCCCAAGGGATCGGCTTGCCGTACATGGTGATGGGACTGGGGGGGGTGAGGGATGAGCGCGGTTTAGAGAAGAGGACCGCTTGGCTCTTGTCAGGGTTGACCTCGATTCTCCATTTCCGGAACCAAGCGCCTAGGGCGCTTGCGGCGATTTGGAGAGTGCGGGCGATGGAGGCTGGGCTGCGACCGGTGTAATAAATAGCCGTATCGTCAGCGAATAGGGCCAGATGGGTCTTGCTATTTTTTGGGATGTCGCTGGTGAACAGCGTGAACAGAAGCGGGGATAGGACGGAGCCTTGAGGGACTCCGGCGCGTATGGGGTGGGGAGAGGAGAGCGCACCTTCAATGCGATAGCGAAAGGTACGATTTGACAGAAAGTCTCGTATGATGAGAACGAGGCGGTCAGGCACTCCGATCTGGTAGAGCTTGTATATTAAGCCATTGTGCCAGACTTTATCGAAAGCTTTCGCTATGTCGAAGAAGAGAGCGCCCGTCAGAGAGCCACGTTGAAAGCCAACGCTTATGTGCTCGACGATGCGGTGGACTTGTTGGACGCAACAATGGTGGGAACGAAATCCGAATTGTTCGTCCGGGATGAGGCTCTTTGCTTCGACATAATCTTTGAGGCGCTTATAAATAAGCCTCTCGTAGATTTTGCCGAGAACGTTGAGCAGACTGATGGGTCGATAGCTCGAAGGCTCCGACTTGGGTTTGCCGGGTTTGGGAATGCCAATGACGGTGGCTTCTTTCCACGTCCCGGGGAAGATGTTGTTGCTCATGGCGCCATTGAAGATGGCAGTCATAAGCATTATGAGAGGGGCAGGGAGGAGTTTGAAAACCCTGTTCGTGATTCCGTCAGACCCAGGGGCTTTCCGGGGTCTGAGGTTTTTGATGATGTCCTGCACCTCGTCGGGGGTGACGGGGGGCAGTGGGTCGTCGGGGTCTTCGACGGGTGGAATGGCAGCTCTACGTTCGACTTCGGCGTCAACCCTGGAAAGGTGAGCTTCGTCTACAGGTTGAGTGCTCGGGGTGCATTGGGCCTCAAGACTGTCGGCTAGACATTCAGCCTTTTCGTCGTTGTCGAAAGCGACGGTTTTGTCGGGGCGAGTGAGAGGAGGCATGGCGGCCTCTCTGGTGGAGCGTAACCTCCTCTGTAGCTCCCAGAAGGCTAGGTGGGTGGGCTGCAGTTCGCTAAGCGTCTTTTCCCAGCTAGCGTTACGCCACTCATCTATGCGGTTCTTTACAGCACGCTGTAGAGATCGCATGTGAGCTTTGTTCGCGTCACAGGGGAAAGCGCTATACGCACGGATGGCCGCGTTCTTCTCGGTCATCAGAGCACGCACATCGTCCGGTAGTTTCCAGCGGTGATCGTTCACCACCGGAACCTCCCTTGAACAATCGTTCAGGACGGATTGTACGTGTTCTGTGAAGGAGTTGATCGCGCCCGTCGTGTCTGCGACAGAAACGATGTGGTCGGGGATAGCGTCCAGGTGAGGCGACGTGACGGACTTTAAGCTTTCGCTTACTTTCCTCCAGTCGGTTATCACTTGGGTCGGGGGGGGTTGGTTGGGATCATAGGGACCTGAGCGAGGAGCTAGTTCCATGATGACCGGACGGTGGTCGGAGTCGAGCTCGGGGAGCGCTTCAATAGAATGCAAACGGAGATTTACATTCTTGAGGAGCGCTACATCGAGGATGTCGGGGAGGTGATTTGGGTCGTGGGGGAAGTGGGTGGGAGTCATCGGAGCGATGACGTCAAAGTTGAGGGTGGCACAGAGGTTGAACACGATTTTACCTCTGGTAGAGGTCGTGTTGCAGTTCCAGGCGGGGTGTTTGGCGTTGAGATCGCCCGCTAGTATAACGGAGTCACTCAGGCCAAGAAGAGCGGAGAGATCGTTGGTGAGCAGAGTTGGGTCCTCTGAGGACGAAGGAGGGATGTAGGCAGAGATAATGGTAATCGGCTGATGACCAGTCATGCCGAGCCGACAGAGTGAGACCTCGAGGCGCGAGAGGGGAGGAGGGTCCATAGGGATGCAGTACAGTTCCTTTCTGTAGTATATGAGGGTGCCGCCCTTGTGACAGCGAGACCTATCGTTGCGAACTAACCGATAGTTTGCAATTCTCGGGTCACGATGGCGGGGCTTCAGGAATGTCTCCTGTACTAGGAGTATGTCGAGATGATGATCGCGGAGGAAGGTGGCGATCTCATCCCGCTGACCATTGATGCCATTTGCGTTGAAGAAGCCTAACTTGAGGGAACGGGGTTTGGTATTACAAAGCTTTTTACTATCCATTATGGTTTAGGACGGTAAAGCTTTTCTAGGACACGCGTAATTGCGGGGTACGCGTCGAACACTTTCCCTATGGCTGTAAGGTCAGCATTGCAAGCAATAATTTCCTGAGCCATAGTTACGGCGTCCGGGTTAACGTAGATGCTGAAGGCGTCCGATAAGATTTGGACGTGTTCAGCGTTGGGGATAGCGGCCACGGGGCCGGTGCGGGCGGGAGAGGGCGCGGCTGGGGCTACAGGGGCAGCCTTTGTGGGAGGAATCTTTTTGGGGGCGGATTGAGGAGCAGGGGCGGCAGGGGCCGGCGGCGCTGAGATAGGGGCTGGCTGTGGGGTGGCCAGTGCTGGAAAGGCTCTCTGGTGGTTGAGCGTGTTCCAGGGGGAGGGCCTCTGAGGGCTGAGACGCTCGGGCATCTGTGAGGAGGGAACCTTTACAGATGGGCTTTCCCTTTGCTGGCGGGCGTTTGCACGCTTTACCAACTTGGGAGAAGAGGATTTAGGGGCCTTGGGACAGCCGCGGTAGTTAGCCGGGTGTCCTGACTGGCCACATAGTACGCAGCTAGGCGGTTCTGTACATAGCTCACGCTCCTTTGGGCGTGGGCAATCGGCAGTGCCGTGCTCCCCCAGACACTTAACGCATCTCGGGGTCGCGAAACAGTTGCGCTGTACGTGGCCATACAGTTGGCAACGGTGACATTGGCCGACTACGTTGGCCTTGTAGGGCTTCTCTATGGAGATGCCAGAAAGGGAGCAAATTGACTTCACCTTGAAGATAGGGTGATGGCCTTCTGTGGGGTCACAGACGACCAGGACGGTGTCGAAGGCGGGGCCGCCCCTCGCTTTGTGCAGGCGATGGACTGCCGAGACGGGGACCTTTTGGGAGTGGAGGTCGTTGAGGATGTCCTCAACTGGGATCTCTTTTGGGATGCGCCGGATCACCACTCGGGTGGGCGCTTCCTCGGGGAGGGAATAGGTGTGGAACGAGACGTTCCTCACCTTCAGTAGGCTGGTTAGTTCCCTGTGGTCTTTTGCCGTGGGAACTTGGACTTTAATGCCCTGCAGGGTAGTGCGGGCGTTGGTGTAAGTGATCTTGCGATCATTACACCACTTGGAGACCTCCGTCCATTTGGCCTTGTCTTGAATGAACAAGGGCGGCGGGGGTTTGAGCTTCTTCTTCGAAGCTAAGGCGGGGTTGGGAGTGAGGGGGCTAGGGGGGCGGCTGGACTCGGAAGTCGAGACAGCGTTGACGGTGGGACTAGGGGTCGGGAGGGACGCGGGGGAGGTCGTTGCTACGACCTTTTTGGCTTTGGTAGCCTGAGAGGGAGACTTTCCCTTCTTCCTCTTGCCTCCGCTGCCGACGACTTGGTAGTCGTCGTCCGAGGAGGAAGCGGAGGAGGATAGGGAGTCCTCAGAGTCGGAGACAGGAGCAGAAGGGTGGTCACGTGGGACCGAGGTGTCCATGCTTTCGGACGAGTCGGGGTTTGCAGCTGCGACACGCAGCTGCGAGGCGCCCATTGTTTGCGAAACAATGGCGGCGGGAACAATGGCGGTCGGCACATTGTGTGCTTCCGCGTAGGGGTTTATTGTCTCGATGGACAATAATGAAGGAATGTCCCGTGAAGGCATTGATGGTGCCGACACTGGAATTCCTTTGTCAACGGGCGGCGGGGAAGCGGGGCTGTCGAGTACATCGCTAAAGCTAGCGATGCTTTCCTCGATCGGGGAAGAGTTTTGCTGCAGAGCAGCAAACTTTTTGCCATACTTGGCAATGAATTCGGGGTCCTTGAAGAGGACCTCCTTGACGAACGCAACGATAATTGCGTCCGACATCATCGAAGAGGGAGGGGAAACGCGGGAGAAATTTTCGCGGGGGAACCTAACTGTATCCTAACTGCCTAGCTCCCCGGGTGGACAGGCCCGGGGATGTGTGACCCTCCCTGCCGGGTGTAGGCAGGGAGGTGAGTACCTACTGGTGTGCCCTAAGCTTGTAAACCCGTCGCCAGTCTTATTGTGCGAACGGGGCCCTGACCAGTCTAGTGCGAAGGGTGTAGACACGCCCAACCGACACTAGGTGTGTAGCTGTGAACGAAACCAGAGACTAGGCACGACTAGGAGACCCCCCAAGGCCGTGACACTAGCTCCCGACTCCAATTGACTGCCTCACCCTGAAGGGGGTCGGCGGGTGTGATTGGGGCAACACCCCCTCGGCTTCGTTGGCACCGTAAGGTATCCACCGAGGACCACGAAACTGTGGATTTAAGCCCTGAAGGGGCCAAGTGAAGCTAACACAACAACACGCGGGTTAAAGAAATAATTAATCGTCCACTGCCTTGAAAAAGGCGGCTTCCGATCGAATAGGTTGTAGTCTGCTGACTACAGGAGTCGTCGCGGCGGGCGCAACGAGAAGTGGCGGGAAGTCGAGAGCGGGCGCGGAGCGAAGCGCAGCACGTCCGTTCGCGGCGAGCGTCGAGCGAAGAAGTCGTCCACCTCGTCCCTTGAATGCGCGCGCGATCGTCTTATATAGCGGCCGGTCTGTGGCGGGGCGCTAGGCTCCTCCCACAATGGCGTCTAGTGCTGTGACGCGTGCGCGCGGTGTGATGTTGAGTTGCTACAAGTTTGTATAATTAAAGAAAATAATAACGATAAATTTATAAAAGAATTATGTGAGGAAATAGATAGTAGAAAAGAGTGGTCCGGACCACCGCTTATTATTTTTTTTTTTTTTTTGATATTTTTTTTTTGTAGGAGAATTTTCGATAAGGACGACATGACAGTCATATTAAATGATTATCATTTATTGTCTTCGAGCGGACGAATGGTGAACAACATTAAAAGTAAGTACTACTGGCCAGGACTAGACCATGACATTAGAAATTACGTAGCTAAGTGCACTAAATGCCAGGTGATGAAACATTCACCCAGTTGCAAGGAACCTATGGTGATAACAGCCACGGCAAATTCAGCGTTTGAAAAGATCTTTCTAGATCTTGTGATCTTCATCATCTCTGTCCCCTGCACAGAGATGATGAAGGTAACCAATATTAACCCTTCAGTGTGAACTTTCAAAATATGTGGAAGCTTACCCTCTACCAACAAAGGAGACAACTGTAGTAGCGAGGTCTTTAGTAAGTAATTTTATTTTAAGGTATGGCGTACCGGAAGCAATAGCAACTGATCGTGGTACTGAATTCCTGTCTTCCACCATGACGGAAGTATGTAAGTTATTGGAAATAGAAAAAATTAACTCCACAGCCTATCACCACCAAAGCATAGGAGCTTTAGAAAACACACACAAAAATTTACGTAATTTCTTACGTATCCAATGTGAGGAAAACTCATATACTTGGAGCCATTAGCTTCCCTTTTGGTGTTTTTCTTTTAATACTACAGCTCACACTTCAATTAACTATACACCGTATCAACTCGTATTCGGTAAGCCATGTAATATTCCAAGTAGGTTAAAAGATGATCTAGAACCATTGTATAATGTAGATAATTACGCTTTAGAATTAAAATATAGACTCCAGTTAGCACATAAGGATGCGAGGAAAAGATTAATAGATGACAAGTTGAAGAGAAAGGTCATTTATGATAGAAATGAAAACCCTGTTAGTTATAAGAAAGATAATTTCATTTTAATAAGGAGTGAAAACACTAATAAAATAAACAGATTGTACAATGGACCGTATGTTGTGGTTAAAGAAGTTGGACCTAATGTTAAGATAATAAAAAATAGTAACGTGGAAACGGTTCATAAAAACCGTACAAAACTATATATAGTTAAAAGTAAATAAGGTAAAAACAGGAATGAAAAAAAAAATGTTTAAGTAGTACCTAGTCTATTATAAGTTTATTTTTATTTATTTTTTTCCCTTTCAAGGGGGGTGATGTAGTGTGTAACATTAAGAGTAGGTATACCATGTACGTAGATTAGCGCAGCAGTCAATAAATATACATCGTACAGAACAGACGCCTTTTAATTCACTCACAAGCACGTCCCTCTACAGAATAATAGTTATCTTGAGCGAGTTCTATAGTGCTTACAGATTTGATTGAGTTTTTATAGACAAGAAATGTACTAAAAAATCAAACAAATCTGTGTACACAGTAAGATGTAGCCATTCGTTAACAGTATCGCTGATTGCACAGCAGTAACCATAACATTGATTTAATATTACTTAAAAATGATTTTTATTTTCATTCAAATGGTTGTTTTATAGTTAAAACAGAAGTCGCTTCCCGCCGTCTCTACGCTTAGATCTTTTAAACTGCGCAACGGTTTTTATTGCGGCTTTCTCAAACGACAGACTGATTCAAGAGAAAGGTTTATGTATTCTTCATTACAGCCATGCGAACCCGGGCTAGCAACTAGTGTAACATAATAATGTTAGGCTGCAGTCAGCGATAACCTTTAGCAACAATGTCAGTCAAAATAATAATAAAGTCTATACTTAAACTAGAAGGTATAAGGTAAACGCAGCTATCAACGACCCATCGAAAATCTGTAGTTATTACCGACCTATAAAAGTAATTCGAAATCTTACGTTTCCAGAACTATTCGAGCTATAGGTAGGCAAACTTACACACGCGTTTATTCCTTGAGCATCGTATACTTTTACGTTAGTGTGAGTAGCTGTGCAAAAAAAGGGATAAAATACGTCAGTTACTGCAGGGCAGCGTGGACGCAGGGCGTGTTGTACTGTTCCCTTGTTCCTTCAAGTAAGTACGTGACTTTTCTATTTAAGACATTTATACAAACAAATGACGTTTATACTTTATCCTATATTACTAAATGTATTCATTTAAGTGTCAACTCTTGATTTCTTACGACATTTTATTAATAAAAAGTAATTTGAAACGATAAAACTTTAAATTATAATGGGATGGTGTTAGCTTCATCAATTTTAGTAGTGGCAGCTATCAACGACCCAATAAGTCGGCAATGGCAGCAACGTAACTTTTCGTTTTATTTTTCTTTTATGTTATTATATCACACTAACACAAGTATGTTTATGGACCAGTTTAAATCTAAGCTATCAGTCTTTATAAAAATCTATTAGCGATTAAACTTTTTTGTCTAGTTTTTACCTTTTAGCGTTGTTAATTTAACCAAAGTTATGATATTTTTCGAGGATCGATATTGAATAGTTACAGTAATAAATCATTGTTTTTGTGTTTAAAACAGTGTGCATTTGTTCGAGGAGCCAGACGTCGGAAGTGCTCCTTGAAGCTCCACCGGCTGTCGAGGACGAGACCCAGATACTTCATCGTGCGCGTAGAATCCTGAGCGTTAGCGAGGGAATCAAAAGAGCACGAGGTGAAAAATCTTTGCACTCGAGTGCAACACGTAACTTTTCATTCCACCTAAGCGAGGAAATGACTAAATGCAAAAAAAACGTTTACAATCACAAGATAGGTACACTTTTATTTCAGTTTAGGTATTAATTACTACATTATGACAGGTAAGTATTACAGAATAATCTTTAAATTATAACAAAATAATACTAAGGTATAATTAAGAAAATTTTAAAGTAACGTTGCTACAGTTATTTAAATTGAGTGTAATATTTTTGTTTGGTACTGTAATATTGGTGTTAGTTACTTGTGTACTGTTTTTCGGTAAACTATCTGTCATACTTAATAGTTGTACCGATTCATCGGATTCCCTTGGCGTGAATGTTGGAGAGAGAGGGAGATGGTTAGGTGTTTCATAACGGCATTGGTGTTGAACATATCGTACTGTTTTAAATACTTCTCGCGTGATTGTTGAGGGAGAAAGCTCATTTGCGCATTATTAACAGTTTCAGTCAATTCTGTTGGCGTCAAGCAAACTTCCTCGTCGCTAGAATCACTCATTTTAGTTTATTCACTTGTTTTCAAGTTTCTTGTTTTTAATATAAGGTTTAACAATGACGTGAAAAAATGCCGCGTAAAGAACCGCGTACAAAGCAAATTGAAAAAAGAACACCAAGAAGGTTCCGAGTCTGAGTTTTTAACAAATTAAAAAAAAGTTGTATGATATATTCGGCACCATAGAGGTAGCAGTAAATAGGTTTAATGTTTTTTTTAATTCACAAACTTAGTGCACACGATGTTCTAAATTCAATTTACTTTATCCTCTAGAGAATAAAAACGGCTTTTCCACTCAGATATTGAAGATTAAAAATACTCTTTCCGAGATGGTGGGATGAAAAAATAATTACATACATAGGTTAAATAATCACATTCATTTCCTGGTTAGTCACTAAAGTGACAAGCTTTTATTTTTGGACACCAACAGTTGAAAGGTTAAGATCGACTAGGGATACAGTGTATCTGCCCATTAGTTTTAGACGTCAGATAGCTTGGCTATTAGCTTTTAATATTAACCCAGACATAATTAGTATGTCGGAGTCGCCTATAATTAGCACCTCATTTAGTAATAATACTAATGTAGAGGTGGTAAGCAAAAATATTTTTTTAAACTAGTAAGTAAGACTGCCTTGTTGGTCTAGTGGTTGCAAGCGCGACTGCTTTGCATGAGGTCTTGGGTTCCTTGGATTCCCAGGTCGGGCAAAGTGTTATTGGGTTTTTCCATCAGGAATTTATCAGTAACAGCCTCGGAGTCTGGATATGTGCCCGGTTGATGGCAATAGGCTCGCCCCCTATTACATGGGACTAAAAACATAACTGGCGAAATGTGGGTGTACTAATGGGTACACCTCTGCCTAACCCTTCGGGGATTACAGGCGTGATGTTATGTTATATTATGTAAGTAAAACAACAGAAGGTACCAATAACAGTATAGTTAAACTTATCAACAACAAAGTATCTTCTAGCTATCACTTACCAAATTGTAAAAAAGGGGCTAAGCAACATTCTTTGAAATTATTTCATCAGAATATTTAAGGGTTTTCTTCCAAGCATTTAGAAATTGAACTGTTTTTAGAAAAGACAAGGTTCGATATTATTTGTATAACTGAACATTGGTTAAAAGATTATGAAACGTTAATTAACTATGAGAATTATACTGTGGGCAGTTGTTTCAACCGCAAGTCCATGCTTCGTGGTGGCTCGCTAATTTTAATTAAAAATGGTATAAAATATAAGCCCCGTAAAGACATAGTGGAACTATCAATTGAACATGTCATTGAATTGTCCAGTGTTGAGCTAGATAAGCATGTTATAGTGTGCGTTTACAGACCCCTAAATTATCAGAATTACTCTATATTTGAGGCTATAATGGAAGACGTTTTGACGAATCTTGCAACTGGTAACAAATCAGTAATAATCTGTGGTGACTTTAATATTAATATTTTAGAAAACAATTCAAATAATTAAATGATTTAAAAAGATTTAATAACCTACTGCAGGTTATTAAATCTTTTTAAATCATTGAATCTGTCTAATGTGTTTTTAGAACCAACACGAAATACCTCGACTACTGCTACATGTATTGATAATGTCTTTTGCTGCTGCGACTACTTAGACAAAGCCATAGTAAATTATCTTCCGTCTGATCACAGCGGACAAACCGTTACTGTGTAAGTGCAGATACAGTCAAGACCAATAACATCTGGTAATTTAAATAAATTTAATAGCACTTTAATTAGTAAGTTAGGTGTCCAGGACTATAATATGAACAACGGTAATATTTTGTTTGAAGAATTTTTTTCAGTTGTGCATACAGAGTTTAATAATATCTTTAAGAAAAAAACTAAATCTGTTTCCCCTAAGTTTTTATTCAGTGACTGGGCGACTAAACTTATATATTAGTAACAAGGTTAAATCAGCAAAAAATAAAATAAAAACGGTTTAGAAAATTATCAATTATGAAACAAATAGAAATAAAAGGTATAATACTGATTACACTCTGGAGACTTCTCAAGGTCTCATAAGCAGTAATATCGATGTGGCTCAGGAATTTGCAACATTCTTCACCAATATTCCAATTAAAACCACTGAAACATTAGATTCCTCACCCTCACTTGCGATTGACTTACTAAGAGCGAATGTTTCAGCCTGCCATAAGGAATTTAAATTTAAACATATACTTAAACCCTGTGGTCGTAATGAAGGCTTTTAAAGAACTTAAGATCAAGGTTACCGAAGATCTGTGGAGCATGTCTACTAATGTTTGTAAATCTATTATTGAGACATCAGCACCCTATTTAGCTTTAATATTTAATTTGTGTATAGACAAAGGGATTTTCCCGACTTTAATGAAGTACAGTAAAGTCATACCGCTCTTCAAATCCGGGGATAGCAAGGACACCAATAATTATAGGCCTGTTTCGGTTCTGCCGGTTTTTAGCAAGGTGTTTGAAAAAGTAATGCTAAATCAAATGCTCAATTATTCTAACTGTAACAACATCTTACACGATCAACAGTATGGTTTCACCAGAGGGCGTTGTACTACTGACGCTGGTGTTACTTTAATCAAGCACATCTTTGATGCATGGGAGGACTCACAGGATGCCATGGACATTTTTTGCGACCTCTCTAAAGCATTTGATTGCGTAAATCACGAAACACTTGCTGAAGCTTGAGCATTACGGACTTTGTGAACTAGCACTTAGCTTAGTAAAATCGTATTTGAATGTGTAACGTTGTACAGTTATTAACACTGATTGTTATAAAAAAAAAACAAAGTAGCTATAAACTAATTGCTACAATAGTCAAGTCATTGTAATATAGTTCCAACCCGTTCACTCCGCCTACTGCGCCTGTACTGTTGTCTCACTCGCTCGCGTGATTAGAAACTGGTTTTAGCTCCCACTCGATACGTCGTATGCGCGAACGCAGCCCAGGATCACGGCCCGCGCTCAGCCGCCATTCGACAGAATCGTGAGTGGAGACGCACGTTCACCAACATTACTTTTGCGTGACGTCACACGTGCAGTCTCCAAAATATATCATTCTCTGGACTAACTGTTTTTAACAAACCCAGATTTTAATTTCAATTTTACTGATAATCTTAATATAAACCAGTGTTCAGTGTTCTCCCCATATTGGGTAAGTGTTGACAAATTCACGCTTTGCTATCTCATGTGTAATGGAGGTCAATGACTTGCAAAATTATGTTTCATCAACTTTTTATTACCTTAAATTATATTAGTTCTTTCTTCCACTTCAACCATTAACGCTTAATATTTGCTCACATCGTTATCTATGTGTTTTAATGTACTTAAACTGTGTAAACTCTTTTAGTGTTTCTTTTGTTTTGTGATTTTTAATAATCTACTGGACGTGAAATTCCAGGGTCCAAGAATCCGGGTAAATTGCCCAGGAATACTACTGCCGCGTCATCCGGCGGAGCGCACGAGACCACCATCTACCCATTAATCTCAGCCCTTCGGGTCGTTCGTCACCCAGGGACATCTCCTGAGTTTCACCGGCATCGCCAGCGGCGCGTAAAGCCAAGCCAGGACAGTACTTATTTCGCGCCTACCTCCTTAGATCAGAATTATTAAAGTGACGGCATCAGGACCTACGACCTGTTATTAAATTTTTTATGAAAGTGTTCAGTGAGTTTTTCTTATTAAACTTCTTTTGTTATTAACGCTTTAGCTCACACGCTTCATTGGCGCCCTTATCGTGGTTTTTTTTTAATGGTCATTTTTATTTCTGTTTCTATGGAGGTAGTGGTACTTTTGGTGTTTTGTGTGTTTTGTGTTTTGCTTCTTTTATTTTATGTGAAACGTTTTTTTTAATTTTTGGTTGCATAGTAACTAAGGTGTACGTTACAAGAAAAAATATATATATATTAAAGAATTTGTTTACATTCTTAAGTACAGTCATGTTCACGCAATTGTAGCAATTTTGATGTACAGTCAGAGCACGGTAAAAGTTGCAAATTGTTTTTTTTAATTTCTTTTTGTCATTTCACCGTTACGATTTTTTTTGTCATTTCTTTTTTAAAGTACAGTCAGCAACATAATTGCTAAACATTTTTTTTTGAAAATTTAATTATTTATTTTTTATTTCAACTTGTATCGAGTTTCGTTTAGTTGTGCGTACACATTAGTTGCATTTTTTTTATTTTTTTTTAGTTGCCTTATTTTTTTATTTTTTGCTTTTGTTTTTTTTTTTTGGTGTTTTCTTTATTTCTTCTTATAGTGGAATAACAACCAAGACGTTACTTAGTTTTTAATTTAAAATTGTAACAGACGGAGTATTTGCTACTTGTTTTTGTTTCACTTTCCGAAATTGTTCAACACTTACCCAATTTTTTAATTTAATTTAACTCTCTTTGGTAATTAATTTTTTTTTTTTTCTTAATTTTTGTTTAACCGACTTTTGAAATTCTTAGAATGGCTTATCCCGTGAAGTTTATGTCACTTCAAAAGTCTGAGCTTGAGTATGAAGTTGCTATTAGGGGTGAATCACCAGCTGCCACAGTGCAGGAGTTGCGCAAACAAATAGCTAAATTTGGCCCATTATGTCCTTCAGAGGATATTCTTACTAGCCCTTTTGAACCAACGGACGACTTGAATGGTGTGCTAGATGTTCTTGAAAAGGTTAACGTCACTTTAGAATCAACGTCATTAGATAAGAACACATTGCTTCGAACCCAAAATTTACTTAATCATCTATACCATCGGCTTAACCGCATTACTTGTGATGACAAATTAAGGGAAGACTATGAACAATGTGTTAGCCTTTTCAAGAAGGCCACAATAAGGCTTACGTCACTTAGTGATTCAGCTATAGACCCACTAGCAACTACTAATAATGATTGCTTATCGGCTACTCTTCCGACACCGGTTAACGTCACCGTTACCTGTGATGGCAACAATAATAAATTTTCAAAATTAAAATTTGACGGCAAGTCCTGCGTCCGGGCGTTCATTCAACGTTGTGAAGAAATTTGTGTCACTAGAAATATCTCACACGATAAAATTTTGTCAAACGCTACCGACATATTTACCGGTGACGCATTGCACTGGTACAGGAGTATTAGGGATACGGTTGCGGGTTGGAGCGATCTTATAGTGTCATTGAAACGTGATTTCGATCAGTCTGACTACGATTACAGATTGCTTGCAGAAATTCGTTCTCGCACACAGGGAGAAACGGAAAATATTGTCATTTACCTTTCCATTATGTCTGGACTTTTTTCACGTCTCACGAAAAAATTATCAGAGGAAGATAAATTGGAAATTATTCTCCACAACATCCGCCCAATCTATGCTAACACCCTTTCTTCCGTATCGAACATCACATCTATTGATGAATTGCGAACCTTGTGCCGAAATTATGAGGCTATTCAATCACGATTTTCTCAATTCAGGGAACCTCCAAAACCGTGTTCGAATACACTAGCCCCTGAATTTGCATATTCAGGACAGAGTAATAGTAAAACTTACTCTAAATATAATAATAACTATAACTCATACAATAAAAACTATTCTAAAAACAATAATAATCAAAATAAACTTAATTCTAATAACAATACGGAACCTACCTTGGTTGATGCAGTTGATAACTCTAAGTCTAATACCAGTTGCGCGCGGGCGCTTTGTATCGCTGGACGCGTTGTTTGTTCGACGCCAAACCGGTTTGAATCACCCGACTCCGGCCCGACTGTTATCATTCGTACTTATTAAACTCATTACTATGTTGTTTAAAAATGGCTAGCGATGAGTTGGATGACACAGAACTTAACGATCGTGTTAATGAGAGTAGTGTGACTAGGGAGATCAGTGAGATGACAAGTAGTATGGAAGACTTAAATCAAGCGAGAGATAATCGGGAGGTAGACAGCCGCAATATAAGTATGATTCAACAACATTGTACGACAGATGTATCAAATAATAAGAGGTACCGAGAATTAAGTCAGGACGAGATTTGGAAAACAGTTAACAGAAGAGGTAAAAGGTTTGCTAGAGGTAGTGAGATAGATGACACCATTAGAATAGCGGAGGATAGAATCGAAATATGCGTTACGTCAACAAGTGTATTACCAAAACAATTTAAATTGGCAAAAATGTTAAAAACTGAGGACATTGGTGACATCACACGAATTAAATATGTAAACCCTCATAAAGTGTTGATTGTATTTAATAATGAAGATAGTTGTGATCGATTGATTAATTCCCAATTTTTTAAAAACGAGGGTTTTAAATGCCAAAGGACTTTAGAAACAACTCAGTCTTATGGGGTTGTAAAATATATAGACCTAGATTTATCTGAAGAAGAAATAGTGGAGGGATTGCAGAGTGAAACTCAGATCATAGGAGTGAAAAGACTAAAACGCAGAAGTAGTATAGATGCGCGATGGGAACCATCGGAGTCAGTTCGAATATGTTTCATAGGGTCGTTTTTACCCTCCTTCATATACATATTTAATACAAAAGCAGAAGTTACCCCCTATAAATACCCAGTAACGCAATGTGCAAGGTGTTGGCGATTTGGACATACAATTAGATTATGCCCATCTAATAAGATAATATGTCCAAAGTGTAGCAGGAATCATCCGAACTGCGATACGGTAGATTACAAGTGTAATAACTGTTCCGGTAAGCACATGACCTTAGCAAAGAATTGTCCTGTATATATTAAGGAGAAAAGGATCAGGGAGCTGATGGCAGAATACAATTGTACCTATAAAAGGGCCCTTACCTTGTATGTCCCACCAGAGGATCCCATAACGGAACCCTCTTCTAGAAAAGAGTACCAGTACTCTTTAATAGAGGAAACACACAGGACCAGAGAAGATCGCACTTTAGCTCCTTCCGCTGAAAGAAAGAGTACCTACGCAGATATTGTGAAGAATGACCAGGGTAAAAAGAACACAACAAGGAAGAAGAAGAAGAAGAAAGGAAGGAAGGGTGATGAAACACAGAATTGGGAAGATATGTTCGAAGAAAGCTCTCATGAATCAGATAGTGACATTCTAAGCCAAAATTCAGAAGATAATAATCGTGGGAGTAGTCCAAAAACTAGAAGACCGAATATTGGAGGGATATGGAGCCGGATAAAGGAAAAAATTTTGGATATGGAGACATCATGGGAGGATAAAATAAAAAGCTGTGCATTTACACTATTTGAATGGATTAAATCTATTATCATGGATTACATCTCAGAAGTACCAATTCTTATGAACTTTAAACAATGGATCAAGAAACTAGCAGACCTTCAATGATCAATATCCTGCAATGGAATGCTCAAAGCCTCCGGTCTAAAGCTACTGAGTTTGAAGCCTTACTAAATCAAGAAAAAGTGCACATCGCAATAATTAATGAAACGTGGTTTGATCCTGAAAGTAATTTTCGTATAAGCGGCTACAACATTTTTAGAGAAGATCGTTATGACGGATACGGCGGTATCGCAATATTAACTCATTGGTCTTTAAGAGCAAGCCGATGTAATACCAATACTAACAATGCAGGTATTCAGTTACTACATATAAAGTTATTGAATTGCGAACATTTAGAAAACGTGATTACCATTTATTGTCCGTCATCAGTAAATACTAGTAAAAGAGATTGGGACCAGATCTTTTCTCTAAAGCAAGAAAAAACTCTTGTAGCCGGCGACTTCAACGGACACCATTCAAACTGGTCATCTAAGACGGACGCAAGAGGTAGGCAGCTGTTCGATTCCCTATTCGAAAACAATTACATCGCTCTTAATGATGGCACTGCTACTCGTATTAAACTTGTTAATGGTGTGCTACAAAGTACCTCTCCTGATTTGACAATAACATCTCTGGATCTAGCAATGAAATTTAGTTGGCAGGTTATGAACGAGAACCTAGGCAGCGATCACCTAGTTCTAAAAATTAAAACTGAAATTAATAACAATATAAATACATGCAAGAATAAAAGAAACTACAAAAAAGCAGATTGGACAAAATACGGACAGATTATAAATGAAAAATTAAATGTTAAGGACATACATACTGATAATTAAAAGGCATACGATAACTTTATTACAATCCTGAATGGTGCAGCGGAGGAAAGCATACCTACAATTAAAATATGTGATAACCCTATTCGGCAGCAGAAGTTTAGACCTAAACCTTATTGGGGACAGGACTTATCACGCATAGTTGCTGAGCGACGCTTGGCCCTAGCCGAATTCAGGAAGAACCCCACGCCACAGAACTTAGAGAAAATTCGAAGCAAAACTAGCATTGCCCAGAGATTGATTCGTAATAGCAAGTTTAGCTCGTTTAGAAGTTTCTGTGATAGCATAGATGGAACAATGTCAGCTGCGGAGGTGTACAGACGAATGAAGTGGCTCAAAGGTTACAAAACAACGAAAAGTGCCGTGGATCAGGAGCAAGCGGAATATCTACTACGTAGTTTAGCACCAGATTACGTGAGCCCTCCTTCACCCCTTTTCATGTCAGAAAATGAACAGCTGAGTAGCCCAATCCTGATTCAGGAGCTTAATAATTGCATTAAGCAGACTGACACGGCTCCCGGTGGAGATAATATATCTTACTCCATGATCCGGCGCTTACCAGACGTGGGAAAAATAGTTTTAGTCATGCTTTATAATAGATTTCTACTTTCGAGCTTTGTGCCGAATCAATGGAGAGAGGTCAAAATAGTGCCCATACCAAAACCTGGCCGTGATGCTGGATCTATATCAGGTATCAGACCAATTGCTTTATTATCATGTCCTTGTTAAATCTTACATACGATTCTAAATCGCAGGCTTGAATGGTTTCTTGAAAAAAATAACTGCTTTTCACATGAAACGACCGGCTTTAGGAGAACGCGGTCTTGTGCTGATAACCTGGCTAGATTGGTATCACGCATTCAGGATGGTTTTTCGAAGGGTATTAGCACATTGGGATGCTTTGTTGATATTGATAGCGCTTATAACAATATAAATCTAGTGGCCCTTTTAAAAATGTTAGATGGATTGGGAGTGGGAGCACTATTGTGCAGATACTTATGGCAATTTTTACATGCCAGACATCTATCAGTTCAGTTTAATGGTAATAGCACAGCTGTGAGAACCGCTGGGATGGGCATCGCTCAAGGTGACCCGCTATCCCCACTGTTATTTAACGCTGCCACTTCAAAGATTTGTCACAATATAGTTGATGTGTTTGTATCGCAATATGCAGACGACTTCGTATTATATGTAGCTAGGAAACAGATTTCGGACTCAGTAACTGATATTCAAAATTCGCTTAAATTATTACAGTATTTAATAGAAGACGTAGGCTTACAGATATCTTTTAATAAAACAAAAATATGTTTATTCAGCAGGGGTAGGAATAGCAAAATATTTTCTGTAAATATTAACAATCACAGCATTCAACAGGTTGATAATTTAAAATATTTAGGTATGTGGTTGGACAAATCTCTGAAGTGGAAAAAACATATTAATGAAGTCCGGGAAAAGTGCTCGAGATTATTAAATATATTTAAAGTTCTAGCGGGATCCAAATGGGGTGTTCACCCGAAACATTTGCGACGTTTGTACATCACAATGATTCGGAGTAGATTCGATTACTGTAGTTTCTTATTCGGCAATTACGCTAACAGTCAATTAAATAAACTTGATGGAATCCAAAATTTATGTATGAGAATTATAGGGGGCTTCATTAGGAGCACTCCAATCCATGTGATGGAGAACGAATTGTGCTTACAGCCGCTGCAGATTCGCAGAAGATATTTAGCGGGAAAGTTTTGGCTTAAATCTGGGTCAGAAAAGGATAATGTTACAGTAAGTATTGTTAGCGAATTGTCGAATATGTGTGAGGGCCAATACTGGAGGAAAAAAAAACTCCCACTTTTGGTAGATGCTCATAGACATCTTCAAGATTTACCCATTTATTCTAGTTCCATATTATGTATGTTCTCGTTGAATACATGGCTATCCAGTATTGACTTAGCGGAAAGTATTGTATGTGATATTCCTAATGTAATTACTCCAAAGAGATCCATGAATGTGTTAGATTTAAGACTGAAATGTTGCGAGTACCTCAATCTCAAATACGATTCGTTCTACCAACTTTACACAGACGGATCTAAAGATGCGCACTATGCTGGTGCGGCGGTATTCGACCCTCAGATAAATAATACTCTCAAATTTAAAATAAAGGTTAACATTTCTATAATGTACTGCGAGCTGATAGCCATCTCAGAAGCTCTGTCTTACGCGATAACTCTTGATATTCAGCATATTGTGGTTTTAACTGACTCCAAAAGTGCTTTATTGCATTTGGCTCGGCTACCCTCGAACACTCGAGGTTCCCCGATAGCCTTTGTTATTCTTCAAACCATTCTCGAGCTGCGTAGGACTAGTAAGACTGTAATTCTACAGTGGATTCCATCTCACATTGGCATCATGGGCAATGAGAAAGCGGATCAAGCAGCAAAATTAGCTTCATCGGAAGGAATCACATACAATTGTTTGCCGTTACACACAGATCAGGTTCTGACAGTTAAAAAGATTTGTAAAGACTTGTGGCAGGAATATTTTGATGAGAGGTCGCGCACTAAAGGCATTTGGTATAGGACCATACAGGCAGGACCTTTTCGTTGCCCATGGTTCCAGGAGATGGAAGCCCATAGACAATACATTGTGACGCTGTTGAGACTTCGGTCCGGACACATCCCATCAAATAAATTTGCACACCTAATGGGTAAAGCAGATTCACCTAATTGTCCGGAGTGTAACGCGATCGATGATATTCACCATGTTTTGCTCGAATGTGTCCGGAACGAGGCTCAGCGACGACAGATGTTTGGAGACGCGCAGTACAATGTAGGGATGTGTAACGGTCTCTTGGCTTTCCCTTTTTCGGAGGGGGCCAGGAAGCTGTGTGCATTGTACTTGTCCCACTCGCAGTGTGGAGACACGACTCAACAACGATTGAGCCATGCCTCCACTTCGTAGTATTATACATAAGAAAATAGAAAGCTATCAAGTTTTTTAGGTTCTAGTTATAGAATAGAAATTAGAAGTTAATTAGAATTACGGGGCGACATCGTCATTGTTGACCGAGTCCCCTAAAATAAAGATTAAAAAAAAAAAAAAAAAAAAAAAAAAAAAGTCTAATACGAAACAGCGTTACTGCCCACGTTGTCGTATCAATACACACAATCTGAGACAGTGTACTGCTAGCAAAGATGAGGTGGTATGTTTTAGATGCGGCCACAAAGGTGTAAAGGCACCAGATTGCCCAAATTGTCGTAAAACCCATCAAAGCAACTCAAAAAATTAATTAATGAGAATTGTGCGAATAAAAACTTTGATAGCGAAGACTGGAAAGACTGGTTACAAACTATCAAACTATTTTTTAAGTCGTATAACATCTGCACAATTCTCGATGATAAAGGCGATCTCGATGAAAGACCTTACGTTTCTGTTAAAATTAACGATCTCACTGTTTCCGGACTTTTAGATTCTGGCTCTGCTGTCACTATTTTGGGGAACGGTGTTCATTCTGTGCCATGTCATGCATGTCTCATGGCTTGCCACTTATCGAATCTGATCGTATAGAAGTAACAGCTGCGGGAGGTCAGAATATAAAGAGTTTAGGTTATATTAATATTCCAGTTTATTTCGAAAATCAGTTTCATATTTTAAAAGCTTTTGTTATTCCGGAGATTAAACGTAATCTTATTTTAGGTTGGGATTTTTGGCGTAAGTTTAAATTATGCCCAAAATTTATTGGCAGCATTGCCATGGCCAAGCCTAATAATTGTTCATTGGTCACATCTCATTCAACCTTCATACAAGGATATGATAACCTTGATCAATCTCAAAGACAACTGGCTGATAATATCATTAAGCAGTTCGAAGACATTGCATAGAACAATCAGAACAAGGGCTTGGGCGTAACTAGTCTTATCACGCATCGCATCGACACAGGTGACTCGGAACCAATTCGCCAACGGTACTATCGCTTATTGCCGGAAAAACAGCGTATATTGGTGGAACAAGTCGACGAGATGCTTTCTCTTGACGTGGTCGAGCCTTGTGAGAGTGCGTGGTCATCTCCTGTTCTGATCGTGACCAAGAAGAACGGCCAACCTCGTTTTTGCCTGGACAGTCGTAAACTTAATTCTGTCACTAAACGAGATGCTTACAATCTTCCTTACATATCCGAGATCTTAGATAACTTACGTGACGCGCGCTATCTGACCAGTATCGATCTTTCTAAAGCATTTTGGCAAATTCCAATTGCTCCTGAGGATCGCGATAAGACTGCATTCTATGTTCCCGGCAGAGGCACATTTCGTTTTAAACGGACTGCTTTTGGTCTTACCAATGCACCAGCCACTCAGCAGCGATTGGTTGACTTGCTCTTTTCAAAATTTGATCTCAAGGTGTTTGCTTACTTGGATGACATCATTATCGTATCCGAAGACTTTAATAGTCACGTGACCCTACTATTACGTGTACTCGACAAGTTGAAACAAGCCAACCTAACAATAAATCTTGAGAAATCCAAATTTTTCAGCTCTCAGCTTAAGTATTTAGGGTATGTCGTTGATGGCTCTGGCTTACGTACGGATCCAGCCAAGGTTGAGGCCATACTCAATTATCCAACACCTAAATGTCGTAAGGACCTCAAACGTTTTTTAGGAACTGCCACGTGGTACAGACGTTTTGTTCCTAACTTTAGCACTATCGCTGGTCCCCTAAATAAGTTAACTTCATCCAAGAAAGGCACCCCTTCTTTTAAATGGGGGTCCATTTTGAAGCTGATGAAGCTGACGCTGCGTTTCAAAACTTAAAAGAATGTTTAATCTCCGCACCAGTTCTATCCTGTCCAGACTACACTAAACCTTTCGAAGTGCATACGGATGCCAGCAGTTACGGCGTTGGTGCAATGCTTACTCAGTCGATAGATGGAATGGAGCACCCAATTGCATACATGAGTAGGTCACTAACCGCTGCTGAGAAGAATTACAGCATAACCGAACGCGAAACCTTAGCTGTTATTACAGCACTTGAACATTGGCGTTGTTACATTGAGAACGGCCAACAGTTCACTGTCTACACGGATCACAGCGCTCTTAAGTGGTTCTTGTCCTTAAGTAACCCTACTGGTCGACTAGCTCGATGGGGTGTACGTCTTTCATCCTTTAATTTCGTCATAAAACACAGACGAGGCGTTGATAATGTTATTCCTGATGCGCTGTCCCGAATTGTTCCGGTTAGTGCTATCAATATTGCAAACTCATATACAGTTTCCAAAGACTGCTGGTATAAAAATTTATATTACGGTTGTTTAAATGATCCTTCCAAATTTCCATTTTATTATTAAAAATAATTCATTATATAGGTTATCTAAAAATAAACACCAACTAACTTCAGAATTCTCGTGGAAAGAGGTCGTACCTATTGAACACCGCGAGACAATAATTACTGAAAATCATTCTGAGCCTACAGCTGGACATATGGGTATTTTCAAAACTTACCGACGTCTTGCCTTGCGTTTCTACTGGCCTGGTATGTACCAAGATGTCGTAAAATTTGTTGGTTCTTGCGAAAAATGTTTAGCTTACAAGTCCCAAAATCATCAAATTTTAGGGGAAATGGGTCGTCCTAAACATTGTTCACGACCATTCCAAATGATCTCAATTGATCTCATGGGACCTCTTCCTACTTCAAAAAAGCAAAACAATTATATATTAGTAGTAACTTGCTGTTTTTCTAAATTTTGTTTAATTTTTCCAATTAAAAAGGCTACTGCCGACATAATTACTAAAATTTTAGAAGATTCTGTATTCTTAATTCACGGCATACCTCAAACCGTGTTAATGGATAATGGAACTCAGTTTACTGGCAAGGTGACAGAGGCATTTTTTAAGAAATATAATATTCCTAATGTTTATTACACACCTAAATATACCCCTCAGGTAAACTTAGTAGAGCGCTATAACAGAACCATTATCACTTGCATTTCTACCTTCGTGGATAATGATCTTAGGTCATGGGACTTGTTCATTCCCAAAGTGCAGTTTGCTATTAATAACTCTGTAAATGAGGCTACAGGATTTTCACCTTCTTTTTTAGTTTTCGGCCGTGAGCTTGTTACTTGTGGGTCACATTATACTGACAACGATCTCGGTGACGAGATACTATTCCTGCCACGCGACGTTTATGCAGAAAACTTAGGTGTTTTGTCTTCTGTCTTCGATGATGTACAAGCCAAGTTATGGCAGGCCCATGTTAAGAATACATCACATTATAATTTAAGACGCAAGTTTGCCGAATTTGATATTGGAGACGTAGTCATGAAACGAGCGTATTTTCTAAGTGATAAAGAGAGCAGATTCTCAAAGAAGCTGGCTCCTAAATTTATAAAAGCCAAGATAATTGAGAAAAGGTCCCCTCTCGTCTATGTTTTACAAGACATGTCTGGCAAAAACTTAGGTTCATGGCACATTAAAGATTTAAAACTAGTAGGTAAAAATAAATAGTATCAAAATAAAATTCTATATTAGTACAGCTTTCATACACTAAAACGCACATTTTGTTTTAATTTTCCTTAACAATTTATGACTTACAATACCTCTTGCATATGTATATTCCACCTTCTATTTTAACGTCTATTGGCAAGGTATCCGGTTAAGAAAAACAAGTTACCTATATATATTTTATGATATTGTGCGTCAGTTATGTTTTGTATCAGATATATGAATACAATAACTGCTGCTAGTTCATGTTTGCGAGAAGTATGAAAGATGATTTATAAAAGGTTAAACTAATAGTCCTAGTTCGTAATGCGGATTTTCCTTCATTAAGAGGTCATGACGAAAATCCTTGTTGCGCGCGGGGGGTATTGTAACGTTGTACAGTAATTAACACTGATTGTTATAAAAAAAAAACAAAGTAGCTATAAACTAATTGCTACAATAGTCAAGTCATTGTAATATAGTTCCAACCCGTTCACTCCGCCTACTGCGCCTGTACTGTTGTCTCACTCGCTCGCGTGATTAGAAACTGGTTTTAGCTCCCACTCGATACGTCGTATGCGCGAACGCAGCCCAGGATCACGGCCCGCGCTCAGCCGCCATTCGACAGAATCGTGAGTGGAGACGCACGTTCACCAACATTACTTTTGCGTGACGTCACACGTGCAGTCTCCAAAATATATCATTCTCTGGACTAACTGTTTTTAACAAACCCAGATTTTAATTTCAATTTTACTGATAATCTTAATATAAACCAGTGTTCAGTGTTCTCCCCATATTGGGTAAGTGTTGACAAATTCACGCTTTGCTATCTCATGTGTAATGGAGGTCAATGACTTGCAAAATTATGTTTCATCAACTTTTTATTACCTTAAATTATATTAGTTCTTTCTTCCACTTCAACCATTAACGCTTAATATTTGCTCACATCGTTATCTATGTGTTTTAATGTACTTAAACTGTGTAAACTCTTTTAGTGTTTCTTTTGTTTTGTGAACTCCGATTCTGAAGGTGACCTTTACACACATCCGCCTTAGCGCAATAGTACATCCGCTTTACGCTTACGCCGCTGAGGTCACCGTCAGGAGAGGATTAGTTGAGGATTTTTAATAATCTACTGGACGTGAAATTCCAGGGTCCAAGAATCCGGGTAAATTGCCCAGGAATACTACTGCCGCGTCATCCGGCGGAGCGCACGAGACCACCATCTACCCATTCATCTCAGCCCTTCGGGTCGTTCGTCACCCAGGGACATCTCCTGAGTTTCACCGGCATCGCCAGCGGCGCGTAAAGCCAAGCCAGGACAGTACTTATTTCGCGCCTACCTCCTTAGATCAGAATTATTAAAGTGACGGCATCAGGACCTACGACCTGTTATTAAATTTTTTATGAAAGTGTTCAGTGAGTTTTTCTTATTAACTTCTTTTGTTATTAACGCTTTAGCTCACACGCTTCAAATGATAGACTACAGCAAGTTCAAGTAAACGGTGTCACTTCATCAGGATTAAAAGTAAAGATGGGGGTTCCACAGGGATCAATACTAGGTCCATTCCTCTTTCTGGTATACATTAATGATTTATCTCATTTACTAGAAAACCAACCACAAATGGTGTTATTTGCTGATGATACGTCACTAATTTTTAGAGTAGATAGACGAGCACAACACTTTGACGACGTAAAAACCGCTATGCTTAAGGTTCAAAATTGGTTTACTATTAACAATTTGGTGTTAAATGAGAAAAAAACGAAATGCATAAGATTCACTTTACCGAATGTTAGAAGTAGTGAACGTAACGTTATATTGAATAAGGTTATACTAGAATTCGTCGAAAAAACAGTTTTTCTGGGGATTACGCTCGATTCCAAGTGGCAGTGGGGTCCCCACTTAACATCTCTTGTAGGGCGGTTAAGTTCAGCCGCTTATGCTGTCAGGAAAATCCGACAATTAACAGACGTGGATACCGCGAGACTAGTCTATTTTAGTTACTTGCATAGCATCATGTCTTACGGTATTTTGCTTTGGGGACGGGCTGCAGATATAAATTCTATCTTCATCCTGCAAAAGAGGGCCGTCAGAGCCATCTATAATCTTGGCAGTCGAGATACTCTAAGGGAATTGTTTAAAAAAATTAACATCATGACGGTACCTTGTCAATATAAATATGAAAACATCATGCACGTTCGGAAAAACCTGCATCTTTTTAAGAAAATTAGTGATAGACATAATTTTAATACTAGAAATAGGAACAAATTAGATCAACCAAGTTTCAGATTGTCAAAAGTAAGCACTTCTTTTATGGTATACTGTGTAAAATGCTATAATAAAATACCACTGGATATTCTCTAACTAAATGAGAGAAAATTTAAAACATGCATTAAACGCACACTATGTAGTCGAGCATACTATAAGTTAGAAGATTATATCTCAGATAAAAATGCTTGGCTTAATGCTAGTCCTGCTCCACAGCCACTCGGGCTCACTAATTAGTATTAATTTTCAAGATAATGATGTTTCTCACCCCCTTTTTATTGACATGTTTCGTTATCAATACTATAACTTTTTTCTTTTTTACATACCACAGTTCATCTAACGATTAGGTACACTGAAGTGTTAGTATTGTATATAATTTAATATCATTTATTTCAATTTTGTAAATGTGAGTACTATGGAGCTTTTTATATATTGAGTTACTATGTGTTTTGACTTAATGAGCATGGCAGTTAAGAGCTTGTCATGCTCACTCAAATGTCTCGCTGATGGTGGCGCGTGTGTTGGATCATTTGGCTCCCTCCATGATGGTTGAGCTAGGTGGTGCTGATCCATGCGTCATGCTCGTGAACGAGTGCTGTCAGTTGGGATTTGTCATCTCTTAACTGCTATAGCTTACATCTTTAATTTTTTTATATTTAACTTCTGTTATTAATTCATCTTCATTGTGATCACGTGTAGAATCAACAGGAATAATGTAACCAGGATTTGTAAAAACCTAATTTGAAAGAGTGCCGTGGAGTTTATTGCTCGTTCTTCTCCATAGAGGCCTACCTCCGTTTTGGAACGAGCAACTAGCTTCAATTTTCGGACTAACTGACCGACTCCTTGACAATTCAAAATTGCCTGTAAACGGTCTAATTGAAATAAATGTTTTTGACTTTGACTTTGACTTTGACTCGGAAATATGACTATCCTTTATTTTGCATTCGTTTTTGAACACGACAAGCACAATGAGAACCTTGTTGTCGCTCACTCAATATTATGAATACAGCCTCCCAAGTTCATCATTATCGTATGCGATCTAATTAGCGTTACGTGTAGTCTAGTAGGCTGACGACGCTGGACGTCTGGCACGCCGACGCGCAACAAACAATACAAATGTACCCTCCTCGTCGTGAGCTAACCTAAGCATAACATTTTAATGTCTCATTTCAGATGACTATGGCAAGTTTTCAAATAAATTTAACTGTGGTACCTGTGGGAGCGTGGGTTGCGTTTGTCCTACATATCGATATGGCTCTTTAAAAATAAAGTAACAGTTAGAAACATGACTGTGATCAAGAAAGTAGCCGGAGCCGGCAGCAAGTGTCGTGCTCGATGCTTGAGTAATGCACATGCGCGCTGGTCACCAGGCACCAGCACCAGGAGTCAATTAATAATGAATTAATTAATAATTGTTTTTGCAATACTTACAGAAATAGTGGCTGGTAAGTCATATATATGTATAATGATAGCAGCGACTCGGTCCGGCCTCGCGCGGGTGCAACGTGCGAGGCTATCGATTATTAATTCTGTGCATTTAAATGTTCGTTTGATTTTCTCACTCGTGCAAGATTGTCGATGAGCCTGTATGCTTGTACAATATCACATTAAACTATTGTATACTCAGATACCTTTACCGACTACTATTATGTTGTAGATATTCCCGGTAAGCGCTTTTGTTTCATAACACTACTTGCAACAAACATGGTGGTCTCGAGGTTGTGCATCTGACAGAGACTGTTCGCATATGATGGCATGTCATGTAATACTAAACATTTGTGTAGCACGAAGTGTGCGGCATGGCAGCTGCATTGCGTGGGAACAGTAACAGCATCCTAATGTAATAGGCAACAATTTGGACAGCCCCTGGCGTGGAGCCTCACCCAGAGGACTAAGCCTCACATAGTATCTTAAGTTCATACTAACAGTAATAATACATAATTGTACTAATTTGCGATGCGAGCCGTTTGATGGAAATCATTCTCAGTTTTGTAAATTCATTATGAAACTAGAGGGCAAAGAAAAGCTGTGTTATGGTAAAGAGAGGTGAAGAGAGCGAGACAGAATGCGTGTTCACAGCTGTCGCCCTGCGCCGCTGTTTAGTTTAAGGGTCGTTCGTACCATCGACTAATTTCTAGTAGAACTAGTATATCGCAAAAAAGAAAAACCAACATTTTCGTAAAACTAAATCTTGTACTCTAATAGCCATTCTGTGTCGCTAGGCCAAGGGGGCCTATGTTTAGTACAGTGCTCCTTCACCTGCTCTCGCCTCTCGCCCACCTGTTTCAGACAGCTTTCACAAACTATTCTGTCTTATCGACTTGTCGGGGGTTAAAATGATGTATATATTTTTCAGAGGACGACCTAATGGAAACGTTTACCCCTGGGGAAAAATATACGATTAGCAAAAGAATAGCAGGGCCAGCACCACCAGGCTTCTCGTTCCACGGAGTGGGCCTGGACAAGCCCGGCGGGGGCAGGGTGAGTCTGTAGCGCTGGTCGCGGTGTGGGCATGCGGCGTGTGCGCACATGCAGCGCGGAGGGAGTCGGGACACGGCCAACGGGGGCAGGGTGAGTCTGTAGCGCTGGTCGCGGTGTGGGCATGCGGCGTGTGCGCACATGCGGCGCGGAGGGGGCCGGGACACGCCCAGCGGGGGCAGGGTGAGTCTGTAGCGCTGATCGCGGTGTGGGCATGCGGCGTGTGCGCACATGTGGCGCGAAGTGGGCCGGGACTCGCGTTGCAGCACATGCAGCATGAAGCGAGTATGGACTCACCTTCATGCTGGACTCTTAGCGACATGATCCTCTATGTACCTCGTATCATCTAAATACCTCCATTCGGAGTAAAGCAAGGCAAAAAACGTAAACGTTATACGTACCGGTGATTTGCGAGCAGAAGTAGCGTTGTTGCGCAACGCTGTTCCGGCTATTGGGTCGCCGGATGGCTTCAACGTAAACACACGTCGCGGGGCAGGTGCTTCTGTCTGCAGTTTTCAGTCGGCGAATGAATCAACGTCATCGGCTGTCAAGATTGCAAGCGTTGCATCGTGTTCTGCTGATCGCGTCGCACCTACCGGGGAAACTGCGCGTGTAATAGGTACATCGACCCCCACGCGTGCCTATTCAGCAATTGTCGCCAAGACGAAACCTGCTGTGTCGCAAACAAAGCGACAAGCAGAAAAACCAAGAGGGGATAAGCAGTGTCGCTCAACATTGAGCGCGGCTAGGAACGCTTGCGATGAGGACGGCTTCGTCAAGGTGGAGAGAAAGAAGAAGAAGCCTACTTCTCGCAACCAGTGTGGGACGGCGCTGGCAGGACATAACATGCTGCTACGGCCTGCAGTGCCGGCGACGCTCCTCTACGTATCCCGTTTGCATCATACCACGAAGGCTGAGGATATCGTAAAGTACATACGGGTGAAAGTCAACTGGACCTTGAGGGTGGTGAAGTTGGAGGCGCGACATAGCACCAATTTTAACTCATTTGTTGTGCGCGTTCCGACCCAACATTTGATGACCTTTCTCAAGGAAGAGTTTTGGCCGAAAGGGGTGCTGTATCGGCGTTTCCGCGGCCAGCTACGCGACACTTCGTGTTCAGTAGTTTATAAGTTTATTGTTAAAATATGTATTAGTTTATAGTTATTGTACTTATTTATGTATTTGTGTTTTATGGGCTTTAGTTGCCTGAAATAAAGGTTTATTATTATTTATAATATATCTATATATACATACATACATACATAACATCACGCCTGTAATCCCAGAAGGGTTAGGCAGAGGTGTACCCATTAGTACACCCACATTTCGCCAGTTATGTTTTTAGTCCCATGTAATAGGGGGCGAGCCTATTGCCATCAACCGGGCACAAATCCAGACTCCGAGGCTGCTACCGAGAAACATCTATATATCTATCTATATTATATATTATCTATATCTATATCTATACTAATATTATAAAGAGGTAAAATTTGTTTGTAAGTTTGTTTGTAGGGGGTAATCTCCGGAAGTCATGAACCGATTTTAAAAATTCTTTCACTGCTAGAAAGCTACATTATTCGTGAGTGCTATAGGCTATAAATTATAAAGATGTCATGCATATTAGCCGAACTATCTTAATTTTTGTATAGCCAGGCGGAAAAAAATTGCTCTTACAACAAAGTTATTTGCATGCGCTGCCTTAACAGTTGTATATAATTGAAAACAATGTATGGCAACCTGGTCCGCCTTTAATAGTTCTACAAAAAAGTCCGCGACACTATGTTTCTATCTTTTATATTTTAGCAGATATAGTAGCTTTTATGTGTTAAAAAAAGTATTTTTCGACGTACTTACCTTTGGACGATTTTTTAAACAACAAAATATTAAACCTTATCAAAAAAAATATTATTATCATCACAAGAACATCATAGAGACACGATTGGCCCAAAACAGTAAATTGGTTAAATCGTTTCGAAGATAATATAAAATTACTAAATCGCAAAATGCCGCCGTCCATTCACGAACCACATAAGAACATGCTTTGTATGTAAGCACCTTTATATTATTAAGTCATGTACGTGTTTCACAATATAAAAGATGTGACATTATTTAAATAAAGACAGTATTTACTCATCATTTGCCGTGTTATCATTTCGCTCCGATTCCCAACATCATATGGCGACCGTGACGTAAGTGTCCCATAGACTTTGTTTACAATTCCTTTCACCGTATAAGGATACCGTTCCACGATGAATCTCAAGTGTAGTCGCAAACAAAGTCTTGTGAGAATAAGTGTTTTTTGTGGCAACTGTATAGAACAATATTATCATGGGGAAAACTCAGAGTAAGGAAGAAGTCATAATAGCGCAAACAGCATCTGGCGGAAATAACAACGCAGATTTGGAGCAGCTGAAATACCACACCAGCACGACGAATGTGGTTTTAATGGTAATTTTAATTCTCCTGCTGCTGGGATTCGTGTACCTCATATTCAGGATTTACAAGAACTGTCACACAAAGTGGATGACCAATGAAATAAATCGACACGCTTTGCGAAGATCAATATCCTACTTGCGGCGAAACCCCAAAATCGAAATGAATACGGAGAACATATAGCACAGATCTAATGGATAAAACTATTCGATAAGGCAGCGACAACAACACATAACATAATATCTGTACCTCAGAGATATATATACCTACATATTGAACGACACCCTTGACAATATAACCATGGCTATGAGCTTGATATAAGAAGACAACTACGTGCTGATACCATCCTTCTAGCTCCGAAGTAAGAAAACAAAACTTAGTGAAGTGCAAGAAAAAAAAAAAAAAAAAAAAAAAAAAAAAACAGTGAAAATAAAGTGAGCAAGTGCCCATAATTTGTGAAGTTATAAGTTCAGTTCGACGGCATCCCGAAGTAGAACTATGGACATTATTACTGGACCCAAAGTAGTGAAATCTCATAGATACCTACATGTATACAAACGCCTAGATAAGTGTATAAAAAATTAATCAAGGTGAAATGTTCCTGCATTGGATGCGTACGTATAATAAGTAGAGAAACATAAATACACCTCATAATTACGCCTTATGGCTCGGGAACTGTCAGATTTACTAGTAAAAATAAAAGAATTGAGAACGTATTTAGTGAAGATAGGCCCAACGCGGCGAGTAGGTAAAATAATTAAAGTAAAGGTAGAGGAAGCTAACCACTTGTATGAAGAATATCAAAATATTTTAAGAAAATTAGAAGTTATTAAAGGTAGCATTAAGGAAGAAGAATACTTGTTAGTAAAAAAAAATTGTGAACAATTTAATATAATATATAAGGAAATAATAAGTTTTTGTACTGTAAAAACTGAGGAAAGCCCAAAAATGGCCAAATTTGATTTAAAGATAGCTATGAATTTATTGCCTGTTGCAGCCAACGATGAATCCAGTATTCATCGCCTTATAGATGGTATTGAATATTACAGCTCAGAGCTCGACGACGACTCCCAGAAAAGGTTAGTAAACTTTGTTTTAAAAAATAGATTAACTCGGGATGCGAAATTGAAATTATCCGAAACTTATTCTAGTACTGATGCACTTGTTAATGACATGAAAATCCAGCTTTTACCAAAAAAATCGGCAACTGCTATTCAACGCAAACTGCAAGGTTTTAGACAAGATAATCTGTCAATTGATGAATTTGGTAAGCAAATTACAGAAATGTTCGTTGACCTCACCATTTCTCAGTCGGAAGGTAAGAACCACGCATACGAGGTTTTACGTCCACTAAACGAAAAACTCGCTATAAAATGTTTTTCAGATGGCTTGAGAAATCGTAGACTCAGTACAATTATCACAGCAAGGAACTATACCTCGTTAAAGGATGCTGTGCAAGCGGCTTTAGATGAAGAAATAACACGACCAACCGATCCAGAACTTTTATATTTCAATCGCAATAACTATCATAATAACAATTACAGGGGTTTCGGGAATCGTCGACCTAGTATGAGGGCCAGAGGTACATCACACGCAACTGCGGAAGAGCAGAACAGCGAGAATTTTGGTTACCAGCAGGGCACAAGGCGCGGTTGGCGAGGTCAACGGAACTCGGCGCGCGGTGCAATGCGGTCACCATTCAGGAGCAGAGGTAGATCAAATTATAATCGCCAAGCACAATTACATACTTTGACAAACTCGGACTCAACACAGTTACAGACAACCGAAGCTTCTTTGCAAACGGCCGAATCTTCTTTGCCATCCAACGAAAATAATGAGTTTTTTCGTGACTAAACGAGCAATACTTTTTACAAATAATAATTCAAGTACCATTTATTTAAATGATCGTAATGGTTACCCATATAATTGGTTAATTGACACCGGTGCCTCCATATCGGCAATAAAATATAAACATGTAATGAAACAAAACATTCCAATCCATAAACAGAACATTGACGTATTTGGAATGGGAGGCAAAGTTCAATCTATTGGATATGTTTATCTAAATCTGAGTTCAAGGAACCAGATATTGAAACATAAGTTCTATGTTTTCAATTCCTTACCTTGTAAGACCAGTGGCATAATAGGACATGACTTCTTAAACAGATACAAATCCGTTCTAAACCTAGGTAACAATACTTTGTTGCTATGGAATAATAATGTTCAAATTTCTTTCCCGCTGTGTTTTCCACGTAAAAATATAACTATACCAGCGAGGTGTGAATCAATACATTTCATAAATGTTCAGCCGAGGTATGCATTTGAAGAAATCGTAATATGCGCATCAGAACTGCAAAACGGAGTTTTTATTGCTAGCGCATTGGTTAAACCTATGAACGGAAAGTTTCCGATTCGAGTCCTTAACACAACGGATAAAGATTTAACCTTAAATGAAATTAATCCCATTATACAAAAATCGACTGCATACGATATTTGCTCCTTTGAGAAAACAATTAACAACGCGGAAAGGGTTAAAAAACTTTTTTCTATACTAGATTTAAAACACCTAAACAAAGAGGAACAATTAACAATAGAAAGAATATGTGCGAAGTATTCAGACATTTTTTGCTTAGCAGGGGACAAAATGACGACAACAGACTTATATAAGCATAAAATTAACTTAAAACCTAACGTAGCGCCGGTATATTCGAAGCCATATAGACTTCCATACTCACAAAAAGGAGAAATAAACAAACAAATAGAAAATCTACTTCAGCAAGGTATTATAGAAAAATGTAACAGCGAATGGTCAAGCCCAATATTACTAGTACCCAAAAAACCAGACTCAACTGGAAATAAAAAATGGCGATTAGTTGTCGACTATCGCAAACTTAACAGCTGCATTCAAGATGATAAGTTTCCTCTACCTAATATAAATGAAATATTAGACTCATTATCAGGGTGCATTTACTTCAGCCATTTAGATTTAAACCAAGGTTTCTATAATGTAGATTTACACGAAGATAGCCGCAAATATACAGCATTTGCTTCAGGGCAATACCAAATGACGCGTATGCCCATGGGTTTAAAAACCAGTCCCAGTTCCTTCTCACGCATGATGACAATGGCTATGGCCGGTTTAACATATGATAAGTGCTTAGTATATCTCGATGATTTGATAGTCCTCGGAAAGTCTCTTTCTCACCACAATAAAAACCTCATAGACATACTTGATCGCTTACGCAAAGTTAACCTAAAACTAAACCCAGAGAAATGCAATTTCCTAAGGAAAGAGATGCTTTATTTAGGCCATATAGTAACAAGTGAAGGTGTTCTACCAGACCCCGCAAAAATAAACGTTATCAAGGATTACCCAATCCCCAAAAATATAGAAGATGTCAAACGATTTGTCGCTTTTGCGAACTACTACCGTAAATTTATTCCCAATTTTGCCGATAAAGCTTATTATCTAAATTTATTGTGTAGGAAAAATGTAGTATTTAATTGGGATAACAACTGCCAGAAATCATTTGACACACTTAAAGAGACTATGATAACACCGCCTCTATTGCAATATCCTAATTTTTCTCAGGACAATAAATTCATACTACAAACAGACGCATCAGGCTATGCAATTGGAGCTATTTTATCAAATGCTGACGGGCGTCCAGTTGCTTACGCTAGCAGAGGCCTAAATAAATCAGAGAAAAACTATCCCACCATAGAAAAAGAATTATTAGCTATAGTGTGGGGGGTGAAACATTTTAGACCGTATTTATTTGGCCGTCATTTTAAAATTATTACCGATCACAAACCATTGATTTACTTATTTAATCTCAAGGACCCATCCAGCAGGCTACTAAAATTTAAATTGATACTTGAGGAATACGATTACGAAATTGAGTACGTCAAAGGTCGAGACAATGCAGCTGCGGACGCTCTGTCTCGATTAACTTCTAAAGATTTGCAGGATATGAGCAATCATTTATGTGTTATGACGCGAGCGCAGAAACTAAAATTGAATGCCAACCCATCAACAGGGGAGGCAGCTCCGCCAAGCGATTACTACGAAAAACCAACTCTCGTGGAGACACAGAATAGACCACAAGAAGTAGTTGAATTGAGATTTATAGACAATTCAGGGTTAGGAAAGTTAAGGAAAGAAAACGAATTCAATAAGGAAAACAATGTTTTCATCTATTCAAAAAATAAAAAGACAATCTTTATACAACCAGCGGCTCACTCGCAAATGACTCGAGCAGAATTTGTGAAAGCGCTGAGTAATTTTTGTAGTGAGATATGTGTAGAGGAAGTGTACTTTATGAAAAATAAGAATAATAGAATATTTGTTGAAAAATTAATTAACCAAATCAAAGACAGCGAAAATTGGTCAGGGCCAAGATTAATCATAATACAAGACGTAGAACGCGTAGAAAATAAAGACGATAGGAAGATAATACTTAATGATTTTCATCTTTTACCGACAAGTGGCCATGCGGGTATAAGACGAATGGTAAATAAGATTCGGAAATATTATTTTTGGCCCGGCTTAGAAACTGATGTAAAAAATTATGTGATGAAATGCTCAGAGTGCCAGAAACAAAAGTACACAGTACAGGTAAAGGAACCCATGGCCATCACCTCCACGGCACACACTGCTTTCGAAAAGATTTTCCTAGATTTAGTTGGGCCTTTAGATAAGGACAATAATGCGTATTCATATATTCTAACAATACAGTGCGAGTTGTCAAAATATGTATGTGCTTATCCGCTTAAAACAAAAACAGCAGTAGAAGTGGCACGTTCTTTTGTGGATAACTTCGTATTGCAACATGGCGTGCCGAAGGAAATCGCCACCGACAGGGGTACTGAGTTTATGGCTGACACGGTAAAGGAGGTATGTGCTTTGCTTAATATTAAAAAACTCAACTCAACTGCATATCACCATCAAAGCATAGGAGCATTAGAAAACTCCCATAAAAGCTTGTCCGCATTTCTTCGTATACAAACAGAACAAAAATCAGAATCCTGGAGTACCTGGTTACCTTACTGGTGTTTCGCCTACAATACTTCTGTAAATACGTCAACTAAATTCACCCCGTTTGAATTAGTTTACGGTAAGACATGCATTTTGCCAAGCAACCTCACTCAAAAACTAGAACCGCTTTATAACTATGACAGTTACCCTTTGGAACTAAAATACAGGTTACAGGTGACACAAACACAAGCTCGCAAAAATTTAATAAACAGTAAGTTGGTAACAAAACGCAGGTACGACACATACGTTAACCCCACGCATTACAACCCTAATGACAAAGTATTAGTAAAAAACGAAACAGGCAATAAACTCACAAGCTTATACTCAGGACCCTACAAAGTTATCAGGGACATTGCACCTAATGTAGAAATCGAAATTAATGGTAAAACTGATGTTATTCATAAAAATAGAACAAAGCTCTATTTTGAATGATGCATTTAATGTACCTAAATAACACTGTGACCATTCTTACATAATTATTATAAGCACTTAGAAAATAGTAACGTAAGAAAAAACAACTTATCGTTGTCCTATAGGATAGTTATAATTACTAAGCTAAATGTACCATGTACTAGTATTATGCATACAATATTATGTGCTTAACCTATTTAGATAACTAAACTAACCATAATTACATATAAAAAAAAAAAGATACTAATAACAAAAAAAAAAAAAACATTTAGTTAATATTTTTTATTTTTTCTCCCCCCCGGGGAGGTGTCGTGTGTATGTAAGCACCTTTATATTATTAAGTCATGTACGTGTTTCACAATATAAAAGATGTGACATTATTTAAATAAAGACAGTATTTACTCATCATTTGCCGTGTTATCATTTCGCTCCGATTCCCAACATCATAGTACGGACGTTTTATCCATTTACCCATGGTATTTCTGTTTTTTGGAATATCGGACAGTTTCAGCGATTGTTTATCATGCCTAAAAGGAAATCACAACTTTCCCGTCAGACATCCCAGAGCAGCTCGAGTACGCCGTACGGAAGTGTCTGCTCTTGAAAATCATCAGCGCGTCTCGAGGAATAGAGAAAATATTCAAGCATTAGCATTAGCATTAAATAAATAAATCTTTCAAACTGTATTAAGTATTTCGCAAGCACGCGCTGGGGAATCTAGCTCCGAGCGTTCACAGCGGCTTGCTAACCAAAGCTGGAGAACATCGCAGGCCCCTACTCGGGAATCTAGCGCTGAACGTGCGAAGCGTCTCAGTGATTTAAGGCAGCATGTCTCTGCAACAAGGGATAGGGAGTCTAGCGCTGAGCGCTCGCAGAGGCTCGCTAGCCAGAGCACGAGAACATCGCAGGCCCGTGCTCGGGAATCTAGCGCTGAACGTGCGAAGCGTCTCAGTGATTTAAGGCAGCATGTCTCTGCAACAAGGGATAGGGAGTCTAGCGCTGAGCGCTCGCAGAGGCTCGCTAGCCAGAGCACGAGAACATCGCAGGCCCGTGCTCGGGAATCTAGCGCTGCACGTGCGCAGCGTCTTTAGGCAGGAAATAAATCATAGCACTCAGTACTAACCGAACCACACTCATAATTTCATCACAAGAAAATGGTTACCGCCCAACGAAGTGGGCACGGGTCAGCTAGTCCATATCTATACTAATATTATAAAGAGGTAAAATTTGTTTGTAAGTTTGTTTGTAGGGGGTATCATCACAAGAACATCATAGAGATACGATTTGCCCAAAACAGTATGTCAATTGGTTAAATACTTTCGAAGATAATATAAAATTACTAAATCGCAAAATGCAGCCGTCCATTCACGAACCACATTAGAACATGCTTTGTACGGACGTTTTATCTATTTACCCATGGTACTTCTGTTTTTGGGATATCGGACAGTTTCAGCGATTGTTTATCATGCCTAAAAGGAAATCACAACTTTCCCGTCAGACATCCCAGAGCAGCTCGAATACGCCGCACGGAAGAGTCTGCTCTTGAAAATCATCAGCGCCTCTCGAGGAATAGAGAAAATATTTCGCAAGCACGCGCTGGGGAATCTATCTCCGAGCGTTCACAGCGGCTTGCTAACCAAAGCTGGAGAACATCGCAGGACCGTGCTCGGGAATCTAGCGCTGAACGTGCGCAGCGTCTTTAGGCAGGAAATAAATCATAGCACTCAGTACTAACCGAACCACACTCATCATTTCATCACAAGAAAATGGTTACCGCCCAACGAAGTGGGCACGTGTCAGCTAGTAATAATATATGTTAATAACATATTCTGATCGCTAGCTCTGAACGAGTGGAATAAGAAAACCTGATACTTGCCACTACATCGTCTGATCGTTATGACCGTTCGTCTGAAATTCATGTCTGCGCTCATCTAGACCTATCGAATGAGCACAAACATGATATATCGGCGGAAGGTGTAGACCACTGGCAGATACGTAGACCGTCGTGGACGCAGCATCAGATCACGGCTAACACTTAACTCACTAACGTTGTGAAACAAACATGAAAAGAGCTGGCCATCTTCAACATGGCCGAGCAGATGTTCCTGAGATGTTTCATTCAAAATTTTAATTTTTTTATATTGTTTACCTAGATATTATAGTATATAATATTTTCTTTTATTGTTTTCAATCTGTTATGTAAGCGTACTATAAAAGCGTATTAGAGATTATTATTTATTTATTTTTTAAAGGGGGAATAATGTACGTAAGCAAATAATTATTCTAACGAAATAAATGATTATCCATTTGCTCAGTCGCTTTACTAGCGCTCGCCGAAACGGTCGTTTTATTTACATGACTCATCACCCTCTTTGTACATACGTACATACACAGTCAGTACACTTACAAGCTTAACGGGCTTTCCGTGGCACGGAATGATGTCAGCTTTGTCTAAGATAAACTTGAAGTGTACATATGAATTGAAAAAGTCACATTGGTAGTAATTGGTACTTGCCCGGATTTGAACCCTCATGCATGAGAGGCGGGCGCCTTAACCGCTAGGTCATCACGAAATCACAGTCCAAGTAATTTAACATTTTTATTCTAGCGCATGGTGAGTGGCTCAGCTCGCGCCAACAAGAGCGATTGCTCTGCGAGTCAGTGGTGAGCAGCAGCCGGCGGGGAGCGCGCGGCGCACGGGCTACACCTGGCTACACGTCCTGCCAGCAATGGTTTGCTTGTAGGAAGGTATAACAAGTGAAACTACCGCTGATAGAGTGTTATTTTCGTTATGACCATGACCCCATTTTTGAAGTGAAAACTTCTTTAGCGGCGTTGAGCACTTTTTCTGTAATGGGTATAAAATCTTAAACTCGCGTCAGGACACGTGACCTGATCGAAAAAGCGTAAGACGGATGGAGAGTAGACAGCTATCCCCTCTCTACGGCGCGGCGAAAATGTATGCCTGGGCCTACTGTTTCGTTTAGGCAGCGCAGGGCGCTTGCGCGAATGTTCGTGTATAACTTTTTAATGTAAAATAATTGTAATAGTTTTAAAGTGTTAAATTTTTAATGTAATATAAATTGTCATGTTTGTGTACGATAGCGCAATAAATGAATATTGTATTCTACCACATAAATGATAGTACTTTTATACTGATAAAGCAATTGGTGCAAAATTATTCCCAAACCATTCCAAAATATCAAACATGCTCAACGTTAATAATCAAGTTTTCACTTCTGCCGGCACTCCCGGAGTGCAACCCGTCTTTTTTTTTAAACCTTTTTTGTCACACTATTAGTGTACACGTTTGGGGACAGGTTTGTAATATTACATTATTTGTAAATCAGAGTGCCCTAGCAGGGGCCACAACGGTACTTTAGCCTCATATGTAACAGCAGTACACTAATAAGGAATACAAACAGAAGAATACTGATAACCAGACACCCACGATACAGTACACGTTCCTCTAGTGGGGCAAAATATACATACATATGTATGATTGAGTACTAGATAATGTAAGCAACAGATGTCACAACGCCGCGCACGTGTCGGTGGGGCAGCGCGCTCAATGACTCAATTGTTTTTTTTTTGTAGCAACCGCAAGTAAGTATTGAGCGTTAGAGCCGACGCGCGCCCGACGCGTGCCGACTACTGAAGCAGCGCTGGCTGCCTGCACGCAGAGTACCCGAGTACCCGGCAGAGGTAGGTGAGGCCGAGTCGCCAGTGTGCCACGCGCGGCATCAGGAAGGTGTCGGTGAACCTAGGACCCGTTCCAAGTGTTCAGATTCAGATTCAGATTCCTTTATTCCTTTGTTTGTTTTATCTTACAGATCCCAGTGAGAGCTACTCACTACTACAGTATAGAATTAGCTATAACATATTCCAGTTAGCCGTGTGCCACGTCAGCACGTGCCGACTCGGCCGGTGCGACCGGTGCAACCGGTGCGATCAGCTAATCGTTTTCAACATAACTGAGGAGGTATTCGAGGGTGTAGTAGTCGATAGTGCTACACCCTCACCCTCCCGGTGTCCAGGATGATAAAATAGTAATGTGTTAGTACGTTACAGAGTCAACGCACGCTCGTAGGTATCGTCGCACTGGAGGGCCGGCTGCGACTGCTCTGTATCCTCGAGAGCGGAGGCTCGCTCTGTGAGTAGCGCCACTTGTGACTCCTCGACACTATTTCGACAGACATGGAGCTCAGAATGTAGCCGCTGCTGCTGTCGGGGACCGTGAGCCAGCCCTTTCGGCACAGCATGCAGTACGACGTGCCGAACGGCCAGCTCATGGACATGCTGTGCCGCGGAGAGAGCGTGCTCCCGCAGGGCCTGGTGACCACGAAGCCGACTTCCAGATTCCCAGGTGAGTAGACACAGATGTGTTGGCCATACTGCACGCGTATTCGAAATAAAACAGCTGCGATGACATTCTATACGATTCATATTACAAGTAGGTAGGTAAGCACACACTGATGAGGTAGCTGCGCACATCCGACCGGCGCGACGCACCTCCCGAGCGGGCGGCCAGCGACCCGCACCTCACTTCACTGCATCAAATCTTCACATTTAGCCGCTTCAATTTCATAATTTTAATTGAATTTTGCATATAATTATCTAATTTTGGTTTTTGATTAATAGTAATTTATAATTTCTATTTCTAATTTTAGTTTTGTGAATAGCCGTAATTATACGACTGCCCCCAAAAAAAGGAGTGTTATGTTAATCCGCCTCGGAAAGTACCTGTGTCGCATAAACAGGAAGCCGGACGCCCGGTGCCACCACCGCGTGGGCTGCCGGGAGGACACGGCGCGGCACACGCTGCCAGAATGCACGGCTCGGGAGGAGCCGCGTCGTGTCCTCGTCTCTGAAGTAGGCAGTGACCTGTCGCACTTGTGGACGTCCGTGGCCTATTCAACCGGAGCCGAGGTGGCTCCACGCAGTGTTCGAAGCGCGCCTCAAAGTACGTCATTCGGGTTTCAAGCACTACTACAACATGACAGGGCACCAGTCCACCATACGTAGCAGCGCTGAACAAACAGTAATAGGTACTATCACTTTGTTCGGCAGCTTCGAAGACACGAATGCTTGCGTGTACATGGGGGTGTTCAAGATCGACGCGGACTCCTACAAGAAGGAGGTGACTGTTATTGACAGTGAGCACTCATTTGTTTCATCACGCGACGCACACGTGGCCTGTTGTTCACGTCTGAGGAAGGTGTAACTCTAACGCTTGTTGTATTATTATTTCAGATGACTGTAAGTTGCTTTTAAGGTTCCGCACTTCAAAAGGAAAATACGAAACCTCTTTGTCCGTCTGTCAAGAAAGAGGTGTTTCTCAAGAGCCGTGCAACGTAGGAAAGTTGCCACTATAGAGCAACACGGCCTGTGTTGGTCTATGGTGGCAACTTTGGCAACCTGACGGAAGAGGAGACGCCATAGCGTATTTTTTTAATACAAAAAAGTCTGTCATTATTTGCGAGTATTATAATTAGCGAGTTGGTTTCATCCTAAGTTATAAAAAGGTTTAATTAAAAGCCCAAGTTGGGCTCAAATGAGATTCAGAGAATTGAACCTATGTTCAATTGTATCTCGTTTATTTGTGACGTACAATTTTCAGGTGCATTTTTTTGCAGCATTACCATAAATTGTGATTTTCCCCACCACAAATATAAACCGTTTCCCAGCGGTGAAGTGTGACCATGTGCATATAATTGATTTGGATTATACATGTTTCAGCGCCCGGTAAGTAGTGTTGGTGTGTGTGGTCTGGCGGCGCGCGCGCACGTCAGTGCCAACATGAACAGTGAACCACTCGCACGCCGGCTGTTTGCTTTCAGATGTTCAGATTCAAGTATTCGCTCCGCCGGAAGCCAAGGAAGGTGAGCCGTTCGCGCACGTGCTGAAGTACATCTGCCGGAGCAACTGCTCCCTCGAACAGGTACGGACCGACTGGTCGTGAGCACGCGTAGTACAGTGCAGATGTTCCTTGTGTACTGACGCGAGCGAGCCCCGCAGGTGACCGTGGACGGCATCCCGCTGGAGACGTCAGCGCGGCGCTCCAACATCGGCTCCGTCACCTACTTCATGCAGGTACGTAGCACTGGCGCGTGCGCCGTCACCGTCACCGTCACCGCTCAACTGACTGCACTATGTAAATAACAATGTATGTTTTCAATTCTTTTGAAAGAACTCTTCTCTTCTCTTCTCTTCTTGATCTTCTTTTGATCCACTTGAGTGGATAGCTCTAGCGGTAGCAGATGTGACAGACGGATAGACGGATTCGCTCCATAAGGGTTCCGTACCTCAGTTGGCAAAAACGGAACCCTTATAAGATCACTTTGTTGTCCGTCTGTCCGTTTGTCTGACCTATTTCTCAGAAAAGAGTGAAGGTATCAAGCTGAAGCAATATCAAATTTTCAGGTTTGCAGGTTTAATTTCTTGAGGAAATCAAACTTCTAAGTCAACGCAATCTTAGGATAAGGTTTATAGCGCATATTTTGAGGCGCGCTTGGGAATCCAAACCGATAGGGGCTTCCCGCTGACCTAGTGGCAAGAAGCAATGCCATTTAGCTAAAGGGAGAAATCCAAAAACCATACATTTTTAGTTAGGTACATAAAATAGTTACTTTTAGCGATTATAAACTTATTTTTTTGTATGTTATGTTAAATACTGTGTGGTGGTACGGAGCCCTCCGTGTGCGAGTCCGACTCGCACTTGGCCGGTTTTTTATCATTTTGGTACCTACGGAACCCCGAAAATGCGTCACAATTTGTTTTTGTACGTTAATATTACAAATTAAAAGTAGATCATAGCAAACTGTTTATGTTTCAGCTCGATAAAAACATGGCGAAGATAGGCATCACGGAGTACCGCCCGCTATACGCGGGCTACTACCTGGGCGTGTTCCGTTCCGGATGAACAAAGAACGCGTCACCAAACTACTGTTCGCGATAGGAGTGCCGCCTGATGCGGCGCCAGAGCCGGATGACACGACCGTGGCGGGGCCGGAGCCGAGGCCGGGGCCGGAGTCGGAGTCGGAGGCGCCGACGACGCCAGAGGAAATACCGACAATAGAATCTACCACAGACGACCACACAGACACGACCACAGAGTCGAGCGACGATTCAACGCCCGCCGACGAGTAGGTACACCTCTCGCTAAGAGTTCAGTCAGGTTATGTTAAGTGTTTAATAACGGCCATTCTCCGATTAGCAAGTTGTTCGTGTCCGGGCTAGCTAAATCCCTAATATTAACATGTTCAATAATGCTAAATTTTTATTTGTTAGATAGCATCCGTATCTAGCTGTAAACAAAAACATTGGCTTCTATTTTAAGTAGTTAAGACTAAATTAATTATCTTAAAAAGAACCTCTGTTCTCTAATTACCGTGGCGTGTCACACCAAGTTAATGTTAATACTTGCTTGTAATTTTTATAACGTACGGATTTACTTTGATATTTTTAACGTTTTAAACGGCATTAAGCAACGTGTATTGCATAACAAAATATCGACTCAATAGAACCAGTCCATAAATAATTATCATTAAGTAACCGCGTGTCCAACCGAAAGTTATAATTTCCGTGACATTTTCTGTTCTCGGGTGCAAATCCCTAATTAACAGTATTTAACATATTACTACCGTACGCGTCGCGTCTCCTCCATGGGTACCGTGTCCCATCAGTAGTTGCACGCCTCTAACGTTAGTGCACTGGCAATGAAGCACGTGAGTTTATAATTACGGAAGCCTTGGTACTTTTCTAATTGCCGTTGTACTTATTTTAATACTTGATTTTTAAGTTAGACTCAAGTTGATCATGTAAATGGAGACAATACTTTTGCCTCCGTACATTGTAATAAGCTAGTAATTGCATACTGTGTCGGTTATCGACATTTTTAAGAAAATCTGTCGTTTTCTAATTACAGTATACCAATTACCATATGTTTATAATTACCGTTGTATGAAAAATTTTTACCTGATTTTCATTGAAAGTGTCTAATTTTTAATAAATTATAGCAATGATAAAGTGTCTTATTGACTAACGGTTATGCTTATTAGGGACATCGTTAATTCTATTGCTTAATTTATAATTATATGTGTACAAATTATTAATGTGTGGTATTACCATTTCAATACTTATCATATTTTACATAGACTTGATGATTTTCTAATCACCGTTGCATTGAATAGATATTAAATTTTTCTAATTACCATACCTATAAAATTTTTAAGTCTCTTTTACTAGAAAACAACCATTAACACACACACACACATGCCACATTAATTATTGAAGGCACCCCCGGGCCAGCGAGCAAGCCGGAGCGACCGGACGCAACGACGGACTAGCGGCGGCCGCGCTGCCGGCCAACGAAGCGGAGGCGCAGAAATCAAAGCTCAACAAACATCACCCCCCAGCTGAGACTCGACGCACTGGAGGGAAAACGGATGTTAAAGCGAAAACATGTACGGTCATTCATTTACCTATCACGAACACAAATAGGTACAATATTGAAAATTGCATATCGGAATGATGTCTTGCACACTATTTGCAACTCTATTTCTGTTGGGTTTTGGTTAATAATCAATTACAGTGAAGCGGTTGGATTATGAAGCAATAATACCTACAGCAAAGACAGCTTACAGAACAAAAAAGTAAATTTTAGTTCATATATAGAGACAGCATTGTGATGAGTAGGAAGAAGGTGATTAAAGGAGTAGAGACAAGTTGATAGCACAGTTTAGAAAAGTTCAAAGCCCTAAGAAGCACAGATAAGATAGATATATCTTAACCAGTTTACCCTTACACATTCCATAATGTAATACCTTACTGAAAACTGGCAGAATCGACACAGGCCTATAATTGTTGGGTTCCTTACTATCACCCGCTTTGAAAAGAGCCACGATTTTACTGTGTTTCATCAAATCGGGAAAGACTCCTTGGTCTACACTAGTGTTAAATATTAAGGCTAAATAGGGCGCAATAGTTTCGATAATAGACCTACCAACTTTTACAGATATTCCCCAAAGATCTTCTGTTGATTTAATTTTGAGATCTTTAAAAGTTTTTATGACAGCCTGGGGGTTCGTTTGTCGAAATTTAAATTCCATAGGGCAAGCCTTAACATTTTTCCTAAGTAAGGCAGCAGAAAGTACGGGAGAGGAATTTAAAGCCTCAGTAGTTTTAAGGGGAATATTAGCAAAAAAAGTTTCAAATTCCTGAGCTACGCCTATATCTGAATTAATGGGGCCATGGGCAGATTCTAAATTAAATTCAGTATTTCGTTGTTTTTTCCTACCTGTTTCATTATTTATTATTTGCCAAGTAGCTTTTATTTTGTCATCGGCTGATTTAATTTTATTACTAATGTAAAGAGCTTTTGCTATTTTGCACACAATTTTAAAAATTTTAGAATATCTGGCAACATACTTGTATTAATTACATGTTGCTTCAGTCCATAACGTTCAAATAGCCTTTCTCTGCTCTTACGAATACCTGGAGTTGCCCAATCGCTAAATAAGAACTTTGTGTAAATACTCTTAGTCTTAAGCGGAAAAGTTTCATTAAATTGAGTGTTTAATAGTGTAAAAAATTCGGCATAAAACTCATTTGGGTCACCTGTTGGCGCCTACTAAAAATCGTGTAGCAATAATGCGTCTGATTAACATGTTTTGCATCCAATGTGTGACGATGTGAATTGATGTCACCGTAAAACTTACTCGTCTTTTAAACTCCATACTGTTAACACCTTATTTAATTTTCAATTAGCTCACATTGAGTATCCTGTGTTTAAGTTCACTGGTATATCCCTCATAGTCCCCCACATGGTCCTTCGAGCCGGATAGAGGATTATATAAAATAAATCGGCGGATTATCAAGATTTGGATATAATATCACGCACGCACGTGCACTGGAGGTTATCTGCCGGTGAATTGGATGGACTTCAAGCGAGCTATTTACGGTGTACAGCGTTTTAAATTTACCTAATATCATCACCCCAACACTCAGGTAGTATAAGTATATAGGCATTTTCAAAGGTCAATACTATTTTATTGCATTGTGTTAGATTAAAATCATTAGGTACTTGTTACATTGTGTCTTAGTATTTTTTCAAACAGCAAAGTTAAGTTTAAAATCATACTTTATTACAGTATAGTTGGCTTGTTTGCTACATTAATTAAACTTACATTATATAAAGCTGTAACTAAGTCGCTTATCTACTAAATAGTGATGTTAATTGTTAGCAAGTATCTTAACATAATAATCATCATCAAACATTGATACAAATAATTTGAGTGTTAGATATTAGGAGTGTTAGATATTAAACATTATTAGCTTTTAGAATCATTTATGTAGTCAACATACATTAGTTTAGTTATGCCTATTTAGTTAATGTTAAAGTTACAAAATAATAAGTTGTATCTTTATTGTTTACAGTAGTTTACGTTGATACAGTTAGTAGTTACAATATTGCGTTTGTGTTGTTTACAATAGCTGTAACAAGCATAAAGTTAGGCGTGTATTCACATTACATTGTTCGTTTTTTATAATAATTGTATTCCTATCAATTTCAGGTTGACAACACTCGTCTCCCAGTATGTCTGAGGAAAGAGATTTAATTAAAAAGCGAGGCAGCTTCAAGGGTCGTCTAACTGCTTTCGTCAACTTTCTGGACTCGCTCAAGGACAAAGAGTTATCAAGGTGTGATGTGTCTGAACTGCAGTTGCGCATGGGCAAGATCGAGTCGTTGTGCGAACAATATGATGAGGTACAGTTACGTCTGGAGTGCATTGTAGATGACCTTAAATTACAATACTCTGAGCGATCTGAATTCGAGTCTCTTTATTATAAATCCTTATCCAGAGCACAAAATATTCTTAGTGATTTTAATAAAGATAATAAATCGATGGAAAGCTGTAAAAGTACACATGCTAGCATGCATCAGCCGGTTAAGTTGCCAACGATTCAGTTACCGAAGTTTAGCGGATTATATTGTAATTGGCTTGAATTCCACGACACCTTTACTAGCCTAATTCATAATAACGATGACATAGACGCAATTAATAAGTTTCATTACTTGAGAGCATCACTTGAGGGAACAGCTGCAGTGGTAATCAAATCTATTGAGTTTTCTGCAAATAATTATTCTGTGGCATGGAAGTTGTTGTGTGATCGATTTGATAATAAAGGGTTATTGGTACAGAATCATGTATTCGCATTATTCAATATCGAATCGATTTCAAAAGAATCTTCTGTAGCACTAAAAGGTTTAATCGATCAGTTAAATAAAGATTTGCGAGCATTAGAATCATTAGGGGAGCCCGTTAAATACTGGGACACACTATTAATTTATATTGTTACTCGTAAACTTGATCAAAAGACCTATCGTGAGTGGGAAGAGTGCAAAGGTAGGATGGATAAAGACAGCGCGATTACATTTGACGCATTTATGCAGTTCTTACGTAGTCGAGCTGATCTTATCGAGACCTTAGAACTAGTTCGCAATAATTATTCCCAAACGACTGCTAAATCTGGCCCTAAGGTCAAGTCAATGGTAGCAACACAATCTCCTAATAGTTCTAGCACTGAATTAGCTCAAAAATCATGTCCTAAATGCAATAACAACGATCACTTGTTAAACAATTGTCCACAGTTTCTCGCATTAAGCAATGACGATCGTCTCAAAGTACTACCAAGTTACAAAATATGTTTCAACTGTTTTCGTTCCGGGCACTTTGCTAACAAATGTAAAAAACCAGGTTGAAAACTATGTAAACGTAGGCATAACACGCTAATTCACGTAGATTCTAAGAACACTATTGCGAATACACTTAGTGGTAATTCGATGAACAACTTGTCTGCACCGTCTGCGTTACCGTCTGTTAACACTGATGCGAATAACGTAGCCTTGTCTGCAAACATTCGATCTTCATGTCATACGCAGCGAGACGTGTTGTTATCGACCGCCTTGATCAAACTGCGGGACAACAATGGTTGTGAGCATCTCGTTCGCGAAGTACTCGATAGCGGTAGCACGTCATCATTCATTACGGACAGGTTGTGCAAAAAACTTAACTTAGTAACTAGCCAAGTTAATAAATCGATTCTTGGCATCAACAATGTCACTTCGCAAGTAGATAAAATATCTCGGGTACAGATTACGTCATTAGACGACAGTTTTGTGGTCGAACTTCATTGTTTTGTTCTGCCATACATTACAAGCCACGTACCGTGCCGTGAAATAAATATTTCTAATTTCAACATACCCTCAAATATTACTTTAGCTGATCCTACATTTTATCGCCCAGCTGATGTTGATATTTTAATTGGCGCTGATTTGTTTTGGGAGTTGTTAGGATCACGGAGACTAAAGTTAGGTACTGGAAAGCCCGTATTATTTGAAACCCGCTTAGGTTGGATAGTTTCCGGTTCAATCACTCAGAATTATATTTCACTGCTGTCAAATGACTTAAAATGTAATTATTCTAAAATTAGTTCCGATAGCGATAGTGACTGGGACAATCTTAAAACAGAATTGACAAAATTTTGGCAATTAGAAGAGGTGAATGCGAAATCGTCCCATTCTTACATGCCAGAAGAAAAGTCGTGTTAGGAACATTTCGTAAAAAATACGACACGACTATCTGATGGTCGTTTTTGTGTTCGCATATCCCTTAAGAAACATCCTTCAATTTTAGGAAACAGTTTTAAAAGAGCTACACATTGTTTACATTCGTTAGAACGTAGGTTAAGGGTTAAGCCAGACTTTAGTAGACTGTATCATGATTTTTTAATGGAATATGAATCACTAGGTCATATGACAAAAATAAATAATCCTAATTTGAGTATTGGTTATTTTATCCCGCATCATGGAATTTTACGTGAGTCGAGTATCACGACCAAACTTCGTGTTGTTTTCAACGCAAGTTGTCCTACTTCGACGGGAGTGTCCTCTAATGACCTTCAGATGGTCGGGCCAACTGTGCAGGACGATCTATTGTCTATACTTCTTCGCTTTCGTTTCCACAAATATGTTTTATCCGCGGATGTGGAAAAGATGTATAGACAAATAGTCGTTCACCCTTCGGATAGGCATTTGCAAAAGATTGTTTGGCGTGATAATGTTCATGATCATGAACCTATTGATGTTAACGAATTAAACACCGTCACGTACGGTACTGCTAGTGCGCCGTTTCTTGCGACGCGATGTCTTAAACAAATAGGACTCGACTGTAGGAACTCTAAAATATCTGAGATCATTTGTCGAGACTTTTACGTCGATGATTTGCTCACTGGGGCAAATGACTTAGACGAAGCAAATTTCATTCGCACTGAAGTCACCCAAGCGCTTGCGTCAGCATGTATGACATTGAGGAAATGGAAATCAAATAACCCTCAATTAGTGTCTGATGTTGTCCCATCGTCATTTGACTTAAATATTGGACCTAATGAGCCTGACAAATTGCTGGGTCTCGGTTGGCATATCGGCACTGATGAGCTAGGGTTTCCTATAAGTCTGACAAAGTCTTCGACTGGGCACACAAAGCGTGACATATTATCAGTAATCGCGCGCATTTTTGACCCCCTAGGACTACTGGGTCCTATTGTTATTTCCATGAAGGTGCTACTACAAAAAATGTGGTTAGATAAATTATCGTGGGATCAACCATTACCTATTGACATTCGTAAACAATGGGATATTATTATTAAATGTTTGCCTCTTTTAAATGATGTTCGCGTACCGCGACTTGTAGTTTCCAATTTATGTATGGAGTTGGAACTCCATATCTTCACAGATGCATCTGAGTCTGCATACGGTGCTTGCGCTTACATTCGCAGTGTTAATGGGTCCGGTAAGTATATGACTCGCTTGTTAATGGCAAAAAGTCGAGTAGCACCCATCAAGCCTACAACTATCCCGCGGCTGGAGTTGTGTGGTGCGGTAGTCGGTTCTCGTCTGTGTGAGAAGGTGCTGAGCTCACTTCGCGTGAAGATCAGTCGGGTCTATTGTTGGACTGACTCCACCATCGTGTTGGGATGGTTTCATATGATGCCTTCCAAACTTCAGCCCTTTGTACGCAATCGCGTTGCTGAAGTTTTGGAGAAGGCGGGCAATTGTACTTGGCGACACGTCCCAACAGATCAAAACCCAGCAGACCTAATATCTCGTGGTATGGATATTGGTGATCTGCAATGTTCACACCTGTGGTGGCATGGACCAGATTTTTTACAATTAGACCCGTCTGAATGGCCTTCTCATATTACGAGTCCAGAGCTACAGTCACTACCGGAGATTCGACCTACTGTAGTGTTAAATACTGTCATTAACAATAACAACACAGATGTTTTCATTGATTTTAGTCGTTTTTCAAATTACTCACGGCTTGTACGTTCTGTTGCTTATCTTTTGCGATTCATTAATTCATGTAAAAAACATTATCCAAAAACAAATTATTTGTCGAATGATGAGATACGAGATGCACACACCGTTGTCATTATTAACAGTCAGATTCAGTCATTTCCCGAGTATCAATTACTTTTACATAATAAAACCTTACCTAATAAGAGCGCCCTTCTAAAGTTTTATGTTTATTTGGACGATAAAAAAATAATGCGCGTAGGAGGACGTCTCGATAATTCTAGTTTTGCCTTTAGTAAAAAGCACCCTATTTTGTTACAGTCCACTCATCAATTTACTAAATTATTATTTAACGTTGAGCATAAAAGGTTGCTGCACGCCGGCCCACAGTTGTTACTCGCTTCTATTAGGGAATCGTACTGGCCAATAGGAGGTCGCAACTTGGCGAGGGCCTGTTACCATAAGTGTGTTCTGTGTCATCGTATGAAGGGTAAGATTGTACCTCCCTTAATGGGTAACTTACCCAAAGAACGCCTTCGTCCAGGTTATCCCTTTGAGAGCACAGGCGTTGATTATGCCGGCCCGATTATGTGTGCAAGCCGTCAAGGTCGTGGATGTAGGTTAGTAAAGGTGTACGTTGCTATTTTTATTTGCTTCACAACCAAGGCCATTCATTTGGAGCTCGTTGGCGATTTAACTAGCAATAGTTACTTGCAGGCTTTGTACCGATTTATTGCTCGGAGAGGTAAACCCGTAGATATCTTTTCAGATAACGGTACCTCATTTGTCGGCGCGTACAACGATCTTTCCAACTTTTTAAAATGTAACAGTTCGTCCTTGGGTGAAAGTGCAGCGAATGACGGAATCAGGTTCCATTTTATACCTGCCTACACCCCCCATTGTGGTGGACTCTGGGAGGCGGGTGTGAAGTCAACCAAGTACCACCTTCAAAGAGTGTTGGGAAATTGTAATTTGACTTACGAGGAGCTGTACACCACGATGACCAAGATTGAAGCCGTATTAAACTCTCGTCCACTGACACCATTATCTTCAGATCCAGCAGATTATACACCGCTCACGCCGGGACATTTTCTTGTTGGGCGGCCTTTGACTTCCTTGCCTCAACCTGACTACCAGAATCACTCTGCCAGCCATCTGTCTCGTTACCAGAGGATCGAGCAACTCCGTCAGCATTTCTGGAGCAGATGGAGCAAGGAGTATGTTGCGGAGTTACAAACACGTAGTAAATGGCGTTCCTGCAAGGATGGTCTGAAGCTCGACTCCTTAGTTGTGATCAAGGAGGATAATCTTCCTCCTCTGAAGTGGAGACTTGGACGTGTTGTGGCAGTTCACCCGGGAACAGATGGCGTCGCCCGTGTCGCTGACATCCGAACGTCTACTGGAGTAGTCCGTCGGGCATTCAACAGAATCTGCCCATTGCCTGTGTCTGCGGAATCTGGTTGAAACCGGTTGTTTCAACGCCCGGGGAAATGTTGGCGCCTACTAAAAATCGTGTAGCAATAATGCGTCTGATTAACATGTTTTGCATCCAATGTGTGACGATGTGAATTGATGTCACCGTAAAACTTACTTGTCTTTTAAACTCCATACTGTTAACACCTTATTAAATTTTCAATTAGCTCACATTGAGTATCCTGTGTTTAAGTTCACTGGTATATCCCTCATAGTCCCCCACATCACCTATGTTATTAAAATTATGAATATATAATTTACTAGACAAAGAATTATTAAATTTCTCTAGGCTTTTACAAGTAATTGGCCTAAACTTTATTTGGGTTTTTTGTAGTGGTACGTAGGCGCAGAACGTAATTGTTTGTCCACTATGATCTGATGGCAGCTTATTTACAATTTCCTTATGTAGGTATTCACTATTACAAAATATATTGTCAATACATGTGGCAGAAGAAGCTGTCACTCGGGTTGGCTCACTAAAAACATTTGACAAATCAAATGATTTGAAAAGACTTAATAATCTGATACAACTAGAGTTATTTTCTAACAAATTAATATTAAAGTCACCACATATGATGATTGTTTTACTACTAGTACTAACTTTTTTTAACACATCTTCCATTACCGAATCAAACACAGATAAATTCTGGTACCAAATAGGTATCAGGTACAGAGCCCGTTTAGGGCAAGCTTCGCCACTGGAACTTCGCCGGGTGTTACACCAGTGTACAGGCAGCGGTGACCACTCACCACCGTGGTGGGCGCTCAGCTAGTTGGTTCACTATCCAATAACAAAGAAAAATTCAAGTTTCTTAATCCGTAATAAGAACGTGGTATTGTATGAAAGCGCCGCGCACACAACATGGCCGACAAATTATATTTGTTTGGCCTCTGTTTGTTTCAATCTGTTATGTTAACGATAGCAACACGCGCCTACGCTTATTAAAAACATTCTATGTATCCGAACGTGTTTACTTTATCTATTGGATACAGATACACTTTATTAAATAGGGTTCCCTATGAAACGCTAGGTTCTGTAGGCGCTGTCGCGACGGCGTGGTCACGGCACCCGTGTGGGGTCGTTAGGTGCTAGGTGTTACCGAAATTAAACACCGCTGAGAATATTGGAGTAACCATTGGTCGCGGCTGATTGTCAAGTGCCTAGACTTCTATTTCTGACGCGACAGTAACGTGGCGACCGCGACCTACTGGGCCCAAATAATTTAATTTATCAAAAATGTATCATCGATACGAAAAGAAGAAGAACACAGCTATTTTCGAACAGTCATTATAAAAGGTTGTAGGTATGTTGGCCAAACCAGCCAGTCTTTAGCAGTACCTAAGCTTACTACCATTATGTATTGTGTGAATTACGGTAGCTACAGGCGGTGGATTCAAAAAAAACCAATTTACTTGTAATAAATTTTATTAAAAAGAAATCACTATTATTGATTATAGCTAAAGATTATGACTACGTTCGAGGTTGGAACCGAAGTGTCCGCTTCCGATGCCCGGGAAATGGTGGCGCGATGGTTGTCACGTCGCGCAGAGTCAGCATCTCGTGGCCCGTCCTCGTGTCCGTTGCTGATGCAATATGTTGTTCGGTATAAATGGGGTTAACGCATAGTCAGCGATCTGCCTGTGGTACCATGGTATAACACCTCCCGCCGTAGTTCAGCAATTATTTGAGTACTTTCGTCGAAAATAATGTTGAATAGTGATCTGGCGTGTCAGATTGACGCATATTTGAAGTTTCAGCATTGACGTCTTGAGGTGCGGTTTGCTTCATTTCAGTTTCTGATGATTCGTTAGTTTGGCGTTTTGCTAAGAGTCTTCGGATGATGATGTAACTACTTAGTGCAGTTGCACTTAATAGGATGGCGTACAATGGTATTGTAGTATGATATAAGGTTGTATCTTGAGGCTTCTTTATATTGATCGGCGACTGTAGCGTTATCTTAGTATTGCTTGCATGTAGATTTTCCAGGTTAATTGAGTTTAGGGTTAGGACTGGTTGCGATGACGATTTAAGATTGGGATTCCATTGAGGTAAGTCTGTGATCTTGATAACCTGTCCCGTTGCATGGTCATTGTTATTGATGATGGTGAACTCAGGAGTCCGCAGGAAACAGTTGTGAGGTAAGACAACTAAGAAACTCTTGCGGTAGCAGCTAAAACAATCACTGTAGTCAGTGATTGTTTTAGCTGCTACCGTTACCTCTGCTGCCATCTGCTACCTTTAACAAATTTTTATTTATTTATAAAAGCTCATCCTTATGCGTTAGTGTCCCACTGCAGGGCAAATACCTCATTCTCTTATTTTAAATATCCCTACCTATTGCTGATTGTCGCCAATCGAAAAGTACTATAGTTAATGGTCCATAATTATTCGTATTTGTGCACACAAATAGTTATGCCTACGTACGGGTCTGTCATACGGCGTGACGCCCGCTGCTGACCCTGGTTTAATCAGACGCGACAGTGTGACGCATCCGCGACACCACTCCGCTTGACACCACACTACGACGTACTAACACTTGTCCGGGAGCGGACGGACATCGTGACCAGAGCGTTAACCATGGATACAGTACAGCACAAAGTTAACATGTTTTGTGGGTTACTAAAATATAATCTGATGTTTTTACATTTTGACGGTGTAGGTTTTGCACTTTTTTATAAAACAGCTGATTTTTAAGGGAATCTGAATCCATAGTAAAAGCTTTCGTTCGCGGTCCCTTCCACCAGTTACTATTACCACCACATACAGGTACTTAGCTACTTCAAACAGTAGTCACACGCTCACGTCTCCAGTTTTCTTTTTAAAAGATCGTTCATACCGCAAAGTATCTCATAAAAACTTACAACTCTAGATTCTTGTAAATTAATGAACTAATTTTAATTAAACTTGTCGTTATAGTTAAGCCGTCGCCGTCGCCGTCGCGTCGTCGCTTGTCGTTAACATAACTGGCAAAATGTGGGTGTACTAATGGGTACACCTCTGCCTAACCCGTCGGGGATTACAGGCGTGATGTTATGTTATGTTATAGTTAAGGCGCCCGACTCTCATGAACGAGGTTGTGGACCTCTATTAATTTTTTAGACATGTCATTTTTTTTTTATAATTCAAATAATAATACAAAAAAAATATTCATAAACTTAAATAATAACTAAAAAAATAATAAAAATAATAAATAATAAATTTGATTAATTTAAATTAAATAATTTAATTTATTTATTTTATCTATACTAATATTATAAAGAGGTAAAATTTGTTTGTAAGTTTGTTTGTAGGGGGTAATCTCCGGAAGTAATGAACCGATTTTAAAAATTCTTTCACTGGTAGAAAGCTACATTATTTGTGAGTGCTATAGGCTATAAATTATAAAGATATCATGCATATTAGCCGAACTATCTCAATTTTTGTATAGCCAGGCGGAAAAAAAAATCTCTTACAACAAAGTTATTTGCATGCGCTGCCTTAACAGTTGTATATAATTGAAAACAATGTATGGCAGTCTGCTCTTGAAAATCATCAGCGCCTCTCGAGGAATAGAGAAAATGCAAGCACGCGCTAGGGAATCTAGCTCCGAGCGTTCACAGCGGCTTGCTAACCAAAGCTTGAGAACATCGCAGGCCCGTGCTCGGGAATCTAGCGCTGAACGTGCGCAGCGTCTCAGTGATTTAAGGCAGCATGTCTCTGCAACAAGGGATAGGGAGTCTAGCGCTGAGCGCTCGCAGAGGCTCGCTAGCCAGAGCGCGAGAACATCGCAGGCCCTTGCTCGGGAATCTAGCGCTGAACGTGCGCAGCGTCTTTAGGTAGGAAATAAATCATAGCACTCAGTACTAACCGAACCACACTCATAATTTCATCACAAGAAAATGGTTACCGCCCAACGAAGTGGGCACGGGTCAGCTAGTACATTATGTGTATTGTGTCCGCCGGCCGTTTGTCTTCCACTCTTCGTCAATAATTGCCCTGAAGGAGGGGATGGGGGTCGTCGACTATCAAAACAACAGGATAATAATAATTGTTTTACGCACAATGCTGGGCTCGGGGCGCTTGTCCGCCGGCCGCGCCTCACACCGACACGATCACATTCTTGTAGTCGTGTAGAGATTGTGCTCGCATACATGTTTGCAAAATGCAATGTGGATTGACGTCAATTCCGGCAGGTAGCTATAATATTTCCCATTAACTGAGTTGCAGAGGTTAGATAGGCAGACGCTCTATGAAAATATTGGTATTCAGCTGCATCTGAATAGACTGGAAGCCAGCCCCGACATAGTTGGTGTTATGTATGTACCTATACGTATAGATGTGGCTGCGCCGCATAGTAAGGAACGGTCAAATACATCAGTACGAATCATTCCGTCTTTTAGTTCACACCTCTGTAGGTTCCAGGACCCACATTAGTAAATTATGTTAAGTGCAAATTCAATTTTGGGAACAATATCCAATTTTGTGCTGTTTGCCTTTCCTTATGTCAATGGCCTGTCACAGACCGAAAATAACATTAGATATAGACATAATATGAAAATAAATACTATGACATTGTATAATAAAAAGTTTGAATTTGTTGACTCTAATGTACTCATTAGTCAAAAATATTTTACGACCGAAGATAATTACTATCTTTGCAATTTTTATAAAGCACAGGTAGCAAAATCGCTATCATATTGTATTTATAAGTCAGCCAAGTGTTTGGCTAACAATACTGCCTCTATTGAGCAGTCAAGTCATACACTTCATTTAAATAAGCAGAGCTTGGAATTTGTTCCAAGTAATTGAAATTACAACATGGGACAATAGAGTCAATCTCTAGCACTAATTCAATTACCAAATTAGACTTGTACCCAAATTCAAGGGGTTTTAAGACAATAGAGTTAAACTCTAGCAATAACATAAGCCATTCTTTAATATCACACCCATCAGATTCTTGTAACATAAGTGAACTTACCGGCAAAAATTTAAAAATAGTTCATCAAAATATACAGGGTGTGATAGGTAAAGAATTAGAATTGGAGCTGTTCATGAACTGTAGTTTTGTTGATATTTTATGTGTAACTGAACATTGGTTAAAAGTCCACCAGTTCATGTTCAGCTTTAATAATCACCTGGTGGCCAGCTCGTTCAGCAGAGTGAATATGATACGGGGCGGCTCCCTCATCATTGTTCGCAACAATATTAAATTTAAGGAACGTAAGGACATAGTAAGCCTCTCTGTTGAGCGAGTTATTGAAATAGCTTGCATCGAGCTTGAGCAGTTCATTGTAATGAGCGTGTACAGGCCCCCATGTGCTTGCTATGATATTTTTGAAAAACATATGGAGGAAGTATTATTAAAGACTTGTAGCAGTAATAAAATAGTTGTTGTCTGTGGAGACTTTAACATTAATATACTAGAAAAATCAGCTACTGTAAATAAATTTTTAACTTTATTGAAGTCATATAACTTGTACCACACATTCCTTGAGCCAACTAGAATAACTGCCACTAGTGCCACCTGCATTGACAATATTTTTACAAACTTAAGACCATCCAGCCGTTTAATTATAAACAAGTTGGACTCGGATCACTGTGGCCAGTTAGTTACTTTCCCTCAGAAAATAGTTGAAGCTCAAAGGAAGTTTGTGTGTTTTGTTCCTATATACAAAAGTCATACATAACATCACGCCTGTAATCCCCGAAAGGTTAGGCAGAGGTGTACCTATTAGTACACCCGCATTTCGCCAGTTATGTATACAAAAGTCGTTTAGTACAATTTAAAAGAAATTTAATGGAAAAGCTACCGAGTTTGCCTTATCACATCAACCCGGACAATGCATATAGTTTATTATTTAATCTTATCAACTGTGAATTCAGGAAAGTTTTCACCTCAAAAACATTACCTGCTTGTGACCGTGTTAAATTTAGTGACTGGGCAACACCGGGTATTTATAAAAGTAGGGAAAGGTTATATGATTTGTACAGTGAAAAATCATATAACCAAGACGAAACTTTTAAACAATTTGTAAAAAAATACTCTAAAACTTTTAAAAGAGCCTGTTCCTCAGCAAAAGCCTTACACATAAGAAATAAAATAAAATTATCTGGTAACAAAATTAAAACAACTTGGAATATTATTAATTCAGAAACGGGAAGAACTACAGTACGCAATCGTGATTTCCATTTGAAAATCAACAATGTAGATTTTAAAGCAGACATGGACGTGGCAACAGAGTTTAACAGACAGAACACACACTTGAACACTGCCCGAGTGACATGTCAAATTTTTAATCCGTATTTTAAAATTAGTTTTAATTAATATTTAAGTTAAATTAAGGTGTAATTTTATATCTATAACTAATATAATTGCATAATAAACCGGGATTATTGTTTTCCCGTAAAAAAACAAAGTAAAACTCAGTGTTTGGTTATCCACCGTTACCGGTAACCTATTTCGAACAGCTGATGTCAACCTGCGGATTTAAACGGGGAGTATTGTTTACTTTAATCTATAATAGTCATAAATTAGCACACAATTGTCACTCAAGTTTGTAATACACTCATCGAGTTCCAGTATAATTTATTTTGGTAGATTCGGTACCTAGATACTACACTAACTCTTAGTCATTTGTTTTCACACAGGAGAGGAAACTTGGTACCTATCAAAAAAAAAAAAACGTTAACTGTTGTAGGAGTATACTTACTGATCAATACAGTAAATTTTACCTAATTTACATTGTAGTATTGATATAATACTTTAAACTTTTATCATAACATAAGTACTAGGTACCCACCCACAAAGGGAAAAGTGAAATTAGTTAACTTTATTTAATTATTGAAACTTTGCATTTCAAGTTATCATAGTTGTTGATCTTCAATCAGCATCCTGCCTCACTTCTTCTCCACATATAAACACTAGCTATCCCATTTGTATTTTCACTTTTTTTCTTTCATTTCACACACCTTTTTTACTTTTGTCTATTCGATTACTTCTCACCGTTTCTTCAATTCTAATTTCAGTAACTATTCCTGTAACCATGTCAGTGATGACCCGTAAGGCTACTGCTCAGGTTATGGAGGTTAAATTAAGAACGGCCCTCGAAGAACTTAAGGCTTCAAACATCCAATGCCAACAACTGCTACAGGAGAGGGATGACTGTGAAGAGGAAGTCAAGTCAATCATTGACAAAAATACAAGCCTGAAGCGGAGCTAGTGGACCTTCATCAGCAATTCCTGGATGTTTTCGATGAACGGGACAAACTGCGGGTGGTCACCGACGGGTTCAATAACTGTAGCGATTTATATGAGGAGGCATTGTGTAAGGTTAGGGACTTGGAGGAAGAATTAATTCATGCAAATGCACGGATTACAAAGTTGCAAAAGGAAAAAGTATGTACTCAGGCAAGAGAAACAGATCACTTATATAATGAATTAATTAAAAGTAACTGTTACCCAAATTCCTTAATAACAATAGACCTCACTGAAGATTCTTTAGTAAAGTATAATAATAGCAGCTACACAGTAAGTCAAAATAAAATTAAAAAATATGCTAAGTTCAACAAAATTATTAAAAAATGTAATAAATATAAGAAACAACAAAAACACTATTCCAATAATATTAAATTAAGGAAAGAACGTGTTTTTCTAATTAATAAAAGATAAAGATAAAGATAAAAGAATATTTATTTGTCAAACATGCGTTTACATAAACTGATTAATCAGACATGCAAGGTATTGAGTTAATAGATGTTGTGAGCGTCCATGTTTTGCCAATAACGGCGTACAAATTTTGTAGGTATAATTATTATATTTAATTGCATTTTACATGTAGTCATTTTTAAATTCATTACAGAATACAAAACAAATACATAATAATTGATGTCAAGGTATTTTAGTAAAAGTATATATTAGTCAAAAAATAAATTAAATTATATGTCTATTATATGTATATGATATGTCCAGTATATTCATAATTATGCAGTAAAATAATATCATTCAAAAGACAATTGATTTAAAATTCACATTATTTTATTTGTTAATCCTATCCATGTATATTAGAAGTCGGAATCGAAAAGTCCTTTTCATTCAAAAAATCTCGAACATCATAATATGTTTTACTAGCTAAAAAAATTCTCAGCTTCTTCTTGAAAAGTAACAAGGGCAGTTCTCTCCAACTTTTAGGCAATTTATTAAATATGGTCGGAGCCATACAGAAAACACTTTTGCGCGTGAGGGTTGTTCTCGCAGTATGAGAGCATATCCTGCTGTTGTCACGTCTATTACGTGGGACTACTTCGTCTATTCGTTGAAATCGGAGTGAATTTGTTTTAACAAAAACAGCTACCTCAAAAATGTACAGACATGGCATAGTAAGTATTTTATGTTTTTTAAAGTAAGGAACGCAACTATCAGTAGGTTTAATTTTAAATATTGAACGCACGCATCTCTTTTGGACCTTGAACACCGTGTCTTTTTTCGTTGAGTTGCCCCAAAAAATGACACCATAGCGCAAATGGGATTCTGTTAAACCATAGTAGGCTGTAAGTAATGCCTCCACACCTATTATAGACGACAATGTGTGCAGGGCATAGGCAGATTTACTGATTTTTTTGCACAAGGTTTCGATATGAGTTTTCCAATTCAGTTTTTTGTCAATGTGGAGCCCTAAAAATTTTGTTGTTTCTACCTCTTCTATAGGCTGGTCATCGTAGTGTATATTTAAATTACTCTTACTATTTATCCGTTGACTAAAATGTATTAATTTGGTTTTAGTGAGATTAATTTTTAGGTTATTGTCATCTAGCCACTTTACCATTAGATTTATGGAATTATTTATGTCACTTTCATAAGTATCAAAATTATTACTAGGTATCGTTATAGTGCTGTCATCGGCAAATAATGTCAGAGGTTGGGGGATGCCTTTCGGTAGATCATTAATATATAATACAAATAAAGGAAGCCCTAGAACACTACCCTGTGGCACACCAAACGAAACTATACGTTCTGAGGATTGAAATGCAAGTTCAGTTTTACTTGTCATATTAATTTGGTTTATATTTGTTATTTGAGTTCTGTTAAGTAAGTAGGATTTAATGAGATTGTTAACATTTCCTCTAATTCCATAAGATTCGAGTTTATATAAGAGTGTACCATAATGCACGTAGTCAAAGGCTTGCGTCATGTCACAAAAGACCCCACAGACCGGTATCCTCTTATCCACGTTACTGGTAACATTATATAAAAAATCATAAATGGCCATATTAATTGTTTTGCCTATTCTAAATCCTTTCTGTTCCTCGCATATAATATTATGTTTTTCTATAAATGAATTAAGTTCCTTACAAATGTATTTCTCAAATATTTTAGAGATTACAGGAATTAGTGATATAGGCCGATAGTTCTCCATTAACTCCCTATCTTCTTTCTTGAATAGTGGCTTGACAATAGACACTTTTAGAGCATCAGGGTAAACGCCTGCGCTAATGCTGAGATTGATGACATGACTCAAGTGACTGCAGATTTCATCCGCAACATGTTTTAATATATTAGTATCAATACCGTCATATCCCACACTGCTTGTAATATTTAAGGACATTATTATCTTTTTAATATCGTGTGGTATACTAGGGGCCATAAACATAGTTTTGTTATTCGAATCTAATGGACACAACTTAGGTCTGCTGTTGATATCCAGTTTTGGCTGTATTTTATCAATAAAAAAAATCATTAAATGCGTCTGCAATAGTCTTGGGATCGGATATCACGCCGCTACCTATTTTAATTTTATTTATGTTGGATTTAGGTACATTATACTTTGCACGATTTATAATTTGCCACGCAGTTTTCGACTTGTTTTTAGATGTTTTAATACTGTAATTGTTTTGTGCTTTTTGAGTTAAATGGATAATTTTTTTGTACATTTTAGAATAATTATATAATATGGTTTTATTAATATTGCTACGGTTAAGTCTAAACTGCCATAGGAGTTTCCTTTTCTTTTTGCTGCAACGTTTGATCCCTTTTGACAACCACTTAGTTCTTCTTATCGTATTTATTTTAACCACTTTCAATGGAAAACACAGGTCATACAATAGCTTGAAAATCTCAATAAAATGGTTATACGCTACATTTGGATCATCCGTGTTATATATTTCTGAAAAGGTAAGATTCATCAGATGGTTTTTAAATTTTACTATGTTTTCCGTACTATAGTCCCTTCTAGTTGCGTACCAATACTTAATACAACATTTTTTTTGAACTGGACACTGAAGCAGCTGTGCTGTATGATCCGATAATGCCCATTCTAATACTTCAGTCTTACATGCGTTAAAGTTATGCGCAAAGTTGTCAATACATGATAAACTGGCCATGCGAGTTGGTTGTTTCAAAGCAAGTTTCAGATTGTACCTCATTAAAAGACAAACAAAGTCATTAGTTGCACTATTTTGCTTGAGTATATCAATGTTAAAGTCTCCGCATATAACAATTTTCTTACATTATGTACGTAAAATTTCCTGTAAGAGCATTTCAAGTTTGTCGAAGCAATAATTAAAATTATTTGAGCTCGGAATTCGATATACACACACAATTATTATCTTATAACTAGTCAGTTCCACGCCGCAACACTCAAATACGCCTGGAGTTGATAGATTTGCTACTTTTGGCAATTCTTTTCATTGTAACCCATTTCTAGCAAGGATACATGTACCACCCCTTTTTTGTTGTGTTCTACAATAATGTGCAGCCAAATTATAGTTAGGTAGAAATAATGAATTTTGATACCCTTCCATGATAAAGTGCTCTGTAATACACAAAATATCAACATTTGTCTTTTTATTAGATAGCTCCTCTAGACATACCAACAGATCATCTGCTTTATTTATCAAACCTGCAATGTTTTGATGCAATATGCTGATAAATCTATTAGAGAAAAAACAGTTCACTTTCATCAGTAACATTGCTTGGCACAGAGTAAGGCAAATCTATCACTTCATCAGGAGAGTCACACGTAAATTCATTAATCATTAACATTATATTATGCAGTATATTAGCCATACCGCGATTATTTACAGTGCTACTACTCTTAGAAAACATACTAAAATCATAATCAAGATAATAATTCGAATCAAATAAGTAGGCATAATTATATGAACAAGCATCTAAATACATTAAACTGTTAAAGGTTTCAATTCTCGAATTAAACATTGTAGAGTAATCATTTAGTTTGAATGTAGGAGCACAAAATATGATATTTGTGTGCTGTAATTTTGACAGTGTTTCACGAATACTGATAGTTAGTTCGACATAGTTCTTTGTGCGACGAAAGTCTTCTTCCCCGACAAAAATCAAGCAGTAGTCATTCTTCATATTGTAGTCCTTTAATTTGAGATCCAAGTCCGTGATAAGGTGCTTCACGCCACAGTTGGGTGTCAGGTAGTGACAGATTCTGTAGTTACTGAATTTGTCTTCTGCAATTTCTAGCATTTTATTATTTTTATTGCTACTTAAAATACATAATTTATTCATTCTAGAAGTACTGTGGATAGCGCCATCTGTAATCGGTTTGTCCAACTGTTGATTATTTTGAACACTGGTTGGCGATGTGGAATTCTTAGCGCTAGTGATAAATCCTTTACAGTCAATAGGTTTTTCAGTGATTTTTCTTACACATTGGTTGATTTTGCAGGTTTCTTCTTACTGTTTGGTGTTTGTGGCTTTAACTTAGCAGGGGAGCATGCCACTTTTTTGTACAATGCATTCTGCTTCTGTAACTCCTGGTTAAGGTGGTTGAGCTTCGTATTTTCTAAATTTAAGGATTCTATTTCGTTGTGGGCACTATTGAGTTCCATAGTTAATTGTTCTAATTGTTGTTTTAACTTGGTGATTTGGTCATCTTCGTCATCAGAGATGTCCGGTAAGCTGGTTGTGGTGCCATCTATCGGTGAGTTTTTTAATGAACTGTCCTCTTCTGCATCATTCATTTTTGTTTCAGACTTTGAACGGTTACGTCTAAACGTGATGTTATCTAAGAAATTCATTTTACAGCGCTGTTGAAGTGTAGAACATAAAGCCCTAAAGATGTGTGTCTATTTGCCGCTAGATGTTGTTGTCGATAAAGCGATTGGTGTGGTATCACCATATAATATTGACTCATCAATCATTCGATCAAAGTTCATCAACGTCACTTGTCATGCTACTCGCCATTAGATGGCGTTGTTTACAATTTTTGCTAGATTCTGTTATTTTTTGACATCAGCAACCCCATAATTAATGTCATTTAATTGATCTATTTGCCACTAGATAGCGTTGTTAACAGTTTTAATTAGAATTTGTTAATTTTTACACCGGCAACCCGAGAAGTAATGTCAAAGAATTTTAATTTAATTGATCTATTCGCCACTGGAGGCGTTAGTAGGGGTACAGAGTTCACTTTTCAAATAATATACTTTCTAGAAACGGCTTGACCATTAATTATCATTGATTAGTATCACTGTTTAGTCCAATTTTGTTACACTGAGTTCTTGATTTTAGTTTTAGACATAGTTTCCATATATTTTATTGTTCAAATAAAACACTTGTTGTCCACATTCACCATTTAGAGGAAAAAGGCACTGTTTTTAGTTCACACCAATTTATATGGGATATTACTCAGTTTTAAAAGTCACTAACACTCTCACTTATGTAGTCCTATATTTGCAATTCAGTTTAGCATAATATTCACCATAAAGACTTCTATTTGTTTATTAATTTATTTTAATTACGCGGGCGATGTTTACTGCGTTAGTGTTGCCACTCTAGATAATAGTAATAAATTAAATAATTTTCAAGTTAAATTAGAGGACAGTAAAAACATTTATGAGGTGGACACTCAACGCCTTCAGTCAGAAATTGAGGTGCTAGAACAGTCATTACATTCTCTTCATATAAAATATGTGACATCAGAAAAACAAATAAAAGAGCACATCCTTGCCACAAATAAATTAGTGGAGATGTGCAACTCAAATGCAGACAGAGTGGACTCGCTACCTGTCAGCTCCACTCAATGTACCATACAGGAGAAATCTTATCTCTCCAGCCTGAGAAAGACGGTAGTTCTCTACCTTTTGATAAAGTTTGTTACTGTTCCATTATGTTTTCTGACAGTTTAGGGAGAGGGTTAGGAAAATTAGTAAACAACAACCTGATGCATTCGTCTGTAAATTATTGCATGCCAGGTACAGCTTATAATGAAATTATGTCTACAGTACTAAGGAAAGAATATGATCCTAATTCTATTATTTCTATATTAGTAGGAAATAGTACTAATGTTACAAAAGACAATATAACTGATAGGCTCACTGAAATTTTGAAAATTGAGTGTCGGAAAATAATACTGTGTGCTTTTCCATATTTTGAAAACCTCTCAAAGAGGCAAAATTATAACATACATTTATTAAATAACCATATGGATTTTTTTTTTCACAAATATTTTAAACTAGAATATAAGACAACAGAAGGTACTAACAACAATATAGTTAAATTTATTAACAACAAGGTATCTTCTAGCAATCACATATTAAATTGTAAAAAAGGGGTTAGGCATCATTCCTTAAAACTATTTCATCAAAATATTCAAGGTTTTGCTTCCAAACAATTAGAAATTGAACTTTTTTTAGAAAAAACAATGTTCGACATTATTTGTTTAACTGAACATTGGTTAAAAGATTATGAAATGTTAATTAACTTTGAGAACTTTAGTATGAGTAGTTGTTTTAACCGCAAATCCATGATGCGTGGTGGTTCACTAATCTTAATTAAAAATAGTATCAAATCTAAGCCGCGTAAAGACATCGTTGAACTATCAATTGAACATATTATTGAATTGTCCAGTGTTGAGCTAGATAAGCATGTTATAGTGTGCGTTTACAGACCCCCAAATTATCAGAATTATTCTATATTTGAGTCTATAATGGAGGATGTTTTGACTAAACTTGCTACTGGTAATAAATCAGTAATAATCTGTGGTGATTTTAATATTAATATCTTAGAAAATAATTCAAATAGCAACAGATTATTAAGTCTCTTTAAATCGTTCAATTTGTCAAATGTGTTTCTAGAACCAACACGAATAACTTCGACTACTGCAACATGTATTGACAATGTTTTTTGTTGCTGTGACTACTTAGATAAAGGTATAGTAAATTATCTTCCTTCGAATCATAGCGGACTAACCGTCACTTTTGAGTGCAACACACCATTACAAAAAGTGCAGATACAATCGAGACCTATAACATCTAGTAATTTAAATAAATTTAATAGCATTTTAATTAGTAAATTATGTGTCCAGGGTCTTAATATGAATGATGGTAATATTTTGTATGAAGAATTCTTTTCAATGGTTAATACAGAATTTAATAATATATTTAAGAAAAAATCTAAAACTATCTGCCAAACATAAAAACATAACATAACATCACGCCTGTAATCCCCGAAGGGTTAGGCAGAGGTGTACCCATTAGTACACCCACATTTCGCCAGTTATGTTTTTAGTCCCATGTAATAGGGGGCGAGCCTATTGCCATCAACCGGGCACAAATCCAGGCTCCGAGGCTGCTATTGAGAAATTCCAAACAAAAACTAAAACTATCTGCCCTAAATTTTTATTTAGTGACTGGGCGACTAAAGGTATCAGGAGAAGCAGGGAAAAACTTTTTGAGTTGTATGGCCTTAAGCCTTATATAAATACTGAATCTTTTAATAAGCATGTTGCGAGTTACTCAATTTTTTTTAAAAATGCATGTAAAGCAGCTAAAGCCTTGCACATTAGCAACAAAGTTAAATCAGCTGAAAATAAAATAAAAACTGTTTGGAAAATCATCAATAATGAAACAAATAGGAACAAAAGACACAATACTGACTACACTCTGGAGACTTCCCAAGGTGTCAAAAGCAGTAATATAGATGTTGCTCAAGAATTTGCAGAATTCTTTACAAATATTCCAATTAAAACTACTGAAATCCTAGATTCCTCACCCTCATCTGCTATTGACTTACTAAGAGTGAATGTTTCAGCCTGCACTAAGGTATTTAAATTTAAACATATTAACCCTATGGTCGTGACAAAGGCTTTCAAACAACTTAAAATCAAGGCTACCGAAGATCTGTGGGGCATGTCTACTAATGTTTGTAAATCTATTATTGAGACAATAGCACCCTATTTAGCTTTCATATTTAATTTGTGCGTAGACCAAGGGATATTCCCGGATTTAATGAAGTACAGCAAAGTTATACCGCTCTTCAAATCCGGAGATAGCAAGGACACCAATAACTACAGACCTGTTTCGGTTTTACCGGTTTTCAGCAAGGTGTTTGAAAAAGTGATGCTCAATCAAATGCTCAATCATGTTAACTGTAACAACATCCTACACGATCAACAGTATGGTTTCACCAGAGGGCGTTGTACTACTGACGCCGGTGTTACTTTAATTAAGCATATATTTAATGCATGGGAGGACTCGCAGGATGCTGTTGGCATCTTTTGCGACCTCTCTAAAGCGTTCGATTGAGTGAATCACGAAACACTGCTCCTAAAGCTGGAGCATTACGGTCTCGGTGATCTAGCACTTAGCTTGGTAAAATCCTATTTGAATGATAGAGTACAGCAAGTTCAAATAAACGGTGTAAATTCATCAGGCTTAAAAGTAAAGATGGGGGTTCCGCAGGGTTCAATACTAGGTCCGTTCCTCTTTTTAGTATATATAAATGATTTACCTCATTTACTACAAAACCAACCACAAATGGTGTTATTCGCTGATGATACTTCACTCATTTTTCAAGTAAATAGACAAGCACAGCACCTTGACGACGTAAATAACGCCATGCTTAAGGTTCACAATTGGTTTACTGTTAATAATTTAGTGTTAAATGAGAAAAAAACTAAATGCATAAGATTCGCTTTACCCAATGTTAGAAGTAGTAAATGTAGCGTTATATTGAATAAGGACATGTTAGAATTCGTCGAGAAGACAGTTTTCCTAGGGATTACGCTCGATTCAAAGATGCAGTGGGGTTCCCACTTAACATCTCTGGCAGGGCGGCTAAGTTCAGCCGCTTATGCTGTCAGAAAAATTCGTCAATTAACAAACGTGGATACTGCGAGACTAGTCTATTTTAGTTATTTTCATAGCATCATGTCTTACGGTATTTTGCTTTGGGGTCGGGCTGCTGATATAAATTCTATCTTTATCCTGCAAAAGAGGGCTGTCAGAGCCATCTTTAATCTTGGCAGACGCGAATCTCTAAGGGAATTGTTTAAAAAAATTAACATCATGACGGTACCTTGTCAATATATATATGAAAATATAATGCATGTTCGAAAAAATCTTCATCTTTTTAAGAAAATTAGTGATAGACATGATTTTAATACTAGAAATAAGAACAAATTAGATCAACCAAGTTTTAGATTGTCAAAAGTAAGCACTTCTTTTATGGGATACTGTGTAAAATGCTATAATAAAATACCTCTTGAAATTCTCCAACTAAATAAGAGAAAAGAACAATGGCGAGAAAATTGTTGATGGAATTATTGAGCGTCTACATATGTCACTATGATACATACTGGCGAAATAATTTACTAAGTTTTATTAAATCAATCTTATTGCCTATTGAAGTCTGGCAAAAAAATCGTCATAATTGGAAACTTACTTGACTAGTTTAATGATGACAAAAAATAAGCCGAACTTTTAATGTTGCCATGTAACAAAAATCTTAGTCAAGTAATATGAAATGCTGCTTTACAGATTCCATTAATATACTTAAGAAATATATTTCTGCTTCAGAATATAAATGTGGAAACAAAAATAATTGTTTGTGCTACAAAAATAGCGGTCGTAATTAATACACAAATGAAATCGATGTACAATTCGAGCATGGCAATACCACCATAAATAAAAATCCATGACATCTGTTAACCGGCCTGACAGATGACAGACACTAGACAGATTTGACATAACTTCAACAACTAGTTCGTTGCTTGCGCGCGCGTCTTGTTATTTTGTGTTATCCATCGATTATCCGTGATTTCTCACTTTATCGACTGCTTCTGCTTATGGACTCTGAGATTTACTGTTCCCTACGTCATTACTGCTTGCCTAAGGATTCTGAACTGCCTCGTTGGTCTAGTGGTCGCAAGCGCGACTGCTGTGCATGAGGTCTTGGGTTCGATTCCCAGGTCGGGCAAAGTGTTATTGGGTTTTTCCATCAGGAATTTCTCAGTAGCAGCCTCGGAGTCTGGATTTGTGCCCGGTAGATGGCAATAGGCTCGCCCCCTATTACATGGGACTAAAAACATAACTGGCGAAATGTGGGTGCACTAATGGGTACACCTCTGCCTAACCCTTCGGGGATTACAGGCGTGATGTTATGTATGTGTTAAGGATTCTGATAACTTGCCTATACGACGACTTTCGGCCTGATACTTTGGATTTTGTTGTGTGTGCAGCGATTTGTTTACCACGATGGGAAGCCGTGTAATGCCTACACGCATCATGTGTGTCAACTGTGCTGTAAGAATGCATTTCTATCAATGATATTATAAGTGTTAAGTAGGTATTTTTCTGTTTCTTTATCGATTAGCGTCTGTTGTTGACAAAACATAACCTCAAAACTTTTAAACTGGAATACCTTTAATTCTAGACTTCCTATAAAAGTATAGCGGAAGACAAAACTGTTCAGGCATTCAATCTCTACACTTTTAAATATTTTTCATCGGTAGACGCAAAAAAAAAATGTTAACAAAAATTTGTTAGGCAGTTCGCCATTGTTCTTTAAAACATGCATAAAACGCACACTATGTAGTCAAGCATATTATAAGTTAGATGATTATATCACGGACAAGAATGCTAGGCTAAATGCTAGTCCTGCTCCACAGCCACTCAGGCTCACTAACTAGGATTGTTATTTTATATTTTTTAAGAGAATGATGTTTCTTACCCTCTTTGTTGACCTGAATAACTTGTACTGTTATCAGTACGAGTACTGTTTTTTTTTTTTATACATACCACAATTATATAACAAATAAGTGCACTGAAAGTGCTAGTATTGTATAATTTAATATCATTTATTTCCATTTTGTAAATGTGAGTACCATGGAGCGTTTTTTTTTTTTTACTTACTGAATACTACGTGTTTTGACATAATGAGCATGGCAGTTGGGAGCTTGTCATGCTCACTCAAATGTCTCGCTGATGGTGGCGCGTGTGTTGGATCACTTGGCTCCCTTCATGATGGTTGAGCTAGGTGGTGCTGATCCATGCGTCATGCTCGTGAACGAGTGCTGTCAGTTGGGATTGGTCATCTCTTAACTGCTATGGTTTACATCTTTATTTTTAGTATTTTTTACAACTGTTTTATATTTATCTTCATTGTTTTCACATATAGACTCAACAAGAATATTGTAACCAGGATTTTGTAAAAACCTAATTTAAAAAGAGTGCCGTGGAGTTTCTTGCTCGTTCTTCTCCATAGAGGCCTACCTCCGTTTTGGAACGAGCAACTAGCTTCATTTTTCGGACTAACTGACCGACTCCTTGACAATTCAAAAGTGCCTGTAAATGGTCTAATTGAAATAAATGTTTTTGACTTTGACTTTGACTTTAAAATTTCTTCACTAATATACCAATTTTAACAACCAGGACTCTGTCGTCGTCGTCCACTTCTGCTTACTCTATACTAAAAGAAAGTGTTTCAGAATGCGACAAACATTTTGAATTTATTGTTGTGACTGCTAAAGATATTGTTGATTCCTTTAGGGATCTAGATGTAAAAAAAACTGCCGACCTTTGGGGATTATCGGTACATATCATGTCTGAAATAATTGATGTTATTTCTCCTTGTATATCAATTGTTTTTAACTCTTGCGTTGCATCTGGTGTATTTCCTGACCAGATGAAACTTAGTAAAGTGATTCCACTGTTCAAATCTGGTAGTACAACTGATCCCACGAATTTTCGGCCCATCTCCATATTACCCACATTGATCAAAATCTTTGAAAAATTAATTTTGAATCAAGTGTTAAGGCATTTTAATAAATATAATTTACTCCATCTGAGACAGTACGGTTTTACAAAGGGTCGTTCAACTATAGACGCGGGCGTGGAGTTACTGAGAAACATATTTGAGGCCTGGGAGGAATCGCGGGATGCTCTTGGCATTTTCTGCGACTTATCCAAGGCCTTTGATTGCGTAGACAATAATACACTCATCAGGAAATTGCACCACTATGGTATAAGGAACAGAGCTCTCGACCTTCTGACTTCTTATCTGAACAACAGAATTCAGAGGGTTGATGTCAATGGCAAACTGTCTGCAGGATCTGCGGTCACCATGGGCGTTCCGCAGGGTTCAATTCTAGGACCTTTCCTGTTTTTGATTTATATTAATGACTTACCTTATCACGTAAGGGATAATCACAAGATTGTATTGTTCGCGGATGACACTTCACTAATCTTTAAAATCAAGCGACAGTTAGAAAATTTTGACGAAGTTAACAATGCACTCTGTAAAGTTGTCCATTGGTTTAATGTAAATAATCTTCTGTTAAACGAAAAAAACACGAATCTCATCAAATTTTCAATGCCAAATGTCAGGCAGCTAAGCACCAATGTTCAGCTTAATGGAATAGAGTTAAATCCTGTTGAGTCAACGGTGTTTCTTGGAATTACCATTGACGCCAAATTACAATGGGGCCCGCACATAGAAAAATTGTCAGGCAGGCTCAGTTCGGCCGCTTATGCTGTTAAAAAGATTTGACAGATAACTGATGTGGATACAGTCAGAGTTGTTTATTTCAGTTATTTTCATAGTCTCATGTCGTATGGGATTCTTCTCTGGGGAACCTGTGCGGACATTAATACTATCTTTGTTCTACAAAAAAAGGGCTGTTCGATGTATACGTTTTTACAATAAACTTCCCATTAATGTTCGAAGTTTACCTTAGTTAGCTTAGTTTAAGTTTTTTTGGAAGGGGCAACTAGATTCATTCTATTTTGTTTTTTGTGTTTGACGTTCAAAAGTGCCTTATTGGCCTAATTGAAATAAATGATTTGACTTTGACTTTGACTTTACCAATTAAAAAATTTAAAAGTTGTATTAAAACCAAACTATACAAAAAGGGCTATTAAAAAATTTCGGATTATTTAGATGATAAAAGAGCTTAGGATTGAACTGCTCGCTCTGCTAAGCCTTGTGATTATGCCCTTTGCAAATTACATTTCTCTTTTTGACATATTTGACTAAACATGACATCTTTTAATTTTAAATTATTATGACATTTAGAGACTATTGTATTTTTATATTTATTATATATTTTTTGTTTTTTCTTCTCATTTGGATATACTTTGAAAAGTATTTTTTTATATATTATATCTATACTAATATTATAAAGAGGTAAAATTTGTTTGTAAGTTTGTTTGTAGGGGGTAATCTCCGGTAGTAATGAACATAACATCACGCCTGTAATCCCCGAAGGGTTAGGCAGAGGTGTACCCATTATTACACCCACATTTCGCCAGTTATGTTTTTAGTCCCATGTATTAGTAATGAACCGATTTTAAAAATTGTTTCACTGGTAGAAAACTACATTATTCGCGAGTGCTATAGGCTATAAATTATAAAGATATCATGCATAATAGCCGAACTATCTCAATTTTTGTCTAGCCAGGCGGAAAAAAATAGCTCTTACGACAAAGTTTTTTGCATGCGCTGCCTTAACAGTTGTATATAATTAAAAACAATGTATGGCAACCTGGTCCGCCTATAATAGTTCTACAAAAAAGTCCGCGACACCATGTTTCTATCTTTTATATTTTAGCAGATATAGTAGCTTTTATGTGTTAAAAAAAGTATTTTTCGACGTACTTACCTTTGGACGATTTTTTAAACAACAAAATATTAAACCTTATCGAAACAAATATTATTATCATCACAAGAACATCATAGAGATACGATTTGCCCGAAACAGTATGTCAATTGGTTAAATAGTTTCGAAGATAATATAAAATTACTAAATCGCAAAACGCCGCCGTCCATTCACGAACCACATTAGAACATGCTTTGTACGGACGTTTTATCCATTTACCCATGGTATTTCTGTTTTTGGGATATCGGACAGTTTCAGCAATTGTTTAACATGCCTAAAAGGAAATCATAACTTTTCCGTCAGACATCCCAGAGCAGCTCGAGTACGCCGTACGGAAGAGTCTGCTCTTGAAAAGCATCAGTGCCACTTAAGGAATAGAGAAAATATTTCGCAAGCACGCGCTGGGGAATCTAGCTCCGAGCGTTCACAGCGGCTTACTAACCAAAGAGAACATCGCAGGCCCGTGCTCGGGAATCTAGCGCTGAACGTGCGCAGCGTCTCAGTGATTTAAGGCAGCATGTATCTGCAAGAAGGGACGGGGAGTCTAGCGCTGAGCGCTCGCAGAAGATCGCTAGCCAGAGCGCGAGAACATCGCAGGCCCGTGCTCGGGAGTCTAGCGCTGAACGTGCGCAGCCTCTCAGTGATTTAGGCAGCATGTATCTGCAACATGGGACAGGGAGTCTAGCACTGAGCGCTCGCAGAGGATCACTAGCCAGAGCGCGAGAACATCGCAGGCCTGTGCTCGGGAGTCTAGCGCTGAACGTGCGCAGCGTCTTTAGGCAGGAAATAAATCATAGCACTCACTACTAACCGAACCACACTCATAATTTCATCGCAAGTTAAAATGGTTACCGCCCAACGAAGTGGGCACGGGTCAGCTAGTTGTAAATATGTGGACTATGTGGGTTGTTGCATTTTTTCTGATTAGATTTCATGGTTGTCTGACAGTTTGAGTACTCGATGCGGCCTACCCAAATGTCCCTTCTTTGGTATTGTTCGTCGTGTCGTTGAGCTCCTTAAAATTCTGAGTCGAGCTTGACGATTTCTGACAAATGCGTGCACTGACTGGACAGGCCGACTCAAATTTGTGTGCCTCTCTCCTCAAGAGACCACCTCGGACATTAACCTACTTGGTTCGCATATGATTTGACCAATACAAGTAATTGTATGGACTTTAAAAGAGACTTTGACCTCTGAGTTTGTTTCGGTGTTTCTTCTCAGAGCAGTCGGCTAGGAAACACTGGACTCATCTAGTTTAAAATGTGACGTGTAAAAGTGTTATTTATAACCAATTTACTGAATAAATATCAATTTATATCATTTCATTTCATTTAATTTCATTTCATTTTGATCATCATGTACAAGACTGGAAGCTTTACAAAGGACGACTTCAGAAATGGTTCATCGCAAACAGCATCGGCGAGGATAATGACAAAGCAGGAGTGAAGAGAAAGGCGGTATTGTTGAGCGCACTCACGGAGAACACGTATCAACTCGCGTGTAATCTCGCCTTGCCAGACAACATAAGCACCAAGAATTATGACGATATCCTGAAAATCCTGGATCGCTCTGGGCCGCGAGGTTACGAGGTCTCACTACCTACTCTGCGCGTTCAAGAATTTGGAGGATCATCTTCTGGATAAGTTCGTCATGGGAATGTTACCAGGTCACGAACGAGACAAATTGTTTGCCCAAGAGATCAGCGACTTGACGTTGAGTAAAGCTATAGATTCAGCAGAAACTGCACGATGTGCTCGCACAGGTGCTGCGTTGGCACCAGCCGGGAACGTCGTTAAGAACCAAGAATCGGTTTTCAAAATAGATCAACGCGATAACAGCAAAGCATCGGCCACGTCATCAAAGGTTCAGCGTGAAATGTGTTTAGTGTGTGGTTATAAGAATCACAAATCGTCGGAGTGCCGGTTTTCTAATTATAAGTGTAAATTGTGCAATCCTAAAGGTCACCTGCGCAAAATGTGTTCAAAAAATAAAGTGCATCGTATAGAGCAGGGTGGTACTGATGACGAGGGAGATGACGGTGAGTTACTTTTAAAAATTAATTGTCTCAACGAAGTAGCAATGACAGAAACTGTGAGTCTGGAAGGTCAACGTATAAAATGTGAAATTGACAGTGGTTCGTCTGTTTCTGTTATCTCTGAAACTTTGTATAAAAGTACTTTCCCAGAAGTTCCGTTATCAGCACCAATAAAAAAATTAATGACCTATACAATTACTAAAATGCTAGTAACCCCGCACGTTTATGAACATTTCGTTCAGAGGTCGTACGGTCAGACTACCTGTCTACGTCATACACAATGGCGGCCCTCCCCTCCTCCAGATTTTATGCGCGCGTTTGATTTACGTATTGTATCGACACTAGGTAATTGCAATAATATTACAGCTACAGATAGCATATTGCAGGAACTAGTTCAGACTTAATCGAATGTTTTCTCTGTTAAATTAGGTTGTTTCCAGAAGTTAGAAATAACCTTACCCCTTAAAGCAGAAGCAAAACCAGTGTTCTTTACTCAGAACTCTTCACCAAACTGTATGGTGGTGAAGAATTCACTAAAGGAGAAGGGAACTACTCCATACATTCCTGGGCCCAGGTGTTAACTGAATCAAACTAGCCTTATTTGTAAGAGAATATAATAACAAGGCCTCACTGAAAATTTGGTGAAATTAGGCTATCCAGGAATCAAGTTATATGAAATATAGTAAAAGTGAGGTTATATTATAACATTGCAGTTTTTTATGTTTTTTACGAAATACTTTTGAATGGCTTTGGTTGTGTTATGGTTTTATGCATGGAGAGTGTGTAAAGAGTCAAAGATCTGACACGTTTGGCTCTCTCGCGCCCTGGACAGTCGCTACAGTCGAAGACAAGTTTCTTCATCCAATATCCTGCACTTAGAAGCAGTAGGCACCTACCTTTTAAAAACTAAAAATAACTGCTAAAATCGCCTCATCTTCCAAGACTCTTCTGCCAATAGAGTTACTGCGACCAGTCGCAATCAAACAATTTACACAGCGATCCATGTCGTCAATATCCGATCGATAGGCGTAAACAGTTGTCCAAAATAGAGAGCCAGGTAATTCAGAAATGCAAGATCCGTCAATAGTTCAATAAAAGCCGAGGTCGTGGGGTTAAACAATAAAACAAGGAAAATACGTGCGCACTCAGAACGAAAAACAACGAACGAGTGTCATCTGTCAATCGGTGACAGACTGATATCAGGCAGGAATGTTGCCAGAAGAGAAATTAAAGGAAATCGATTCACTATGAATCGATTCCACAAAAAAATACTCGTTACTCGATGTTCATACATATTCTGACATTTTACCGATTTATTCGTAATCGATTATTAACATTTCAGGCATTATTTAATCGATTATTTAGTTCCATAACTTAATTTAAGTTTTCTCGCTTCCTAGATAGAAACAAGGTGCCATATTTTGTGATTTTCATTAGAAAAATATGACGGTTTTTTTAATATACATTTCAACTAGTTAACTGCTGGGCCCAGAAGTCGCCTTCTCCTTAGATTTATTAATGGCCTACAACCAATTAAAAACACATGACGACTCAAAAAACATCACATGTATAAACACCTCTCGAGGTTTGTTTATTTACACTCACCTTATCTTTGGTTTAGCTAGCGCTTCTTCAATCTTTCAAAGGGTGATTGAAACCATAATGGGTAACATGGAAGGGGTGTTGGGATGTCAGTATCGAGAGGGCGCTGCAGTGCGTAAGCAATCATTAGCTCCGTGATTAAAAATCCTAAAAAATAGTTAAAGTGGCAAAACCATATAAAAAAGTGATTGAAGTTGAAGTTTATAAGGATATACAGTGATTAAAGTTAAAGTGCTTGTGATTTTCCATAAAAAACAATGAAATCAGTGCTATACAACTATTAACGACATTCAAGTTCAAATTCAAGTTTTACTTTTGCAACAACGTACCCAACAGTGAAGTTATAAAGGTGAAGGATAAATAGTTATCAAGATAAACCTCGGAAAGGTAGGGGATTACTATAATATACGCAAAAATTTAACAAATAAATATCGAAAACAGCAAGTCATACTGTACCTACTATTGAAAATAATGCCATCTATCCGCTAAGAGAAGAAATTAACATTAACGCAGTTACTCAGAACAACGCCATCTATTGACGCTAATTCAAAACGTCAATACTTTAGTACTACTACTCACTACTGGAGGACGCTACTAGTCGCATAACAAATATCAAGATCAAAAATGGCTTTAGTATGTGCAGGATGCCATCAGAAAATACCAGAAATGGAAAACCTTACTTGTGCACGCTGCAAAGACACATACGATTTAAAATGTGCAAATGTGTCAACTCATCACTTCAAAAAATTGATGACTCCCGAACATTTATAAATGGAAATGTCAAGCCTGTTACTGCAAAACTCCTAAAGTCGGAAACTCAGATACACCTATACGTCCACAAGATCGAGAGCTTTCCCTGCAGGCAAAATCACCCCCCGAAGCGAGCAATGTCACCTTCAGGAAGAGGACGACCAATACAAATAATGACACCGTTGACTCCGAAGACCTATGTATACTAGGCGATACAATGTACACAGAGAAAAGGGTAACAGACACCCAAACAACCGAACTAACGCTACAAAACTTAAACGAAATAATAATATTACGCCTGAAGGAAAATAATAAGTCTATTATAATTGAACTAAAAACCATAATCCAAAGCGAAATAAATAAAGCTTTCCCCGAATTTAAAGGAAGATTTCAACCAAAAAACAGATGCCTTAAATAAACAAAATGAACTACGAAAGGAAGAAATTGACATATTAAGCTTACAAATTGAAAACCTCACAAAAAAAAAATAAAAAATTAAAAATAATATTATTGATAAAAAAAACAAAACGACTACTCCAACCCCAATCACGACTTGTACTGAAACAAACGCAAATAAAATAGTACTTTACGGTTTTGCTGAGTACCATAAAGAACCAGAATTTAACCTACACAACAGAATCACTGAACTTTTCCACACCACGATGAACGTAGACCTGACAGGCTACATAGAAGAAACATATAGAGTTGGTAGACACAACAACAACAACAACAGACCGCTTGTTATCGAACTAATTAGCAAAAGAATGGCTAAACACTTAATAAGAAACGGCCAATACCTTCAGGTTTATATCGATAGCCAGTTAAAGTGGAAAGAAGAGCTAGCATACCTGGAGAAAGCGATTAGCTCTGCCTGTTACGTACTTAGAAGTCTCAGAAACGACGTAACCGTAAAACATTTGAAAATGGTCTATTACGCATTGGTTGAGTCAAGACTGAGGTACAGCATACTTTTCTGGGGAGGAAGTTATGACTACAATACTCAGAAAGCTTTTGTGATTCAGAAAAGAGCAGTCAGGACCATAGTCAGTATACGACAGCAAGAATCATGTAAGCCTCATTTCACTGACTTAAATATATTGACAGTCCCAAGCTTGTACATTTTGGTCCTACTTACTCATTTATCCAAGTACATATTTGAATATGAGACTGAAGATGAAAGACAAAAAAGGGAGAGTACAAGAAGGAAAGATCTCCAGTTGAAGCAAATGACTCACCTGAACGTTGCAAAACATAGTCCCTACCACAAGTCATTAAAACTGTTTAATAAACTGCCGACAGAAATAAAAGGTCTTTTATATAAAAGTGAGTTTCAGAGTAAACTTAAGAGGTTCTTGTTGAATAAATGTCTATATTCTATTGATGAATTATAATTTAATAGAAATGGTTTTTGTTTTAGTTGTTGTTTTATATATAATTCTTATTGTTATTGACATTCTGATTGTAATTTAATTTGGATAATTTAGATTTTTTAAATATGGATTGACATTTAATTTGTATAATTGTAATGATTTAAATACAGATTGCATGTATACTTTTAGGATATAATTAGTTGTAGAAATTCAGACACAATGTGAAAATTGTTATTGAATAAATGAATTGAAATTGAAATTGAATTGGTACCCGCTTCTTTATTTCGGAGTTTCTTGATATCAATACGCGAAATGAGAGACGATTAATGCGAGAAGAAATGCTGAAAGCTCGAAGAAACGGACTATTCGCAATCATACAAAACAATCAATTGTTTATTGAAGGACAGAAAATAAACCTGCACGATCAAACATACAACCAACCAACCCTGAAAAACGACTATAATAACAGATAACAAAAGCAATACATAAATACAGCTTACAATACAGTTTATCAGGAAAACGATGCGACAGCGATAGGCAGCAGTGACCTACCTCATCTCATAATGCCGCATGAATCCATAAATAAAACCGTAAATCATACATTTCGAAACCAAAGACCTACCATTTAAAATATTATTTCATTCATTTATTTATTTATTAACAATTTACATTGTGTTGAACATTACATATTAAAAATAGAAATTAACACATGCAGAAACAACTACATTAAGCAAATTAATACAATGTCAGCAAAATAATACAAGGACAAAAATAAATACAATATCTGGTTCATAGCAGGTTCAGTGTCTGATAAAAAGTCTAATTTATTATTATCAGGTAAAATGTCAATTACAATGTCAAATATAACACTAGTATAATGTTAAATTCAATTTCAAATAATTAAGAAATAATTTCGCTAAGGTTTTAGTAATAAGCATAGTATAATTATATGATTTAGAATCATTATAAATTTGATCACTGCTATTACTTTAAGTGACTACTTTTATCATTCATAAATTCGGATACCGAGTAAAAACATTTTTCCAACAAGAAAGCTTTTAATTTAGTTTTAAATGAGTGCGAGCTATAAATTGATAATTTTAAATCAGTTGGTAACCTATTAAATAACTCTACTGCTTGGTATTTTTTTTTTTTTTTTTTTAAATCTTTATTTTTAGTTTGGGGGTTTTTATCCACAAGGATACGTCAACCCCATTGTACCTTAAACAATCTAAATGCACTTAAAATTATTTAATACTAAAAATGAAATATAATACTACGGATTCGAGATTACTGCCAGACTACAAAGTTGTTTTGCTAGATCAGACTTGGGGTATGATAATATCGTCTGAATTAAGCCAATATCTAGTCTGTTCAAACCATACTGTCTTTCCATCTTTTCTCTCTCCATCTTATTTCTAGCACAATCCATCAACAAATGTTGTACGTCCTCGATTTTATTACAAGTAGTGCAATTTGGTGATTCAACTTTTTTCATCAAGAACGCAAACTTTGCCGATGGATAGTGTCCAGATCGGAGTCTTAAAGCTGTTTTAACATAACATCTACTTAACTTGCCATCATCAAACCAAAGATAACGAGGAGGCTCATGCTGAATGGTTTTATACCAAATTCCTTTGGTTTCTGATTTTACATTAAAATGATTCTTCCAGTGCTCGTAACATCTAATTTTAAATTTAGGGATCAAATCTGAGTAGTCCGGCAAATAGCTAATCTCATTTCCTTGTACTGCTGCTAATTTAGATATTCGATCAGCCTCCTCATTGCCTGTCACACCAATATGAGCTGGAATCCATTGCAATCTAAATTCAATGCCATTTTCATTGAATTTATGAATGGTACTAATAATATCGTAGGCTATCGATAAGCCTCTGATACCAGAGGTGCATCGAGCCACGTGTTGCAAAGCGCTTTTGCTATCAGAAAAAATAACAATTTTATTTACTTTTTGTTCACTTGCATATGACATGGCTTGAAAGATTGCAATAAGCTCCAGCGTCATGATGGATACACAAACATTTATTTTGCCACCAGCCTTTACATTAAAATTTTGATAAAAATACCCAAACCCCTGTCCATGCACACTTTTCGACCCATCCGTATAGAATTTATGCCAACCACTGTACTTCGTATTTAGTTCTTCTACAACACTATTCAGTAGAAAGTTTGGCTCAAATGAAGTTTTACTACCCCCTACGCATTCTAGATCACTTTTAATATGCTCCTGCAAGTCAATGGCTGATACCCAAATATCCAAACTAAACATCCTCAGCGTATCTGATGAGAAAACTTGAAATGTTATTATATCATCAACTATTTCGGCGAGTAAAGGCTTTTTTTTGTGCTTCCAGTATATTTTATGGCAAAGCTCTCTCAAATCCAATATCATATCAACAGTTGTATTTTTAGACCAGGACACACTTTTCAACATAAATTTATAGGCTAAGTATTGTCTTCTTAAAAATAAAGGCATTATATTTAACTCGCACTCCATAACATGGATAGGGGTACTTTTAATAAATCCTCCCGTGATTCGCAATGCTTGATTTTGAATTTTGTCTAATTTGTTAGAATGAATCTTGGCGCCACAATCATAAATGAAGCTACCATAGTCAAGCCTACTTCTTATTAATGAAATATACAGCCTACGTAAATGTGTAGTATGTACACCCCAAGAACTACCGGCCAAAACTTTTAAAATGTTCAAAAATTTTGAGCATTTATCTATAATTTCCTTTACGTGTTTCCCCCAGCGCAAGTTCCTATCCAACCAAATCCCTAAATATTTAACACAATCCAATCTTGCCAATATTTGTCCGTTTGCTGTTAGGTTGGGGAAAATTCTTCTTTGGCCTTTACTAAAGAGACAGTAGTGAGATTTACTTGCAGATAAAACTAAACCTAATTCATCTAATAAAATAATTACAGAGTCAAGCGCTTGTTGTATGCGTATTTCACACCTTTTAATGTCTTTATCACTGGTATACAAAACAAAATCGTCGGCATACTGCGATAATATTGTGTTTTGTGTTTGAAAACATATTTTGTGTGTTATCAAATTGAAAAGCAATGGGGACAGAGGATCCCCTTGTGCAAGGCCTTTATTGGTCCATCTAGAGAGAATAGTTTCGCCAGCGTCCGATTTAATATTGAGGTATCTTTCGCTTAAAAAGGACCAAAGATAAGTACAAATTTTCGTTCCTATTTGAAGATTATCTAAAATTTTCATCGCTACATCAATAGAAACGTTATTGTAGGCACTTTCAATATCTAGAAAACAAGCTAACGTTGGAACATTTTTGGAGAAACCTACTTGAATATATGAGACTAAACGTGTTATGGAATCTAAACAGGACTGTGATTTTCTAAAGCCTACTGTGTGTGGTGAAAGGACTTTTGTATTTTCAGTATACCACTCTAAACGTCTAAATATTAATAAATGAAAAATTTTAGACAGACAAGAAAGTAAGGATATAGGTCGTAATTTCGGTTTACCATTGGAAGCGGAGTTAGCCTTTGGGATGGGAATTACCTGTATGTTTCGCCAATGTCTAGGAATAATGCCAAATTTGAAAATATGATTATATAATTTAAGCATGAAATCTTTAGCCGTGTCAGGTAAGTGATAAATCATTGAGTAAGTTATGCCATTTTCGCCCGGAGCTGTGTCTTTTTTTTTTAAACAGCTTTTAAGTTCTTGCATGGAAAAGTCAGTTTCTAAGGTTAAATTTCTAGATTCAAAAATTGGCATCACATTTGTAACATAATCAGGAGTCAGTGAACACAGCAACTCGCTTTGGTTTTCAAGAGAACAATACATTTTATTTTGTCTAAAGCCCTTCATCCATCTCATACGACGCCAAAGATCAGAGGCTGAGGTTGTTTCATCAATAGAATTACAGAACTTCTGCCAGCTTAGAATTTTTTCTTTACGTATGAGGTCTTGTGACTCTTGAGTGAGTTTCTCTAATTTTGTTAAATTTTCAGGTGTAGGGTTACGACGAAAAGTGGTCAAAGCTAGTCTACGCTGTGCAACTATTTTCGATAATTGAGGGTTCCAATACTGCTTTGGGCTAAAGTTTTCAGTAGGCTTGTTACAATATTTTACATATGGAATATGCTTGTCTGCCGCATTATTAATTTCGTTAACAAAAATACCATACATATTTTGAATCTTGTCCGACCCGTCGCTATATGCAACAAGATTATCGGCGATAGTTTGAGAGTATCCAGTCCAATCCGCATTTTTCAGGTTCCGTTTTTTAATCAATCTAAAGTCATTAATAATGTGAATCGACATTTTAATTATCAAGTGATCACTTCCTAAGTTCTCATTATATACCTGCCACATAAACTTGATAGCTATGTCTGAGGAAGCAAAGGAAATGTCAGGCGAGGTTTGTCGTAAAATTCCGTTGACCAACTTTACTCGCGTGGCCGCACCACTATTAAGAGAAATAAAATCATTTTCAAGCGCTGAGTTCATAATCTGAATACCTCTCGTATCAGTTTTGACGGACCAGTTAGTGTGATGACCATTAAAGTCACCAGCAATTATTGTTTTCGCGGAGAAAGTTGAGAAAAGTGTATCCCAGTCAGCCAATTGCGTTTGTACGGAAGATGGACAATAGATAGACAGAACATATTCTAAATCTTTACAGTTAAGAAGTTTTACACATAAAGTTTCAATGCCAGAATTATTATTACTAAAAGAATAAATATGAGAATGAATGGATTTGTGTACTAGTATTGCTACTCCTCCGTACGTATCGTATCTATCATTTCGATAAACATTGTAGCCACTTATATTTATTATAGAATCAATGTCAAACCATGTCTCACTGATAATGGCAATATGAATACATTCACGTGTTAGTAGATCTCTAAAACTAATTAATTTGGGGCAGAAACTTTGAGCATTCCATTGGAATATGTTTAACTTTATATGTTTAGGTATATTATCCATTTACGAATTTAATTAATCGCTCAATAAATCTCCCATTTAAAAACATATTTGTCAAAAACTTGTTGAGTTCACCAGAAATAATTTTTAAAACAGACATAATTTTTTTTTCAAAAGTACCCTCTGACAATATAATATTTTTAATTTTTAACCAAAATTTCTTAAATTCAAATTTGGAGGTCAACTCGCCATCCCTTTCACCACTTTCTTCCTCATTCTGTGATTGCTCTTTAACGGTTTCCATTGCTTGCTTCCTAGAATCATAAAACTTCCTCTTCTTCTTATTACTTTTACGTTTTGGATTTGGTGGCTGAAGAATGGTAGACATTTCACCTGAACTTTTTTCCGATTCCTCTTCTATGTTCTGATCATCGCATACCGCATCCTGCCGTTGAGATCCCATCACAAGTTTATCTCGGTATGATTCACTATTATTCTGTAGATAACTAGACTGGTAGTGAGGAGACACGGCGTGTTCATTTGAAAGGTCCTTAATGACCTTTTCTTTTTGTTTATTTTCGTAGAACAATTGTAGGGCTCTGCGATATGTTACTTGTTCTTTACTCATGATGCTTCGTATAGACTTTTCTTTCATAAAAAATGGACACGTTTTGTCTAAAACAAAATGATCGCCTTTACAATTAAGGCATTTATAATTTTGCATATTGCAATTAACGTGGTCTCCCCCACATTTTGGACAAATTATTTTTTTTATTGGACAGTATTTTAAGAAATGACCAAATTGCCAGCAACCATTACATTGTGTCACTGGAAACACATATGGCTCAACTTTGAAGCGGCAGTCGTACGCATAAATAAAAAGAGGCATGCAATTGCTTTTAAAGCACACCCGTATCGACTCACTTTCCACCCATTTTCCGTCCGAATTTAATCGTTTCAATCTTTTAACCGATAAGATTTCAGCCGATGACTCAAAGATTTTCGTAAGCTCATCTTCTGTCAGGTCCGAATCGACCCCTCTCACCAAACCATACGTCATAGTCAAATCTTGAGTTAGTTGACAACGCAGTCCTTTTTCTTTAATTTTGTGACACTCCAATAATTTTACCGCAGCTTCCTTATCCTTAAATTGGATTAATACTTTAAAGGAGCTCTTATATTTGATCCTAATGATACCCGTGATATTTTCTGATCTGAGTAACTTGGCCATCGCTATTTGCTTAGGTAAAATATCGACCGATGTGACACACACTTCATTAATAACAGAATCTCGCAAAAAACTACTACTACTTGTTATTATCTCCATATCACTTGTATTATCCCCATCACTATGATCCGACATTCTCACAAATATCACAATGTGATAATCGGTTTCAAGGTCAGCCGACGCCCGATAGCAATAAGCTCATTAGCTAATGAGTTATAAACAAAGTATTGCACCGTACGCGTCCGTTCAAAACGAATACCGCTACGACACTGTACTGCTTGGTATCTGGAACAATGCTTAGCAATGTTAAATTTCGGTGCCATCTTGTGTTTAAATTCTTTCCTTCTTGTGTTTTCTCTTATCTTACGCTCCTCTTGAGATTCATACTCATGAATATTCTTAGCCAAGTGATTCAAGATTACCAATATATACAAACTAGGTACTGTTAAAAAGTCCAGTTCTTTAAAGTGCTCTCTGCATGAGTCTCTTTGTGAGATCCTGACTATAGTTCGTATGGCTCGTTTCTGTAAAATAAACGCTTTCTCACAGTTATAACTGTAGCTGTTTCCCCATAGCATTATGCTGTATCTTAGTCTAGATTCTACCAGCGCGTAATAAATAGCCTTGAGTTGCTTTATATCTAACATATCTCTTAGGCTCCTGAGAGCATAACATGCTGATGATATTGAAGAGTCAATAGCAGCTAACTCCTGTTTCCAATTTAAATACATATCAATGGTAACGCCTAAAAATTTAACTTTGTCCACTAATTCTATCTTGTCTTCTTTGATTTTTACATCCAAACTGTCATTATGGCGAGTTGTAGTTTTAAATAAGATGATGTTCGTTTTACTTGTATTTAGCAAAAGGTTATTGGCTGTAAACCACTCGCAGAGGTTTTGTAGGCTTTTGTTAACATTTTTGGTCAGTTCTTTTAAATCATTCGCCCCGACTATTATATTTGTATCATCTGCAAATACAACAAGTTTTACATCAGGTTGAACATAATGTGAAAAGTTAAACAAGTCATTTGTGAAAATAATAAATAATATAGGTTCTAAAATAGAGCCTTGGGGCACACCACGTTTTATATTTGTAATTTTAGAGGTGTATATGACTTCATGATTACTATCATCGATGTTTTTTATTTCGACAAACATTTGTCTATTTTGTAAATAGGATCTTAAAAGTTGTAAGGATTTGCCTCTGATGCCATAATATTCAAGTTTAGTCAATAATAATTCGTAATCAATCGTATCAAAAACAGAACTAAGGTCGATGAATAGCCCTGCCACTTTCATTTTGTCATTTAATTTATTATGCCATTTATAAGAGTATTTATTGCATCTGAGCAACCGACGCCTTTCTGACACCCAAATTGTCTTAGATTAATAATTTTATTTGCATTTAGATGTACCACCAGTCTAGTTTTAATGATTCTCTCAAATACTTTTGATATGGTTGGCAAAAGGGATATAGGTCGGTAATTTTTCGGATTAGACGTAATTCCTTTTTTAAATATAGGAACTACTTTAGCCAGTTTTAACTGGTCTGGAAAGACACACTCTTCGAAGCATTTATTAAAAAAATCAGAAAGTGGGACTGCCAAAGAGTCTATGTTCTCCTTCAAGATCGATATTGGTAAATCATCGAACCCACAAGATTTCTTATTGGCCATTTTGCCAATAATCTTAGCAATTTCAGATGGTGTAGTTGTACAAAAGGTTAAATCACTTTCTGCCCTTTTTGTACTCTTCATTAGAAAACTCATCGCCCTTTCTTTTTCCTTGCTAGCGAGAGACGATTTGAACACAAAACTGTCAATAAAGTGATTTGCGACCTGCTGGGGATCAGTTATCATTTTGTTGTTCACTTTTAGTATTAAGTTTCTACATTGCTTGTTATTTGATTTTTTTGTACATTCATTAACAAGTTTCCACGTCTGTTTAGTTATATTTGTAGCCTTATTTAAATTATTTATTATAGCATTTTTTTTGAGTTGCTGAATAACTCTTCTATAAATTCGAACATAGTTGGTTTTATACTTTTTTAGGCTTGCACCAATTACTGTACCTGAGCATAGTACTCGTTTCATTCTACTTGAAACTTTAACCCCTGTAGTAATCCATTTTAGTGAGGTATTTTTAAAAGGCTTTATTCTGATGGATTTCTTTCGGTAACTATCTTGGAATGATTTAGTAAGACAGCTTATAAAGCTATTTATTCCCATATTTCCCCAATTTTTATTACTTATGCTTTTCTTGAAAGCAATGTCATTTGTATCATTAAATATTCTTTTTTTTATTATTACATTTTGATTCGAATTTTTAGATTTACTTTTTATTTTTCCAAGAGCTAAATTGCAGAAAAATCATCTATTTCATCATCAGCGAGATTTGTAATTATGTTATCTGAACACGAATACGCGTTGTTCCGTATAAAAGTAGGAGTATTTAAAAGGTATCGAAAATTATAACATGTCAATATGCTTAAAAATTCAGTGTGTTTCTTACTGTCAACAAATATGTCAATATTAAAGTCACCACAAATAAGGCTCAATTCTAACTCAGTTATTTTATTACTTATCCCACATACATTTTGATGAAAAATTCTTAAACAACTGGTTTTATGCATCAGAGTACTCTTACAAACTGTATTTAATTTATTATTCACGAAAAAGATCAGTGTCGTTTAAACCTGTGCTAACATTAGATACAACTTTAGATGAAAGTTGGTCTGTGTTCATTTTGCTGAAGTAATATGGAATAGTACCTGGTTTCACGCGGCATTTAACACTATCGTCATAAGTATGCGTCCTATTATTACAATTATATCTACAGGTATATTCATGATCTGTAGGTTTACATAGCTCTAGATAGTTTTTCAATTTCATGAAGACATTTTTTAAAGCCATATTATTTACTTTGCCAGTTAACTTTGAAAACATTTCATACGAATACTCTAGCTGTTTGTTAGTATCAAAAGTATATGTAAAATTAAAAATCTGATTACTTTTGTGTAATAGTCGATCAAAAGATTCTATTCTGGTATTAAACAAACTAGTATTCGATTTTAACTTAAAAGTCGGACAACACAGGATAATATTCGTATGCAATATCTTTTCGAGTTTAAATTTTATATAATTTACTAATTCTGCATAATTTTTGGAAACTAAAAAGTCTGTTTCACCTAGGAAGATTATACAATGGTCATTAAGAGTGTAATTAACAAGTTTTTTGTCTAATGTTTCAAGAAGTTTCATAATACCTGCATTCGGCGTACAATAGTGGCATATTTTATCATTTGGAAAGGTGTTTTCGGCAATTCCTAATATAGCATTAACATTATTTTCACTTATTATACATAACTTATTTGAGCTAGTTTTGTTTACAATTATATCTCGTTGTGTACTCGAGCCCGTTGCGTCTAAATGAGTAGTGCCCTCTAGTGTTTCTTGCTGTGGTAAGTCATCATACATCAAATTAGGTCCTATTATTGTATCTTCCAACGGCATTTTATCCATTCCAGCTTGTTGAATAGGGCTTTGTTGGGTGTTTTCAAAGTCAAGCTTGGTTCGTATAAGGCTTTTTCGTTTTATTTTGGCCTCGGATTTTTTTGAGAATGTGTTTGTACAAATATGGGTCAGTTTGTCAATTTTCAGTTTGTAATTAGTTATTATTTTAGCTTGAGAACTATTTTCCAATAACAAACTCTCTATTTCAGTTTCTGCAATAATTAACTTTTCTTCAAGTTGACATATTCTGCTTCTCAGTTCTTTCACGTCATCATTTGATTTTAAATGTAAGTCAGGATAGCTACGGTTCAACTCGTAAGAGGCCGTCGAAGTAAGTGATTCATATTCTTCCTCCTTTTCTGATAAATCAAATGAACTGTTTAAAGTCACTTGTTTATATGTATAATCATTTAATAATCTAAACACACGTAAAACAATAACTTTAACAACAAATAGAGAAAACTTCCAGAACATCAAAATTTTTTTTTTTTTTTTTTTTGAGGTGGTAAAAATCATCAAATGACTCCTTCCGCCCTGGGTGGGGCGGAAGGGACTGTCAGACTTTTACTGACTAAAAAACCACCCTGTTCCTTCTGTTGCCCTTTACGTTCCGGGGCCACGGTATCCTGTTAAGACGTCCCGCAACCCCGGCAGGCGTTGGCCCCGTTGGGGGCCCCGTCCCTGTGCTGACAGCTCTTTGAGGCGCGCGCGAACAGAACGCGCCGTCGACCCGGGCTTGGTCCTTGATCGGACGGCGAGCTACCCATTACTCGCCGTCCGCAAGCCCGCGCCTACGGTGGCCGGATGTCGCCTCGCGACGTCCGACGCCCTGGGCGTCTCCCGCGGCGGCTGGGGCGTGAGGTGGTTCTCTCCCTCACGCGGCCCGCCTCCTCCTTCGCTAGCATTACTGTTTCGCAGAAGGAGGTGACTGCATCCCATTCCCTCTCGCCCCGGAGCATGGCCTGAACCAGGTCCGGACGCGAGAGGTCGCCGCCGCCTATCGCCTCCGTGAGGACACGGCGGTGCTCTGCCCAAGCGGGGCAGTCCTGCACCGTATGCTCCACCGTGTCCTCCGGGCGATCCACACAGTGGTGACACCCGGGCGTTTCCTCCCGCCCTATCCGACACAGGAACCTCCCGAAACTACCGTGTCCGGTGAGGACCTGCGTCAGGCGGTAGGTGAGGACGCCGTAGCGCCTCTCCAGCCACTCCTCAAAGAGGGGTCTTACCGCCGCGATTGCGGCGTGCCCGAACTTGGGTTGCGACAGTCGCATCTCCCATTCCGCCATGAGATCGCACCGGAGCTCGCCCCGCAGTGCCGCGATTTGCCGCGGCAGCGTCTCGCCTGCGCTAGCGCGTGAGGTGCGCGGGCGGTGAAGGAGGGGGCGTGCGTAGCAACAACATGGCGGCCTAAAGTTGCCTACAGTAAAAAATCCCGCGCTACATCCTCCCCCTCTAGCCTAACTATATGTCCCCACGGTTGGGCTAGTCCAAATATCTACGCGGCCTGCCGCGTTTGCGTTTAGCGCGGACAGGAGGCTCTACTTACTACTCCGTAGCGTTAGCGCGGTAGCCGAATTTACAAGATACTACGCGCGGCGACATCCCCACCGCGGGCCGCTCTCTGACGCATCGTCTATGAACTGAGTCACTGATCTGGTAAGCGGCTACGCGGCTACGAATCACAAGGTGTGCTACGTGTGCTACGTTCTACACGTCGACCGTTTTGCTGGTATTTACTATCCTACAAAAATTGCACCACAATGCCATGGATTCAACGGTCACCTCCTGCAGCCACGGGTATGGATACTCAGCGGGTAATGTCATCGCCTGATATTTCGACTATTGGTAATGAGCCAGAGCATGCGAGTAGCAATATAACTTCAAGGAGCAAGCGTCCTCGGCCAGACTTTTCGCCGGGTCAAGCCCCACAAAGTGAGTTTAAGGCGTTTGAGGATAAAATAATGAAGTTATTGACTACCTGGAAAAGTGATCAGGACAAGTTATTGAGTAAATTAACATCCGATATCAACGAGGTAAAGCTTCAAAACAAGGAAATACAAAAAACAAACGCCGAGATTGAGAAATCTATCGAACACATAAATTTGGCGTATGAGAGCATGAGACAGTCAGTACTAAAACTTGAAAAGGAGCGACAAGAACAGTACTCTTATATCCTGGAACTGGAGAAAAAGGTGTCTGATCTACAAAACGGTTCACGCTCTTCCTGCTTCGAAATAAGAAATATTCCGACCAGTGAGAAGGAGACAACAGAAAACCTGACGTCCTTAGTATTACAAACATGCAACGTTCTTCAGGTTTCTTTAAAAGAGACGGATCTTCGAGACGTCTATCGTATGCCGGGGAAAAAAGGATCAAGTAGGCCAATCGTTGCAGAGATGATCACCGTTCCTTTTAAGACAAAGATTCTGGACTCTGTCAGGGCTTTCAATAAAGACCGCCCCCCCGCGGAAAAATTAAATAGCACTCATATTGGTATAAGTGGTGAGCCTAAGCCGGTATACGTGGCCGATCATCTACCAAATAGTTTGCGACAATTATTTTATGAAGCTCGCAAGTTCGCCAGCGCTCACGATTACAAGTTTTGTTGGTCGCAAAACAACAAGATATTTCTTCGCAAACGGGAGGGTATGGACTCAGTCATCGTCTCCTCAATGTCATGTCTGGCTAACCTGTTCAAAACCCTGCAGCAATAATTCTAATCAACACTTGATAACTGTATTTTGTTCGATTCCTTGGGCTATGGCCTTATTTTATACTTTATTCATGTTTGTTTTTGTTTACCTTTTACTTATTATACCATGTGAATGCTTATTCACATTTTACACACTCTCACACTACACCTCTGCAGTGACACAGTTTATTTTTATCACGTGTACAGTACGGTTCCCGCAACAGCCACTTTGTCCCAATATCAACTACGCTAAATATGAAACTATTTTAAGAAGGTTATTTTTACGACTGCACTCTTCTCTGGGATTTTTACATATGGTTTGTTTTAAAGACGCGTCATTACACATTTTCGAAATAACTACCGTGTGCCAGTATGTGTTCCTTTGCTTTACTTCAAAATGCTGGACTTAACATCAATATCTGAAGAGCTGGATGCCATCGGTGCAACCCAGTCTTATATTTGTAAACCAGAGCAATGCACATCCGTCTTAAATGATAAAAGTCATACAGTTAATATGTTACATGTCAATATACGCAGCGTAAACCGAAACATGGACGAACTTACTGTGTTTTTACACACCCTGCGTATACTTCCAGAAGTGATTACCCTAACCGAATGTTGGCTAAGTAAAACACCACATATTCCACAACTAGATGGCTATGTAAGCTATCATACAAGAAATAATATCAATCAAAATGATAGTATTATAATTTACATTCGATCATGCATATTGCATACAGTAACTGAACCAAACATATTGGATACTAATAGCATGTTATGCAAAATTGAATCCATAGACCTGCAGTGCTATTCTCTAAGCATACAGCCTTGCGCGCAGCGCTGTCTCAGCGACGAATCAACAGAATGGTATTCACTAAGCTGCTAGTAACTACACTAGCGCTCAAGGCTGCGACGGCTGTGAGTTGAACTACTCACGGAGGGCTTGGGAGGGCCGATTTGACAGTTCTTCATACATTTTGGTATTCTCTAAGAAAAAACAGCGTCGACGACGCTCACAGCCTCGCCTACAGCCTCGATTTCATCTGTCAAATCCAAAAGTTACGATTTTTGCGCGTATCTCTCAATATATTTGTTTTACTCTAAGGATTTAGTTAGTTTATTTAAAGTTTTATAAGTTTTTAACGTTTAATTAAATGAAAAAATGACGGCTCGGTGAATTGTAAAGCTATATTTATAAGAAGAAGCAAAGAAAAGTGATGTGGTAGAGATCTCGACAGGCGAAACAACTAAGAAAGTTTAAAACAATATCGTGTGATCGTAATTTCATTGATATTTACAGACTTTCTGTGGATTAAATAAATATTTTGTTAAGTGACTTAGCTCCTTATTTACGTCCCCGTCGTTCGTTCCAGCGGTAATAACCAACCAACCAAGGCTAAAGGTTTGTTTACAGTTTATAATTCTAAGTTTTAATGAGTTATGGAGAGTAACCATACACCAACAAAAGCTTAATGAATTCATGATGTTTCAGATAATAAGTACCTAGTTACTTTTTTAATGTAAGTAAAGGTACTTATGGTACTACTAAAAAATCTAATATATCTTTATGCTTATTTCAGATTAATGATGCCGATCTAAACATCTTGCATGTGGATGTGACTTTTGGGGGTGCAACACATGATAGTTTTGTTTTTTTAAACACACAAGGTTAAGGAGATATTGATAAATCTCAACAATGATGGAGAAATAGTATACTTAGGTACTTGGTAAGTTTCTATTTACCTAGTAAACAATGGTCATTTTATCACAACTCAGGATTGTACTAAATTACTGCTTTATTCAATGATTTCAGGTGACTCAGGATATCCTTAAAGGCCTTATTTAATGACTCCCACTAGTAACCCAGAAGCTGAAACTCTAGAGAGCCATAACAATGATTTACACAGCAGTGCATTACAATTGGAATACTGAAAGGGTGAATCAGGCGTTTACTGGTACACAGGGTGTTGGATGACTTAGTGAGCGGGCAGATAAGTAGGCGAGATTTAGGTAATCAATTATGGCGAGTATGTCATGTATGCTTTCCCTTTTATTTCAGAAGTGGAAAACATGTTTAGATAGGATATAGTCACCATAATTGATTAGACGATCATGAATTTTCACTAAATAGGAATTTCTGAAAGAGTTTAATTAGGTATTTAATGTTTAGTTATGTGCAGAGATAAATCAGTATTCAATTTTTAGTTAGTTTAACAATATATTACCTATTTCATATTGTTTGAGGTGTTTATTATTATTGTTTTATTTATATTCAACCTGTTTCTAATTTTACATTTTTCTTACTAATGATGTTATATTTGTGTGTGTGGGCATGTGTATACAGAATCAGACAATGAGAAATAAAGAAAAACAGTAATGTAGTTTGTTTTTTATTTATATACATAAGTAAAAGTCAATCTTATTGATTCATTGACCAATTTTGCACTGACACTTGACACTCACTACTGGCAAGTCATAGCCGAGCAAAAGATATAAATTAATTTATGACTAATCACATGAAGCACTAGACAAAGTAAAAATTAAATCAAAATCTTGTATTGTTTTAAACAGTACTTGAAATCAAAATTTCCTAACATCTATCTAATAATTCTATGGTAGATCCATGTCAGAGGCATTTAACTCCTTCGTCTGATAGATGCACATAAATCCTGCAGTGTTTGGGTCTGCCTTGACCATGACTCGCTTATTTCTTCAAAAATGTCTAACATCTGCTGGTTTTCAACACACAACATCGTAAAAGCAACCAAAGTTTTTCAGCTTGAATACTCATGTCAAGTAGTTTAAAAAAAAACAGCGTCGGTAATGAATCACTGTAAAGCACCCAAAATTTTCAAAAACTAGCGCTGCGTCGACTCCGTTAAGTGGCTCACGTCAAGTGTCACAGGTGTCACTGTCAGTGCGAGTAATCGTCATTTAACCATAGATTGTTTAATAAAAAATACAATTAGCTCTTATAATTATGAAATTCGTATATAGTAATATTTCATTCCTTAAAATTGTTAAAGATAGACCTTATAATTATATTTCAAACGCATGAAACCCTCAGTCGAGATTGATCGATTATGATTTAAAGACACTTGTTGCCAGGCCTAGTTCGTCTACGATACAGCGACGGGAGGTTACAGCCTAGAGTTCGTCGACGACCACAACTGCGTTAGAGAATACCGTTTAAATCAGCGTTGCACGCTCGGTCGATCTCAACGCTGTCTCGACGACGAGCTCGTCGTCGAGTACAGCCAAGACGTTGTCTCTTAGAGAATAGCATAGCTGATCATAATGGCCCTATACCGCCCGCCCTGCAATCATAATATTGATAACTTTATAAACGGTTTGGACAACGTTCTGACATCTATCTCTAACAACAAAAACATTGTATTAATCGGAGACCTCAACATAAATATTATGCCCGATCACTTAAGTCAGCAAGCCAATGAGTACCTAAACTTAGCCGCCCTTCATGGCCTTTTACCTACTCATAAGCTGCCCACTCGGGGTAAAAACTGCTTAGATCATATCCTCCTGAAATCAGAGTTAAAAAATATTACTCTGATCTTTGATACCCACATTACTGACCACGCACCTATCCTCCTAAATATTAAAGCTAACCAGAAAATAGCTCACCGTAAAACCAAAACTGTAAAAGTGGACTATCCTTCAGTTTACACTGCTATTTCAAAGACTAACTTCACATCAATTATGGATAATACAAATGCTGAAAAGGCTGCTGAAATGTTAGTTTCGATCCTTGGTTCCATAAGTAAAAACCACACTATAGCTAGGTCTATTCCATCAAAATGTAGAATTCTTAAGCCATGGATAAGTAATGGTTTACTTCGTTACATCCGCAATCGAGACGCTATGTGTGGACGGTTAAAGACTAGCCCTGACAACTACACTCTTAAACTCACTTTTGTACGATACCGTAATTTTTGTAACAAGCTTCTTAAACGCTTGAAACATTCTTACGAGAAAAATGAATTCGAAAGAGCCAAAGATAACCCTAGAGCAACTTGGAAGGTAATCAAAAATATCATACAATCTGACAGCTCCAAAAACCCACCAACTGAACTTCTGAAGACGAGGCCCGACAAAACGACATCTGTAAACATGGTTAACGATTATTTCTCCAGTATAGGTAGTCAACTAGCAAAGAAACTTATGTCCACCTCACAGACCTCGGCCCACTCGCTGGATGATAAAACTGTCTCTAATTCCCTCGTTCTCCTGCCAACGGATGAGTGTGAAGTGGAGCGAATTATTCACGGCCTACGCAGTGACACCGCTGTTGGATGGGATGCAATCCCTACGCAGTTGTTACAGAAGTGCTCCAATAGTCTTGTGCCGGTGATTACTCATATTTGCAATGTTTCCATGTCAAGCGGAATCTTTCCCAAAGTTTTCAAAAGGGCTATTATCCACCCTATCTACAAGAGCGGGAACAGAGACAGCGTAAATAATTATAGGCCAATATCAGTGTTGTCTGCATTATCAAAAGTCCTTGAGAAATTACTTAATATTAGACTACAAATTTTTTTGAAAAGTAATAACGTTTTAGCGCCAAACCAATTCGGCTTTAGGGATGGCAAATCTACGGAAAATGCCGTGGGCTCTCTTGTCGATCAATTAGTTAATATCCTTGATCAAAAACATAAATGTCTCGGCATTTTCCTGGATCTCACAAAAGCTTTTGATACTGTCTCTGTTCCTCAGCTTTTGTTGAAGATGGAAAGGATGGGAATTCGTGGATATGCCTTTCGGATTTTCAAAGATTATCTCTCTGATAGAACTCAGTCTGTTCAGATCGATTCAACTGTAAGTGAAACTGCTTCTTTAAACTTTGGGGTACCACAAGGCTCGATCTTGGGTCCTACTCTCTTCCTTATATATTAACTCCCTCTGCTTGCTCTCCCTTACCAACTGTGCCATTTTTACTTACGCTGATGACACCGCGCTTCTCGTCTATGACGAGAGCTGGGCTGAGGTTTTCACCAGAGACGAGCAGGCACTAAGTCAAGTTATGCATTGGTTGTCAGGCAATCTCTTAACCTTTAACCCAAACAAAACGACTTACATGACCTTCTCACTGACATCTTCCTCTCAACCATCTAATGAGCATTTTACTCTCAAAGCCCATAGCTGCGACCCAATAACTTTAAGTGTCCCCTCCTCACCCTGTGATTGCCCCATCCTAACCAGGTCTACACAAGTAAAATACCTTGGAGTATATATTGATCCTTGTATCAGCTGGAAAAATCAACTTACGGTTCTCACCGCTCGAGTTCGTAAGACGATCTATATATTCAAAAAACTTCGCTATTCTCTTGAACACAACACTTTGATGATGGTATATTGTGCCTTATGTCAGTCTATCCTGACGTATTGTATAACTGTATGGGGAGGTGCCGCAAAGACCTTTCTACTACCACTAGAACGTGCACAGAGGGCTGTGCTTAAGGTCATGACCTTTAAACCCTTCAGGTATCCGACAGCTCAGCTTATGGAGAACTGTCAAACTTTATCGGTGAGGCAACTATTTGTTCTGGGAGCGGTTTTAAGAAAGCATGGTACTCTTGAGTACGACAAAGCTATAACAGCAAAGCGTCGATCATACGTAGTGTGTCAAACCCAGCGGTATCGTAGCTCCCTGGCTGCACGGCACTACAATGTGATTGGAGGTTACTTATATAATAAAATAAAGAAATATTGCAACATCTACCCACTCACCAGATTCGAATGTAAAAGGAAGGTCTCAAACTGGCTCCTAAATAAAACATATGACGAAACTGAGAACCTCCTTAAATTATCAACACTTTAATGGGACCCTGTGCCTGCATTATCACACAACTCGATCACGTACTACACTCATCGTCTACACGCACTCCTACTCACCCTCACACATCACACGCACACCTACTCACCCTCACACATCACACTCACCACTTACACACCCACACACCCACTCACAACACACACACCACTTACATTACTCAGTCCTACATGACTTACCATACTTTACATTTAAATTTTAATTATTTTTATTCTCTATTCATTTGCAAACGGATTATTATTTGTGTACAACTTTGCTCACGTGAACACGCTCTGCTAGCTAATACAATATTATAGTAGATTAATAAGTGCGAGGGCCCTGGTACTCATAACACAAGTTAAATCTTAATTTGGGTACCAGAGTTCAACTAAATTAGCATTTAAATTGTGCTCTGTATAACGATTGTGTTTTTATGTGTGTTTTTAATTGCAAATAAATATATATTATTATATTATTATTATTATTATACTTGGCCGGTAAAGGGCGTGAGGTGCGAAACGTGGTACTTTCCTAAGTTCCTACCGGTTTGTACATTGTCTAGCGCATATGTGGTCGGGCTGATGACTTTCCCGATTCGGTATGGACCGTCACGACGTGGGATAAACTTCGCGGTCTGCCCACGGCTTGCGTCATTCGGTCCTTGGGTTTTTAACAAAACTAAGTCACCTACCTTGTATTCAGGTGACGGCCTTCTCTTTTGGTCAGCGTTTTCCTTCTGGACGGCCTGTGCTTTCTCGTGAGTGTCCCTGGCCTCGTCCAGTGTTGCAGCCATCTTCTTCAGGTAAGGCGTAATGCTGGGCACGAAGTTATCGTTTTCTACGATAGCCCGCATGTCGATAGCAGAGTCGGAAGGAGCTCGTAACTCTCTTCCGAACGTGAGATGTGCCGGCGAAAACCCTGTACTACTGGTAATCGCGGAGTTCATAGCAAACCTGATTGCAGCGAGGTGTACATCCCACGTGGTATACTAAAAGTCGGTGCAATAAGAGGCTCGCGATACTATGCGTAGCGCCGGTGTCTACAATCGCCACGCCGCTACGGCCCATAACACTAAAATTCACCATCGGGTGCTGTTCGCGCGCACTAATGTTTGTTATTCGAACGTACTGTTATATCCATAAATTGTGTGCAAGCAATTGCTGACCGCATCAACTTAATTAATATAAAACTGTTTACGTCCATGTGAAAAAGTCAGTCGCAAATTAGAATTCAAACCGCGCTCTCGCGTCAAAAATCCCGTAAAGAAAAGTGAGGTTCGCAATAGTGTGTGTAGTTTATTCAAATAAACGTAGTGCAAAGTATTAAGTGGTTTTTTTAAAAAGACATCCAGCGGCTGCCGCCTAACATTGGTGTCAGAAGTGAAGGATTTCGAAAGAGGTTTCCACAATAAACCCCGAAATCCGAACCCGTGGTCGTCGCGATTGTCAAACTGATCGACGGTCAGTCTCAACCCCTCGTGTTGAGCCCGCATCAGCCACCTGTCCAGTATCGTGGTCGACAGTAAGTCTCCGCCTGCATCGAGCCTGCACCACCGCCGGACCTGCACCTGTGGTCGACGATAAGCCTCCGCTCGCGCAGTGAGCCCGCACCACTGCCACACCAGAATCTCCACTTTCTTCTCTCCATCTTCTCTTCGGGTCAAGTTCTGTTACTGCTACTCGCCACCTACCACCAGTGACCTGAGCCTGCGACTCTGTCTCAGCACCGCCTACAAGGAAGCCACGTGATCGTACTTGCCGTCCGCCACGTCACCCTCCGCGGTCGCGCCCACGTGTCGTATTTACCCAGAACCACATTTCAGGACTTTAATATTTACTCATTAGTGAAATTAGAAATGCTCCTGACTGTGCTGATTCTGTAAGTAGTTTAACACTTTTCTCTCCTATTTCTTTTTGTAAAACTTTATATTATTGTGTAAATTTGTGTATCCGCTCTAATCCTTAAACCCTCCTAAATCATGTCGTTGAAGCAAGAAGCCACAGAAAAAGTCACCTTAAATGTCCTCACAAAATTCATAAGGCCATACTCAGGTGATCGAGAGACTCTTCCAGCATTTCTATCAAATTGCGACAATGCTCTATCACTAGCGGCACCTGAACAGCAAGGTATACTATGCAAATATATAATTTCTCAATTAGAGGGAAAAGCTCAACTAGCATGCAGTCTCAAAACCTTCACAACATGGTCTGAGTTAAAAAGCTTTCTAAAGACCACATTTGGTGAAAGAAAACATAGTTCTCATTTATTAGTGGACTTACAAAGCTGCAAACAAGAAACATCAGAATCTGTAACACAATTTGCTCTTAAGGTTGAAGCCTGCCTAACATGTATCCAGGCAGACATTCACTATTCATGCTCAAATCCAACTGAGCTTATTGGCAGAATAGCTGCTATGGAAGACCTCGCTTTAAATACATTTATATTAGGACTTAATCCCAACATATCAAATATAGTGCGATGTCGGAATTCTTCTTCTCTAAATGATGCCGTGACTTACGCGGTAGAAGAAGAGAAACTATTTAACCTGACGCGTGTATCTCAGCGAACAGGAAGATTTTGTTCTCATTGTAACAAGCAAGGTCATACCTCTAATGAATGCTTTAAGAAAAAATCTAATTCCAATACTTCTTCCAATCTATCATCCCGAAAATCTTATCACGTTCCCAATCCATCATCCTCTTCATCTTCAGGTAACGGAGAAGCTCCACAAAATTCTAATTATAACTCAAAATTTTGTGCATATTGCAAAAATAAGGGACACGTGATTAATGAATGTCGCAAGCGTCAATATAATAGTCAACATCGTTCTCGTAATTCGCAACCTGAAGACTCTACTCAGGGACAAAGAAGCGCCGCCAGTTCCAACGCATCGAATAACGATGCACATGTTCATTGCTGCGAATGTAATTGTGACAGCGAAACTAAAGATGATCACGAAAGCGATTTAAACGATCAATGATTTCGGATTTGTGCCTGCCGAAATCTAAAAGTAAAATCGGCACAAACCTAGATATTAAATCTAACGCATCTCAGAATAAGCTGAGTCTTACTAAATCTAACGCATCTCAGAATAATCTGAGTCTTACTAAATCTAACGCATCTCAGAATAATCTGAGTCTTACTAAATCTAATGCATCTCAGAATAATCTGAGTCTTATTACTACTTCAAATAATCCTCCTCACTCTAAATCTACACGGTCTCAAAATGAGCATCCAAAACTTACTTAACCGCCTGATAATTCAACAATTCCAATGCCTATTTTTGAAACAAGCATACATAAATACAGAGTGTCTCACGGCAGAGTTAGGATTTTAAATTTGAATATTTAAAAAACCGTTGCAAGTAAGCGCGGGGGGAGGGGCGCAGTAGCTTCGTCGTTCGTGCGGATTCGTTAGTCACGATGTCGCAGTGGTCGGGTGAGCACCGCGCGTTCGCTATCGAAGCGTTTTTGAAAGGTGGAGAATCGTACGTTGTGGCTCGGAGACAGTTTTGTTCTCACTACAATATCAGACGTTTACGCGATGGACCAAGCGAAAATTTGATTCGTAAATGGATTATCAAGTTTCGAGCTACCGGTTCCGCTGTAAATCAACCGCGTTCGGGCCCAAGCAGAACTTCAAGGACGGAAGAAACAATAAATGAAGTGGCAGCTAGCGTTCGTCGCAATCCACGCTTGTCAATACGCAAAAGAGCGGCGGCTTTAAACGTCACCAAATCAACCGTAGAGCGGGTTTTAAAACGTGATTTGAAATTCCATCCCTATAAAATAAAGATAGTGCAGGAAATAAATGAAAATGACTACAATTTACGTAAAAGTTTTTGCCAGACAATCATTGAGAGATTTCGCACTTTGAATACTGTGTTTTGGAGTGACGAAGCACATTTCCATTTAAATGGATATGTTAACAAACAAAATTGTCGCTTTTGGTCAGCGGTCAATCCCAGACAAAAACATCAAAGACCGCTGCATAGCCCGAAAGTGACAGTGTGGTGTGCTCTTTCGGTCAATGGAATAATCGGGCCGTATTTTTTTGAAAATGCGACAGGTGCTTCGATAACTGTTTCTGGTGAGGTGTATCGGCAAATGATATCCAATTATTTTATACCCCAACTTCAAGAGCATCCAGCCTACAGCTCAAGAACGTGGTTTCAGCAGGATGGAGCCACTTGCCACACTGCAAGAGCCACTATGGACAAACTTCGTGAATTGTTTCCTCAAAAATTGATATCCCGCTTTGGTGATATCGCGTGGCCTCCGCGATCACCAGATTTGACCCCCATGGACTTTTTCCTATGGGGTTACCTTAAGAGCAAAGTTTACGTCAATACTCCGAGGAATATCGCTGAGCTAAAACAAAATATCCAACGAGAAATACGCGACATCGAGCTGGCTATGCTTAGACGCGTTATGCAAAATGCGATGAACCGATTCCGTGAGTGCGTGCTACGAAATGGAAGACATCTGGAAGATGTAATCTTTAAAAAATAAGATCCGCATTATAGTTCAATAATTTTCAATAAAAATGTTTTCACAAAAATATGCAAATTGACTTTTATTTCATTTCAAAATCCTAACTCTGCCGTGAGACACCCTGTACAAGGTTTCTCTGCCTTTTACAAACCTAATCACCAAATATTCAATAAAACCTCTCAGTCTTCTCATTGATACCGGTTCTAGTGTCAGTATCGTGAAACAATCAAGTTTGTCGTGTAAACCCCAACTCGGCGATGAAATTATTCAGCTCAAAGGCATAAACAACGCTGATTCTTATAACGAAACTTTGGGTACATTTCAATTCGAGTTTCAAATATGCAGAGATACTTTTCAACATAAATTCCACATCATTACAGATGAACTAAATCTTAAATGTGATGGCATAATCGGTACAGACTTTTTACGCAGATTTAACGCCAAAATAGATTACAACTCTAAGTACATGTATCTATGCGGTCATAATATACCTATTTTATTCGATAAGCCAACCTATATCATACCGGCACGTTCTGAAGCCGTAATTGAATGCATGGTGTCGAATGACCCCTCAGAATTCCACAACTTACGCGAAGCGCTTGTTCTAGATCACGTTGTAAGCGAAGGTGTTTACCTAGCAAATTGCATTGTAACATTGAAACCAAATAATCGAGTAAACATTTCTGTTTTAAACACCAGTGAATCTGATGCTCAAATTCATGATTTTAAAGTTAAACTTATTCCTATAGACTTTTCTAAATCTCATCAGGTTCAGGAAACGATTCACACTGTCTCTTTATCTGCGTCAGACCGACGTGATCGCGTCCTTAAACAAATCAGATACGATCATCTTAACTCTGAGGAGAGACACGTTATTAGAATGCTGTGCTGATTTCAGTGACATATTCTACCTCGAGGGTGACCCTCTTACTTGCACTAATGCTATACAGCATTCAATTGATACGGGTAATGCGCCGCCCATTAATGTTAAATCTTATCGCTTTCCAGAGTGTCATAAACACGAAGTAGATAAGCAAATAAAAAAGATGCTCGATCAAAAAATTATAAGGCCGTCAAATTCCCCTTGGAGTGCACCTGTTTGGGTGGTGCCAAAAAAAATGGACGCCTCAGGACAACAAAAATGGCGAATCGTCATAGATTACAGACGACTCAATGACGTCACCGTAAACGAAATCTATCCTATTCCTTTAATCTCAGATATTTTAGACCAGTTAGGTCACTCCAAATATTTTTGTGTTCTTGACCTGGTATCAGGTTTCCACCAAAAAAACATAAATCCAGCTGACTCAGAAAAAACTGGGTTCACTGTTATTAACACAAACGGAACCTCGGGACACTACGAATTCACTAGGATGCCATTTGGGTTAAAAAATGCCCCTTCAATATTCCAACGTCTTATGAATACAGTTTTATCTGGACTTCAAGGTCTTCATTGCTATGTGTATTTAGATGATTGCATTGTTTATGGGAGTTCCCTTACTGCAGTGATAGAAAAATTAAGACTTGTGTTCGATAGACTTCGTCAATTCAACTTAAAACTTCAGCCCGATAAATGTGAATTCCTAAGACGTGAAGTGAATTATCTAGGTCATATCATCACCGATAAAGGTGTTTCTCCAAACCCTGACAAGCTAAAAGCTGTCTCCGAGTACCCTGTTCCTAAAAATCCGAAAGATATAAAATCTTTCCTCGGTCTCATTGGCTATTACCGTCGATTTATAGAAAACTTCTCAAAGCTCACTAAACCTCTAACTTCCCTTTTAAAAAAGGATACCGCCTTTCATTGGAATGTAGAACAACAAAATGCATTCAATATTTTAAAAGAAAAATTAATTACAGCTCCTTTGCTCCAATACCCCGATTTCTCGCAACCTTTTCTTGTCACTACAGATGCAAGTAATTACGCCATAGGTGCGGTTCTTTCACAAGGCCCTATCGGAAAAGATAAGCCAATTGCATACGCATCGCGCACACTCAACAAAGCCGAAGGAAACTATTCTACCACCGAAAAGGAGTTACTAGCCATTCTTTTTGCCGTCAAAACTTTCCGTCCTTATCTATAATAATAATAATAATAAATTTATTTCTGTTTCATTACAAACTTCTACAACAATTCTTACATAGAGGCCTCCTTTTAAGTATGATAGATACCTGTGCTAGGAGACCCCGCTCTTCTAAAACTAGAAACAATAAAAATGTAGAAGGGAACATTTAAAAGAAAACAATTTCAACTTAAATCTATGAGCATGTGCGGTTGTGTGCATGTATGTGGGTGTGCGTGTGGGTGTGTGTAAGGGTGTGTGGGTGTGTGTAAGTGTGTGTATGTGTACATCGCTTTTAAATAAGTTTTCACATAACACGTATCAATGTAAAAGAGTTTCAGTGTCGGCATAAGTCTTGCATTTTAGCCAGTTTATTAAAGATTTCTTACATTCACAATAACATATAGGGTAAATATTTAAAAGTTTATTTATTCTGTTGTATATAGAAGCGGATTGTCTGGTGAACTGTCGTTTCGCATATGAGGTTTTAACCGAGACTTCTGGTGCAACAAGATATTTTCGTCTTTTTTTGCTGAGGTTCGCATCATACCGGAGAGTTTTATGTAATTTCAAAACAGCATGGAGAACATATAATTTCCTGACTGTGAGAAGGCCAGCAATAGAGTAGAGGTTTTCAGTAGGGAATCTATACGGTTTAAAATACATAACTTTTAAGAGAGACCTTTGCGCTCTTTCTAGTTCTAGGAATTTCATTTTAGTGGCCCCGCCCCAAACAGGTATACAATACACGAGAACTGACTGGGCCAATGAAATGTATTTTTTTTTTAAATAGTGTTTTTGAAGTAACATGTCTTAGAGTTTTGAAAATCCAAATAAATTTTCTAGTTCTAGACATGACTGTATCTGCGTGCAAATGCCAAGATAGCCGTTGATCCACCACAACACCTAGATATTTTAAATGGGTCACTTTTTCAATTTTAATGCAAGAACAATTTGTGCTAGTAGGAGTATCACAGCTATGTATTCTAAGATTATGATCAGATCCAGGTTGACTGTTATTGTAATTCGTAAAAGCTATATATTTAGTTTTAGAGATGTTAAGTGTTAACAAAAAATATTTTAACCATTTAGCAACCTTTATGAGGCCATCTTCAGCATAACGATATACCGATTCCCATGTTTCTCCAGTAAAAATAATGGCTGTGTCATCAGCATAGGAAAAAACTCGCCCATTTTGGAGCTTCATTTCGCAAAGGCTGTTGATATAAATCAAGAAAAGAGTAGACCCTAAAACACTACCTTGCGGGACACCGAAACTAATCTGTAACTCATCACTGACGTAGTTTCCTATTTTTACACGTTGCCTTCTATCTTGGAGATAATCTGTTAGTAGAGCCAAAGGGACCCCTCTTACACCTAAGTTTTCTAAACTACGCACAAGGATGGGAGCAGAGACGGTATCAAAGGCCTTTTTTAGATCTAGAAAAACAGTAAGACATTTTTTGCCCTTATCCACTCCTTCAACAATATGAGAAGCTAAATCTGAGACTGCGTCTTCTGTCGATAAACCTTGCCTAAATCCGTATTGACAGTCAGATAATATGTTATGTCTGTTCATGTAATTGATCAATCGAGTATTAATTAGCCTTTCTATAACTTTTGAAATAGCAGGTAAGACCGAGATGGGTCTATAGTTGCTGACATCGTCTCTGTCGCCACCCTTGTACACAGGTGTGATGATGGCTTGTTTTAGAAAGGGTGGGAAAATACCTTGCGTGAAACATAGATTAGCAAGGTGTGTTATAATTGGTACCACCACGTCATGGGCAGATTTTAGGAAATTGGTAGATATATTGTCCCATCCTGGTGCGCTCTCAGTTTTGAGACCCATTAATACGCTATGAACTTCCTGAGGATCGGTTTCTAGCAGCACAAAAGATGAGGCTTGTGAATTCGTTAAGTTATAAGTCTCATGATCTTGCGATAGATTGGTAGCAATGATTTCATTCGCCAAAGTCTTACCAATGTAAGAGAAATAGTCATTGACGTGATTAACTGACTCATGGGAGGTTGCTTTTATCTCTAATAAATTTAAATTTGGTGTTTTGGTTTGTTTACGATGCGTGATATTATTTATAGCTCTCCACATTTTTTTTGTGTCTTTGTTTGCTTTGTCTATTTGTTCCCTATCATATTTTCTTTTAAGTTTTTTAATAAGATTATTGCAGTGGTTACGATACCTTCTATATGTTATTTTTAGGATATCGTTATTCGGATCTAGGCGTAACTTTCTCTGCATATTGTTCCTATTCTGGATACAACGTAAGATTCCTATGCTAATCCATGGTTTAATTATGCGGTTATTTCTCGGGATTAAAGTTATGATGGTATTTAGTAGAATGCAGTACCTGAGTTTATCAATCAAAAGTTCGGTAAGCGTAACAGGATCATTATTATTATTAAGTTCGAAAATATTACTTTTTTTTAAGGTTGCTATCGCTTTATCAAAATCAATAATAGTTTTTGTTTTAGGGCATTTATGTACCGTTGTAATATTTGATAATTTTAAGAATATCATCAAATGATCAGTTGTGGTGGTTTCAAGAACAACAATGGAGGCAGATTTTTTGTTTTTATCCATTTTTAAAATGAAATGATCTAAACAGTTTTCACCTCTAGTTGGCAATGAATGTCCTGGTAATAAACCGTGCATTGCCAGCATGTTAAGATAGCTAAGCCTATTTGTACGCTCATTAGTTTGTTCGTGAATCTTATGAATAATATTAATGTTTATATCGCCAGTTATAACAATGTTTTTGCATGATTTTAAGGAGTTCAGGTGCTCATTAAGAGAAGTTATAAAATTATCAGCATTATTGTTTGATGGTGAGCGATAGATACCCAGGATAGTAAGATTGGGCAGGCTTATTTGTAAACATGACGCGTGAGCCAATATTACCTCTTTGACACTAACCTTGTGCGTGTTTTTAACATATGCTACAACACCGTCGCAGCGATTTATGTGATTTGAAGTGGAGAAGGTTATATAACTTTGAATATCGGGGATGTATTTGTTAGCGTCCAGCCTACATTCACTTAAAATAATTACATCGACATCAAATTTAAAGCTGGTTAAAGTATTTTGAACTGTTTTGAGAATACCTGAACTTGTAGCTGAGTAGATTGCGCCATTACTACATCGTCTAATTCTTGCATAAGTGTATGTGTATTATTCATTTTAAAGACAGTATATAAGTCTGCGGATCAATATTGTAGAGGTAATACAAGTAGGTATCACTTTTAAGTTCAAGAAGCAAAGAATAGTTTAGGCTTATGTAAATACAGTGAACTGATGTTTTGTTATTTGTTTTAGTGTTTTCATATAATAATTTTAATGCAGGTATTTCTGTTTTGTTGTACATAAAAATGCGCTGTATGTGTGTGTATGTAAAAATGGGTGCATGTATGGTTACATTGTGAAGAACATATTGTGAGTGTAATTTGAATGTGTATGGAGTGTGTAAACAAGTTAAAACTATTACATTAATTATATTATTAATCAAACAGACTTTTTTCGGCGGAGTTAAAAATAGACCTAAGATTATTACAAAATTATCTTTTACTGACCAGATTAGCTTAGATATAGACTGTGACATGTAGTATAGACATTCTGCCTCGAGTCATATGTCTTGCATTAAAGCTTGTATTTGGGATTCCGTTTTAATTATGTGAGTCGGCGATTCTTCCTGCTTTTTGACGTAGACTTTGCCGTAGGCGGTCTAGCAATATTTGTATCCTTTAGACTTAACAAGATCTCGTGCCAGAAAGTGTAATCGTGCACCTTTAGCGGTAAGTTGTTCCGATACAAAAATGGGGGTGTCCACATTATTCTTTAGGCCCAGATGGTTAGCGCAGAGCTTACCTTTATACTTGGTATTATAAGCTTTACACATCTTTATAATATCTGTCTTTAATAGAGTAGATGACATTTCCACTACAATAGGGGTGTTCATCTTTTCCTGTTTCTTACCCCTTACTCTGTATATATCTCTTATGTCTGATTTCGTAATTTCACAGTTCACAGTTTTAGTTAAGCATAGCACCATGTTGATTAGGTCTTCCTTGGTCTCTTTCGGTTGCTTAGGGACGTTTTTTAATTCGATATTAGACTTACGACAACCTCGTTGTAGATCTTCTACTTTTTCCTCAAGAATAGCGATGTACTCCTTGTCTCTCTTTGTTTGTATTTCCATCTGCTCTATTTTCTTTTTCAACTCTTCGTTCTGAGCAGTAAGGTAAGCCACAGAGTTTTCTATTTTAGAATTAGTCTCTTTTATTTCCATCAGCGTCGGCGTAATTTTTTTGAGCTCATTTTCTTGTACTAATAACATCGATTTAATCATATTGATCATGTCTTCTTTAAGTACGTCAAGATCATCCTCTCTTCTTCTTTTGCCTCGAGAGGAGACGTAGTTAGGTGGAGTAACGATAATTTCGTTCGAGGTTATTTCGGTTAAGTTTGATTCCGAGAGAGACTTATCCATCTTAGGTAATTATTAATGAATGATAGGTCAGCTGAACTTATAGGTAAGCGAACAAGGAGAAACACTCACCAGGTTGTATGTTCAATTCAAACCGTGGTAGTATGTAGCAAGCGTTGTTAGCGTGCGGTGAGAGTAAACAACAACGTCGCGCAGCGAGCGAACGGCCGATAACAGCGGCGGCGCAGGAGCAGGATGGCAATTATGAGGTGGTTCCTTGTCCCTCGCGGGTCGCGGGTGCGCGGGCGCACCTCCGCTGGTATGGATCGGCGGTTTACGCGAAGTTGGCAATTAAGCGGTCAGAGTTATGAGCTAGTATCGGTTAAAGGAAGTACTTGTTTTTACGGAGCAAATAACGACACGTCTGTTCTCAATGCTGGTTTGGACGAAAGAGGCTTATCTTTACGGTAACAAATTCAAAATCATCACCGATCACAGACCACTTGTTTGGCTATTCAATGTCAAGGACCCCGGTAGTCGACTTATTCGCTGGCGCTTAAAGCTGGAAGAATACGATTACAAGATTGTTTATCGCGTCACCCGATACTCGCCATAACGCGCAGTAATATTCTGAATAATCAATCTTATGAAGAGTACTTTAAGTTGCAATTCACAAAATCTATTCCTTCTATTAACACGCTAATTGAAGAACACTCGCAAGCTCTACATCTCACTAAATGTAAACTAATAGCTTGTCCAACATCTCTAGATTTCGACAATTCCATGCCACACTGTGAAGATCTTCTTTCTCAAATTGAGAACTCTTCCGAAATAACTGCAACTGAACGCGAATCAGATTCGGTATTTACAACATTTTCTAACGGGAAGCATTACTATTTCTTATTCACCAAGGTTCATCATTACGAAGAAGTTAGTTATAAAACGATTTATTCACTCTTAATGAAATTACGCGACTCCATCATGGATCAAAATACAAATGAATCCGAGCTCGCTATATCAGACTTCAGTGAACCTTTTTCTAAGCTTTCTTACAACATTATCTTTCACAACACTAATATTAAAATTCATATTTATAAATATCAAATTATTTACCCCACTCCAGTCGAAGTACCTAAGATACTTAAAGAAAACCACGATTCACCCATCGCCGGACATCCGGGTATGAAACGTATGCTGAGTCGTATTAAGGCATCCTATTATTGGAAATCAATGCGTTTAGACATTGAAAATTATGTCAAAAATTGTAAATTATGTCAAACAAACAAGCCGTTACGTCTATCCAATAAAGCTCCTATGGAGATCACCTCTACCAGCACAAGACCTCTCGAAAGACTGGCACTGGATATTGTAGGGCCTCTCCCAGAAGCTGGTTTTCAGAAATTCAAATATATCTTGACATTACAAGACGATTTAACTAAGTTTACCTGTGCTTATCCTATGATTTCGTCCACTAGCGACGAAGTTGCACGTAATTTAATACATTTTATGTCACTTTTCGGTTTCCCTAAAACCATTCTTACCGATCTAGGCACATGTTTTACATCTGATCTTTTCAAACAAGTAACAGATATTTGTAAAATAAAATCTATCTTCACTACGCCTTACCATCCGCAGACAAACGGAGCTTTAGAGCGCAGCCACGCTACTCTTAAAGAGTACTTAAAATCTTTTGTAAATGAGAATCAGAATGACTGGCACTGTTACTTAGCAACGGCTCTCTTATCTTACAACACTACTCCTCACACTACTACTCAGTTCACTCCTTTTGAACTCTTATACGGTTACAAACCGATAATCCCGAATTCTTTCTACGGAGTTAATGACAATAACAACTATCACGAATATGTTCGCGCTCTACAGTATAGAATGAAGTTTAGCCGTCAAAAAGCTATAGAAAACATCATAAACAGTAAAGAAAATTCAAAGCAATACTATGATGAATCTAGTCGTAGTGTTACTTACAAGACGGGTGACATGGTATACGTGAGACACCATCACCGACTTCGAAAGGCCTTATCCCCTATTTGGAAAGGTCCCTATAAAATCATAAAACTTAATGGCAAACATAATGTAACTGTTTGTATTAATCGAAAATACGTTAAATACCATACCAACGAAATCAAACCCGCTCAAACATAATCACTCTCTTTCCAGAACAATATGGCATCAGAGTCTCGCCGAGCCTACCCTAACACCGATAGTACACAGTCCCGGAATTTATTTCGACCCTATCAATACCGTCTATTTTTATAACGATTACTGGAAAGTAATTACACATTTAGATATTGTATCAATTGAACCACATCTTGATAATATTGAAAATTTAATTAAAAGAACCTTAGATCTGTGTATTAAATCTGACTTAAGTGCATTTATACAATGTAAAGATTTATTTAGTCCAATTGAAGTAAACCTACAAACTAACTTTATTAAATTAGATTCCTTATCCCATATTATAACCTCAGATTCGCCAAACAGATTCAAGAGATCTATAGAGTTTGGTGGCGAAATCTTGAAATTCTTCTTCGGAACATTAGATGCCGATGATGCTCGAAAATATGATGCTGCTATTGATTCATGCCAGAAAAGTGAAACCGAATTATTTAATCTTATGAAAGAAAATATTCACATAGTTAAATCCACTATTAACACTTTTAATTCAACTATTTCCAGATTAAATATGAACGAATTCAGACTAAAATCTCAAATTGATAAACTTAACGAAATTCTATCTCAAACCACAAAAAATAACAATGAAGTTATTTACATATCTAAAATAAATAATTTAGTGAATATCATTGAAGGTTCCTTGTTAACTATTACTAATTTTCTAGACTCTGTTCTAAATGCTATTTTATTTGCTAAAGTCAATGTGTTACACCCTTCAGTTATTACCCCAACTAACCTGTTAAATGAGTTATCAAAGCAAAGTCATGTTATGAATAAACGGTTAGATTTTCCAGTCCCCCTCAATATTGAAACTATTCACACAATAATGGACGTATCGACACTAACTGCATATTATTATAAGAAAAGAGTTGTGTTTGTCATGCAAATCCCTCTTATCTCAACTATCAAATATAATGTTTATAAATTGATTCCATTACCTACTCCACCTGATCATTCTAATCCAAATACGTTTGCCCTTATTCACCCAACAAATCCTTATCTCACTATTACAGACGATAGGCTAAACTACGCAATGCTATCCAGCATCAATATCAAAGAATGTCTTAAGATAAGTAGTGACTATTCAATTTGTCAATTATTAACCATTTATTCTATTAATTCTAACCCATCCTGTGAAACTAAATTGTTAACGGAAGTAGTATTGTCATTACCTAACGAATGTGATTATAAATTATTGTACGGTCAAATTGACATTTGGCATAGATTGCATAGCGATGAATGGATTTATGTACAATCAAATCCAAATAAATTAACGGTAAAATGTAAAACAGATATAAAAGATTTTTCTGTCGTTGGAACCGGATTGTTAAAATTAACTCCTGACTGTATTGGCTATTCTAAAACTCTACAATTTATCCCATCAACTACTTCGACTTCTGAATATAAAAACAAATTTATAATTGACTTTGATATTACAAAGGACGACTGTTGTAATAAAGATATAGTTAATAAAACTATTCCTTTACTCTCACCATTAACTTTAAGTAATATAGATCTAGATTCGTTGAAGCACACATCTCATAAATTGGACAATCTTGAACTAGAAATAAATGAATTTCAAGAGCAATCTCATTTTGTTAAATATGCAACTTATTATTCTGGTTTCACGTATTTTATTGTAACTGTTATATTTTTGTTAATTGTGTATAAGTTATTTAGTTGGTATCATAATAATAAAAAACAAAATTCATTGTGCTGTATTCAAATTTTCAACCAATGTAACACAAAGAGGTCGGTGCAACACGAACATAGAATAAATAACTCTATTGAAATGATGGAACATTCCTTATCTGATAATGATCAATATTCATCTAATAGAAATCTTAATAATTAATATAAATAAAAGAAAGATTGTATTATTTTAAGTTTAGCTTATAGGATGTTTCATTGTAATTGAAACATTGTTATGGGTATTTTAATATTTTACCATATTGTTCAATTTTTATTTTTATTATCCAAATGGGTTCTTTTAATTCTTTTTGAGTTATTTGTATTATTTACGCAGAATGTTTCTAAGTATTTTTTGATTTTTTATCAATTTTATATGTTTTCTTTTGTATTAGATTTAAATATTTAATTTTTAACTCTTCAATTTCTGTAAAACCTCATTCTTCTTCTCTCTCGACTCCGCTTCATCATTTGGGATAAAGCTCCATCTAAAGGGGGGAGATGTTATATCCATAAATTGTGTGCAAGCAATTGCTGACCGCATCAACTTAATTAATATAAAACTGTTTACGTCCATGTGGACAAGTCAGTCGCAAATTAGAATTCAAACCGCGCTCTCGCGTCAAAAATCCCGTAAAGAAAAGTGAGGTTCGCAATAGTGTGTGTAGTTTATTCAAATAAACGTAGTGCAAAGTATTAAGTGGTTTTTTTAAAAAGACATCCAGCGGCTGCCGCCTAACAGTACGAAGCGGTATCACTCGTACTAGTGTTACTCGTATTGTCATCATGACAACAAAAATCTAAATCAACAATGTTCACAGATGTTTTCTCATCTGGTTTCGACGATGATTTCACACAAACATCACATTTCGACCCCACGACGCCTTGTTTACCACAACCATAACAACGTATCTCCCTAGGCTTAGTGTCGTTATTATTTTTATTAGTGATCGCTCTCACGATTACGACACTAATCAGTAACATGCCCAAATAACTTGCAATAACTACACCGGGGTCTATTTTTGTTGTTGCTACGCGACGCATTCTCACTCGTTGTACTCAAACTCGATTGCGTGAGATTACGGTCAGTGGTACTCATCGCCGATGTTTTGGTTTTTATCATCGTAATATTATTATTATTGTGAACAGTATTTGTTACCTTAAGCGCCTTGTAAGTATCCTCCGCAATCCTAGCCTTATACAATAATTCGTCTAGATTACGTATACAATCACGCGGCACTCTTTTCATTACGCGTCGGTGCAGTAACCCGTAACAAATGTCTACCTGCACTGATTTGGTTTTTTCACAGATTGTTTCTTCTTGTATGAGACACGAATTGGTGTAACGTTAGCACTGTTTACTACACTTTAGACTATTTGCCGAAATATATTGTTCGCGAGTACAAAAAGCACGTCTGCTCGATACGGCGTTCTCGATGCATGCTTATTTCAAAACATCCAAAGCCTCAATAACAAACAACATTTACTTGATGCTTTCATTACCCAAATTCCCATTTACAACGTAATATCGGAAACCTGGCTCTCACAAGAGAAACTGGACTTAATTCAGTTTAATGGCTATAAATTTGCTTCATCATACTGTCGGAACACTAGACTAGGCGGCGGTGTCTGTATCTGACTTCAACAACATTTAGACTGCATACAGAGAAAAGATATTACTGACATGTCAATTGAATACGTATTAGAGCTATGTGCTACTGAATCACCTAATGAAAATTTATTAATAATTGTTATGTATTGGAATAGAAGAGAGGAAGAAGTATTTTATCGGCAGTTAAAACTAAAAATAAAATATATAATTACTAAATACTCTAAATTAAATATAGTTATAGGAGGCGATTTCAATATTAATATACTATCGGATAACCAAAAATCAAATCAATTTTTAAATTTAACTCAGGAATATAAGTTAACACAGCATGTAAGGAAATCGACACGTATAACACAAACTACCACCACATGTCTAGATCTAATATTCACAAATTTTAAATACAAAGACATGTATGCAACTGTAAATGAACTCGGTTTTTCAGATCATAATAGCACCGTTTTACATTTAAATATTCCTCAACAGATAAAACAAACCATCTGGCACACAAAGAAACGAATCTATAATCACACAAATATACTAAAATTCAAGTCAAAACTACAAGAAATTAATTGGAACGAAATTATAACTAATGATAAAGATATTAATGGAAATTACGAAGCTTTTAACAACATACTCATTAGTATCCTAAACCAATGCATGCCATTAAGGAAAATAAAATTAAAATCGAAATACAAAAACCACTTGCTCACTAGAGGTATAAAAAATTCTTGTCAAAATAAAAGATTATTAAAGATACCTAAACTAACTAAAACTAAACTTACAATATTATCTCACAATACAAATCGAATCTATTATCTTACAATATTATTTGTTACAATATTATCTCTACAAACAGATAATATTGTAACTTCTGAGCCCAAAGCGATAGCCAACATCTTCAACGATTTCTTTGCTTCTATCGGGGAGGCTAAGACAAATCCTACCGGCAGCAAACCAAAAGGATCCCCTGTTATGTCCCCTCCAGAGAATACAATTTTCCTCACTCCAATCGACCCTTATGAGGTGAATACATTGTTAGACTTTAAAAAATAAAATGAGCCATGGTGTTGATGAACTTCCACCTACTCTATTGAAACAGTGCGCGGATGATTTGACCCTGCCATTTTTTAAACTATTAAACCAATCATTTGAAGAAGGAGCCTTTCCCAATCTCTTAAAAAAGGCCCTCATAAAACCGATTCATAAGAAGAACTCAAAAACTGACCCGAATAATTACCGTCCCATTGCCCTTCTACCGACAGCTTCAAAAAATAGTTGAAAAAGCGATGTGCAACCGAGTTTATGCGTTCTGCGAAAAATACCACATATTCAATGATTGCCAAAATGGCTTCCGGAAAAATCGATCCACAATCTTAGCTTTATATAAATACATTCAGAAAACCCTTGATTTCATTAATAATAAACAGTATGCCATAGGACTACTTTTAGATATGACAAAAGCATACGATAAAGTACAATTTGAAATACTTTTAAATAAATTATACAATATAGGCCTCCGCGGCAATTGCTACGACTAGTTCGTATCTTATTTAAAAAACAGGGAACTATCAGTAGAAATCGAATATTACAACCACAACAAAAATCAAATTGAATTGGTTAGATCAGATAGCAAACCTATCACTGCTTCAATCCCACAAGGAAGTGTCATAGGCTGTTTCTTATTCCTTGTTTTTATCAATGACCTCCCTAACAACATAAATGAGCCCTGTGTCCTATTTGCGGATGATATATCAATAATAACTTCATGCGAAAATAATACCAATACATACATACATACATACATAACATCACGCCTGTAATCCCCGAAGGGTTAGGCAGAGGTGTACCCATTAGTACACCCACATTTCGCTAGTTATGTTTTTAGTCCCATGTAATAGGGGGCGAGCCTATTGCCATCAACCGGGCACAAATCCAGACTCCGAGGCTGCTACAGAGAAATTCCTGATGGAAAAACCCAATAACACTTTGCCCGACCTGGGAATTGAACCCAAGACCTCATGCACAGCAGTCGCGCTTGCGACCACTAGACCAACGAGGCAGTCGACGAGGAATAATACAAATATAAATGAAAAATTAAATTCAATACTTAACTCCACAATAAACTGGATGACTGAACACAATTTGGAAATCAACTTTAACAAGACTAAATTAATAACATTTCACCCCCGCCAAAAATCACAAATAAATATCAACTTTAGTTTTAACAACTTTAAATTAGAAGTAGTCGACAAATTTACCCTGTTAGGCCTAGACATTGATACACACATAAACTGGAAAGCACATATTCAAAAATGAAGAGCTAAGCTATCAAAATTTTCATACGCCCTCCGGGAGATTAAGAAAACTACAGACCTTAAAACCGCTCTAGTAACGTATTACGCGTATGCCTACGCATGGTTTAAATACGGTATTATTTTATGGAGCAACAATACCGACGCGCCCACGCTGTTCATGTTACAGAAAAAACTAGTCAGAATTCTAGTCAATATTGTAGAAACCGATAGTTGTAAGACTCATTTTCAAGAAATGAAAATTCTCTCCCTACCCTCTCTCTATATTTTAGAAATTTGTAAATTTGTACGAAGATACCCAGAATTCTATACCAAAAGAGAAGATATCCAGACAAAAATTATACTTAGACATAAAAATAGGCTCAACTTACCAACGTCACGAATAAAAATGCACTCAACCAGTGCCTACGTTATGTCTATAAAAATAAACTACCAGAATCCATAAGAAATATAAATAAATAAAGCTTTTCCTAATAAATAAAAACTTTTATAATGTAAATGAATATTTAAATGACAAATTATAAATATATTATACAAAATAAATAATATTATAATTATAATTCTAGCATATAATATCAATCCCGATCATCGAGGGTAGATGGCGCTGCCGTCGCGTAAACATTGAGCTCGAGCCGCAAGTTTTATTAAATTCCTAAAAAATTGTTTTTGAAAGTTTATAATTAAAGACTGTGTTCCGAAGTTATCTTCTGTGACAAATAACGTGCACGAGTGTTATCCTGTTCAGAAACTAACGCTAAGTGTATAATTTAAAACTGATCCAGTGACAAGTGATAACTGATATTTACAAGTGAATAAACAATTATATGGCTGTGAACGCAGTGAAACATAATTTAAGTTAATAGAAGTACGGTGGAAACCAATAAGATTGAAGAATTAAGGAAGTTAAAGAAAATTGAAAAAAAAACATAATGTGAGTGATGGTTTTTTTTTCACTGTTTTTGAAAAGTGATGGTACACCAGCGCTATTACCTTAAGCGGAGAATAGAGAAATTAATAACCTGGTTTTTAGTGACATCTAGTATCGAGTAGTAAAAAGTAATAGATTAAGCAAGTTAATGATACACTCGCAATTTTTGAATCTGTGAACAGAGGGCGCTGTTCTAAAGACATGAGAAAATTACAAATTACGAATTAACACTCAATTTTATCGATTCTTGTAAAATATGGATCAGGAGAATGTAACAATCCGCCGCAATAAAGCAGTCTCTAATGACAATGACTCCTTAGATCTGTCCTCTGAGTCTTTTGGGTCTACACACTCTGGAATATTAAGTTTACCCGACCTATCTTCGGGAAACGACGCTGAAAAAGTCAAGCAGGAGATACTGAAGCTAAACAGTGAACTCTCAAGCGCGCATGTAGAAATTGAGAAGCTTTTAGAAGAGAACACTATATTAAAAAACTCCTTAGACAAACAAAAAAGTACAGCTAAAAATCTTCAAAAAATTTATTCACAGCCTCACAATATTCTAACCAGCACAATCCGGAATAAAAGAAAGAAAAAAAGTTCTTTAAAGAAACTGAATCTGACGTTCAATGAAGCTAATACGAGCTGCATCGACATGGAACTCCTCGACCCAATCACAGATGGCACCACCACTCACCAAGCAATTACGAAACCTCTCGACCACTGTGACTCTTCTCAACGGAATGACATCGATGATACACGACCCAAAACTCCAACAATGGCCACAGATGGCGTTAGCTGTCACTTACAAGATTCAGATCAAACTACTCGAACAACATATACCGAAAGACCGAAATTGTTAATTCTGACCAACAGCTCGTCCTGGGGTAAACTGCAAGATGTTGATGATACGTTTAGCTACCAGTTTGACTACATTCGCTATATCTCACGAAATAGTACAATTAGATGTTTACTTGAGAATATTGATAACAAACTAAAGGGATATGATATGCGTGATTATTGTTTTATAATGTTAGGCGATAAAGATTTTAGAACCGCATGCGATTGTATCGAAATAGTAAACACCGTAAGGAGAGCATTAAAGCATATATCACATACAAATATAGTTAAATGTACGCCTACATACATATATGGATCTCTCATATACAATTATAAGATAGAATTATTTAATAGCCTACTAAACTTAGAATTAACAAATAATAATTATGCTTATTTTTATGATTCCAATCTTATACCTACATTTGACATGTTCTCGTCTAGAACTGGAAAAATTAATAAAAAGGGTATACAACATATTTACAAAAATATACTCGATAATATTAATGTGGACTACAATTATTATGGTTACCCACTAATCACCCCCGGAAGACCAAGTCCAAAATAGATTGTACTAAGTTTTTTCTCGCACAGAACGACCCGCAAAAGACAGACTAAATGTAATAAAAAAAAACTTCTATAAAAAACTAATTTTGTGCTATCAAAATGTAAGAGGTCTCCGGACAAAAACTGTTACTTTTCAACCGACTTCAAAAAGGAGGAGGTTCTCAATTCGACGCGTATGTTTTTTTTTTTTTTTTTTTTGTGTGTTTGTTCCACGATTACTCCGCCAATTATGAATCGATTTGGATGATTCTTTTTTTGTTTGAAAGAGTATAGTTCCGAATAGGAATATTGTCATGATCTGATGATGAACTTTGGAGATATGGAACGGAACTCCTTATAAAATCACAGCAGAACCTCCGTAACAAGAAAAATTGCTTTGTTTATACGTGTAGTCGATGACTGACTGAAGGAAGTGGGGAGGGGGTACGTCAACCCCCCTCCTACCACTTTCCAAAATTAAATATATCGTGTGGGGTATTGTTTGAAAGGGCTTTATGTAAGGATTTCAAACATTAACACACAAGCACTAAAAAGTGAAAAATAAAAAGCTTTTTTACAAAAAAAGATAACCGCCTTCAAAAACTACAAAATAAAAAATAACTTTAGCTTGGAAGTCGGTGGCAATACCTACATAACAAGAAACAAAACCAAAGCCGCCGAGTTCCAAGCTAAAGTTATTTTTTATTTTGTAGTTTTTGAAGGCGGTTATCTTTTTTTGTAAAAAAGCTTTTTTTAATAATATTTGTGCAATGTCATGTGATCTTGTTATCCTTACTGAAACTTTCCTTAACAGTTCTGTATATGATGCTGAGCTGTTCCCTCCAGAGTATACTGTACTGAGAAGGGATCGTACGGGTGATGTCGGATGGGGTGGTGTACTTTTGGCTGTGAAGAGTAATGTCACTGTTAAAAGAATTACAAATGTAGATGGCCTAACTGATGATAAAGAATTATTGTTCGCTATTCTAACGGTAAAAAATGTAAAATTTTTAGTATGCGTTGTTTACTTACCACCTAATTATAATGACAGGCAATATCTAGATGTCTTGATTTGTATAGAAAATGCGGTCGATACCTATTCAGATTATCCAATTGTGATAGTTGGAGATTTTAACTTGAAGTCTTGCAATATATCTGTCCAAACACAAATTTATAACTTTTTAGATTACTGTAAACTACGACAATGTAACGATATTTGTAATAATTATGGATGCATCCTGGATTACGTACTGACTACTCTTAACACTGAAAGTATTAGTGTGACCTCAGACATTGAGCCACTTGTTCCTATGGATGCTTACCACCCTCCTTTGGAGATTCTACTTTCACTACCCGTTAATACTGTTAACAATATCCCAGCATCTCTGACACCAGGGCAAAATCTAAATTTGAGTTCGGAGTGGAATTTTCGTAGAGCAGATTTTCAAGGCTTGTATTCTGACATTATAGATATAGATTGGACGGACCTTTTGCGTGAACAGGATGTTGACCTAGCTGTTGAAATTCTCTATGACAAACTTAACAATGTAATCAGTGCTAGAGTCCCTCATAAAATAGTATTTTTTAACAATAAATACGTATATCCCAAATGGTACACACAAGAAATAATACACTATATTAAACTAAAATATTTTAATTTAAAAAAGTATAAAAGTTTTGGATTAGAGTTTAACAAACAATTATTTAAATACTACAGAGGCAAAGTAAGAAAACTCATTAAAATAGCATTCAATGAATACATAGTGAAGACAGAAAGTAGTATAGCTCTTGAACCCAAAAATTTTTGGAAATATGTAAAGGATAAACGAAAAAAGTTGTCGCGAAGTAATGAATACGAACTTAATAATAAAGTTATAGCGGGACAAGAAGCTATTAACGCATTTGCTAATTATTTCGGTTCAATCTGTCATGATACTACTCCTTTATTAGACGTAGAGGCTGCTAAGCGTGGTGCAATTAACACAGATTCCATATCCACGGTCAATATAGACCAGATCACCATTACGGACCTGCGACGTGCAGTGCAGCGTCTCAAAACAACGTCAGCATACGGCCCTGATAATATTCCAGCATTTTTGGTAAAAGACTGCTTGCGTGTTTTGGGACTACCTTTACTGTATGTGTTTAATCTGTCGCTTCAGCAATGTATCTATCCCGCAAGATGGAAAGTGTCTAGGGTAACTCCTGTGCCTAAGAGTGGATCATCTATCGATATCACTAACTTCAGACCGATTGCGGTGTTACCAGTATTTGGTAAGATATTTGAATCCATTATTAACCCTTAAAGTCGCATGATTATTTTTGTTAAAGAAAACAAGTAAAATTAATTTTAATGGTTTATTAGGCATATAAAAAAGTTACAAAAAATACAAAAAAAAATCTAGAGTTGATATTTTTTGGAAAAACCTATGTATAGTATACTATACGTTGCCACTTTTGCTCGAAACAATAAGAAATCAGCAATGTATGGCATAGTATACGTTGCGCTATATTAGTGCTTCGTGTGGTAAGCCAAAAAACAGTTTCTGCCTTTGACATAACATAAATGTATTTCGCATTTAGTGCACATTGTACTTGCTTGACCTCCTTTACAATATTTACATCTCTGATACCCGGTTAACTGAGGCCAATGATCGTATTTATCATACCTCACATCATCAAAAGGCCTCTCGGCCAATGGTCTCTTTATCTTTTGCCTCTCAGGTACAGATTCAACGTCCTTTACAGGCACGGTTCTATCACGCTTCAGAAGTCCAGCGTAGATTTCGTATCGAAAGTCTTTCAAACGATCTTGCTTCCTCTTCTTATTAATTTGTCTGTCATGTCTACGACGTAACAGCCAAGCATTATTTACACACATGTCCAAAAGCTGGGAAAAAATATTCATGTACCATCTGTGAGATTTTATACCTGTGCGGTATAATGCTATTAGCATATCGGCCAAATCCACACCTCCCATGTGGCGATTATAATGCTTCACAATTTGTGGACATTGTATATCGACGCGACTTTTTGACTCTTTACTAAAACGTTTGATATTCTCAAGGGGAAAAGCGTCAACATAAGAGCTTACTAACCTCACATGCTTATTATCAAACCACTTGACCACACTCAGTTTGTTTTCATTGCAAACCACCTGAGTAAAAGCTCCTCTTCCTTTCTTCTGTAGCGATTTATCGTCAATCATTTTGCTCTCTGCATCCTTCAATCTATTTTTTCTAACAGTCCCTAAACTAAATATACCATAGTTTTCTCGTAATATATATATTAGCTCTAAAGACGTAAAATAGTTGTCAAAGTAAACGACACTACATGCTTGATTTCTTATAGTTTTGCATAACGCTAAAACTATTTTTCCTCCAACACCCAAGGATTCTTCTTCATCGGTAAATTCCACACCTCTAAACGTATCATCGCCAGCATAGAGTATAAAATCGTAGATGACTCCAGAAACACCAGCTCGAACCAAATTTTTAAAGCCCCACTTACTTGGCTTATTTGGGTTATATTGACGACGACTGCCTGCTTTTTTACCCTTATATGGTATAACCATCTCATCTATACTGAAAGTATTTTCTTCTTCGAGGGATAAACATTGAAACCGAATACATTCAATTAGGGGTCGCAGTTTATAATACCTGTCAGAAACATCAGCTTGGGTGTTGTCAGTGAAATGTAAATATCTTCTTAGTTGCTGAAAACGCTTCAAGGACATGACATCTGCAATTTTTGGATATCTAAACGACGATTTCCAATAGTCTTTGTAAGAAGGTAAAACTACTATACCCATAAGAATGTTGATGGCCAAAAAATCTAATATTTCCTCTTCTGTAACTTTAATTGATTTGCCAGTTTCTTGAACGCTGTACAAATTGGTATTCGTCATTATATCTCTCACCATTACTCTGGGAAAAAATCGATAAAAATAGTCTAAAGGTGACCAATCAGTAGGTACTGCATCTTCAAAAGTAGGATTAGATATGTCAGCCCTGTGTTGAAATGACACTTTCTTCCAACGAAAACGTAAGTTTAGTTTTTTGATACAGCGTCTTTTGACTCTATTAATAACAATAGAAGGCCCGGTACGTTTTCTTTGTCCACGTGTCCTCAAAGGTGTGTTAGTTGGCATGGCAGTAGAAGGTTGAACAGACGCCACAGAACCAATAGAAGAAATTGAAGGGATTGCATCATAGTTGCATTGCGTAGGGCTCGGAAATACAGCGTTCAGAATTGGTGTGAGGGGAACTTGAGCATTTTCTTGTTCAACATCAGAAAGGGCTTCTGCGTTTGATTCTACCTCGTTCTCTGAAGGATTGGCTGGCGAAACTGGGCTGCCTAGAATGTCGAGCCTTTCAAATGACGATTCTAGTGACGGTGCTGGTGAACTATCCGCTGTTCTCGCTTCACCACCACTGCTCGATTCATCACTAGCATCAGAATTAGCATTTAGTGCAGGAACCAAAGCCAATATTCGTCTAGCTCTTCCGTTCATTGTGGTCTAAAACAATATAAAGCAAACATGCAAGTCAACCACCACCCAAATAAAAGCCAACACGTTATTTATGCACTCCATAGAACTCGTATCATATCAAAATAGCAAAAAAAAATTAGTTTCATCACATAGTAGCAACTGTAGCGTTGTATAGTATACTATACAAATAAAAATAGTGGTAAATGTAAGCAACTGTAGCATTGTATAGTATACTATACATGTATATAAACTAGTCAAAATAATACAAACACCTCATTTTCCAAGTTATTCATCTAGCAACATTATTAGAATAACTGTTTACCTTTACATTTTATGCATTGGAAATTTATAATTAGTAATAAAAACACTAAAATAACCAAAACTCACCTTGATAATAATTTCTGGCTGCGACTCGTTCGTTATTTTTCACAAATGATTTAAATTTACCGTAGTTTAAAAAAGTTTTGTCATATTGACTTAGAAAAAAACGTTCAGAAATGTGATTTATGATGAAATATTACAGATAAAATTAAATTAAATTGGACAATATTTTTTTAAAGTTAGACGTATATTATTCTATACAAAGTCACTTTAAGGGTTAATACGTATATTTCAAAGCAAATCATGCCCCTATTAGATAATTGTCAGCATGGGTTTAGGCCTGGACGCTCTACTCTAACCAATCATATTCAATTTGTAGATTATGTGAACAGCAGAGTCAAACCTGGTTGCCAAGTCGATGCGGCATATTTTGATTTTAAAAAGGCATTTGACCTAGTGGATAACGATGTTCTTATATCAAAATTTGCTTCTCTGGGTTTTGCAACGCCACTTCTACAATTTATGGCCAATTACTTAAGGGATCACAAGCAGTTTGTTAGAGCAGGAGGGTATACATCTCAAGAATACTTTACTCGCTCTGGAGTAAGTCAAGGGAGTACCTTGGGCCCTACCCAATTCTTAATAATGATCAATGACTTGCCTAAAGTCATCTCAAAATGCCTAATGTTTGCTGATGACCTAAAACTTTACCTCTCAATAGGTGGGGTTGAAGATAGCGCAGCACTGCAAAGTGACATTGACGCAGTGGTAGAATGGAGTGAAAAAAATAAATTGTCTTTTAATAGCTCAAAATGCAAAGTATTAACTTTTTCTCGATCTCGTACTCCAATCATAGCGACATACCAGTTAGCAGGCACTCCATTAGAGCGCGTTTTTTCAATTCGCGATTTAGGCTTAATCATGGATGCCAAATTAAATTACCACGAGCATATAACTAAAATATGCAAAGACGCGAACAAATGTCTAGGTTTTGTGATGAGAACATCGTATCAGTTTAAAAATATCCATGTTATAAAATAATTGTACTATGCCTATGTGCGGAGTAAGTTAGAATACAATGCTATCGTTTGGGATCCCCGGGAAAACCTTTATAAAATGATGGTGGAAAAAATACAACGGAAGTTTGCTAGGTACCTCTTCAAACGCCAGTATGGATACTATCCATTCCTATATCCGTCGATGTTTGTGTCAGGGATGGTATGCCTTGACACTTTACAATTTAGAAGAGAGTTTATGAAAATAATGCACTATTATCTACTAATCACAAACAAAGTAGACAACCCTGCAATACGAGAGAGCATTTATTTCTATGTGCCTAGCCAATATATGCGTGGCATTGGCAGGCGACAACATAAACTCTTCTCCCATCCACCTGAGTGGCCCTTACGCCTAGCGGACAACACTCCCACTGGTAGAGCTATCAAGCTCATTAATAGTTTTCTTGAGACAAATCCAGATGCAGATATATTTTTCGATCCACCACGTGTTGTAAATAATAATGTTTTAATGTATTTGAATTGGAAATAATAATTAATAATAACAATATATTTTTAGTTATAATTAGTCATGATGATGATCATTGAATTATTTGGATTGTGATGAAAACGTAAAGTCGATATAACAAAGAATTTATTTTCCTTTACAATGTCGGGTACACTAAATATATTTATGTAGGTAGGACGGTAATTAACACAACACGGTACGTTCCTGGCCAGTTCGTGACGTGAGATGCGTCACGAAACAGGAAGGATGCGTCACCGCGGGGCGCGAGAGGGGAGGGGCGTCTAGACCAGGTGTGATGAGAAGTCACGTATGTTGTTCGTCATCGTGTCACGTATGTTGTACATCAGCATGTCACGTACTGTTCAGGGTTAAGTTAAGGTAAATATACTGTTCTCCGTAGGCTTAGTGTTAGCACGTAGTCACGTACTATCTATGTATATTTAAACCACCTATTAAAGGAGAGAGGTCAGTTGAGGACTGTAGCTGAGTACAGTTGAGTCGCAGCTCACAATTGACTTTCAAGTAACACACGTCATGTCGTTTACTTAACCCCTCCTCATCCTCAAATCGCATGGCGACCCTGCCAGGATTCTGGACGGCGTTATAGTTCTCCGTTCGAGGGATTCACAGCAGCAGAAGTCGACTGGGCTTCGGTGAGCTTCGCGTCACATCAGGTCACGGGCCATGGGGAGCACAACGTCGAAGGAAGAAGTGGTCATCGCTCAGACGGCGGCGGGTGGTTCGAATGCCGCAGCGGTTACGCAGGAGCAAGTGACGGCCATCCAAGCGGCGCTGTTATTTATTGCGGTGTGTTTGGCGCTTGTCATCGTTGGTGTGGCAGTCCGGATGTATAGAAGGTGTCACCACAGTTGGATCGAGGACCAGCTAAACCAGCGGGAGGTTCGCAAGGCTGTGCAGATGGCCTGACCAGATATGGGTGAAGTAACGTTCTTTCGTCAAGGAGTAAGTGATTAAGTGATTAATTATTAATACATGAACTTAAGTGTGTGTGATGACCGAGCGGTAAATTTAGAGACAATAGTATACATATAGTATGTTAAGTTTAAATGGAAGTGGAACTGACGTCGCTGTTCGTGCAGCTAAAATTATTAAGGGAAAGTATTGTGAAATTAGGTCCTAGTAGGCGGAAAGGCGACAATTTCAATAAGAAAATTAGTAACGCGAAAGCCTTATACGATAAATTTAAAAGTATTATTTCAAGTTCGGGCAAATTTTCAGAAGAGTTAACACAGCTGATAGTTAAAATAGAAAATTTGTACGTAGATACTATAAAATTTGAAGACATCGGCAAAATCGATTTAGAGATGGCGGCGGAAAGATTTTCTTTAAAAACGGCGGTTAGCTTGCTACCAAAAATGAATGGCGATGAGCAGGTGACCCAAGATTTGATTGATGCCATAGGTTTATATAGTTCTATGTTGGAAGGGACAGATAATACTCTTTTGGTAAAATTCGTTCTAACCACACGGCTTACCCAGGGGGCTAGGATTCGGTTGTCTTCCAATTACGCAACAGTGGACAGTCTGCTAGCTGACATGAGGAAACATTTAATAACAGTAGAGTCGGACGTGGCTGTGCAAGCCAAACTTGCTCGCGCTAGGCAAAACAATAAATCGGTCGCGGAATTTGGTGCCGAGATAGAAAAGTTGATGGTCAATTTGACTATTTCTCAAGCCGGGGAAAGTTCGGAAGCTTATAAAATTTTGCAGCCGTTGAACGAAAGATATGCGATTAGGAAGTTTGCCGACGGGCTTCGTAATCAGCGTCTAACTACAGTTATTGCGGCGCGGAATTTAACTTGTTTAAAAGATGCTATTAGGGTAGCGGAAGACGAGGATTGTGCTTCGTCGTCGCAAGTGTTGACGTACCAGCGCTGGCCCGCAAGGCGTGGTTTTTCATCGGGCGTAAGAAATTACGGAAATAACCACAGGCGGCAGATTGTGGAGAGTAGGCACGCGCAGCATGGAACAGCTGTTGAGCGTACGCGCAAAAATGTCAAGACATGGCATAGCAGTGGAATGCGCGGTCGCAGCGATAATGCTCGTCGTGGACGCCAGACTCAGCAAGGTCGACGGCGTGTAGCGTGTTTTGAGCACGCGCGGGGCGATGCTGACTCAGGCGCAGTGTCAATGTCACGGAACGATGAAGGCGGTCAGCTGAGTGAGACTCGGTTTTTTCGTGCCTAAGCATATTTTAGCTTGTAATAGCATTAACTGGGTTAATTTGTTGGTGGATAGTGTAAATACGCAATGGTTAGTGGATACGGGTGCGTCCATATCAGCCGTAAAAAACACTTTTATAGCGAATAACGCTTTGTGTCATAAAGTGGCTAAGGAAGAGTTGGTGATCAATGGTGTAGGAGGTAGTTTGCGAGCTATAGGTTATGTATATTTAAATTTGGAGTACGGTCGATGTTCGTTCGTGCATAGGTTTTATATATTTGATGAGTTGCCATGTAAGTCGGTAGGCATATTAGGCCAGGATTTTTTGCAGAAATATAGTGGTATTATAGATTTTTCATTGAATAGGTTGTCTCTTAAGGGTAATAAGGGGCAGAAGGTTTCGATGCCGCTCAATTCGTATGATTACCTGTTGACTATTCCTCCGCGTTGTGAAGTAGTTAGGTATTTTCCCGTTAATAGAGCAGAAGATTGTATAGTGGTAAGGAAAGAATTGCGGGGAGGTGTTTTTTTGGCAAGTGTAGTGGCTAGGCCTAGGAATGGGATGATACCCATTAGGATTTTAAACACAAACTCTGAGGAAGTTGTGTGTAGTATGTCCGGTGTAGAAGTTTATCCGTTAAGTGGTTACGATTGTTGTAGTTTTGCGGAGTCGGAAAGGAACGTTGAGCGTGTTAAGGAAATATTTTCTTTGCTTAAACTTGATTATTTGAATGCCGAGGAACGGTTGTCCATTGAGCGAATTTGCGCGAAGTATTCTGATATATTTCATGTTCCGGGAGATAAGTTATCAGTCACGAATGTGTATGAGCAGTCTATACGATTGAAAGAGAATGTGACTCCAGTTTATAGGAGGCAATATAGAATACCTTATGTACAGAAGAAGGAGGTTGATAGGCAAGTGCAGGAGATGATGGATAGTAATTTATTGAGGAGACAGTTAGTGAGTGGTCTAGTCCAGTTTTGGTTGTACCCAAAAAAGCGGATCGTACTGGGGAGAAGAAGTGGCGCATGGTGATAGATTACAGGCAGTTGAGCGAAAAGATTCAGGATGATAAATTCCCTTTGCCTAATATAACTGAAATCTTAGATTCAATGTCGGGTGCTGTTTACTTTAGTCACTGTGATTTGTCGCAATCATATTATCAATGTGCTTTAGAAGAAAGCATGTCTGGATTGAATTATGACAGGTGTCTGGTTTATTTAGATGATCTAATTATTTTTGGACGGAATTTGGATGAGCATAACAGGAATCTTATATCAGTTTTTTCACGCTTGAGGAAAGTAAATCTTAAGCTAAATCCATCCAAATGTGAATTTTTGAAGAAGCAAGTGCTTTATTTGGGACACGTTATTTCGGAGGAAGGTATTTCACCAGATCCGGAGAAGGTAGAAGTCGTAAAAAGTTATCCGCGTCCAACGACGGTTGATGAGGTGAAGAGGTTCGTAGCGTTTGTGAATTATTATAGGAAATTCATACCAAATTTTGCTAATATAGTGGTACCTATGAATAGACTGTGTAAAAGGGGTGTCGTGTTTAATTGGACCGATGAGTGTGAGAGGTCTTTTCTGTTGCTTAAGGAAGCGTTGATAAATCCACCGGTGTTGGATTATCCAGATTTTTCTGATAACAACACTTTCATATTGCAAACCGATAGTTCGGGGTATGCTTTAGGGAGTGTGTTGTGTAATGGGAACGGGAAACCCATTGCATATGCTAGTAGGTCTTTAGGGAAAAGTGAGTTAAATTATCCTATAATAGAGAAGGAGTTGTTGGCAATAGTTTGGTCAGTTAAACATTTTAGACCATATTTGTACGGACGGAGGTTCGTCGTAAAAACGGATCACCGGCCGCTGTTGTATTTGTTTAACATGACAGATCCTTCAAGTAGGTTAACTAAGTTTCGTTTGTGTTTGGAAGAATACGACTTTGAGGTTGAATATATTAAGGGAAAAGAAAATGTGCAAGCAGATGCACTTTCCAGGATAGTGATTACAAGCGAGGATTTGAAAACCATACGCGAAAAGACTATATCCGTGATGACGAGAGCGCAGTACAAGCGGTTAAGAGAGCCGAATGTTTGTGGTACGGACTCCATGGTATCTGGGACTGATCACCCTAGGGTCGTGGAGGTTCTTAAAAAACAAGGAAATGACGTTGAGATATGTTTAAATGAATGGGAGAAAATGTTACGTAACAACAATTATAAAAAGATATTTTCAAAGACGCGCAATTTAATATATGTGCCAGGGAACTCGAGTATTTATGTAAACTATGAATCTTTATCAGCATCATCGCGAGACGAGTTGTTGAAAGACATAGTAGATTTTTGTATTGAGAAAGGCATAAAAGAAGTTATTATTTTAAAAAATCGTTATAACGTTGAATTTATTGCAAAAATGGCACAATATTTAAAGGAAAATAGTGGTAAATCGCTACATACGAAAGATTTTAAAATGTGTGTGGTGAAGGATGTACAGAGAGTAGAAGGGGAAGGTGAGAAGAGGATTATTTTGAATGATTTCCACATTTTACCCACAAGTGGTCATGCAGGTATACGCAGAATGGTGAATAATATAAAGAAGTATTATTATTGGTCTTCTATTGAAAAAGATGTAACGGAATATATTAATAGATGTGATAAGTGTAAGAAGCAAAAGTATTCTAGACATACTAAGGAACCAATGCCAATTACTACCACTGCATCTGCATCTTTTGAGAAAATTTATTTAGATATAGTGGGGCCACTTGATAGGGACGAAAAGGGCAATGTTTATATATTGACACTTCAGTGTGAGCTTACAAAATTTGTAGAGGCGTATCCATTAAAGAATAAATCCGCGAATGAGGTAGCGAAAGCGTTGGCAGAAAATTTTGTTTTGAGATATGGAATACCGCGGACAATTGCTACAGATAGGGGTTCTGAGTTCATTTCAAAAGTGATGGTAGAGCTATGTAACATCTTATGCATCAATAAAATATTGTCGACATCATATCATCATGAGAGTATAGGATCTTTGGAAAATGTTCACAAAACTTTAGGCGCGTATTTAAGGATACAGACGGAGAATAATCCATCGTCATGGAGTTCTTGGATTCCGTATTGGTGTTTTTCATATAACACTACAGTTAATACTGTGACCAAATATACACCTTATGAATTAGTTTTCGGTAAAATTTGCAGGTTACCAAGTAGTCTTCAAGGGGAAAGTGTTGAACCATTGTACAATTTTGATGATTATCCTTTAGAATTTAAGTTTAGATTGCAGAGGGCTCAAAATGATGCGAAAGAAAATTTGATAGCAAGTAAGTTAGCGAGGAAAAATTGTTATGATAAGAACCTTAATTCAATAGATTATAAAGAAGGTGACTGGATATTGATAAAAAACGAAACGGGCAATAAATTGGAATGTATTTATAATGGACCATTTGAAGTTATAAAAGACGAGTCACCAAATGTCATTGTAAAAAAGAAAGATAATAAGATAGATGTAATTCATAAGAATAGAACAAAATTATATTGTAAGAGTTAGAATGTAGAGAAAAAAAAAAAACTGTAATTTAGTTTTTTTTTTTTTACTTTAAGAGGGGTGATGTGATGAGAAGTCACGTATGTTGTTCGTCATCGTGTCACGTATGTTGTACATCAGCATGTCACGTACTGTTCAGGGTTAAGTTAAGGTAAATATACTGTTCTCCGTAGGCTTAGTGTTAGCACGTAGTCACGTACTATCTATGTATATTTAAACCACCTATTAAAGGAGAGAGGTCAGTTGAGGACTGTAGCTGAGTACAGTTGAGTCGCAGCTCACAATTGACTCTCAAGTAACACACGTCATGTCGTTTACTTAACCCCTCCTCATCCTCACATCGCACAGGTGAGCTCTTCCAATGCGTGGAAACAGCGGTGCGCTGGCGCAGACTGATCGCTTGACACGGCGTCGGCTCCTTATATACGCGAGGCGGCTAACGGTGTGTGCGTGTGTGACGTTCCGACATAGCAGTGTTGTGTGGCGCGCGGCTGTAGGCGTTCGGTGGTGCTACAGTCTCCCCCTCTGGATGCGAAGTCGCCCCGACGAGTAGCCAGTCAGGATCGATGTTCCGCCAACGAAGCTGGGCGAGACGCGTATCGCCGTGGTCGTCCGCGTCCATGAGAGGGCGGAATGGCGCCCTCCGGCCTAGGTTTAGGCGGACGCCCGCGTTTCTTCAGTGGGAGCACCGGTGGTGGTAGTGGACTTGCCGCGTGGCCTTGGAACGGTGTCAAGGCGGATGTATGATAAACTCCAAGAGGTTTATCTGGAGCAGTGGGGTCTGAAATCAGATAAGATGAAGCACCATGACGTGCTAGGATTAGATAGGGACCATCCCTACGAGGACAGAATTTAGCACTTATTCCTCGAGCAGCATTACTGATTGGATGGGTAGTTGCTAATACCAGGTCACCGGGAGTGTAACCGGGATCTTCTCTACGTCCTTGGTCTGCCATCTTTTTCCTGCGTTCTTCTAGATTCTCCCTGACATTTCTAGCCTTGTTCAACGTGTTGGCAAAAAGTAATAACTTCGGCGTAATTTCAGGCACAAAGTTCTCAGACATTAAAATCTGACGAAAGTCGTGAGTATTGTCATCCGGAGTACGCAGTTCTCGTGCGAATGTTAAATACGCTGGCGTTTGTCCTGTAGTGAGGCAAATTGCGGTATTCATCGCAAACCGTATGCTAGGTAACTTATCACTCCAACTCCCATGTTCATCTCCTACTAAAATGGCCAGTTGGGTCTTCAAGTCCCTGTTTTTTCTTTCCACCGGGTTTGCTGCTGGGTGGTACACTGGTGTAAATGTGTGCTTAATTCGCAGACAATAGGTTAATTGTTGCATCACAGCACTTACAAATTGGGGTCCATTGTCGCTTATCAGGCGTCTGGGCACACCGTATCGAAGAAATATTTCGTTCATTAACACTGTCGCACAATTTTCGGCGCTGGCAGTGTCCAAAGCAAATAATTCTATCCAACCAGTAGCAATATCTTCAGCTATTAGTATCCATGTCTTGCCGCTAGTCGTTAACGGCAAAGGTCCGAACAAGTCAAAAGCAAGGGTTTCGAAACGTTGGTTGACGGGCGTGGTTTGCAGCAAACCAGCTGGTTTCAGGTTGGATGGCTTAAATCTCTGGCATGCAACACAGTTCTTAACATATGCTTCGATATATTTTCTCATACCCTTCCAATGATATCGCTGTGAGATGCGTTGATATGTCTTATCAGCGCCGTAATGCCCCGCCAAAGGATCATCGTGGTATACTGAAAGGACGTTCGCCCATTCATGTTGAGGAACTACGAGTTGAGCCTCATCTGAATCATCCGATGGGTGATATTGGTATAACAACCCGTTGTTCATGACGTACCCTTTGTTGCTCCAGTACACAGCACTATCTTTACGATCTGCATCTTCTAAGGCAGTTACGATGCTGGCAATGTTTTCATCCTTTAGCTGTTCTGCCCTAATTTCAGATGACGGTCTTTGCGGCATATCCACAGCTATGCTACACACTCCACAGGTGTTTTCGGTGCTTTCATCGCAAATAGGTCTGGACAGCGTGTCTGCAACCACATTCGTCCTACCGGGTGCATACTTGATGGTAATATCATACGCCTGTATCTGCAAAGCCCATCTAGCTAATCGACCAGTTGGAGACCGTAACGACATCAACCATTTCAGGGCTTGGTGGTCCGTAACCACTGTTATTGGGAGGCCTTCAATGTATCCACGGAATTTCTTGATCGCCCAAACCACTGCAAGAGCCTCCCTCTCGGTTGTGGAATAATTGCGTTCTGCAGGGATCATCAGCCTACTGGCATATTCGACGGGATGCTCTTCCTCACCCTCCCCCTGTACTAGAACTGCTCCAAGTGCATAGTTGCTTGCATCACTTTTGATAATATAGCCCTTCGTCTCGTCGGCTTGTCTTAACACTGGGGCGGACGTAAGACGCATTTTGAGCTCTTGATAAGCTTGCTCCTGTTCCACTGACCAAGCCCATGCCGCATGTTTCTTAGTTAAACGGGAGAGTGGTTCACTGATTCTGGCAAAGTTTGGTATGAATCGCCTGTACCAAGAACAGGTCTGCAGGAACGTCATCAGATGCTTCAAATTCTTGGGTGCTGGATAGGCTAGTATTGCTGCTACCTTCTCGGGATCAGTCTTCAGACCCTCAGGAGTAATAATGTGCCCTAAATACTTAATTGTTGAGCAACAAAATCGGCACTTACTAAAATTTACATGAAGGTTGCTTTCTTTAAGCTTACTTAGTACCTTGCCCAAATCCGATAGGTGTGCTTGATAGGTAGCCGAAAAAATTATCAGATCGTCTAGGTACGCCAGCATCTTTACACCTTCCAGGCTAACTCGAATCCTGTCTATCAGACGCTGGAATGTAGAGGGCGCATTGCGAAGTCCAAATGGCATCCTCTTAAATCGGTACATACCGAATGGAGCTATGAATGCTGTCTTGTCCTGATCCTCGAGTTTTACTTTCACTTGCCAGTAGCCAGCGCGTAAATCCAGGGTCGACATGAAAGGCGTTGGCTTAACAGCATGAAGCAAATCATCAATGCGTGGGATAGGATACTTGTCGGGGACAGTTATCGCATTAAGCCTACGGTAATCAACGCAAACTCGTACTGAACCGTCTTTCTTTGGTACCATTACAACGGGTGCGGACCAGGGTGATGAGCATGGTTCAATTACTTCACTGTCCAACATCTTCTTCACCTCATTCTTTAACACAGCCATGCGTGGCGGTGAGAGGCGGTATGGTGGTACAGAGACAGGGTTATGCTCGCCTGTATCGATGCAGTGTTCAGCGAGTGTAGTCGGTTCTCCACCTTCACCGAAAGCTTCTTGATAGCACTTCCATCAGCTGTGACTTTTGAGTAGCGTCTAAAGTGTCCGATGAGACTTCTTCGACTTCCAAAGATCCAATTTCAACATCATTGCTGCTATTACTATGGTCGCTAGGGAAGAGCGCCTTGGAGTGTGGAGATAATTCACACGGAGTATCGTGAAGCTGCATTTGGGCATCACGGGACATAAAATCGACGAATCTTGGAGAATACCCATCGAATAATGATCGAGATCGCTTCCTTGGAATAGGGGACAGCTCAATTGGCACTACGCGATATGGTATCACGTTTGTAGTGCAGGCACTCGTTTCCGGGAGTGCTGGTTCTCCGCTGGATGATGGACTGCCAGTTGCTGGGGTGCATGCACTGGATTGTGGCAGTGCCGGTTTTAGTACGCCTTCGTCGCGTGGAGTTATCGACAGAGGAGAAATAAACTCAAGCAGCTCGACATCTTTTAACATAGAACGCAACTGAGGATTAAAATGAACGGGCGTAGCCTCTACCGCGACCATTGATATCTCCTCATCATCTTCGTTTTGGAGGTCGAAGACGTTTTCAGGGTGATCCTCGAAATACCATGACTTCTGCGGACCGTTAATTACCATCTTGGCATCCTCAATAAAGCCAACGCCCAACAATGTGCGAGACTCTCGAGCTTCCGGGAACACGATAAAAGTCGTTTCTACAACACGGTAACAGATACTGACTGGTGCTTTTACGGTCAAAACATCTCTCGTTGTCTTCGTGCCATCAGCCAGTTTCACCACAAGCTGTTGTGTCTGGAATGCAAATCCGAGTCTTCGTAGGCATTTGTACAGCGTGTATGATGCAACGCTTGTTTTTGCGCAAGTATCCACGTAGGCGCTACCGGTTATTTTGCCTATGCCAATACCAATAATTGGCCTAGGGCGTACATCTATCTCAGTGTTAAGGGAACAGAAACTTACTTCAGTTTTTCCCACCTTTGGAGCAGACTTGGCGCAGGTTGTGCATTTTGATCGAACCACTCCTGGTGTACCACATCCGTAACATGCAAACGTTGGTGTAGAAGGTGATGGCGCTTGGGTGCCTATAGCGGCATTTGTAGACGCAGGTTTCGCGGCTGAAGTACCACTACCAGAAGCAAGATCTTTCTTCTCTTTCTTCCGACATGTCTCAATTGAATGACCAGGCAATCGGCAGTATGTGCAACGCTTCTTTTTAACACATAACAACATAACATCACGCCTGTAATCCCCGAAGGGTTAGGCAGAGGTGTACATTAGTACACCCACATTTCGCCAGTTATGTTTTTAGTCCCAAGTAATAGGGGGCGAGCCTATTGCCATCAACCGGGCACAAATCCAGACTCCGAGGCTGCTACTGAGAAATTCCTGATGAAAAACCCAATAACACTTTGCCCGACCTGGGAATCGAACCCAAGACCTCATGCACGGCAGTCGCGCTTGCGACCACTAGACCAATGAGGCAGTCAAACAGGCAGGCAGGCTTCTTTTTAAATGACACCTTTTCTGTCTCCTTTCCTTTCCCTGTCCCTTCTTCTGGCATTTCCTTCTCAACCAGGAGCTCTTCCACTCCTCTGGCTGCCTTCACTAGGGCGTCAAGAGTATTGACAGTCTCACGTGGCATTTTTACTCTTATCTTGTACCTCAATTGCCCGTAGATCATATCGATTTGTTGGGTCTCTGTGTGTGTCTCTGGCATTTGTGCAATAAGAGCCCTCTTCTTAGCCACAAACACTTCTGTTAATTCATCCTCACATTGTTTAATATTCACAACGTTCTGGTACAGCTGGTAGGCAGGTCTTTTAGGAGCAAAGGCGTGGCGAACCCTCGACACAAACTCGTTCCATGTCTTCACCTGGTCCTTTATTCCATTCCACCAGATGGCTGCCTCTTCTCTCAAAATTAAGGGGACGCTCATGATGGCATCTTCGTCGGAGATCTGTTCTACTGACTTAAATACTGAAGCCGCAGCAAGAAAAGATTCCACCGATTCAGTGTCTCTGGCACCATTAAAAGTAACCTTGCAAGTGGTGAAAGAGCCTCGTCGCTGTTGGTTACAAATCACCGACAGTAGCTTCTCGAACTGCTCAGTTGTCAAATTCATGGTAGATACCGGTTCCTCCTTTATTTTCGTTCGTAGTCTTGATTTTGGGCTAGCCTGTTTCCGGGCCCCACGTTGGGCGCCAGATTTGTAGCGGGTGTGATGAAAACGTAAAGTCGATATAACAAAGAATTTATTTTCCTTTACAATGTTGGGTACACTAAATATATTTATGTAGGTAGGACGGTAATTAACACAACACGGTACGTTCCTGGCCAGTTCGTGACGTGAGATGCGTCACGAAACAGGAAGGATGCGTCACCGCGGGGCGCGAGAGGGGAGGGGCGTCTAGACCAGGCGATCTCTTCCAATGCGTGGAAACAGCGGTGCGCTGGCGCAGACTGATCGCTTGACTTTTTTTTTTTTTTTTTTTCGGTATTGCACCTCGCAGGTCAACCTATGAGGTTGTCGGCTGCTTAACCGGGCTTTCCTGTGGTGCCTTAAATGAATTTAAGGCCTCCAGCCAGGGCTTAAAATAACTTACAAACTAAGCGACTACACGCTAAGGGCACCCCCTGTGGGGTACGGGCCTCGGCTTAGGGCGTCGCTGGGGGAGGGCAGCAAAGGGACAGGCTGGATCTGGTCAGTATTATTTAGGGACGGATTTAAAGCTACAGGCTCAGCGGCGCGGGCTGGCACGAGCAAGGGACGGGGCGGAGATGAACAGGGACGTCGCGACGGACCTCGGCGGCGAGGTCGGAATGACGGCGGTCTGTGTTTGTACTTTCGTAATGTACTGGTTTCTTTGTTACTCTCCTGGAGGAGAGTAATGGCATCGTCGGGGATGGTCAAAGTATGTCTCGGTCGGCGAGTCTTACTAATACGGGAGGGGGTGTATCGGGCGGCCGATGCGATCAGGGGATTGGGGTGTTTTTCAGCAGTGTCGAAGAAGCGCTTGGCGGTGCGTTTCATGAACTGCTGGATGGTGGGGATTCTCAGATCGAGATGGAGATTCTCGTTGCGAAGGTAGTACGGGGCTCCCGTGGCCTTACGCAAGAAACGGTTTTGTAGGGTTTGCATCCTATGGAGACGGTATGCCTTTGCGTGTGCGAATACGGCACAGGCGTAGGTCATGATGGGACGAATGCACGCCGTGAAGATGCGCAATTTGCACTTGAGTGACAACTTGCTGCGTGCATTTAGCATGGGGTGAAGCCTACCGAGAGCGAAAGCGGCGCGCGAACGAACCGCCTTAATGTGCTCTCCGAAAGTGAGGTGGTGGTCGAGGATCACACCGAGGTATTTGGCTCGCTTTTCCCAGGGGATCGGCTTGCCGTACATGGTGATGGGACTAGGGGGGGTGAGGGATGAGCGCGGTTTAGAGAAGAGGACCGCTTGGCTCTTGTCCGGGTTGACCTCGATTCTCCATTTCCGGAACCAAGCGCCTAGGGCGCTTGCGGCGATTTGGAGAGTGCGGGCGATGGAGGCTGGGCTGCGACCGGTGTAATAAATAGCCGTATCGTCAGCGAAAAGGGCCAGCTGGGTCTTGCTATTTTTTTGGGATGTCGCTGGTGAACAGCGTGAACAGAAGCGGGGATAGGACGGAGCCTTGAGGGACTCCGGCGCGTATGGGGTGGGGAGAGGAGAGCGCACCTTCAATGCGGTAGCGAAAGGTACGATTAGACAGAAAGTCTCGTATGATGAGTACGAGGCGGTCAGGCACTCCGATCTGGTAGAGCTTGTATATTAAGCCATTGTGCCAGACTTTGTCGAAAGCTTTCGCTATGTCGAAGAAGAGAGCGCCCGTCAGAGAGCCACGTTGAAAGCCAACGCTTATGTGCTCGACGATGCGGTGGACTTGTTGGACGCAACAATGGTGGGAACGAAATCCGAATTGTTCGTCCGGGATGAGGCTCTTTGCTTCGACATAATCTTTGAGGCGCTTATAAATAAGCCTCTCGTAGATTTTGCCGAGAACGTTGAGCAGACTGATGGGTCGATAGCTTGAAGGCTCCGACTTGGGTTTGCCGGGTTTGGGGATGCCAATGACGGTGGCTTCCTTCCACGTCCCGGGGAAGATGTTGTTGCTCATGGCGCCATTGAAGATGGCAGTCATAAGCATTATGAGAGGGGCAGGGAGGAGTTTGAAAACCGTGTTCGTGATTCCGTCAGACCCAGGGGCTTTCCGGGGTCTGAGGTTTTTGATGATGTCCTGCACCTCGTCGGGGGTGACGGGGGGCAGTGGGTCGTCGGGGTATTCGACGGGTGGAATGGCAGCTCTACGTTCGACTTCGGCGTCAACCCTGGAAAGGTGAGCTTCGTCTACAGGTTGAGTGCTCGGGGTGCATTGGGCCTCAAGACTGTCGGCTAGACATTCAGCCTTTTCGTCGTTGTCGAAAGCGACGGTTTTGTCGGGGCGAGTGAGAGGAGGCATGGCGGCCTCTCTGGTGGAGCGTAACCTCCTCTGTAGCTCCCAGAAGGCTAGGTGGGTGGGCTCCAGTTCGCTAAGCGTCTTTTCCCAGCTAGCGTTACGCCACTCATCTATGCGGTTCTTTACAGCACGCTGTAGAGATCGCATGTGAGCTTTGTTCGCGTCACAGGGGAAAGCGCTATACGCACGGATGGCCGCGTTCTTCTCGGTCATCAGAGCACGCACATCGTCCGGTAGTTTCCAGCGGTGATCGTTCACCACCGGAACCTCCCTTGAACAATCGTTCAGGACGGATTGTACGTGTTCCGTGAAGGAGTTGATCGCGCCCGTCGTGTCTGCGACTGAAACGATGTGGTCGGGGATAGCGTCCAGGTGAGGCGACGTGACGGACTTTAAGCTTTCGCTTACTTTCCTCCAGTCGGTTATCACTTGGGTCGGGGGGGATTGGTTGGGATCATAGGGACCTGAGCGAGGAGCTAGTTCCATGATGACCGGACGGTGGTCGGAGTCGAGCTCGGGGAGCGCTTCAATAGAATGCAAACGGAGATTTACATTCTTGAGGAGCGCTACATCGAGGATGTCGGGGAGGTGGTTTGGGTCGTGGGGGAAGTGGGTGGGAGTCATCGGAGCGATGACGTCAAAGTTGAGGGTGGCACAGAGGTTGAACACGATTTTACCTCTGGTAGAGGTCGTGTTGCAGTTCCAGGCGGGGTGTTTGGCGTTGAGATCGCCCGCTAGTATAACGGAGTCACTCAGGCCAAGAAGAGCGGAGAGATCGTTGGTGAGCAGAGTTGGGTCCTCTGAGGACGAAGGAGGGATGTAGGCAGAGATAATGGTAATCGGCTGATGACCAGTCATGCCGAGCCGACAGAGTGAGACCTCGAGGCGAGAGAGGGGGGGAGGGTCCATAGGGATGCAGTACAGTTCCTTTCTGTAGTATATGAGGGTGCCGCCCTTGTGATAGCGAGACCTATCGTTGCGAACTAACCGATAGTTTGCAATTCTCGGGTCACGATGGCGGGGCTTCAGGAATGTCTCCTGTACTAGGAGTATGTCGAGATGATGATCGCGGAGGAAGGTGGCGATCTCATCCCGCTGACCATTGATGCCATTTGCGTTGAAGAAGCCTAACTTGAGGGAATGGGGTTTGGTACTACAAAGCTTTTTACTATCCATTATGGTTTAGGACGGTAAAGCTTTTCTAGGACACGCGTAATTGCGGGGTACGCGTCGAACACTTTCCCTATGGCTGTAAGGTCAGCATTGCAAGCAATGATTTCCTGAGCCATAGTTACGGCATCCGGGTTAACGTAGATGCTGAAGGCGTCCAATAATATTTGGACGTGTTCAGCGTTGGGGATAGCGGCCACGGGGCCGCTGCGGGCGGGAGAGGGCGCGGCTGGGGCTGCAGGGGCAGCCTTTGTGGGAGGAGGAATCTTTTTGGAGGCGGATTGAGGAGCGGGGGCGGCAAGGGCCGGCGGCGCTGAGATAGGGGCTGGCTGTGGGGTGGCCAGTGCTGGAAAGGCTCTTTGGTGGTTGAGCGTGTTCCAGGGGGAGGGCCTCTGAGGGCTGAGACGCTCGGGCATCTGTGAGGAGGGAACCTTCACAGATGGGCTTTCCCTTTGCTGGCGGGCGTTTGCACGCTTTACCAGCTTGGGAGAAGAGGATTTTGGGGCCTTGGGACAGCCGCGGTAGTTAGCCGGGTGTCCTGACTGGCCGCATAGCACGCAGCTAGGCGGTTCGGTACATAACTCACGCTCCTTTGGGCGTGGGCAATCGGCAGTGCCGTGCTCCCCCAGACACTTAACGCATCTCGGGGTCGCGAAACAGTTGCGCTGTACGTGGCCATACAGTTGGCAACGGTGACATTGGCCGACTACGTTGGCCTTGTAGGGCTTCTCTATGGAGATGCCAGAAAGGGAGCAAATTGACTTCACCTTGAATATGGGGTGATGGCCTTCTGTGGGGTCACAGACGACCAGGACGGTGTCGAAGGCGGGGCCGCCCCTCGCTTTGTGCAGGCGATGGACTGCCGAGACGGGGACCTTTTGGGAGTGGAGGTCGTTGAGGATGTCCTCAACTGGGATCTCTTTTGGGATGCGCCGGATCACCACTCGGGTGGGCGCTTCCTCGGGGAGGGAATAGGTGTGGAACGAGACGTTCCTCACCTTCAGTAGGCTGGTTAGTTCCCTGTGGTCTTTTGCCGTGGGAACTTGGACTTTAATGCCCTGCAGGGTAGTGCGGGCGTTGGTGTAAGTGATCTTGCGATCATTACACCACTTGGAGACCTCCGTCCATTTGGCCTTGTCTTGAATGAACAAGGGCGGCGGGGGTTTGAGCTTCTTCTTCGAAGCTAAGGCGGGGTTGGGAGTGAGGGGGCTAGGGGGGCGGCTGGTCTCGGAAGTCGAGACAGCGTTGACGGTGGGACTAGGGGTCGGGGGGGACGCGGGGGAGGTCGTTGCTACGACCTTTTTGGCTTTGGTAGCCTGAGACGGAGACTTTCCCTTCTTCCTCTTGCCTCCGCTGCCGACGACTTGATAGTCGTCGTCCGAGGAGGAAGCGGAGGAGGATAAGGAGTCTTCGGAGTCGGAGACAGGGGCAGAAGGGTGGTCACGTGGGACCGAGGTGTCCATGCTTTCGGACGAGTCGGGGTTTGCAGCTGCGACACGCAGCTGCGAGGCGCCCATTGTTTGCGAAACAATGGCGGCGGGAACAATGGCGGTCGGCACATTGTGTGCTTCCGCGTAGGGGTTTATTGTCTCGATGGACAATAATGAAGGAATGTCCCGTGAAGGCATTGATGGTGCCGCCACTGGAATTCCTTTGTCAACGGGTGGCGGGGAAGCGGGGCTGTCGAGTACATCGCTAAAGCTAGCGATGCTTTCCTCGATCGGGGAAGAGTTTTGCTGCAGAGCAGCAAACTTTTTGCCATACTTGGCAATGAATTCGGGGTCCTTGAAGAGGACCTCCTTGACGAACGCAACGATAATTGCGTCCGACATCATCGAAGAGGGAGGGGAATCGCGGGAGAAATTTTCGCGGGGGAACCTAACTGTATCCTAACTGCCTAGCTCCCCGGGTGGACAGGCCCGGGGATGTGTGACCCTCCCTGCCGGGTGTAGGCAGGGAGGTGAGTACCTACTGGTGTGCCCTAAGCTTGTAAACCCGACGCCAGTCTTATTGTGCGAACGGGGCCCTGACCAGTCTAGTGCGAAGGGTGTAGACACGCCCAACCGACACTAGGTGTGTAGCTCTGAACGAAACCAGAGACTAGGCACGACTAGGAGACCCCCCAAGGCCGTGACACTAGCTCCCGACTCCAATTGACTGCCTCACCCTGAAGGGGGTTGGCGGGTGTGATTGGGGCAACACCCCCTCGGCTTCGTTGGCACCGTAAGGTATCCACCGAGGACCACGAAACTGTGGATTTAAGCCCTGAAGGGGCCAAGTGAAGCTAACACAACAACACGCGGGTTAAAGAAATAATTAATCGTCCGCTGCCTTGAAAAAGGCGGCTTCCGATCGAATAGGATGTAGTCTGCTGACTACAGGAGTCGTCGCGGCGGGCGCAACGAGAAGTGGCGGGAAGTCGAGAGCGGGCGCGGAGCGAAGCGCAGCACGTCCGTTCGCGGCGAGCGTCGAGCGAAGAGTGTGTGATCGCTCGCTTGACACCGCGTCGGCTCCTTATATACGCGAGGCGGCTAACGGTGTGTGCGTGTGTGACGTTCCGACATAGCAGTGTTGTGTGGCGCGCGGCTGTAGGCGTTCGGTGGTGCTACAGGATTATTTAATTATTGTATTGTATTATTATTATTATTTTTTGTCATTTTTTGACATTATCTTACAATATTGTATTGTAATTAAAATGAATAGCACCTATAGTATAGATATAAGCGACTTGGTTTGTAAACTGTAAGCTTATGTTTTAATGAATAAATAAATAAATAAATAAATCCCATAAACTAACTAAAAACTATTATAGTGTAAATGAATACTTAAATGACTAATTACAAATACATAAAATATAATAAACAACATTAAAACACAAACTCTAATTGAAATATCTAAATAACAAACTTTGTAACAATACCCTACTGCTTTTAATTTGTAATACTTAAACTAAATAACTTACAACTCATAAAATAACTATACTGAATCACAATATTAATAGCAACACTCAAACTAACATAACCCCTTTACATGATCTATTTTGGCCATGTTCATTTCAAATGAATAGTAAAGTATTCCAAGTATTAAAAAGTCATAAAATACAACAAATAAATAATTAATTAAAATAAGTAGGACAACAAATATAATTAGTAAATAATAATTAATAAAACAATATTGATAAATAATTATCCAAAAATAAAAATAGTTACCAGAAATATAACGTACCCTCAGTGGAAAATAGGCATAAGTGAATTTACATTGAATCATCGATTTTATCATATTTGAAAAGTACGTTTAAAGATACATACGCAATTTTTTTTTATATTTTTCTTGTTTAATTTGACGAATTAATTCAAGAAAATAGTTTTGAGAATTTATATTCCATCACTTTTTTTCTTAAGGATTAGTAGATTATGTGATATAACGCAAATAATAAATTAAAAAATATGACATATTAATTAATAATATGTTTATACCTAAAATTTAATGTAGAAAATAAATAGTAACAAATATTATGATTTAAATGCGTTTGCTTTTTTTACATCGCTAGTCTTGTATACACGATTATCTTTTTATTCGTTATATTAACTAGGTAAGGAAATTATCTTAAATGCGCTTACTTAACCAAAAAGATAAACTTAAAAAATAAAAACAGCAGTATGACTGTTTACTTCTTATGAACTTAAAATAAATTACAATAATAACAATTACTGCTTTTTTCCACTAAAAACTTTCCTTTACGTCGAAACATAAGACTACAAACTGCAGCACGGCTGTAACATAAGAATTATTACTTCTTTCTTCCACTAGAATATTTTCATTGCACCGGGACGTAAGATTTGATACAGCGGCGCGGGAGTAGACAGCGGGAACATAAGCGTGAATACGTCGATGCAGGGGGAGGGGGCGGTGCGTATCCACGCGCTTGACAGTCAGTGCCCGTTTCTAGGTCAAGGTAATAGCTGCGTTTACGCATTTGCGAAAACAAAACAACAACAATTGAGTGGTTTTTCTTCTTATTTTAAAGTAAAGTGACCTGAAAATGTATAACCGGACACAGCACAGTAGGGCGAGAAGAATTTTGAAGTTAATAGGTAAGTACATTTAGATTTAATTCTTATAAAAGCTAAAAATAAATTATTCCACAATGACGTGTTTACTGTATAATCAATAACATTGAGCGACTGTCGTCCGACCTTTGTAACCGGAACCAAAACAATATCGTGGTTACACATTCTGAATGAATGAAGGTGCAGTTTCCTCACGATGTTTTATCTTACCGCCAGCTAGTGGTTCAAGTAGTATGTAAGTGCGCTAGACAATTACAGCAATCGTCTGGTCTCAAACTAGGGGAACCTATATGAATGATTCGCTGTCTATTATTATAAAATTAATTTCTGTTACTAACGTGTAATTTTATTTCTAATTTGTAAAGACATACCATAGATGTTATAACAAAATGTGTATTTGTAAATATTTATATTAGGTACATGATACTTTCAAAATCGTTAACTAGGTATTATTGTTTAATCTATACTAATAATATTATAGAGAGGTAATATTTTTTTGTTTGTTTGTTTGTAATAAATAGGCTCCGAAACTACAGGACCGATTTTAAAAGTTCTTTCACCATTCGAAAGCTACGTTATCCACGAGTAACATAAGCTACTTTTTATCCCCGTAAGTAGGTACCACGCGGGCGGAGCCGCGGGCGGAAGCTAGTATATTTATATAAAAGTAATCGATCTGTGTCCGAAAAAACCGACACAAAGTTTGTTCAACCCGGGAATTGAACCCAGGACTTATACCACTAAACTAACGAGGCGTTATATTTATATACTTACATCTAAAAATCTCAGCCATATCACTTTAATTACCTGGTCTTAAAATAAGGATTCTGTAAAGGATTTGGCAAGGGGTACGTACACTCAGACCCAAGTCAGTTTAGTAAAGTTTGTTTGTTTGTCCGACCGGGAATCGAACCCGGAGCCTTTCGTCCTATAGACACTAATAATTGTGGCACCGAGGATGTCAGACAAAGAATAATGTCTTACCTTAACTTACCTTATTTTGTGAGCAAGACGTCTTTAGTAACAACTTAATATGATATTATTTATATTACATTTTATAATAAAATAATTTATTTACAGACGACGACACAGAAGCAGAACAAACATCTGGAAATTATGAAGTCAGTCGTGGTGATATTATGTACACCGCGCCGTCAACAAGTCGAAGTAGCAGACGACAATCTACAGTAAATTACAGAATTAGTGAGTCTTCGAATGAAGAGCCATTTTCACCACCGGTATCTGAATATTTACCAAGTTCGAGTCCTAGTCCGATAGCAGACTTAGGCAATACTTTACCATCTTCAATATTGAATGACTTCGATTTTAGTTTGAGAGATTGCTTAGGTAATTCTACACTTTTCTCTTCTCCAATTTCCACCACTCATAATAATTTAATTTTTATAGCGTCACCTACTGTCGTTTTTATATCTAATCCTCAAAAAACAATTTCTATGGGTAACAAAGACAGTTATGAAAATTTAGCGGTATCATCAGGAAATTACATAGAAGGAGTTAATCCTTTGCCGAATGATGCCGATCTTGAACCCGTATCCACGTTCTGGTATAATGCACCACTTCCTGAAAAGAGCATAACTGCCGCAGAACCTGAAACAGAACCTACATTTACTAGCCCTACAAGAACTCTGCTGACTCTTGAAAGTACTACGGTCATGCTTCGTGAAGCAGAGCCTGCATCCATAGCATGTCGCGACGAATTTCCGTTAGTTGAACATAATACTGCCGCAGAACCTGAAAAAGAACTTACATCTACAAGTCTTGCAAAAACTCCACAGACTCTTGAAAATACCCCGGCTATACTACCTGAAGCAGAACCTACATCCATAACATGTTATAACGACGAAACTCTTCCAGTTGGACATAATACTCTCACAGAACCTGAAACAGAACCTATATCTACAAGCCCTGATAGAACTCCACCGGTCTCTTCAATTGCCACAGCTATAGTTCCTCACTCAGACCCTCCAATCATAGCCTGCCACGTTGAAACTCTACCAGCTGGATATAATTCCACCACATAACCTGAAGCAACGAATTCTCGTCCAGTGTTAGTAACTGAAGCTAATACAAATCCTAGAAAAAGAAAGCGTAATCCCGAAAAATGGTCTCAAACACAAAAAAAAATCAAATTAAATACAGGTCAACAGCCTCAAAAACAGATGCAAGAGCCTTGCAAGTGTAAGCTTAAATGCTTTGAAAAAATACCCAGCGACAGGAGGTTGGTAATATTTAAGCAATTTTGGGCTTGTGGTAACCATGAAACTCAATGGCAATTCATTTTGAAAAACACTGAGATTATAGAACCTAAAGTTATGAAAATTCAGCGTAAGCGTGAACGAAATCGTACACTGGTTTATTATTTGCCGTCAAAAAACGATGTATGCCTTGTGACTAATTTGAAAGTGTGCAAAACTATGTTTCTTAATACGCTAGGTATTAAAGAAAGAACAGTTTACACTGCCATTGATAAATATGCTAATGGGGACCAAATAACAGACCTTCGAGGAAAACATACCAATAGACCTCATAGAACAGCCAGCGAAACAGAATAGAGTGCAATTCAACATATTCAGTCCTTTCCTTGTATCGAATCTCACTATCTTAGACAAAATTCCAGCCGTCAATATTTGTCACAAAACTTAAATATCTCAAAAATGCATCGTTTGTACAAAGATTGGATATCAGAAAATGAAAACTTTCGTAATACTAAAGTGGCAAGCGAATATCAATATAATCAAATATTTAATACACATTTTAACCTTTCTTTTTTCCGGCCGAAGAAGGATTTGTGCAATTTATGTAGCAAATACGACAATTCAACTGAAGAAGGTAAATTACAACTGAAAGAGGATTATGACAGTCATATAAAAAATAAAAACATCATACGAAATATGAAGGATAGTGAAAAAGAATCAGCAGATCCTAATGTGAAAACTGTAACTGTTTTTGACTTGGAAAAGGTTCTTAGTTTACCGCAATCTAATGTGAATATTTTCCATTATAAAAGGAAATACCCCGCATACAATTTCACTGTGTACAATTTAATATCCCGTCAAGGGTTTTGTTATCTATGGCATGCACAAATTGCAAAAAGGGGTGTGAATGAAATCGCTAGTTGCTTATTACACTTCATTAAATCTGAAGTTAACAGGGGTATAAAGTCAATTTCACTGTATTCAGATAATTGTTCGGGCCAGAACAGAAATCGGTTCATATTCGCGATGTATATTTATGTATCACGTGTATTGAACGTAGAAGTTACACACAGGTTTTTACAAACTGGCCACACTCAGAACGAAGGCGACTCAATGCATGCCTGCATCGAGAAAAATATGAAAAATAAGACATTGTACTCGCCTGACCAACTGTACGAAGTAATCATGAATTCAAAAGTACAAAATAAGTTTGTAATTAAAGAAATGAATCAAAATGACTTTTACAACCTAAAAAGTCAAGTCACGACAAGCAAGAATTGGTCACAAGACACAAACGGGCATAAAGTATTTTTCTCAAAAATTAAAGAAATCAAAACAAGTCCCGATGCACCAAATAAATTATTATTTAAATATGATTTCGAAAGTGAATATTTGGTACTAGACACTACAAATCGTACGACGACGACGCGCACACGCAAATCAAATAATGCCAATGCTGTAGATGTTAATGAACTTCCACTTGCATATGCTCAATTGTTACCTATTTCTGACGCGTTGTTCAAAGACTTAATTAGCCTGTGTAATACAAATGCTATACCTCTACATTACCAAACATTCTATAGAAATTTGTTACCAGCGACTGAATCTCCAAATTTGGAGGTATTTGATTCATCTGAAGAAGAATAACTTTACTAGTTCCCGTATTTTTGATCTCATTATTATTTTAATTTGAATTTTGTTGAATTTTTATATTCATACGTATAAACATATTGATTATTAATAATTTTAAAACAAAAGGTACTGTGAAAGTATCAAAGGTCTTATTTTGTTAACAAATTATGCATGTCATGTTACCATAGATTTGTATTGAGAAAATAATAATATTTTGTTACATTTATATCCCTTCATTACCAAACATTCTATAGCCTTGAATGTTTGGTAATGAAGGAATTCGTAGAACGAAGATAACGTAGAAGAGAACAAGAATTTTTTGATTTATTGCTTAAAGAAGGTTTTTTTTTGTATTTTTATTTGTTGATTATTTTAAAACAAAAGGTACTGGCAATGTGTAAAGTACCTTGATTTGTTAATAATTTTTGCTTGTTATCTTAGATTTTTATTGAGAGAACATAATATTTTGTTGTACGGAGCCAAGAAAGAAGTTATTTCGTTAATTGTTACAAATCTTAACAAATGATCTACTGATTAGTTAATCATTTAAAAAAAAGTCATTAGTGGTAGTGATCTTCACCGAAACTCCACATTGCTGAATTATTACTGTCAAATTTTATTGTTGATAGTACGAACTTTAATTGTAGCCAAAACTATAATTATAATTTGCCTGAAATAAAAAAATAATGAACACAAAAAATGCATTTCCTTTTTTTCCCTTTAGTCGTAAATATTAACTCTAAGTAATATGTGTTAATATGCAGCTAACTTTTCTTTAACATAATAATGGAATAAGTAATTATCTTTATTTATTTAAGTTACCTTAGCAAGCCCCTAAATTGAAAAATGGGGTAAGTATTGCTAATACATTTCAAACATAATTGTAATAAAGGAAATAATGTAGTAATCTTACTTATACTAGCATAAATGTTTGTATTTACAAGTTCATTACTGCTTTAATACAACATACTTTTTGAAATATTTTTTCTTTTCTGGCAAAATCTGGCATACATTTTGATACTCAGAATCCTGTATTTCATTACATTTTGAAAAATAGCATAATATTTTTTTTTTACAATTCCTAATAAACTATAAACATTAGTACTAACTTAAATACAACACGCAGTGCAGTTTTTTTTTCTCCTTTTTTTGATACAAGAATAATTCTTCTTCGTTTGAAAATAAAGTAAATATGCCCATAAATTCAATTTTTTCGCCATACTGAAAAATCACCATTTTCGTCTTATGCCTTTTTTCCACTGGGGGTACGATAACACGAATCAACATAAAAAGATATTCAAATAAATATATAAAAAAGGATAAAATCCTTAACTAATTAATAACGGTGATATTAAAATCCAAACACTCAACGCTCTTCCTCCTCTCTCCTACTTAATCTATGCTGTGCCCGACAGGGTCCATAATTGTGACTAATCTTATTATTCCATCTTGTAATACATTATGGTACGCAATAACGATATTGAGTATTGAGTTAGTATTTCAAGACGACATCTGCATAAGTGGCGCAAACAGAACTGAGCACTCTAACCGTCTGAAAGTAGTGTTAAGACGTTTGCAAGATGTTGGATTCACTTTAAGAAAAGATAAATGCGTTTTCTTTCAAAAAGAAATATCGTATCTCGGATACATTATGGATAAAAATGGTATTAGAAAGAATCCGCTCAAAGTAGATGATATTTTACAAGCAACAGTCCCAAAAATGTAAGCGAGCTACAATCATTTTTAGGCATGGTCAATTACTATAGGAATTTCATTCCAAATGCATCTTCTATACTGAATCCGTTACACGAGTTATTAAAAAAAGGCAACATAGGGCACTGGGAATCAGAGCAAAATACAGCTTTCATCAACCTTAAAAAAACACATGTCTTCCGATAAGGTTCTAGCACATTTTGATAACAATGCAAAAAATATTCTAACAGTAGATGCGTCCCCGGTCGGACTAGGTGCAATATTATCTCAAATAGGTAGCAACGGCATAGAACAACCGGTTGCATACGCTTCGCGCTCATTAACAATAGCAGAAAAAAAAACACAAATACAAAAGGAGGCCAGGGCCATTATCTTCGGCGTTAGAAAATTCCATCAATATCTTTATGGCAGACCAATACCCTTTATTTTACGCACAGATCATAAGCCTCTAAGTATTATCTTTAAGCCAAGCCGTGACATTCCAGAAGTATCAGCAAACCGTTTACAACGATACGCAATATTTTTAAGCGCATATAATTATGAAATTGAATATATTAGCAGCGCGCAAAACACAGCTGATTTCTTATCACGTGCGGTTCCCATACATAGATGTATAGGTAGTACGATAGAACAACAACAGGTTTGTACGAGGGACAATGCCGCTTATGTGAATTTTGCTATTGACGGCTGTTTACCAGTGACTGCGAGCGAGTTAGAAAACGAAACTGATAAACTGAAGACTAACTGACTAACTGAAGATCCGGTTTTAAAAAAAGTTTGTAGCTATGTACAGAATGGTTGGCCACGCAAAGTAACAGATGATTTACTCAAACCACATTTTTCAACCGACTTCAAAAAGGAGGAGGTTCTCAATTCGACGCGTATGTTTTTTTTTTTTTTTGTATATTTGTTCTACGATTACTCCGCCAATTATGAATCGATTTGGATGATTCTTTTTTGTTTGAAAGAGTATAGTTCCGAATAGGTCCCATAGGAATATTGTCATGATCTGATGATGAACTTTGGAGATATGGAACGGAACTCCTTATAAAATCACAGCAGAACCACCGTAACAAGAAAAATTGCTTTGTTTATACGTGTAGTCGATGACTGACTGAAGGAAGTGGGGAGGGGGTACGTCAGCCACTACCTACCACTTTCCAAAATTAAATATATCGTGTGAGGTATTGTTTGAAAGGGCTTTATGTAAGGATTTCAAACATTACCACACAAGCACTAAAAAATGAAAAATAAAAAGCTGTTTTTAAGGAATTACTAATTAAAACCCTTAAAACCTATCCTTCAAGGTCCTTCTAGTGCTCTTTGCGTTCCAGGGCCGCGGTAACTCTTTCGAACAAATTCCGTAACCCTGACAGGCACTGGCCCTAGCGACCCCTGTCTTCTGAGCTGACATTTCTTTGAGGCGCGCGTGGAACACTAACGCACCGTCGACTCGGACCTATAGGCTTACTCTTGAACAAAATCGAGAATGAGATTGGAACCGGCATTTCATGTACATCCGATCCAGTTTCAATTCCAATAAATATAAGAAGAAATTTAATTGTAGAATTAACGAGTTATTTAATAGACTAGGACTCGACAGGTGGCGCTGGCGGTGTAAACATCCAAAGTGTAGCTCCCCGATTTAAATTTAATAAAAAAATAGTAAAACTAATAAAAACAACATTTAAATTGTGTTCAGTGAAACTTTGTGTTGTGTAACGTTATCTATATAAGTAGGGTATAATTGGGGATTCTGGAATCATTTGTTCTCGCTTCGCTCGAACTGCATGATCCCAGAATCCCCAATTGTTTTTATCGAGCGATGACTAATCAGACTACCAACGTTATGATTTATAACATAGGTATTATGTATCAATACGTGCTGAACTGATACAGCGAATAATATAAACAAGAATATTAAGTTAAAGAGCCAACTCAATTGCGCTATCAGTTTATAACTCATCTTTTTATGTCGTTGTAAACTAAAAATTATATAACATACAGCATTAGCATTCACATTAGTCATTTTTTCTCACTACGAGTTTATTTATACTTATTATTTGATCACAGTCATTTTATAACTTAAGTACGAAAGTGTGAGGAGCCAATCTTAAGCTTATTATATTGATGTTAGATCATGGCTTTGACCTCATGGATATCGCATCGGTCATTGCTACAAAGTATGCTTAGTCAATCCAGATACATTTGAATGCAATTTGCCATCCAAACTATTTCTGTATGATTGATTAACAAAACATAATTAAGCATCATCATTAAATGTAATAAACTGATTGATTTTACCTAAAGTATACCTAATTGGGCAGGTCCATTCAAACTTGTATGGCACTTTCCTCAAAAGGTCATTTCAGACACAAACCTTCACTGCTCATACATTACTATATAATTTCGCACCCTTAAAATATAAATGGCACTATACGAAAATGTTAATTTTTCAGTATGGCCGTTTTAAGTTTTTTTAAGTATTGTTTAAGTTATATGGAACCAAAAAATGAAAATAAAGCTTCGTTATCGGCTTCAAATAACAGTTTAACTAACGCTGTTTCAGAATTTAGTGGCATACAATAAAATTATGGATTATTTATCAATGGAGAAGCTTTTAAAAAAAAAGTTTTGCATAGTGTCGGTTATAGTTTCATAGTTATTCCAAACATTTTGCTTAAGACCTCTAACTTGTTATTTTACCTACATTGTAATGATAAAATAGAGATAAATAAAACAATATGATTATTGAAATTATAAAGAATACTATTTATTTGGCATACGCTCACAGTTTTAGATCAAAACTACCACAAATTCTCACAACAAATCTGTCTAAATCTAGAAAAAGGTATTATCAAACCACATTATATTAAAATCTTGCTTTTATTACTTAGGACTAATCAATACTTTCGAGGTATTTCAAATTAAATTATAAGGTTAAGTCTTTTAAAGTAGGAACTGTAAAAGTTACGTACGTAACGTCAACGTATTAAAGGCTTAATAATCACAGAGTCAGCAAAAATATTACTTAACTTACATTACCATTATTCACAAAAAACTGCAAGTAATTATTATATCAAAATCTTGTAAAAACTGAATTATGTAAAAACCAGTCTTTTAGCAATTCGGTCTTTAAGCTCCAGTTCTAAAACCGAGAAAAATATGAATAAAGTAACAGTAACTAAAAAAATCCGTAAAAAAGATAAAAAAAAACGTAAGTATCAAAAACTTTTCTTATAAAAATAATTAATTAACAACATTTTTAAAGGGAGGGATGGACACTACCCATCTAGTTCAAAACTTTGTCAAAATAGGAACTGTAAAAGCTGGGTATCAAACCAGCATCTAGAAGGCTTTTCACGTCTTTCTTCTTTCTTTCGGATAAATCTAACTTTCGGTTATACAGCTGTTGCAATTCTTGAGTCCTCTGGTTCCTTGCACTAACTCTTTTAGATCCCAGGTCAAGTTCTTTGAAATCATCAAAGTAGGATGTTTTGTAAAAAATGTTTACCTTATCATCTTCAACTTTCACCACTTTGATGACTTTTATATCAGATAACTTTTTTTTTTTTTTTTTTTTTTTACCGATGGGAAATCATCAAATGACTTCCCCCGCCCTGGGCGGGGCGGGAGGGAGTGTCAGACTTTTACTGACTAAAACCCATCCATGTTCCTTCTTGTGCCCTTTGCGTTCCGGGGGCGCGGTATCTCTTTCGAACAACCCGCAGCCCCGGCAGGCATCGGCCCTTAGTGGCCCCTTCAATTGTTTGCTGACATCTCTTTGAGGCGCGCGTGGAACACGAACGCGCCGTCGACACGGTCTGTCGTTATCAACGAACGGACGGTGAGCTACCCATTGCTCACCGCCCACAGACCCGCGTCTACGGTGGCCGGGAGTCGTCTCGCGGCTCCCGACGCCCGGAGCGTCTCCCGCGGCGGCTGGGGCGTGAGGTGGTTCTTTCCCTCACGCGGCCCGCCTCCTCCTTCGCTAGCATTACTGCTTCGCAGAAGGAGGCGACTGCATCCCATTCCCTCTCGCTCCGGACCATGGCTTGCACCAGGGCCGAACGCGAGAGTTCGCCGCCGCCGATAGCCGCCACGAGGACGTCGCGGTGCTCCGCCCAAGCGGGGCACACCGCCACGGTATGCTCCACCGTGTCCTCGGGGCGATCCTCACAGTGGTGACACCCGGGCGTTTCCTCCCGCCCGATGATGTGCAGGAACCTCCCGAAACATCCGTGCCCGGTGAGGACCTGCGTCAGGCGGAAGGTGAGGGCGCCGTGGCGCCGCTCAAGCCACTCCTCAAAGAGGGGACTTACCGCCTCGATAGAGGCGTGCCCTGCACGGGGTTGCGACAGTCGCTCTCTCCATGTCGCCATGAGATCAAGCCGGAGGTCTGTCCGCTGAGCGGCGATTTGCCGCGGCAGCGGAGTTTCCCCCCGGCCTAGTACCTCCACGCGCCACTCGTGCAGGCGCGCGAGGACCAGCGCCTCCAGATCCCACGGCGGCAATCCGGCAAGGAGGCTCGCCGCCTCACCGGAGATCGTGCGGTATCCTCGGATGACCCTTATGGCGATCACCCGTTGGGACGCGTTTAGGTAGTGGGCGGCACGTCGCCTCAACCCCCGCGCCCACACCGGGGCCCCGTAAAGGGCCATCGACCGCACGACCCCCGCGTAGAGCCTCCGGCAGGAGGCGTTTGGACCCCTCAGGTTGGGATATCAGATAACTTGACAACTTCACTTTCAACACTTTTATTCAGTCTAGGAACGGGCAGTTGTTTGATGTCAATGAAATCATTATGTGCCATTTCGTTTACTATGTATGGTGTGCCATGTTTTTTTGCACTTCTGATAGCGGATACGTACTGGGAAGGCACATAAATGGGTCCAGATTTAAGTATTCTTTTTATTTGTTTCTCAATTATTGAATGTGCTGCATCTCCTTCGTTCTGAGTGTGTCCACGGATTAAAGACTTGTGTGTTATAGATGTTATTTTTAAGTTAAGTACTGCGTAGATGTACATACCGATCATGAACTGATTTTTCTGCTGGCCGCAGCAGTTGTCAGAATAGAAAACTACATCTAAGTCTTCGGCAGCTAAAGAAGATTTCTTTTGCAAGTATTTCAAGACACAGCTGGCTATTTCATTTGCTCCACGGTTACCTTGCGACTCATCCCAGAAATAACATTCAGTATTATCTCTTGTAAGCTCAGAGATTGTAAAATTCAAGCAATTTATCTTTGACTTGTAGAAGAAAGTAGACACTTCTCCATTTGGTATCGTCATAACCGCTTGTAGATCGTAGCATGCGACGATAAAGTTGCTTGAAACCTTCATTTTATCGTTACCTTTTTCTTCGCGACTCTTCTCCTTCTCTGCTAGATGTCGATCATAGTCTTCCTTCAGAACTTCTTTTTGAGGACCTTCAGCCCGTTCGTATATTGTGCATTGTTCGCATTGGTCCTTCTTGGGTACAAAGAAGCCAATGTTAAAGTCGTTATTGAAAACTTTTCGGTATGTATGTAGCTGAACGTAAGGCAAACCTTGTTTTATGCATTCTTCTTTATAGTCTGAATAAATATCAGTCAATGTTTTTCCACCAGCTATAAATTCTTTGGTAGTTTGCTTTCGCAAACAGTGGCTTTCGATGCGAGGAATGCTGTTAATGTGTTTTTTTACTTCTTCTATCATTTCAGCGGGCACTTTTCTGTGGTTGGTCCATGCATACCTCTCTTTTCTCCTTCTAGAACACCTGTTGACGCATTTTTCTTCTCTACTATAGTTCTTATACACCTATCTGTAATATCCAGTGAATTTTTGAAAAAGGTTTTGCAAACCCTTTCTTTGGTGCCGTTTACATTGAAATAGAAAGCCATTTTTGGCTTTCTATTGGAATCAATTTTTTTGTATTGATATCTGGGCTTTATCTCTGACATGTTACGAGCTATATATTCTCTTTGTCGCAGCAATGAAGCCATGCCCCAATAATCTTCGAAAATAAGTTTTCGTGACTCTTCAGAAATTCTATTTGAGCATTTCAGCCGACATGCACTTCCACAAGGTTGCTTAATCATTTTAGCTGGAAAAGCGGTTTTTTTTTTGAGTTTGAAACATAGTTTTTGCCTGCATTTCTTAAAATCTTCACAATATTTGTAGTAACGCTCTTCAATTTCTTCTTTCGTTTTTTTGTAATGACATCAACTGGCTGAGCTTGAGCTTCTATTGCAGCATCGTTTGGGCAGAAACCGTCAATATCTCTTGTATCAGGAACATCATTGATTTCTCCTGTGTCCTGTGTATCAGAATGCATGATTTTGACGTTATTGGCACGGCTGGAAGAGGCAACAATATGATCGCCATCATTTGGAGCAAGACCAACTTGAAGATTCGAATCAGCAGGGAGAAGATCACTTCTTTGACGATTATTAGAAACTTCAACAATCTGAGTGAAGGAAACATCATACATTTTTGAAGTGGTTGGCATTTGGTCATTCATGTTACTATTTGCGTTCTCTGTTTCGTCATACGCATTAGTAGGGTCGATATTACTATGAGTGTCTTTGGTACTTTGAATTTGTTGGTTGTTTGGTCACTCTTGGGCAGAGAATGCTGCAGCTGAACTGGATGATGTGCTTGAGGTAGAAGATGAGGATGAGCTGGACGAAGACGATGACGAAGACGATGACGACGAGCTTGATTTCGATCTCCGGCATTTTTTCTTTGATGGAAAGTATGTTTTATCATCGTCTGACGCGGGAGAGAAGTCACCATCGTCATCGTTCGCTTGATTATAACAAGTGCTAGTTGAGGGTGGACTTCTTATGATGTTTAAATCGGACGCACTCATTGTTGAAAGGGGTTCCACAATATCAGAGTTTTTATAAAAAGCAAGCTTTGTATTTTGAGATTCATCATCGTCTTCGTTATTTTGAGTTGATAATTGTATGATCCTTCTACATCTACTTCTCTTCGGGTCCATGATAGTGTAATGCCTTAAACAAAAATATTCAATCAAATACAGGTTCGGAAAGGTTCAAACCAACGCGTCCAACTTGTGTCCGTGGTTGCGATCTACTTGCGTTCAAAAACGCGGCTACACGCAGAACGCGTTTAATTTGTACACGTTGGTACCTGATCGCCACCGTGTACACCAGCGCGAACGCAAGAACGCGTCAGCGCTCCTGCACACGACGCCGCCACCGCGCCGTCGCCGCTCCGACGCCGCACAACTACACTGTGCATACGAGTCGCGCGAACACCGCCACCGCGCCGCCGCCGCGCCGCCACCGCGCGCGGTCCTCGTCTCGCCACCGCGCATCTATTTGATTCATTCCATTACCCGTGTATGTTCATACGCGGCCGGCAATGGAATGAATCAGGATAATGAAATAACTGGGAACGCGTGCGGTGGCGGCGCGGCGGCGGCGCGGTGGCGGTGTTCGCGCGACTCGTATATACAGTGTAGTTGTGCGGTGTCGGCGCGGCGACGGCGCGGTGGCGGCGTCGTGTGCAGGAGCGCTCACGCGCAAGGGTCATTAATATTAAAAAAACTAGTTTTTTTTACAAGAATGGCAGGCTGGTAGTAGATTTGACGAATTTCTAAACAAAATACTAAAACTAAAATGATTGAATAACTGATACTAAACTCAACTTGCCATTTATGCTATTACGCACAGCAAAAAATTAGATAGAAAATTTATTGATTAAATGGCGCTTTACAGAAAATGCCCGCTATTGAGTTTGTATTCAAATAAAATTCTAATTAAAGTAATTAAATAACTGGCATTATACTCAAACTGCCATTTATGCACTTACTCACTGTAAATATTTGAAATCAAATTAATCGATTAAATGGCACTTTGCAGAAAATGACCGTCATTGGATTCGTATATAAACAAAATCCTAATTAAAGTAATTAAATAACTGGCATTATACTCAAACTGCCACTTATGCACTTACTCACTGTAAATATTTGAAAGCAAATTTATCGATTAAATGGCACTTTGCAGAAAATGACCGTTATTGAATTCGTATATAAACAAAATCCTAATTAAAGTTATTAAATAACTGGCATTATACTCAAACTGCCACTTATGCACTTACTCACTGTAAATATTTGAAAGCAAATTTATTTAATAAGTGGCACTTAACACAATGTGCCAGTTTTTAACTCACCTCGACAAGGGTTCCCTCCGGTGACTTGTCGCGATCTGGCGTAGTGACGGTTTATTACTTACCGACCGCACAAGTTGTTACAAATTTATAAGTGACACTAGCGACATCTAGCGAAAAATAAGGGCATTAGAGCTATAGGTGTCTTTGCATTAGGCGCGTTTCGTTTTATGCATTTTGACAGTATACTTAACTAAAAAATAGCATTTTTTGTATAGTGCCACTTATGTTTTAAGGGTGCGATTTATTTTTTATGTCTGGACCTGAAAAGAGACTATGACTCTTGAGTTTATTTCAGCGTTTCTTCTCAAAGTAGTCAGTTAGGAAAATCTCGTTTTGGAAAAAAAATGTATTGACGTGTAAAAATATTGATTTCAACTTATTTGCAAAATAAATATCATTTAAAGGTTTATAAATTCCGTAGTCTTGATTTATAGATTTTAGGTTTATAACATAAAAAAATATAAAGTTCAAATTATATTGGTTATCTCTTTGAGAAATTGTAATAACCATTTAAATGTGATACTCATAAAGATTATCACTAGAACAGTAAAGTACATACGATTTCCTTTTTAGAATTTCGTCTCAGCTATCCGCGACATTGTGGCGCCTACTACCAAATTAAGAAATGTAAGGCGATGAGCATAGTGAGTATACATGATTAATTAATTATCGACTGTATTTGACTAGTACATATGATTGAAATACCAATAATCATTGATGATAATGCTGATATCTAACGTTTGCAATATTTAATATAATCGCTACCTTAATTTATAGTAGTATAAAAAGCGATCACTGAGGAGCGCATCCAGATTTTTTTGTGATTTCGGTGTGCATTGTCTGTGTAACGTGAATTATTGTATTGTGTTGAGTGACAAGATCGATGACAATAAGTATGTATGTACCTGTTTAATTTTTAAGTTGAATATCTAGTCTTGAATTTTACAGTTTTCAATAGGCAGAACGAACTATGTGCAACTTTTAATTACAAATAACAACTACATTCTAATGAGTCATTATATAATTTTAGGGCATCTCGGAATCCTTTTGACTCTGATGCGGAGATTACTTTGCAAGCAAGCACGAGTGGTGAAAAGCCTCAAAAATCGAGGAAAAGGAAAACCATCAGCAACAAACCTAAACAGAGTAAGAAAGCTGCGCCTCCTCCTGATTTATCCGAAGACTCTGAAACCGAGCCAGTCTCTATCTACTGCTCGAAAACAATCCTCAATATTTTCAGATTCTGAGGTAAGCATAATAGTCATCTAATACTTTTTACAGTTTCACAATATTCTTGTTAACTCTTTTCTTCACAGTGTTCAGTGTGTGTTCTGGTAACAATCGTTTAATATTTAATTTTTTACCTGTTGTTTCGATCAAATGTGTTTAAATGAAATATCTTACTCGAACATGAAGTACCTCCTGTCTGTTTATATCTACCTTGTTTTGTACCGATTTTCATGCAGTTAGTGATTTTCAGTCTAAAATAATGTTAAATTGTTGCTATAGTATCTGACAGTTATATGTATACTAACAACTCGGTCTTTTTTTATAATAAATGAGAATAGTATAAATTTATAGAGTGAGTTTAGTAGCCTAACAGTAAACTTTTATTGGAGTTTTTGCTATGCTGTTTAATTAAATTAATAATTTTATTATATTTTCAGGACGACGCAGCGGAGCCTGTTAGAGCTGCTGCTCTAAGAAGTTATCTGGCACGGCGCGTGGGTTCCGGGTACACCCTGCAGCGTGATCCAACTCGCATCGGCCAGTTTTATATAGAGCTGCGTGTCTACAACAGCAAGGAAGCAGAGACACTTGCTGCTAATCGTTGGAAGCGAGCGCTTTTCACACTTCGCTCGTCACATGATGACCGCGGTCCGGTATGGAAAGCTCTGACTGGCTTAGTTAGCGCTGCTAAGCAAGAGTATGCAAACATAAAACCTATATTATATCCTTCAAATGTTTTCTAAATTGCATTATAATATGTTATTTTTTTGTTTACTCTTGCTTCATATAGAAATTGAGAAGGTATTACCGGACTAGTTAATCCTGTATCCAAATATAAAGTCTCGGTATATTGTAACAATCAAACGTTTTCTAATAACAGCAACTTGTTATTCTATATTTTGTAGCTGCGATTATCTTATTTTTTATCATACGTGTGTTTGTAGCACTTATCTGCTTCAGATTTGAATTTAGTATAGACCCCTTTTTTCTGTTTGATATTAACAATATAATATGTATTGTGTTACTTACTACACAGGTCTAAGCCAAACATTTATTAAACTCTGTATCTATTCTATTTCAATATTTCCAAAATTTTGAAGTCATAATAATTTACTTGTTTACACTGTTTACCTTTCTTACAGATCTAAACCAAAAATTTACAAAAACTCTGATATTTCAATATTGCTCAGAAATCATGAAACTCTGAAATTCAAATATCTAGAAATCAAGCATGTTAAATATTCATCATGATAATTTAATTTTACGTTGTTTACAGACCCAAACCAAAAATTTACAAAAACTCTGATATTTCAATATTGCTCAGAAATCATGAAACTCTGAAATTCAAAGATCTAGAAATCAAGCATATTAAATATTCATCATAATAATTTACTTTTTACGCTGTTTACCTTTCTTACAGACCTAAACCAAAAATTTACAAAAACTCTGATATTTCAATATTGCTCAGAAATCATGAAACTCTGAAATTCAAATATCCATACATTATTTATACAACGAAATTTAAAAGTAAAAGCTCAAATTAATATAATATTCTAGTTATCGAGATTGACAAGTATTAATATCGTGCTCTTTACAAAAATGAAATTCTGCCATAGTTGTCAGTTACATGTCTCAAAGTCAAAGTATTCATCACATAAGAAAAGTAACAAACATAAAACAAATTGTTTACTTCATACTGAATACCAAAATGTTCAGCTGATAGCCAGTGCTTTCAAAGACAGAATAGCTAGCTACAAAATAAATCCTCAAACTAATGAAATAATAACACCTGAATTATTTTTATCTGATGTATTCAACACCATTTATAATTTATTACAACCATTATTACAAAAACATAAATCATTGAAGATAAACTTTGAACTTTTTGTGCTATATTTACTTCTTAAGAATGAAGAACTATCTCTTAAGTCTTTTAATACTAAATATTCCATAATAAATCAGAGTACAGATATCATATCTTTATACAAAGATTGCACGCAACGATTAATATGTAAATGCTTAGAGTTTGAATTATCAGAATCTGGTTGGACAATAGAGAAAATAAGTCATTTAGAAATGAATATTGCAAAATACAATCCTTTGAGAGCAGGAAGTTACATTGTTTTACCTTTGAGAATTAACAAAATGAAGGCATGTCTTAATATTCAGAATACGGATAACCATTGTTTTCTTTGGTGTATCATTGCTCATATGTATCCAGCTAAAAATAATCCTAATAGAGTATCATCTTATCCGCATTATTCTAAGATCTTCAATACTAACGGAATATCTTTTCCCCCCACATTTGAAGATATAACATGGTTTGAAAAACATGATTTTAATATAAGTGTGAACATTTATGGTTTGGAAAAAAACAATACTATAACGGGACCATTATACAAAACTAAACTGCGAAAGTTAAATCATGTAAACTTATTATTTATTAGCAAGAATGGTAAGAATCATTTCTGCTTAATTAAAAACCTTGAAAAAATTGTTCGCAGTCAACTTACAAAACACAAATCTAAGATTCATCTATGTGAAGAATGTTTTTTATATTTTAAAACACAGGAAAAACTAAATAATCATAATTGTGGTAGATTGCAAACCGTTCTTCCTGAAGAAAATAGTAAACTTAGATTTTCAAATTATCAAAAAAGTCAAGGAGTTCCAATCGTCATTTACGGAGATTTTGAAAGCTTATTACGTGAATATTCAGATAAAAGTAAAAGTCAGTATATTGAAAACATTCAAATTCATGAAGCCACTTGCTTTGCTTATTACATATGCTGTGAGTCTAACCCTGAATTAAATAATTTAATATCATATCGTGGTCCAAATTGTTCAAAAAAATTCGTTGAGTCAATTATCAACGACTCGCAAAGATTATATCAGATTTTGTCAATGCACAGACAAATGTTACCATTGACGAGTGAAGAATATCATTCCTTTAAAACTGCCGTGAAATGTCATATCTGTAAAAAAAAAATTGCATCTGATGATCATGTTGTTCGTGATCATGATCATTTCACTGGTAAATATCGAGGGCCAGCTCATAATAAATGTAATCTAAATTCTAAATCATGTAATTTTATTCCAGTTATATTTCATAATCTTTCTGGATATGATAGCCATTTATTTATCAATGAAATTTCTTCAGTATGTGGTTACATAAATATAATTCCAAAAAACAAAGAAAAATATATTTCTTTCAGTAAATTTGTGCCTCTGGATTCAAAAAACACAGTCCAACTAAAATTTATTGACTCTTTTAATTTTTTAAGTTCTAGTTTGGATAATTTAGCGAAAACTCTAAATGTTGCAGATTTTATGCATTTAAAATCATTTTTCATTGATGAAGATTTACTAAGATTGTGTCTAAAAAAGGGTGTATATTGCTATGAATATATAAACTCTTGGAAAAAATATGAAGAGACACTATTACCTGATCGAAACAAATTCTATAGTAGACTCACATCCGAAACTGTATCAGAAGAAGATTATAATCATGCATTAACTGTATGGAATAAATTTCGCATAAATAATATAGGAGAATACACTGATTTATACCTAAAATGTGATGTGCTATTATTATGCGACATTTTTGAAAAATTTAGATCCATGAGTTTAAAGCACTATGGGCTAGATCCTTGTCATTATGTTTCATCACCATCATTAAGTTGGGATGCTATGTTATTAATTACTCAAGTTGAATTGGACTTATTATCTGATATTGAAATGTATGAAATGCTAGAAAAAGGCATCAGAGGAGGGTTAGCCCAGTGCTCTTTAAGATATGCAAAAGCTAATAACAAATACCTGCCAAATTATAATGAACAAGAACCTAATACTTTCCTAGCTTACTTAGATTGTGTTAATGTATATGGTTATGCTATGATGCAAAGTTTACCGGTCGGAAATTTTAGATTCCTTACGGATAGTGAAATTATCAAATTCAATGTTAACTCTATTTCATCAGACAGTGATGAAGGTTATATTCTTGAAGTAGATATTCATTATCCTTTTGCAATACACGATGAACATTCTGATCTACCATTTGCAGCAGAAAAAATAATTCCTCCTATACCATGCTCCAGTAAAACTAATAAATTAATAGCTAATCTTTATGATAAATATAAATATGTTATACATTATATTCATTTGCAAGAGTGCGTAAAAAATGGTATCGTAGTGTTAAAAATTCATAGAATACTTTCATTTACACAAAAAAAGATCTTAGAACCATATATAAATTTAAATACTCAACTCAGACAGGAAGCCACTTCAGATTTTGAAAGGGATTTTTTTAAAAAGCAAAATAATTCAATATTTGGGAAAACTATTGAAAATAAAAGAAAACAAGTTGATGTTAAGTTAGTTAATTTATGGAAAGATGACTTCAATAAAACTAACAAAATTAATGGTGCTGAAAAGTACATAGGCGCTCCCAATTTCAAAAACCTTGCTATAATTTCTGAAAATCTTGTTGCTATTCAGTTACAGCCGGCAAAAGTAGTTTTAGACCGACCAATGATATGGGCTTTACGATACTGGAACTAGCAAAGAGTCACCTATATAATTTTCATTATTCCATAATGAAAAAAATATACCAAAATAACATTCAATTATGTTATACCGATACCGACAGTCTCTTATATTTAATACGTACCAAAGATTTCTATGAAGACATGAAAAATAATATAATCAATACTTTGATACAACTAATTTTAAGATTAACAATATTAATGGGATACCACATTGCAATAAACAGATACCTGGTTTCTTTAAGGATGAAATGGGCGGAGATGTCATATCAGAGTTTATTGGTTTAAAAGCTAAGCTGTACTGTATTAATACACTGAGCGATATAGTTAAGAAAGCCAAAGGTGTAAAAAAATCTGTTTAAAAAAAAAATACCATAAACAAATATAAAAATGCATTAAATTGTAATATCAATTTTAGATACCCTATGTTTGTTATAAGATCTAAAAATCATAAACTCTACACACAAAGAATCAATAAAGTGGTACTTGATGGGAATGATGACAAACGTCAAATTAAAAAAAATAATGCTTTTACTTTACCATGGGGTCATTATAGTTCTCTATTCTAATCTGAACCAAAGATTTATTATTATTTCAACCGACTTCAAAAAGGAGGAGGTTCTCAATTCGACGCGTATGTTTTTTTTTTTTTTTTTTTTTGTGTGTTTGTTCTACGATTACTCCGGCAATTATGAATCGATTTGGATGATTCTTTTTTTTTTTGAAAGAGTATAGTTCCGAATAGGTCCCATAGGAATATTGTCATGATCTGATGATGAACTTTGGAGATACGGAACGGAACTCCTTATTTTCTTAACAGGATAATTATATTATCATTTTTTTGTAATAAAATTAAGTCATAATGTATTTTTTATTTTTGAAATGAAATAAATATTTTGTATTCAACTGATTTGTGTTTAATTGTTATTGATACATACCTATTTATCTCGAATATAGAAGATGTGATATCCTAGTGGTGCGACCGTGGAACTGCCAAGTCAAAGGTTTCGATTTCGAACCCAAGGCACACACTGACTTTTCGAGTGTTCTGCGCGTTTTATAAAATAAATATCACACCTTCAGTGTTTTGAAAAGTAAGTAAAAATTTGGGTCCTGTGCCTGATCTCTCTCCGGTCGTCCCATCGGGCTGTGAGAGTAAGAGAACAGAGACTGCACCTTGTTTAGTGGCACTAGCCGCTGTGGCCGAAATCAGTCATTAAGACATTATTTATTTCGATTTAACTGAATAATGAAACAATTAAGTATATCATTAAATAATTTATTTTAATTTTCACAATAAATATACAAAGGTACCAGTCACTAAAGTACTAAAAAATAAACTATTAATAAAACTAAATAAAAAACTATTTTTGCACTACTAAAAAGTGAACTATTATACTAAACTTAGGACTATTATTTTAACTACATATTAAAATGTACATTATAAAAGTATTATTTACAAGCTAATAAACAAAAAAATCTTATTCTTTATCTACAACTTAATACTATTAATAATTATTAATTTTTTAAATATATTAAGTAAGTATAAACGTACACATCTATTTTGCTTAATTTCTTAACTGATTAATGAAACAATTAAGTATATCATTAAATAATTTATTTTAATTTTCACAATAAATATACAAAGGTACCAGTCACTAAAGTACAAAAAAATAAACTATTAATAAAACTAAATAACAAACTATTTCTGTACTACTAAAAAGTGAACTACTATACTAAACTTAGGACTATTATTTTAACTACAAATTAAAATGACATTATAAAAGTATTATTTACAAGCTAATAAACAAAAAAATCTTATTCTTTATCTACAACTTAATACTATTAATAATTATTATTTTTTAAAATATATTAAGTATAAACGTACACATCTATTTGCTTAATTTCTTTACAATTTTACCAACTAAATATTCAGTTTCAGTCATAATGTCATCATATTCACTAGTCACTAAATACTGCACATTCACACTTGCATCTTCAGGATTAGATGATATTTCATCCATATTGCCATCGTCCAAGTCATAAATCATAATTTTTATTACGCGTTGCGCACGATCCGATTCTTTACGCATGATAAAGGATTTAGTTTTCAAAGATTTTGATTTAATTTTCCTCTTCTTTAATGTTTGTCTCTCTGCTTTTTCAAGACGATATTCCTCTTGTACTGCTGCTGCTACTTCAGCATACCAGCTCTCCCTATCTTGGGCATAATTAAAAGGATGAGTTATAGGATCATTGATGTCTGTCGTGTTCTGAAAAATAAAAAAACTTTATAAGTGAATGGCAGCAATTAACAATAATATTTAATAATAATGAAAATTCTCATGTTACTCACTTGTAAATTTATTCCCTCCGAATCGTTATTCAATGACGAAGTTCTGTTAGGATCCATAATATTCAAATCCGGACTGTAGTATGGTGATCTCGACATGATTCTGAAATTAATAGCGATAATAACAAGATTGTCATAATTGAAATTAAAATGTATAAGTTAAATATTATTGGTAAATACGTACCTCAAAATAACTAAATTGTAAACAAAGGAGCAGTTGACTCAAACCGCAGCTGCAGACTGAAGAATATTTAAGACGTTAGTCATGTTAGATACACATTTTATGATCTAAAAATTAATGTCTCAAATAACATAATTGATACTTGTGGCATTTTAATGATTTATCTTAACGATACAAGTCTAAACATGTCAAACTGTGATGTGTTTTATGGACAGTCCTAACTGTCTGACGTAAACGCCATCTCCAACAACTTAGAAACTCTGAACAGATTTGGACTTGTTCTTGTACTCAATGTTTATAATAATATTACCCTTTTTATATATTTTGGTGTAAATTACTAGATATAAATATTTAGGCTGCCTATTAATTGCGGCAATCGGTATGATGAAGTTGATCAAGCAACCCATATCTCTGAAGGTTAATAATATCGATTTTAATGAATCTTCTCGCTCAATCAGACACAGTGCTTTATTGCCTAATACGATTCGATGTATAATATGCGGTCCTTCAAATTGCGGTAAAACTAATGCTATGATTAGTTTACTGTTACATGAAAATGGTTTAAAATTTCAAAATCTTTATCTTTACTCGAAAACTTCTTTTCAATCAAAATATCGTTTCTTGACCGAAGTTTTAAAAAGAGTGCCGCAGATTAACTTTCACGGGTTCAATGATGATAAAGATGTAATTTCTCCGAGTGAAGCTTTAGCAAATTCTGTATTTATTTTCGATGATGTTGCATGTGAAAATCAAATAAATATCCGCAATTATTTCTGTATGGGTAGACATAAACAAATAGATTGTTTCTATTTATCTCAAACTTATTCTAAAATTCCGAAGCAATTGTTACGTGACAATGTTAATTTTCTTATTATATTCAAACAAGATGATGTTAATTTAAAGCATATTTATGAAGAGAATGTTAGTTCTGATTTACAATGGAAAGAGTTCAGAAATCTTTGTCAAACTGTTTGGAGTAAACCTTATAATTTTCTACTTATTAATAAAGAATCGTCATTAAATAACGGAAGGTACAGACAGAATTTTGATATGTTTTTTAAATTTGACTGACTGTTTATATGTACATATAAGTAATTAACATGCAAAATCAAATTCAGTATAATTTGTTCTTTAGCGTAATACAGTTGTTATGATAGGTACAATATGGAGAAAAATATTAAAATAGAATTAATGAAGTCTGTAGACTCCATAAAGAATAAAATAAAACAAATGAAAAATCAGGAACACTCAATGAACTTGTCACTTGACAAAATGTTAAAACCTGTCACAGATCCCCTTAAAACCCTAGTCGATTCGAACAAAACAATAGAAAAAATACAAAATTTTGAAAATACTCACTCTAATTTTGAAGAAATGGAATTGAATGACATTAATACTAGCTCATCTACAAAGTTTGAAGAATGCTGCGAACCAGAACTGAATTCTAAGCAGTTCGTTAAAAAGTCTCCCCAGACAGAATTACTGGATGATTTAGAAATATCATTAGAGGGCAGTGACATCCATGATATTTATGATGGGGTAAATATACCATTTGGAATAAGGAGTGCAAACAAAAAATTACTAATGGGTAATTCAATAGTTTCATTTTCTAAAATGAATGAATGATGAATGAGTGTGAATGATGATAATGTCATTTTAATTAAAGTTGGCGACAAAAGCTACAATTTAACCCCTGGTTTAAAAGAACTTTTACTTCGAAGAAAACCTGATTTGAAACTAATATCGAGCAAAGATAAACTTGTCTATAAAGATATGTTGCATTATACAAATGCACATAAGAGAGATTTCAATCCTAATGGACAAATTAGAGGCGATAAAGGTATAAAATATCGTGAAATAATTAGACCATTGTTTTCTGAATCGTTAAACAATAATATTATCACTAAATTTGGAGGAAGCTTACCAACGCTAAAGAGATACAAAAATAACACTGACTTGGTATATTGGGATGATCCTAACGAACTGGTTGACAGATTGAAACTATTAATTGCTTCCCGAGATGCTGGTAATACAAACCATGATAATGAAATTTTATCAATAATCGAAGAATTAAAAGAAGCTGATATAATTAAACAATAAATAGTCATAATAATATGCTTTTTATTCAGTATAATAGCCGAGTTCAAGACAAGTATACTGAATTGTGAACATGAGCAAAGCTGACGTGGTAAATGAAATTCATAAAAATGCAAGGGTCAACTATCCACGAAGACATGTTATCATGAAAGATAGATGACTTGTGGCAAGCCGACTTAATTGATATGCAATCAATTTCAAGAGAAAATAAAAATTATAGATATATTCTTGTCGTTATTGATACATTTTCGAAATATGCTTGGGCCTTTCCTATGAGAAGTAAAACCAAAGAAGATTTGTATAACTCTTTCAAAACTTTGCTGGATAAAGAACGTGTTCCTAAAAATCTGCAAACGGATAATGGAGCAGAATTTTATAATAACAAATTTCAGAAGCTTATGAAATCATATAATATTAACCATTATTCAACCTTCTCAACAAAAAAGGCTTCAATAGTTGAACGATTTATCAGGACATTGAAATCTAAAGTTTATAAGGAATTTAGTTTAAAAGGCAATTACAATTGGATAAATAATATCCTAAATGATGTTATTTACAAATACAATCACACTCACCATCGCACTATAAATGAAATTCCTGCTAATGTGGACAATATTAATAAAAAAATGATATTAGAAAGGTACTTAAAGTTGCAAAAAAAATATAATTTAAAAAGCAAGTACGAAGTAGGTGATTATGTGCGTATCAGTAAATACAAAGAAACATTTGAAAAAGGTTACACTCCCAACTGGTCAACGGAAATATTTAAAATTCGTAAAATACAAAAAACAGCTCCCATAACTTACTTAATCGAAGATACTATCAGAGGTCGCCCTATTTTAGGTGCATTTTACACACAAGAACTTCAAAAAACAAAACATCCCGATGTTTATCTAGTTGAGAAAGTTCTTAGAAGAAAAGGTAACAGAGTTTTAGTAAAATGGTTAGGTTTGTCTTCAGCTGAAAGCAGTTGGATTGATAAATCGAATATAATATTATAAATAATATTAACAACAACTGGAATCGATAACTATTTATTAAATTATTCAAACCGGAATCATCAGTCGTATAATGTGTTTTGGAGAGAGTAGTCTTCTCAATTGGCTTATTAATAATTTACCATTTGAATTACACTTACCAGGATATAATTACTGTGGTCCTGGTACTAAATTAATAAAAAGACTAGCACAAGGAGATAACGGTGTAAATAAGTTGGACGAATATTGCAAAGATCACGATATTGCATATCACAAGTCATCAAACTTGAAAGATCGACATAAGGCTGATTTAATTTTGTTAAAAATGGCGAAACAGCGAGCGGTTGCTTCCGATGCCAGTATAGGCGAAAAACTCGCGGCACGCTTAGTAAGTAAGTCTATGTCGGTAAAAATTAAAACTGGTTCTGGTTTGAGGAAAAAGCGTTCTCCAAAAGTTACATCTGGAAAAGGATTAAAAAGTAAATTAAAAACTGTTATTACAAAAGCAAAAAGACACATAAAAAAATTAAAACCTAAGAGCAAGAAAATGGCTATAGAATTAGCTATTGCCGCTACCAGAGAATTAGTTGATGATTCATCGATTAAGCTCCCTCGTGTTATTTCTATTCCAAAAACTGGGGGAGTACTACCTCTGATTCCTATTTTTGCGGGATTATCAGCGGCGGGAGCTTTAGCAGGCGGTGCAGCTGGTATTGCCAAAACCATAAATGAATTCAAAATGGCTAAAAAGCTGTATGAGGAATCGAGAAGACACAATGAAAAAATGGAAGCTCTATGTATTGGGAAAGGACTACATCTTAAACCACATAAGGGCGGTCATGGAATTTTCGTGTCAAAAGAAAAAAACTAAAATATCGGCTACCCAAAAGGGCCTTAACTAACTTTGACATTTTAAAGTATAGAAATAGAATTCCTTATTTTAGAGGTGTCTTTATGAGAGATGAGCTCCCTAAATATCCATATAAAAAAGAATGTGGAGTTATTAATTTAGATAGTTCTAAAAACCCTGGTTCTCATTGGGTAGCCTATGCAAAATATAATGATTATGTTGAGTATTTCGACAGTTATGGAAATCTTAAACCTCCAAAGGAGTTTATAAAATATGTAGGTTCTAAAATTCAATATAATTATGAAAACATACAACGTGATCACCCATTCAACTGTGGACATCTATGTTTAAATTTCTTAAAGAATTTTTGGTATAATCAAGAAATAAAATAAACAGGATCATTGTAAAGAGTTCAGTATGCATGAGAGCATGTCTACTACGGTTACCATCTCTGGAAATAAATCAGAATTGGTCTCGTATTTTCAACCACCTCTTCATTTATCTGATCAATACGAGTGCGGTTTACTATACTTTTCAGTATTAAAAACAAGACCGAATGTGCCCGTTAATAACACCAGTTTAACAGCTGTAACCAGAATCGAATGTGATCTTGTGCACGGTTCATATCACAACGGATTACCGACTCATTTTATTCATGAATTCGTATCTGATACTGCTTCAAGTCACGGCTACACAGAAATACCCCAGAACGTTATTTACTTCCCAGTGAACAAAAATATAATTTCATCTATATCTGTTAAGATTGTTGATCAATTTGGTAACTGTATTAAGTTTGGTGAAGAACATATTCAATTACGTCTTCATTTAAGAAAAACAAAATGATAGTATATTATAAAAACACTCCTGTGAAAATCAAACGTCTTATTCCATCTACGACCGTTAAGGTGCATAGACGTAAGAAAAAAGTGAAGAAATTGAGTGAAGCAAATAAAGCTTTTCTTAAAGCTCTAAGTTTTAAAGTATGAATATACTACAAATTACTGAATTACCTCACTTCGATAGTTCGATTGAAAGCTATGAAGTCCACACATACAATCCCTACACTAACAGCTTTAGAGAAAACGATGAAATCAGAATTCCCATACACCAACAAGACATATACGTGTTACCATCAGCCAGTTCAATTTACGTCGAGGGTCAAGCAAAGTTCTTCGACAAAGATGGAAAACCGATTAAGAAAAATATTACGTTCAGTAACAACCCTGTTATGTTTTTGTTTCAAGATATCAGATACGAAATAACATACATAACATCACGCCTGTAATCCCCTAAGGGTTAGGCAGAGGTGTACCCATTAGTACACCCACTTTTCGCCAGTTATGTTTTTAGTCCCAAAAAAATGGCATTGAAATAGATCGCATTAAAAATTCTGGAATAACGTCGACAATAAAGTCATACGTTTCAATGAATGATGGAGAAAATAAAGTTGCTGCTTTGTGGGGTTGGAACCTAGATGGATTCAAAAGTGATGGTCATTTTAGTGCTATTGTACCTCTTAATAAAATTTTAGGATTTGCTGAGGATTACAATAAAATTGTGATAAATTGTAAACATGAACTTATTTTGAATAGAAGTAACTCTAACTTAAACAGTATCATAGCAACTGATGATATTGCGCATTTTCAAATAGACATACAAAGATTGCAATGGCGTGTACCACATATAAAAGTGTCAGACCGGGAACGACTGACACTACTAAAACACTTGGAAAGAGATAAACCTATTCAAATAGCGTTTCGAAATTGGGATTTATATGAGTATCCTTTGCTTCCTAAAACTACAAAACATTCTTGGTCAGTTAAGACTGCATCACAATTAGAGAAACCTCGATATGTAATTTTTTGCTTGCAAACTAACAGAAAAAATAATAAAACCAAAGACAGTTCTCTGTTTGATCACTGCGGGGTTACTAACGTAACACTATTTCTGAATTCACAGTATTATCCCTACGAGCCTCTAAGCTTAAATTTTTCTGAGAACAAATACAATATATTATATGAAATGTATGTGAAATTTCGTCAGTCGTATTACAATTGTCCTGCAGACCCCTTGCTTAATTTGATCGATTTTAAGGAGAAGGCTCCTCTCTTTATTATAGACTGTTCAAGACAAAACGATAGTTTGAAAACAGGCCCCGTAGATGTACGGCTGGAGATTGAATGTTCAGCGCCAATACCAGATAACACAACTGGATATTGTTTAATTATTAACGATCGACTTGTGGAATATAAACCTTTAAGTAACATAGTGCGCAGATTATCATGACAGCCATTGTAGATGTTCAAGGTTTTAAAACAGAAACAAATGAATTTATCATTAAAGAATTTGCTTTATTATTGAATAACAAAATTCAGGTGTTTTTAATTAAGCCACCATTTCCATTTTACGATTTGACGAAACCAGAAAAACGACAAGTCAGTTGGATTGAACATAATAGAAAAATATACTGGAGAGATGGATTTATACCCTACTCAAATCATCAGAATTTGATTGTAGATATTTTAAAAGATAAAAGTGTTTACACCAAAGGTTTAGAAAAAGTGTTGTGGTTAAAAAATATTTTGAATAATAATAATAATATAAATAATTTAGAAGATGAAGGTTGTCCTAATTTTTTAAGTTTGTACAATAAATATGAACATTCTCATGATGTCTATAGTTGTATTTATCATAATAAAATATGTGCTTTAAAAAATGTAATATGTTTAAATAAATGGTGTATAGATAATACATTTTTGAAATAAATATTTGCTTGTTTAATTTTCAAATCCTCTATCCCTACCAATCCCATCAAATGTTAATCATTATAAATTGCTGGCTACCGCAGCACGATATCATTTCACCTTTATAATTATCTGTAAGAAGAACTATATAGTGAGTGAATTCGTTTAGACATTATTGGGGCAACGGCTAATTCAAGGAGAAGGTTGGTGATGGAAATGGCTGAAGCCGGATTTTTTTATTTTGGAAACGGTGTAAATGATAAAGCAGCGTGTTTCTCATGTGGAGGTGTTATAGAAGATTGGGAGATTTACGACGATCCTTAGATGCAACATGCTATACATTTTCCTCAATGTTTTTTATTTGATTGCTGTGAAAGGAATATCTTATATTAATAACTGTCTGAAACAATTACTATATTAGAATAATGCACTATTGCATTGTGTTCTGAGTTGGATCATATAATGATATTAGAAAGGTATTTAAAGTTGCTAAAAAAATATAATTTAAAAAGCAAGTACGAAGTAGGTGATTATCAAAGATCACGATATTGCATATCACAAGTCATCAAACTTGAAAGATCGACATAAGGCTGATTTAATTTTGTTAAAAATGGCGAAACAGCGAGCGGTTGCTTCCGATGCCAATATAGGCGAAAAACTCGCGGCACGCTTTTTTTAGTTTATAACGACATAAAAAGATGAGTTATAAACTGATAGCGCAATTGAGTTGGCTCTTTAACTTAATATTCTTGTTTATATTATTCGCTGTATCAGTTCAGCACGTATTGATACATAATACCTATGTTATAAATCATAACGTTGGTAGTCTGATTAGTCATCGCTCGATAAAAACAATTGGGGATTCTGGGATCATGCAGTTCGAGCGAAGCGAGAACAAATGATTCCAGAATCCCCAATTATACCCTACTTATATAAACTATGTGGTATTTAACGAATAAGTGAAGACAAAATTTGTGAAGTGACAAAACAGAATAACACATTTAAAACATTGTTAAATAAACTGATAAACCAACTTTATTGACTAAAAACAGTTTAAAATTAAGTGATAAGTGTATAAAAACATAAGTGAAGAACTAAACCGAAACTTGGTGGTGTACGGAAAAAAATATCAACTCTGATGAATCATTTTTAACGACTTCTTGGCTATTTAAAATTCTCAATAGAGTTAATACTTAAGTTGCCGAGGTAATTTGGGTCGGATCGGCGAACCACAGAGTGCAGGTTCGGAATTCAGTAGCTGTGCAGACTCTTTTTGTATTTAAAATTTGATAAGTATTTTGAATTATAATGAACTTCTTAGGAAATATCACGCAACGTCGCAATCGAAGAGTCTCGGACACCAAAAGTGAAGATTCGAACATGACAGACAGCGAACTAGATGGCACCACTAGTAGCATGCCAAACATATCTGGCGACGAGGACTGCGAAAAAATTATCGGACTTAAAAACAAAATAAAGGAATTGACAGTACAATTAGAAGTTGCACATAAGGAAGTGACGGGCCTGTTGGTCTAGTGGTTAGCGGCCCTGACTGCTAAGCCGGAGGTCGTGGGTTCGATTCCCACCCAGGACAAACTTTGTGTGATGAGCATGATTGTTAGTTCTGTGTCTTGGTGTGATTTATCTATAATATGTATGTATTTATAAATTATATAAGTATGTATATCAGTTGTCTGGTTACCATAACACAAGCTCTGCTTAGCTTGGGATCAGATAGCCGTGTGTGAGTTGTCCCATGATATTTATTTTATTTATTTAAGGAAGTAGAAAACCTAAATATTGATAACATGAATCTCAAACAGACAATAGAAAGATTGACAAAAAAAGAAATTATTTATAGAAAACTTACGAGTGATATTGTGAATTCACCTAAGACAAAAAACAACAAAACAGTTCCCATAATTGATCTAAGCGTCACTCCTAAAACAACTAAGAATAAAGGGATATTTACTCCCCAAAATACCGCCAAAACAACACCAACAGCTAGCGGACCCGCACCGGTGCCGGCCGTCAGATTGACTCCAACAGCACATACAGTGACGACACAAAGATCCGAAAAAAAATCCATTACACAGAAAAATAACATTCTGAAGCGCAAAAAAATCTGTATCCTAAGCACTGATAATAAAAATAAAATACTTAACATTGCCGAAAATACATTCAATAAGTGTGATACTTGCCATTACATCACACCACAGAGCAATATGAAGCATCTTCTGGATGGAATGCATCAAAAGTTATTAAATTTTACCCTCGAGGACTATTGTATAATATTACTAGGCGATGAAGACTTTAAATTTACAAATAGATATTTAGATTGTGTAATGCAGATAAGAGTAATATTACAGGAAATTTGTCATACTAACGTCATTATTTGCACTCCAACATACAAATTCTTTAATAACAATTATTTGTTTAATTCAAGAGTTGAGGCCTTTAATAATTTGCTTTATCTAGACACTCTTTCTCATGGACATGCCTATTTTGTGGACAGCAATCAAAATTTAAGATATGACGATACTATGTTTGATAGACGCACTGGTAGTATAAATAACGCTGGACTTGAAACTATTTTTGTAGATATTAAGAAAATGATTATGAGTATACAGACAGACTTAATTAAATATCTGGAAGACGATAATAAAAATAAAAATTTGAACGAATGTGACAAAAAACAGCAAACAAACACAACACAAGCAAATGAAAGTGAGTTTTTTCTTTTATAGTCACATAGCTAATTTTCATCAGAATATTGCCGGTATTTTGAACAAATCTGATATGTTAACATTAAATATAGAAGAACTAGCAGAAAAACAAGTAAACATTAACATAATATGTATTACAGAACACTTTGTTTTATCTGGTCATGAAAGTTTAATAAACATACCAAATTATAAACTAGCCGCCTCGTACTCTAGGAAACATCAAAAACGAGGTGGTTCGTGTATTTTAATTAAAAACGGCTACGAATACAGAGAGCTTCACGAGGTAATGAAGCTTTCTGTGCCAGGAATATTCGAATGTAGTGCAATAAAACTAATCAAACAAAAAGTCATAATTGTATGCGTATATAGGCCCCCAAACATGTCTAACATTAGTATGTTTTTTGATATCTTGAACTCTGTATTAAGAATTGTATGCTGTAAATCCAATGTAAGGATAGTATTATGCGGAGACTTTAACATAGACGTTCTCAAACGTAACAGAATCACCCTGGATTTTGAATATCTCCTCCTAAACTATAACCTTAAATTACAGATACGTCAACCAACAAGGCCAAGAAGCCAAACATGTGTGGATAATTTTGCTTATAACTCTAATTTCAAATGTGCAAGTGAAGTTGTTGACTTTGCAATGTCTGATCACTCATCAGTAATATTAAAAATCCAAGTTAGTAGAACTTGCAAATTAAATTACTGGCGCATTCAAAAACGAGACTACTCATTGGAAAATCGAATTAAATTTAAAGAGTATCTAAAAAACCTATCTTTCTCAGATGTTTATACTTAGAATAATCCGATTAAAGCATATGATGATTTTAAAGATACTTTTCTTCTTTTTTACAATCAATGCTTCCCAATTAGATGGGTTAACTTTCAATCTGAAAGAAAAATCAAATGGATATCAAAAGGCATTAGGCTATGTAGTAAAACAAAAAGAAACTTTCTGTGGAAATATAGAATGGATCCTTCAAATAAAAATAAAACCACATTCAAAACATACTCACAAAGACTAAAAAAGATTATACGACTAACCCAAAAAGCTCGGAATGATAACATAATTATTAACGCTCAAAATAAATGTAAAGCCTCTTGGCAAATAATTAATAATAATACTAGATTTATTAAAGAACCGATTACGAAAATAATTAAGCAAAATACTCTGATTACGGATCCAAAAGACATAGCTACATCATTTAATGACTTCTTTATTGATCAAGTTCAAAATACGCCTAAAAACAAATCATCTGATAAAATATTTCATTCAAATAGTGTCCCGAACTCAATATTTATGCCACCAATATTACCAGATGATAAAATTAGAATAATCAGAAGCCTAAAAAATACAAAAAGCCATGGCTATGACGGTATCACCACAGAGATTCTTAAATACGTAAGTGATATTATAGCTCTACCAGTATGCCACATTATAAACAGCAGTATTGCTTCGGGCGTTTTCCCTAAGGCTCTAAAAATTGTTATACAACGTGGCGCTACCATGGTGACATTAATTTAACACACGAATAGGGCTAGTGTCCATAAATCATATTCAATAGGACAGGTTATAGAAATACGTAAATTGAAAAAAAAATTTTTTCGAACAAACTAAATAATAAAAAAGTAACCAAAATTGTGATCACTCTGTACAAAAATTCACTCATGAAATTAGAATACTATCACCTGGTTAAATTACGTTTACTCTAAGCGGCAACGCCTCGCTTTGCGCGCTGGCAACCACGCTTGCGCCTGGTACTTGAGATCGGTCCGATTGTAATTTGACGACTTAATAATAACAAAGAAACCGAGCGTAGTTAATCACATATCACCTTCTCTTATTACTGTTTGTCCCCATCATCACTAAACAAATTCACTTTTATTTAATAGTCTTTAAGTGTTTTAAATTTTCAAGGAGACCACCTTGTTGGCGGATACCTACAAAGGGCTAAAGGGCGCTTCATGATCTCCCGCACTTTTGAAAATAAGTTGTCCCTTACAGCCATTTCCCTCATTCTGACGAAGGCTAGTTTTGGGCTGATTTTGAAAATAATGTAGCACATTTTCATTTTATTGGATTGGGTCTTAATGTGTAGACGGTTGATATGGGCGTTGAGACCTAGGATCCACTGGCTGGTTTTCGCGGATGCGCTAAAGAGCTTCTACAATAGTAGGTGGAGCTGCCGTGTAGTTAGGATGAGTATTTGCCATCACGATCACAGGTTTACACAAGCACTAATAACACAAATAAAAACGTCCTTATTGCCAAAGATGTAAGTACCTATCGTAATAAGAAAGAAAACTAACGAAAACAAAGCAAAGCGTCTTTATCGCAGTACCATGATCTAACAATTATCCTAATTACACAAAAATAAATAAATAAAATAAGCAAGCGTCTTTTTCGCGGAAACATTCACGAAAATAAATACGATTATTATGCGCACGAGTAATCACATCAATAAGTGTGTCAAGGGCATGGGTCCGACGAGCACTAAAAAATAAAAAGGATCCGCGGGTTGCGGGGGAAGGGACGACGACACCCGACGCCTGCGTCTGCGTCGCCTACGATACTCGCCGACAAAGTGTTCTCTCTTTCCTTCAATTAGCCTACTCTTTGCATTTGTTTCATCTTTTTAGTATTACTTATTCGTTTTAATTTCATTGATACGATGCTAGTATCCGTGACCCCGGCAAATGACTGCTGGGCTAGAGTTCTTTAAATACAGGTTGCTCCAAGATGCTATTTTCTAATATTTGAAATAACTCATTAATTAATAACGTTTTATGGTTTTTTCTTACCATAAAATTATGATAATTATGATTGTTATGACTAACTTACTAATATTTGACATTCAAGATTTAGACGCAAAAATAATAATTTTAATAAATAATAATTTTAATATCATTTATATAAAACAAAAATGCGTAACCCTATACGTGTATTAAATTAATATCACCATGGTAGCGCCACGTTGTAGTAAAACCACTACATAAAAAAAATAGTAAAGACGATATGTCCAATTACAGACCGGTAGCATTAATCCCTATTTTATCTAAAGTATTCGAGAGAGTTATTTACGAATCATTATATGCATTTTTCAACAAGCACGAAATACTGTGCAATGATCAAATGTTTTAGAAAAAATAGAAATATTAATATGGCAATATACAATTTTTTACATAATATAATGTCAAATGTGGATAGTGGGACTCCTGTATGTGCCATCTACACTGATATGACCAGGGCCTTTGATTATGTAAAATATGATATCCTTTTAGAAAAATTACATAATTACGGAATTAGGGGTCCTAGAACTAATAAGATCCTATCTAACTGGTCGAATTCAACATTCAGAAATATCCCGAATATGCCTTAAAACTAAATACGAGCTTAAATACATGTCAGCTGGTCGAGAAGTGTACGAGCCAATAATGCTCATACAGCAAAATATGTTATGCGCACTTATTTAATAATTTTATTTAGTCGTAACTGAACCTCCATCACGCGCTAATGTGTCCCGATAGTCAATAACAAGTAGCAATACGTAAAGTGCGACTCAGATAACAAAACATTGCCTTTTAAAGGTGTATCTACAAAATAAACTCTTAAACGTATTAGTGGTTTGGTGTGAATCATTTGCTACCGACGCCAACTACCCGGGTACCGTCAACGGCGAGGAAACCCCAACATCTTCTGGTCCTTCGAGCATCAAACAAAGACACGGCAAATCAACGTTTGGATCGTCGTGTCTCCTAATCGGCAGAGCGCTTAGCGTGGCATATCCCAGTTACGTTAGCAAATCGGTGCTGGTGGCTTCCCACAAGCGGGTCTAACCAACAGCATTGAGACGTTGCACATGACGTAAAGGAGGGAGAGCTACACTGAGTACCAGCCGTTACGAACCAGCGGAGATTACGTCTATCGCTACAAAACCACTTAATAAGAAATAATCAGCGGGGATAACGTCCACTGCGATTACGACTACACTTAACTATCAACTTAGCAGACATAACGTGTACTGCTACTTCAACTCCGAAACCGGTGTGAGGACACAACACCTACCGGCCAACCACTAACAGCCATCAACGATGTCGACTGAGGAATACCTCGAATTTGTGGAACTTATAAGCAAGCAACAAGGCAGCTATGAGAAAATCAAAACTATTCAAACTAATTACAAAAAGGATTCTGTGAGTAGAAAATCCATAGATTACCTAAAAAAAGCGCATCGAAGCGTTACAATCCCTCTGGGATGAATTTAGTTCGAATCACGAGATCTTAAAGAAGTATGAGTCTGTCAAGAGAGACCATGACTACTTTAAGCAGGGCATTTTCGAAATAACAAAAAGCATGTTTAGCGAAACAATGCAGTCTATGAAGCAACTACGAGATAAGTTAATATACGAACCTGGATTTTCGGGTATATCAAAACAGGAAACACAGGAAACACCGCAATTTGATACAACTGGAGTACATCAACCAATCGGAGATGAGATGGACAAGCATTTATCGACGCTGTTACGTAATCAAATGTGTAACTTCAACGCCTTGAGGCGAGCTGTATCCAGAACTAATCTAGATGTCATGAAAGAGAAGTGGCAACTTCAAGATCAACTAAACATACTACGGTCTAAATGGGAATCCATTGACAAGATTCACTGGGAGCTAAGCTATTTACTGCAAGGAAATGACAAGGATTATGAAGCAAAATACGACCATTGGGAGCAAGTCTACGACAACCTAAAGGATGATTTGAATAGGAAAATTTTTGAAACTTCTCATTATGAAAAAACAACACCGAGGATAGAATTGCCGGAGTTCAACGGGACTTTCAGCAATTGGATCTCTTTCAGAGATTTATTCATTGAAATGATCCATAACAATCCAACGCTAAACAAAACGCAGAAAATGAAGTTCCTAAAATCTAAGTTAAAAGGGGAAGCGGAGAAGTTGATTAAACACCTTCCTGTGAGTGCTGAGAATTACGACTCTTGCCTGAATATTATTCAGCATCGCTACGACAATAAGCGGTTACTTTTTACCTCATACATAGACACACTTCTCAATCAATCATCTATCGAAAAACCGAACTCAACTAACATGAAAAAGCTGTACGATACAACGAAAGAGTGTTTAAATGGGCTAGAGAATATTGACATCGATATTCCTGTATGGGGTCCACTTATCGTGCACTTACTGTCTTCGAAACTGGATGACGTCACGTATGGTGACTATATAAAAAACATGAAACATTCACGAGAACTGCCAGACTTAGAAGAGTTTATGGAGTTCCTGGAATTACAATTCATAACGATGGAAACATCTCGAACTAGAAAGAGCGGTGGAAAACAAAATTATTCAACGAATAACCAACAAAAAAATTATTACAATAATAAGTCAACGAACTTTAAAGACTCAGAAAAGTGGACAAAAACCTACCATGCGTCACTAAGGAAATGTCCACTCTGCAAAAACGATCACGTGCTGAGGCAGTGTTCTACATTTTTGAGCATGGATGTCGCAACGCGAAATCAAACAATAGCAAAAATGAACTTATGCAAAAATTGCTTGTTCAGTCACGGCGGAAATAAATGTACATCGACGAAAAGATGCCGCACGTGTAACTTCAAACATCATTCCCTTCTTCATGATGAAAATCTGAAAGGACTACAATCAAAGCCAGCCACATCAACGGCGCCTGAGCGAACATCTAACCACATTAACGGGGAAGAAGAGATACTTTTAACGACTCTTCAACTCAGGGTCAGGAACAAAGAAGGAGATTACGTCATCCTTCGAGCGTTACTGGATCAAGGCTCTCAAGTAACTTTGATCACAGAAAATGCTGCTCAACGATTGAACTTACCCCGAAACAAAAATAATGCGGCTGTCACTGGCATTGGTACTATAATGGGCATGAGTAAAGGGATGATTAAACTAGAATGTAAATCTATCCACTCAGATTATACATTCCAAACCGAAGCATTAGTGATGAGTAAACTTATAAACAATCTGCCTAACTCCACTATCAACAGAAAGAACTGGACACATCTGCATAATATTAAGTTGGCGGATCCAGACTTTAACATTTCGGGGCCCATCGATTTACTCCTGGGAGCAGATATTTACTCCGATGTGATCTTAGAAGGAGTGCTCAAACATAACAATAACTCGCCAGTAGCGCAACAGACCAAGTTAGGCTGGATACTGTGCGGTGCTACAAAGCAGTTTAACTGTCTAGTTACTCTAACAGAGCTAGATAACATAACAAAATTCTGGGAGATAGAAGACATTCCATCGGCACCCGAACTTACGACGAAAAACGAATATTGTGAAAAATATTACATGGATACAACAGAGCGATTAAACAACGGGCGATATGTGGTGAAGATGCCAATGAACGCCAACTATGAACAACACCTTGGCAAATCGAAATCACAAGCCATTGCACAATTTCTCCATTTAGAAAAGAAAATGGCTAGATAAGAACACTTCGCCAAATTATATAAACAATTCATCCGAGATTACATCGAATTAGGTCACATGAAACCAGTGACGGGATCCGAGAGTCGAGTACAAGCCTACCTACCACACCATGGCGTAGTAAGAGAGTGCTCAACAACAACCAAACTACGAGCTGTTTTTAACGCATCAATGAAGACAGACTCAGGCTACAGCCTTAACGATTTGATGGAAAAAGGGCCTAATCTTCAAAAGGACATTTTATCCCTGATCATTAAATGGCGGAGCTATAAATATGTTCTAACTGCAGACATTGAGAAAATGTACCGTCAAATCCTTATTCATCAAGATCAACAATGTCTACAAAAGATAATCTGGAGAGAGTCCATGAGAGAACCAATTAGAGAAATGCAACTGTGTACCCTAACCTACGGTACCAAAGTCGCACCATTCATCGCGATGCGCACTCTCCAACAACTGGCCAAAGATGAAGGCGACCCTTTCCCCTTAGCCCAAAAGGCATTACAAAATGAATTTTATATGGATGACGCCATCACGGGTCACCATACCATAGAAACAACAAAGTTACTACAAAAGGAGCTTAGCGAATTACTAAAAAAAGGCGGTTTTGTTTTACGGAAATGGTCCACAAATGAACCATCAATTCTCAAAGAACTACAGGGGAAAGAGAAAAGCCACAATAACGATTTTAACTTCAAGCAGCAAGAGTTTAGCAAAACACTTGGACTCGCATGGAATGACGCAAGCGACACATTCCATTTTATTAGCGAAGCGCCTGACAACAACAAAAATGCACCATACACCAAACGCAGACTATTGTCAGAGATAAGCAAGATCTACGATCCGCTTGGTTGGTTAGCTCCAATGACTATCCAAGCAAAACTGCTTTTTCAAAAATTATGGAGTGATAATTGTCGAACCATTAGCTGGGATGAAAAGGTACCAGACACCATTAAAAACGAATGGGTGAAAATTAAATCCGACCTGACATATATAAACAACATCAGTTTACCAAGATGGATAAAAAACGAAAACAATGGAGCGATCGAATTGCAAGCCTTCTGTGACGCGAGCGAGAAAGCCTACGCATGCGTCATATACAGCCGAACTAAGTTATCTACCGGCGTGTATGAAACTACTCTACTCGCAGCAAAGACTAAGGTGGCACCACTCAAAAAGAAAACTACGATACCTAGGCTGGAACTGTGCGCCGCAGTTTTGCTAGTGAAACTCCTAGAAAGGATAACTGATGTCCTTGCAGATTACGAACTGAAGATGTACTGCTGGACCGACTCCAAGGTAGTCTTAGCATGGCTTCAAGGAAGTCAAACTAAATACGAAAAGTATATAACAAACAGAACAACACAAATAACAAACATCGTGCCTGCGATAAACTGGGGGTACGTGAAGACTAACGAAAACCCTGCCGACTGCGCAACAAGAGGACTTCCGCCGTCAAAACTGGTAAACTTTTCCCTGTGGTGGGAAGGTCCAAAATGGCTTAAGGAACAAGAAATACAAGCCCTTATCTCAAAAGAGACTTACATTACAAACGAAGGTTATTTAACAAACTGTTACACGACTAAGAGTACGGAACCCATGCCGATTAAAAATGAATTAATCGATTCATTAATTGAGCGGCATAGCAACATAGATCGTATTACAAGAATACTCGCCTGGGTAATACGTTTCGCCGATGCATTACGAAATAAAAAAAGGTCAAATGAGTGCGATGAACTGAACTTGAATGAAATAAACAACGCATTAGATATAATTATTAAATCAGTACAAAGAAATTACTTTGAAAAGGAGATAAAAACTCTCAACAAGAATGGAAAACTTCCCAATAAGAGCACCATTTTGAAACTTAACCCGTTCTTGGACCCAAATGGAATTTTACGCGTTGGAGGACGTTTAAATAACTCAAACTTGCCAGTAGAAACGAAACACCCCATCCTCGTCCCAGGAAAAGGAAGACTGACCCAACTACTAATTGAAAAGGCACATCAACGGACATTACACGGTGGAGCAAGATTAACGCTAGCTTACACTAGGGATAAATACTGGATCATCAGCGGCAATCGAACTGTCAAGAAGGCACTGCGACAATGCATCCGATGCCGTCGGTACGCAACAACCCAAACTGAACAGTTGATGGGTAACCTTCCTAAAGAAAGGATCACTCCATCGAGGCCATTCTCACACACTGGCGTTGACTTTACTGGACATGTGGATGTGAAGATAAACAAAGGCCGTGGGATAAAGACCTGCAAAGGCTATATAGCCATATTTATATGCATGTGCACAAAAGCAGTACATATTGAACTTGTTTCGGACCTATCAACACAAACTTTCATCGCAGCATTAAAAAGAATGTGTGCCAGAAGAGGCACCCCAAAACATATGTACTCCGATAATGGGACCAACTTCGTAGGAGCAGCAAAAGTGTTAAATGAGGAGTTTCAACTATATCAAACAATATTATCTTCAGAGTTCTTTAAACAGGTCAACGACCTTCAAATCGAGTGGCATTTCAATGCTCCATCCTGGCCATCAGCAGGAGGATTATGGGAAGCCGCTGTACGTTCCATGAAAGCACACCTGAAACGGGTAATCGGACAACAGAAGCTAACATACGAACAATTAGCGACGCTTCTTACACAAATCGAAGCGTGCATGAACAGTAGGCCGCTGAGTCCGTTATCTGAGGATGTGGAAGATTTGGACTATCTTACTCCCGGGCACTTTCTTACGGGAAGTCCGACGCTAACACTACCACTCCATGAACCTGAAGAACTGAAATCTGTAGACATCAGAAACAACTGGAAACTCATCGAGCTCATGCGCCGACACTATTGGGATCGCTGGTCAAAGGAATACCTTCATTTATTACAAAACCGAAACAAATGGCAACAAACTAAAGAAAATATACAGAAGGGGCAACTAGTTCTCGTCAAGGAAAGGAATCTACCTCCAGGGAAGTGGGCTATGGGCCGTGTAGTGGAACTGCACCCAGGCAGCGACAACTTAGTTCGAGTAGTAACGCTCAAGACGCAAAACGGAGTCCTAAAAAGACCCATAATAAAACTGGCCCCGCTACCGATAAAAGAGGCTTGCGCGGGTACTGATGCACAAAAAGTGAGTCCTGAAACTGAGCCTTGTAAGAAAAATAAAATGACTATTAAAAACCAGAAAAGAGCTCATGGTTTGTTAATGGTGTTACTAGTAGCGTTTACAACGCTACCATGTGGACTAGCAACACCCCTGCAACATTTTAAAATAACGCAACTAGCTGAAAATCAACCGGTTTACTTTGACCCCGTTGGAAATGTTCAACTTATACACGACGAATGGAAACTTCTGGTTTACTATAACCTGACAACATTCTGGCAAAGTACAACAGAGGTCGAGAAATTCGTAAATCGTCTAACTCAACTATGTGACACGATGCCTCAAGAACCATGTCACTCTACGACACAACAACTTAAGTTCGAACTGAACCAGTTGAACGAATATAACAAATTGTTAAGGTCTCAACATCAACAACGGAGGCGTCGCGGCTACGTCAACGGCGTAGGAAATATTGCCCGAGCCCTGTTTGGCGTACTTGACAGTGATTTCGCCGAAAAATACGCTCAAGACATTCAAAAAATCAAAAAGAACGAACAATACTTACTAGAGTTGATAAGAAATCAGACACTGATTATTGAGGCCGAAAACAACATCATAAAGAAAAATGAACACTTTGTAAAAACGCAACTGGAAGTAATTCAGCAATTCATGAACGAAAAGAAATACAATACGGCAGTGATAGAAAACCGATTTCAAATTATGAAAACAATGAATGATGTTAACGCGGGAGCGTTGACTGCCAGCTTATTACTCACAGTATTGAGAAGAAACCAACAAATGCTCCTAAACGCATTAACAGATATCTACAGAGGAAATCTCGATATGGAACTGTTTACACCCGAGCAACTATCTAAACAACTCAATTTCATCGCCGGCATTATATCGAAAAGACTAACGTTACCTATTAAAAACATCAATGGAGCCAATATTAAAGATATTTACAATATTGTTTATGTCAAAGCCCGGCTCACCGACCAATACCTACTCTTCGAACTACATATTCCGTTACTGAGCGATGACGAATATACATTATATCGCATGATCCCTATACCTAGACAGTACACAACTAACCAATGTCAGGGGATAGCGATAACAACAAAATATATCGGAGTGAACTTCGTAAAGAATACCTACATACAAATGGAAGAAGTTGATCTTCAACAATGTACAACAATAGGGGCGGATAACTACATCTGCCACGCGTACACAACTATTAGCAACTTGCATGGAGGCGCGGCATCTTGCGAAGCGAAAATGCTTAGTCAAAATGTAAACAATATCACATGTGATTGGATACCGCAACAATGCTCCGACCAGTGGATAAAATTACAGAGACCAAACATATGGTTGTATAATTGTATCACGGAGTGTACGACTCGCATAGTGTGCGAGAATCGAATTACAACAACTACAATTACAAAGTCAGGACTCCTGGCCCTAGGTCAGGATTGTATACTGCAACATAAAGACCATACAATATACTCACATAACATTTTTAGTAGCTATACAAATATTGGAATGACTTTGGATGTACCAACTATTGACTCGCCAAATGACATGTGGAATACGTTCAGAAACACAAAGATTGCGCTACCCAAACTAAGCTTGTCTAATGAACACAGATTATTAGACAACCAAATAACCGCGCAAAAGGAACGAGAGAGCCTACCTAACGACTTAAGTATCCATGACATCGGCAACTACACGATAAGCTCTTTGCTTGTGGGAGGAATCGCCGTCGCTATGATAATATGGCAAGCAAGAAGATATCTTCCCGCATGTAAGAAGAGCAATACCCCCACAACGAACAAGAAGACCAAAGAGAGACTTTCGACAAAGAGTCAAGAGAGGACAGAAAATATTGAACTAGAGGAGATCGCTACCTACGCTGAAATAGGAGATGGACACTCGAAAAACCATCGTCAGGCTCAACCAGCAATTGGAACAAGATTTGAACTATAATTAATTAATTTATGAAACTTTGATTTTTTGCTTATTGTTTTGATTGCTTTGATATTTTTTAATAACAATGTATACTTATTTAACTTGTAACGCAAGTTTGGTGATCTGAGTACCTACGTGTTTATCTTTCCCTCGGGAGCACGAGCCAATAATGCTCATACAGCAAAATATGTTATGCGCACTTATTTAATAATTTTATTTAGTCGTAACTGAACCTCCATCACGCGCTAATGTGTCCCGATAGTCAATAACAAGTAGCAATACGTAAAGTGCGACTCAGATAACAAAACATTGCCTTTTAAAGGTGTATCTACAAAATAAACTCTTAAACGTATTAGTGGTTTGGTGTGAATCATTTGCTACCGACGCCAACTACCCGGGTACCGTCAACGGCGAGGAAACCCCAACAAGAAGTACTATACGGGGTACCACAGGGAAGTGTCTTAGGGCCTCTTTTGTTTCTCGTCTATATAAATGATTTACCACGCCAGATACAACAACCCATGGTACTATTCGCAGACGATAGTACAGCCATAGTTAAATGTAACAATAAAGAAAACTATGAAAGAGAAATTAATATGACATTGGAAACTATTGTACACTGGCTTGATACAAATAACTTAATAATCAATTTAAAAAAGACGAATATCATGCACTTCTATCAAAGGACACGCGCCGATGATATAAGCGTTAATTATAATAGACAGAAAGTAGAGACAACGTGTGTAGCAAAGTTTCTAGGTATTCAGATTGACAATAAATTAACCTGGAAACCCCAGACCGATGAATTATGTAAAAAGTTAAATAAATTAGCCTATCAACTGTATCATCTATCACATAAAGTTAGCAAAGAAACACTTGTACTTGCATATCATGGGTTGGTTGCGTCACAGTTAAGATTTGGGATCACTTTTTGGGGTAATTCTAGTGAGAGGGAGGAGATACAACGTATGCACCGTTTCTGGGCCCTAAGGCCCAGAAACGGTGCATACGTTCTTTATCACACCTTAAAAGCACAGACAGTTGTGAGCCTGTGTTTCGGTCTCTGAATATACTCACTTTCCCGTGTCTATATATATTAGAGGTGGCAATGTTTGTGAAATCTAATCTGCACTTGTTTCCGTCAATTGCCAAATTAAGAGCACGAAACGGACCTTTGCGATCTAAATATAAGAAATTGTTACATTCCGGTAACTATAAAACCACACTATTAAGGAAAAGTATTCTGGCAATGGGACCTATGATTTATAATAAAGTACCTCATAGCTTCAAGGATAATCCGACAAACATTTTTAAATCTAAGCTAACTAAACTACTATTGGCCAAATGTTATTACGCAGTAAATGACTTTTTAAATGATACGACATTGAATGAATAATCATGATTGTTATGACTAACTTACTAATATTTGACATTCAAGATTTAGACGCAAAAATAATAATTTTATAATAATTGTAATACCTATGTTCTTAAAATTAAGCGCTATTTGGTTTTTTTTTTCCTTTGTATTAATTAATATATAATTTGCACGCCGTAAGGTAGATTGTAGTGGATCTCACTAATCTATATGTAACATCTTATGCTTGTACCTACATTCTTAGCAAATAAAGATTCTTGATTCTTGATTCTTGATTCTTGAAAATATTTTAAAATTTGGTAATTTACGTTTTCATTTGTATGGCAACCTCATGTCAATCGCTGTAGTTAAGCATGCAGTCGATTCCAATCTCATTCTTGATTTTGTTCAAGAGCAAGCCTACAGGTACTTAACGGACGGCGGGCTACCCATTGCCCGCCACCCGCAAGCCCGCGCCTACAGTGGCCGAAAATCGCCCTGCGACTCCCGAGGCCGACACCCGGGGCGTCTCCTGCGGTGTCTGGGGCATGAGGAGAGTTGCCATTCCCTCACGCGTCCAGTCTCCTCCTTTGCTTGTATTACTGCTTCGCAGAAGGAGGTGGCTGCTTCCCATGACCTCTCGCTCTGCAGCATGGCTTGAACCGCCGAGCCGAAGACCGAGCGCGAGAGGTGGACACTGCCGATCGCCTCCGCTAGGACACGGCGTAGTTCCCCCCAAGCGGGGCAGACCAGCAACTTACTGGCGTTCCGCGCACCAGCAACTTATTGGTGACACCCAGGTGAGCCCTTCCGCCCGATCAGGAACAGGAACCTCCCGAAACATCCATGTCCGATGAGGACCTGTGTCAGGCGGAAGGTAAACACACCGTGGCGCCTCTCTAGCCACTCCTCAAAGAGGGATCTTACCGTCGCTATTAGGGCGTGCCCAGCACTGGGTTGCAATCTGGAGATCGCGACTATCGTAGGTCGTCTTTGGGTCCTGCCGGAGCTCCGTCCACCGTGCCGCGATTCGTCGCGGCAATGTAGTTACGCCCCGGCCCCGCATCTCCTCGCGCCAATCGTATAAGTGGAGTGCTTTCCCTTCCAGATCCTATGACGGCAGTCCGGCAAGGAGGCTCGCCGCCTCGCAGGAGACTGTGCGATATTATCGGTTAAGCCAACCGGCTTAACCGAGCTGAACCGGCCGTACGCGACCCAAGATGATACTTCTTTTTTTTGTTTAGGTGGTAAAAATTATTAAATGACTCCTTCCGCCCTGGATGGGGCGGAAGGGACTATCAGACTTTTACTGACTAAAAAACCACCCTGTTCCTTCTGTTGCCCTTTACGTTCCGGGGCCACGGTTATCCTGTTCAAATGTCCCGCAACCCCGCAGGCGTTTGGCCTAGTTGGAGCCCCGTCCCTGTGCGCGCGAACAGAACGTTCCGTCAATCCGGGCCTGGTCCTTGATCGGACGGCGAGCTGCCCATTACTCGCCGTCCGCAAGCCCGCGCCTGCGGTGGCCGGATGTCGTCTCTCGACATCCGACGCCCTGGGCGTCTCTCGCGGCAGCTGGGGCGTTAGTTGGAGGATGTTTTCTCCCTCACGCGGCCCGCCTCCTCCTTCGCTAGCATTACTGCTTCGCAAAAGGAGGTGACTGCATCCCAATTCCTCTCGTTCCGGAGCATGGCCTGAACCAGAGCTGGACGCGAGAGGTCGCCGCCGCCTATCGCCCCCGTGAGGACACGGCGGTGCTCCGCCCAAGATGATCCTCCTAGGCCGAGAGCCTCCCCACTGAACACGCCCACACCGGGGCCCCGTGGATGGCCATGGATCGCACAATCGATCACGATCACGACCGGCAAGCGCTCCTATATTGAAAATAACTCGTACTTACTATAGTTTGACCGAAACCGACGTACCGCGCCTTAGGAAAACATGTTGAGATGGGGCCAAGGAAAAAAGAGCATGAATTTACATGAGATCGATATAGTCGGACAGATCTTACAAATCGTATGATCTGTCTGACAATATCGATCTACAATCAGTTTACAATATTTTATAGCTATAAGGTACGACTGACATGTAAAAATAGTTTTTATTATGTAAATTAATTTTACATACATACACATACATAACATCACGCCTGTAATCCCCGAAGGGTTAGGCAGAGGTGAGGTGCACCAATTAGAAAAAAAAAAAAAAAAAAAAAAAAAAGAAATGAAAGAAGAAATTAATTTTATGCAATAATAAATATTTTTTCGTTATTTTACATTCCGCCCGTCCGCCCCTTTGTACTCTTGCGCCCCTAGGCACGTGCCTAGTTTGCCTTTAGGGTAATCCGCCACTGAATAGACCCATAATAGATTATAAAAAGTACTTTTAGTCATACTACATTTGTAATTTTTTTTTGTTTTCTCCGATTACCTATAAAGGGTTAATTTGTCTTGTTTTTATATTTCTTTTTCCATACCACTCAGATTTCAAACAAATTATTAAAAGAATTATAGACTCAGATTTAGAAAATTACTTTACAATGGTTCTTTTACTAGGTAATAGTACTGGTATTACCAAAAAGGACATACTGGATGGTGTGGACACCTTGTTAAAGCTTAACATAGGGAAGGTAATGTTGTGTGCTTTTCCTTACTCTGATACTTTAACAGACTATGAAAACAATCGTATATTTAAGTTAAATAGGACGATTTGTATGTTGACAAGTTGTCATAGTGACAAATTATTGTTTTTTGACACTAATAAATTTATTAGTGATTTTAGATTAACTCAGAGAAGTTTATATCTATCTGGAGAATCTCGACATTTAATTGCTATGTTGATAGCATATATTAATATGGTTATCAATACTATTATTATAAAGAGGTAAAATTTGTTTGTAAGTTTGTAAATTTGTTTGTAGGGGGTAATCTCCGGAAGTAATGAACCGATTTTAAAAATTATTTCACTGGTAGAAAGCTACATTATTCGTGAGTGCTATAGGCTATAAATTATAAAGATATCATGCATATTAGCAGAACTATCTTAATTTTTGTAAAGCCAGGCGGAAAAAAATTGCTCTTACAACAAAGTTATTTGCATGCGCTGCCTCAAAAGTTGTATATAATTGAAAACAATGTACGGCAACCTGGTCCGCCTTTAATAGTTCTACAAAAAAGTCCGCAACACCATGTTTCTATCTTTTGTATTTTAGCAGATATAGTAGGTTTTATGTGTTAAAAAAGTACCTTTGGACGATTTTTTAAACAACAAAATATTAAACCTTATCGAAAAAAATATTATTATCATCATAAGAACATCATAGAGATACGATTTGCCCAAAACAGTATGTCAATTGGTTAAATCGTTTCGAAGATAATATAAAATTACTAAATCGCAAAATGCCGCCGTCCATTCACGAACCACATAAGAACATGCTTTGTACGGACGTTTTATCCATTTACCCATGGTATTTCTGTTTTTTGGAATAACGGACAGTTTTAGCGATTGTTTATCATGCCTAAAAGGAAATCACAACTTTCCCGTCAGACATCCCAGAGCAGCTCGAGTACGCCGTACGGAAGAGTCTGCTCTTGAAAATCATCAGCGCCTCTCGAGGAATAGAGAAAATGCAAGCACGCGCTAGGGAATCTAGCTCCGAGCGTTCACAGCGGCTTGCTAACCAAAGCTGGAGAACATCGCAGGCCCGTGCTCGGGAATCTAGCGCTGAACGTGCGCAGCGTCTTAGTGATTTAAGGCAGCATGTCTCTGCAACAAGGGATAGGGAGTCTAGCGCTGAGCGCTCGCAGAGGCTCGCTAGCCAGAGCGCGAGAACATCGCAGGCCCTTGCTCGGGAATCTAGCGCTGAACGTGCGCAGCGTCTTTAGGTAGGAAATAAATCATAGCACTCAGTACTAACCGAACCACACTCATAATTTCATCACAAGAAAATGGTTACCGCCCAACGAAGTGGGCACGGGTCAGCTAGTAGCTAATATAACTGATTGTAGGTTAAGTGACGAAACTGTGTTGTCTAGCTAACAACACAGTGATGGATTACAGTGGCGTGCGGTCTATAGAGGCATAAAGGCACTGCAGACCTAGTAGATCTAGATCTAGACAAGTTACAGAAATTTAAAAAAAAAAAAAAATATTCTGCGTAACAAAACTAATAAAATTATTCAAACTCCTAATGTAAATTAATAGCAGCGCGCATCGCATTCATATCGTAATCCGTACTCGGTACTGTCAAAACTACGACAGGCGTTCGTAACACATCGCGGACAACGCAGAAGGCAGAGAGTGATTCTGCCTACAATTCATTCATAAATGTACGCATGTAGTGGTACATTTTCGTGTCTGTGCACTGCACACAACGGCGCGGTAACAAAGCCATCTCCTGCGGCAGGTGACCCAATCACGGGCCAGCTCGTATGAATCCGGCGTCTCTATTGGCGCACCCCATGTATACATACGACTAAGTTTAATGAGTATTAGTCCAGTGATATTTCGATTGACAATGATGCAATTTTATTTGATAATTTTTACTTCCCAAAATTTAGAAATTGTTTTTTTTTCTATAGAGTCCATATTGTTTTCTTTCAAGTGAAGCGCGCTGTTTTATGTTTTTATTTTGATGGTTTTCTTATGGTAGGTCGATTTATTGTTAACTTCAATTAGTTTATTGAATTGTTTTTAAAATTACTTTTTATTTGTTTATTCAAAATGATGTTCGATTGTGAGGTTTGTGTTGAAAATGTGTTAACGTTTGTTAAAGGTTATAAATGGAAAATTTTCTCAATTAACGTTTAATGAAAAGGTACAAATTGTATCAAAAGGGAGATGTGTACCTTTTTTTTTTTTTTTTTTTTTTACCGATGGGAAATCATCAAATGACTTCCCCCGCCCTGGGCGGGGCGGGAGGGAGTGTCAGACTTTTACTGACTAAAACCCATCCATGTTCCTTCTTGTGCCCTTTGCGTTCCGGGGGCGCGCTTAGTGGCCCCTCCAATTGTTTGCTGACATCTCTTTGAGGCGCGCGTGGAACACGAACGCGCCGTCGACACGGTCTGTTGTTATTCAACGAACGGACGGTGAGCTACCCATTGCTCACCGCCCACAGACCCGCGTCTACGGTGGCCGGGAGTCGTCTCGCGGCTCCCGACGCCCGGAGCGTCTCCCGCGGCGGCTGGGGCGTGAGGTGCTTCTTTCCCTCACGCGGCCCGCCTCCTCCTTCGCTAGCATTACTGCTTCGCAGAAGGAGGCGACTGCATCCCATTCCCTCTCGCTCCGGACCATGGCTTGCACCAGGGCCGAACGCGAGAGTTCGCCGCCGCCGATGGTCGCCACGAGGACGTCGCGGTGCTCCGCCCAAGCGGGGCACACCGCCACGGTATGCTCCACCGTGTCCTCGGGGCGATCCTCGCAGTGGTGACACCCGGGCGTTTCCTCCCGCCCGATGATGTGCAGGAACCTCCCGAAACATCCGTGTCCGGTGAGGACCTGCGTCAGGCGGAAGGTGAGGGCGCCGTGGCGCCGCTCAAGCCACTCCTCAAAGAGGGGACTTACCGCCTCGATAGAGGCGTGCCCTGGAGATGTGTACCTGAGTTACAAGAATTAACCCAGCAAAGAGGTAATGTAACTCGTAAGTTTCATAGTAAAAATTATTAGACATACAACTGGCTGTGTTGTTCCGATCGGAAGCTATTGCGACTATTTTAAAAAGTAACATATTTCATTAAACTTTCTCTAAATAAAGCACCATTTTTTTTGTCGTATTTTATAAACAAGTAGTTTGAGCGGCCATTAGTCGTTTTTTTGTTTTGATTTGGTCGTGACCTTTGTTATTAGATATTTAAGATTTAACGATGTTATTAGTGTGAAAAAATGGATAATATTCACTGTGAAAGTTGTTCATGTGTTTGTAAACTATCGGTGACAAAAAGACGTGATCGTGAAAGGTCAATGACACCGGATTTTATTTAATTTTACTGCTATTATTTAATTTGCAAATTAATATGAAACATCAAAACATATAGGTATCCGTAAAATATATCTACAAAATCAGTCAATCTAGGCTAGGTGGCAATTACCTACATCATTATTTAAATCGACAAGACGACGAACCAAAACCATGATAGGTACATGTTTGGTAAGATACCTACCTAGCTTAAATAGCTTTTAACTGTTCTGCCTACCCTGTCTAAAAACTCTGTGCACGCCACTGATGGATTATTCTTTAAACTAAGTTGTGAGACAACAGAAGTTACCCCGTAAGATAATCACCTATTATTACTGAATAATAAAAAGGTATCTTCTGGCAAGTTAGCTTAGAAGGGAAAGCAACATACTTTAAATTATTCAATCAAAATATTCAAGGTTGCTCTTCAAAATTACTGGAAATAGAAATGTTTTTAGAAAAACCAAGTTTGATACGAACATTGGCTAAAAAATAACCAAGTGATGTCTATTAATTATGAAAATTATTGTGTAGTTAGTCATTTCAGCCGGAAACAGATGTTACGGATGTTCAGATGGATGTACAGATGTTCTCGGTTCGACGTGGGTACTTGCCTAGGACACAACTGTGTCTGTTTGCTCCGCATTAATTAGCTTCAAATAATAGTTTAATTTTGTGATTAGCCAAAAATAAAGTTACTTTTCTTGAGAAAAATACCTGCTGTATCTAGTGCTGAAAACAGTGTATCAATATCTTAACGCGTTACAAAGATATAAGCAAAAACATTCTAATAATTTTATTAAACCCTGACCTACGACAACTCGCAAGTCGCCAGCGGTAACGCCGTGTCTCGCTACTACTGCGCGTTCGCAACCGTTCGGGTGGAGTTCGGCTAGAGTTCGGCTGGCCGCTGGAGATCGGCTAAAGCTCGGCTGAGATCGCCTCGGAGTGTGAAACGTCATCGTGCGTCGTGTATCGCTACGCTACCAGCAGTGTTTTCAACAACTACGTCGACGCGTGAGTTTCCAGTTTATAACTTAACGCAGTATAAAATGGCGCCTTCATGTAAAGCCTGCGGTAAACAACCTAAGTCTGGTAATTATTTAAGTTGCTCAAAATGCAAAGATTTCTACGATATAGACTGCCTAAATATTAGTATGGAATCGTTTCAAAAACTTCCGATTGGCAGCAAACAATCTTGGATTTGCCCAACTTGCGTATGCTCACAACCGAAGAAAGGAAATATTAATACTCCTGTTCGTAACCCCGCTTTAACTGTCGATCACTCTTCCGCTGATAATGTCAACGCAGTACGGGGCTCCAGAGGCAAACCTGCCGCAACATCGGACTCCTCCATCTCTGAATTGCTAAATGAAATTCGTGAACTAAGACAGGAGGTAAAAGAATTAAAGCAAGGAAATATCGATTTGACCTTATTAAGGAATGACATGAAAAAGATTAAAGATCAAATAGCTAACCGTTTCGCAGACTTTCAGAAAATTATTGAAGATAAAGGACAGAGAAATAAATAACTTAAAGTTGACTGTCTCACACCTACAATCGACAGTCAGGAATATCGAACAAAATGCGTTAAAGAACGAGATAGAGATCTTCGGTATGCCTGAGGAAAGTAATGAAAATCTGACTCATGTCTTGCTAACGATGTCTCAGAAAATGAGCATTGAGCTCCAAGAATCAGACATCTGCGACATAGTCCGAGCTGGTCCCAAGCACCAGAAGACTGACATTAACTCGCCCCGTCCTAGGCCTATAATTGTCAAACTCTCTAGGAAATCCAAAAGGGACGATTTTATCAGCGCTGCCAGGACCAGAAGAAACTTATCTTCCGAAGGCATTATTAAGGGTACATCATCTAAGTTATTTGTTAATGAACGTACTACAAAAGAAAAAAGGCTGTTATTTCGTGAGGCAAGAGCAAGAGCGCGCAACAACGGTTTTCGTTTCTGCTGGTTGCGCAATGGCTCAATTTTCATCAAAAAAGAAGAAGGTCTGGCGGCCATCCGCATCCAGACAGTCGAAGAGCTCGATAAGCACATTAAACCCGGCCCTCACGCGTCAGGTGATTTTCAAGAAATTATTAATTAACTTTTTGTTTCTCTACAAATTTTATGTCACATTCAACAAACGATCTCACTGTTATTTTATGTTTGTTCGATTTGCATTAATTTTATTTTGTCCCTCTTTTCTTTTTGTTATTGAATTTTTTGTCTTAATTTTACTTTATTACGTACTTTCCTTTGTTACTAAACTAATCACACTATACAAGCACACAGTTTATAATACAGATAACACAAATAACAAATACTCAATTACACAAACATATCTACACTCTATTACTTCGCCAGTTAAATCTGTACTCAAACACAAAATATCCTTTTTCGATAAATATACAATTTACATTAAGCATTTAAACTTATTTTGTAGAATGACATTTATCGTAAACTTTAACTTATTATCATTTATTATCCTACTCATAACTTCCCATGGCTGCACTTGAAACAATAAGTTGTATTGATAATGCATTTCCTATAAAATGTCATTCTATAAACATTGCTGAAGATTGCTACGACATAATACACAAACATAAAATCAAGCTCGTGACGTTGAATATTCGAAGTCTTAATTGCAATTTTAATAGTTTTCTCATAATCCTTAAGAGAATGAATATTGATTTCGACGTAATCATACTAACTGAGTGTTGGCTTAGTGAAGGTTCGGTTTTATTTCAAATCGATGGATTTAACGTCTTTCATTCTACAAAATTTATAAACAAAGCGGGTGGAGTTGTAGCGTATGTAAAAGACACTTGGTGTCCACAAGTTAGCGAACCAATTATAGAAGATGCACAATGCATCTCTATCACCATCCCAAACAGTATAAATATTATAGGTGTCTATAGGTCACCTTCCTTTAGAAACTCCGACCGCTTTACTCAGTCAATCCACGAGGTAATACAAACAACTAACCTTAAATTAGTCACAATTTTTACTGGCGACATCAACATTAATATAATTAACACCCTTTCACCTGGTTCTGGTGACTATCTATGTACCATGGCGGAATTAGGGTTTAGACCTGCCGTAAACGTTCCCACTAGAAACAACGCATGTCTTGACCATGTCTTTGTCAAAGGCCAATCAGACGTGGAAACTATCGTTTGTCAATCAGCATTAACTGATCACCATATAGTCATTACAGGTATAAATGCGAGTGATACAATCAAAGCTAATCCAACGTTATATAAGCTACGAATTGACTTCACCTCTATAGCAGAAGAATTACACAATGTCGACTGGGCTAAACTAAATAGTATGCATAACGTTACTGATCAGGTAGATACTTTTCTCAACATCATGAAGAGGGCTATTGATTCGAATTCAGTTTCTGTGTTGGTTAAACGTTCGAAAACAATCATAAAACCATGGATGACTCAGGGACTGCTAAGATGTTCTCGTGTTCGTGATAAATTACACCTAGAGGCTAGAAATAGGGCAAAGAATGATATAAAATTATTAACTTATACCAGATATCGTAATTTTTATATTACCCTTTTGCGGAAATTGAAAAACAAGCATGACACAGAAATGTTGCAGAAACACAAAAATCATCCACGAAAACTCTGGCAAGCCATTAACGAAATCACCAATAGAAGAAGAAGTAATTCCAAAGCATCCGATCTATTGACTGGAGGTCCATGCCCTCAGGCTGCAATTAATTGTTGTAATAAGTTATTTGCATCAGTAGGACAACAACATGCTGGAAACATCCTGCAACGCCTTGGAACCAACCAAACTGCACTTTCAAATAAAGTCGACATCTCTATGGCACCCGCTAATTCATTCTTCTTTGAACCTACCGACGATAGTGAAATTGAAAGTTTTATAATGAATCTCCAATTGGGCAGTGCTCCTGGCCTAGATGGTATCAACAGTTCCATTATCAAAGCACTTAAAGACCACATAATTGAACCCCTTACACTGATAATAAACCAAAGCATGTTAACAGGAATAGTACCCGAAGCTTGGAAATCTGCAGTTGTCGTCCCAATTCACAAAAGTGGTGAAACTAATATACCTAACAACTACCGTCCCATATCGCTGCTTCCCGTATTCGCAAAAATGCTGGAAAGAGTCGTTAATAAGCGACTTACAAAATATTTGGAAAGCAACAATATTCTTTCAAACAATCAATTTGGTTTCAGACAGGGTAGGTTTACTGAAGGAGCTGTAATGCTTTTAACTGAAGAAATCGTTACCCATCTTGATATTGGACATGCCTGCGTCGGAGTGTTTCTTGATATAGCAAAAGCTTTTGATACTGTGGCCATACCAATTCTATTGAGAAAGTTGGAAGGTATCGGCATTCGAGGCACTGCTTTGGATTGGTTCCAGAGTTACTTAACTGGCAGGAAACAGCGCGTAAGAGTGGATTCGGTGCTCAGCGATCCGGAAATAATTGAATTCGGAGTACCACAAGGCAGTGTACTCGGACCGACACTTTTCCTTCTGTACCTAAACGAACTGGCCTCTCTCCCATTAATTAATGCAAAAATTATCTGCTATGCAGACGACATTGCAATAATATTCTATGGTCAAACATGGAGCGAGTGTTTCCAACATGTAGAACGAGGTATGGCTACAGTAGCTCAATGGCTAAGCAATAACCTCCTTACTTTAAACGCAAACAAAACAAAATTTCTCTGCATGCATAAAACGATAGCCTCGGCTCCCACTTTCATTCCAAATATTAAGATACATACCTGTAACATGGATATAAATAACATAGACGTTAACTGTGGATGTAGTGAAGTTCTAAGAACAAAATCCGTAAAATATCTTGGAGTAACCATAGACGAAAAGCTAACGTTTAATGAACATATTGCGGCACTCTCAAGTAGAAGCAGAAAACTTATATACGTGCTGAAAGAGCTCAGAGACGTTGCCGACATCGAACTTCTCAAAACTGTGTACATATCACTGTGTCAATCTGTTTTGACTTATTGTATAAGCGCTTGGGGTGGCACGGCTTCTACATATTTGATACAATTGGAAAGAGCCCAAATATCACTACTTAAAGTTATGTTAAAAAAACCCACTAGGTTTCCAACAGTCGAGCTCTATAATTGCGCAGGAGTACTAAGTATACGTAAACTTTACATTCAAAACGCAATCCTACACAAGCATAAAGTAACCCTGAACTCCTCTAATTACAATAAATTACTAAAATCTCGAGTATTTAAGATAAATTCAATAAAAACTAGGACAATTTTTGCGAAGCGCTTCCACATGTTTCTATTCCCCTTCTTATATAATAAGGTTGTTAATATTTGTGATATTAAGAATAGCAATATTAAAGAAGCTCAAAGTAAGGTACGAAATTATCTTTTGAACCTTAATTATCAAGAGACTGAGCAGTTACTTAGAGTCCCCGTCTGACGGATCACTCTACACACACACACACATACACACACACATAAATACACCCTCACACATACACTTAATTATATTTTTAATTAGTAAGCTTTTATTTTACAAGAACTATTTGTTACATAATTATGTGATGTTATCTTATAAGTTGTTAGTCCTAGGCTCTAGAAATTATCCGTCTTGTTGATAGCCACGACACAGGCTGTGCTATCATTGGCAATGTTATAATGTACAACCTACAAATGGCTTTCGTGATTCAGAAAAGAGCTATAAGGACTATGCTCCGCATGAAACAGACGGAATCATGTAAAGAACATTTTATTAAACTAAAAATCCTAACAGTGCCTTCCCTTTACATTCTAGTATTGCTAACCAGCCTAGTTAAAAGTTTGCACAAAATTGAGACTGATGAACAAAGGCAAACTAGAGCTAGTACACGTAGGAAAGATTTGCCCAACACTATTCAACCGAAACTCAAAGTTGTCAAACATAGTCCGAGGTATCAGTCTGTGCTTTTATATAACAAGTTGCCTATAGAATACAAAACTATATACAGTGTTAACTTATTTAAAAACAAATTAAGGACCTATTTGTTGGGGAAATGCTGCTACAGTATCGATGAATTTCTAGATGATGTATGACATTGTAATACGATTGTGTTTTTTTTTTTCTTTCATTCTTACTTTGACATTTATTATTTTTTAATTTAATTGACCGTTATTGTTTTATTGAATTTCTAATGTATTTAATGAATTTTATTTTATTTGATTTTGTTGCAATTGTATAATGTTATCTTAATTTTTCAACACAATGTTTTATTGTTATGAAATAAATGACTTATGACTTATGACTTAATGTACTTCTTGTGGAATAAATAAATATTATTAAATATTAAATATTATTATTATTAAACATGGCGGATCGTTAATACTTATTAAAAATTCGATTAAGTCTAAAGAACGTAAAGACATTGTAAAACTATCGGTTGAACACACTATTGAACTGTCCTGTGTTGAGCTTGATAAGCATGTTATTGTTTCTGTGTACAGACCTCCAAATTACCAGAATCTTATCTGTGTTTGATTCTGTAATGGAAGATGTGTTACGAAAAGTTAGTATTGGTAGTAAATCAATTATCATATGTGGTGACTTTAATATTAATTTGTTAGAGATTAACTCTAGTACTATCAGATTATTAAGTCTTTTCAAATCATTTGATTTATCAAATATTTTTAGTGAGCCTACCCGAGTGACAGCTTCTTCTGCCACTTGTATTGACAATATATTTTGTAATTGCAAATACCTTCATAAGGAAATTGTAAATAGGCTGCCATCAGATCATAGTGGACAAACAATTACGTTCTGCGCCTACGTACCACCACAAAAAACCCAAATAAAGTTTAGGCCAATTACTTGTAGAAGCTTAGAGCAATTTAATAATTCTTTATCCAATAAATTATGTAGGTATTCATAGTTTTAATAACATAGGTGACCCAAATGAGTTTTATGCCGAATTTTTTTCACTTTTAAGCACGCAATTTAATGACACTTTTCCGGTAAAAACAAAAAGTATTTACACAAAATTCTTATTTAGCGATTGGGCGACTCCAGGTATACGTAAAAGCAGAGAAAAACTTTTTGAACTTTATGGACTGAAGCAACATACAATTAATACAAGTTTTCAAAGTATGTTTCCAACTATTCAAAACTTTTTAAAAATGTGTGCAAAACAGCAAAAGCTCTTTACGTTAGTAACAAAATAAAATCAGCAGATGATAAAATAAAAACTACTTTTAACATAATTATCAGTAACGCGCACTTAGCGCGCGCTGCTCGTGTGCTCAGCGCGTCGTGTCGGTGTGAGTGCTAAGGGTAACGTGAGTGGAGTGAAGTAAAGACACTGATTGTGTTGACAGTGACGCGTAATCCGCGAGCCATTAGCATCTGTATGGCGAGGACTCGCGGCGAGTGCCATTGAAATGTGCGGATTATAACTAAGTTGAATGAAACCATGGAGCTTGAAGACTTGCTCCGTAAGGATAGCGGTGCATGAGCCCGCGCTCCGTCGCCATGGTGACGCTAACAATGTTGTGCACACATTAAAGGATTAAGTAACGGGGGTTTGTTTGAATATGAACTTAGTCGAGCAAAACAACATAACGAAAGTGTTTTGTCGTTGAAACGATAGAGGTGTATGTAAACACACATTCCACCTGTTCTGTTGATGAACAGTTTCGAAGCAGCTGGTTAAAGTGTGGATCATTTGACAGTGTTTCAGTGCATAAATAATTATCTTATGATCATAATTTTGAAGTGCGTTTGTATTTTAATTCGTATTAGCGTAATTAACTGTCACCATGTCTTCAAAACGGTAAGTGTTTACAAATTAGCTTGCGACTTAAAATTATTTTATCTACGTTTTTTATAAATTTATGGCCTGTCTAACAATACTGTGAAATAAAATTTGATCTTGTCATATCTTTTGTAAAAATTAATGCTATTAAAGGCAATCGGCAGGATTCGTACAACATACTTTTTTTGTTGTTTTGTGATAAAAATTTTACCACTTATTAAGGCAATTAAACCATTCATTTTCATGAAACATTAGTATTTTTAGAAGTCGGAATTAATTAATTATATCAATTCAAAGATTCAAGTAATTAAACGTAATATAATCATAAACTAAACGCAACTAAACGTAGTTCTGTTTTTAGAAATTGCCATTTGTAAAATATCGCGAGCCTCGAAATGATAAATAATTATTTAAAAATAGAAATAATAGTAAATATAATTAACCAATTACACATTTTACTTTAAAATGAATAATTATTGCATACAATCTTAATAATTAACTATTTCATGAAGGGAACCTTTTTACCATCAGTGTTTTTTTGTGTTGGCAATCATTTTATTGACAGGTTACGGAAATCTTTTTAAATCTCTGTTCAGTTCTTTGCTGTTGTTTTGGAGTGTGGTTTGTAACTGCATCTGAGCAATTTAGCGAATTATCTGGCCATTTTTACGTTGAGTCGAGCCGCTGCTCCTCCGTACTCTATCTGTTGATAGTACTTTCGCGAAAGGACGCTTTATTAATAGTGCTGTGTGTGTACGTGCTTTAAAATGACGAGTTTACAATGCATCAATTGCAACGTTCGCTTGTCGCGAATAAGAAGGCACGCTTTATCTGATGAGAGTGAAGACATCGTCAATACTATTCGGCTGTGGACATATCCTAGAGATGTAAGTAGTTTTCAAATAACATTTTGCGTACGAGTGTGCTAGTTACGAAGTGATAACTTTTACGTGTTAAAACGTAGACTTGCCATTTATACTATGCGATCACATACTAAAAATAATATTTATGTAACTAATACTAATCTAAACATTATTTGAAAAAAATAAACACTGTTGTGGTTGAAAATGTTTACAATTTGTCTTGAAAACGATCACGTTTGTGTTTGTACATTAACAAACACATAAGTGATCTTTTACATGTATTGTTTACTTGCCTAACACTTGGTTGTCTAACTTGGTTTGCTTAACACTATTATAATAGTTATTTCTTTGTTAGTATGACTGTCATAGTCATAAAAAGCAATGTTGAACCATTACTCATACTCAAAGTCACTTCATTATTTCCAGATAACACCTGCTGACCATGTTTGCCATGCATGTTGGCAGCTGGCTACTCATCCACGTTCTTCTGATAATATGCCGAGGAGACGCATAGGCCATCAATGTGTTTGTGTTGTATGCGGACGATCCATACTAAGAATCAGTCGACGCAGGATTTTGATTGAAGGTGCAAATGAAGAAGAACGAAGAATTGCTAATACAGTTGCTACTTGGATCCAACCACGAGAGGTATAACAACATGTACCTATTATAACTTAGAACAATTAGGTATCTTGATTTGATTTAAACTAAGAAATAAGTCAATGTATATATTTTTTCACTAATACCATGTATTTTTAAATGCAAGCTTTTCTTTATTTATATTTTTTATTTTAGCTTCGTTCTGAAGATGAAGCTTGTGTGCCGTGTTGGCTAAGAGCTAGAAGAACTAGGGTTGTTTCACCAATTGAAGAAATTCAACCCGCTGTACCTGATCATCTGGAGGGTGATCATTCTGATTTGATGTGTGCTGTATGTGGTCAGAGTCTATCCTCCCCAACATCAGATCAAGAGTGGAATCCCGATAATACTGCTCGTTTGTTGGAGCACCAGCAGGTATTTTATGAAATAATGATTATTTTTATAGTAATTAGCTTATAAATACGTGTCATGCAAAGGGCAATTGGACTGCTGCGCTGTGTGTCACTGATTCAATCCCCGCACGGAACAAATATTTGAATGATCTATAAGTAGTTGTTCCGGGTTTGAATGTTTGTGTACGTGAGTTTCTATGTTTATAAACACACCCACGACACAGGAGACATTCCTAGTGTGGGGAAAAGCTTTTTTTTTTGAAAAATACTATTTTCTTTTATGCTAAATCTGGAACAGTCATGATGTTGGCTTTACTAACAACAAAAGGATACTGATTTTTCCATTGTCACATAGCCCTTCTTCTCTACTCCAGTGAGCAATAAATCTATTCACTCATATTAATATAACATAGATTATGTTTGGTAACGGTTTTCTGAAAGGTGAAAATCAATAATTGTATGTCAAGAACTATTCTGTAACTTGGCCATGATGGGCGCAATTTATGTCTTCAAACTACTAAGTTTGAAGAAGTTTAATTTTTGTTTCATCAATGTTATTTAATATTCACAGATGTCATCCATGAATGAAGTTTGTGGAGTTTGCTGGGGCCAAGCTCGAGATTTGAGCTTCAATGTTCCAGAGGAACCTGAAGAAAGACCCCAACATATTGTGTTGCCCAATATAAGAAGAGCAGCTGAGACACCAAGGCATTGCATTTTTCAAGAGTGCATGGAACCGGAGCGAAATATTGTGCCTGAAGAAACCAGGCAATATGTATTGGTTAGGTATCAATATTTTATACCAAGAGGTGCTCGTATTTGCTCCTTACATAGACAGGAGGCTAATTATGAAAACCTTTATACTGCCGAGTATAGCCTTAATAGCTTTACTTCGACACACATAGAGGAGATAATTTTTATATTAATGGAAGGGTTACGTAACATCTCTTATGAGAATATTCAAAACTACCCCGATAACCAAGTTCAGTATTTTATAGGCATAAATAAGCAACAACATCAACAAATATTAGATGTAACACCGAGGCTTAAGAATATGCATCGGGGTAGTTTTGCATTAACAGTCTTGTTGTGTAAATTAAGAACTGGGGATTCAGGGGATAGATTGTCTTGTCTATTTCAAGTTCCGAGAAGGACCCTAGAGACATTAATGTCTGTAGCAAGAAATATATTGCTAACTGATTATGTTCCACAATTTCTTGGTTTTTCTCATTTAAGAAGGGAGCAAGTGGCAGCAAGAAATACTTACATTGCCGATCACATTTTTGGTGAGCCTAATGCACCAGCTGATCAAAAACCTGCAATCACAATAGCTGATGCAACATATATATATACCCAAAAAAGTAGTAACTACTTGTTCCAAAAGGATACATATTCCCTTCATAAATATAGGAATTTATTAAAGCCATTTATCCTCTGTGCCTCTGATGGATATATTATAGATGTACGCGGACCATATAGTGCCACTACAAATGATGCCACCATAATGAATAATTTATTAAACGAAACTGAATTTAATGATTTTTACAACGAAAACGATATCTTTATTGTAGATAGAGGTTTTCGTGACTGCATGGATAGTCTGCATCAGAAAGGATACATAGGTCATATGCCTGAAACCAAAGAAGACGACCAATCACAGCTATCTACTCTTGATGGCAATCGTTCACGCTGTGTCACTATTAACAGGTGGGTAGTAGAAGCTGTGAATGGCCGTTTCAAGAGAGATTTCAAAATATTCCGCCATGAATATTTCAACCGTGGTTGTCGCCATTTAATGGCAGATTTTAAAATAGCAGCTGCTCTGCTGAATGCGTTTACTCCGCCATTTACGGAAAATATACATGCAGAGCAGTTTGTTTCCATCATATTTGAGCGCCTGTTTTTACCGAATACTGTAGCTGAATTAGTTAGGTTACATAATTTAAACAGGCGCGGTTCCTGGTTTGTACCCATAGACGCGACAACCATCTCCTTTCCGCGGCTATCCATGGAGGAATTAACGTTATTTGCTTGTGGTATATACCAAATTCGCCAGGCTCGTTCATATGTGGGTGAGCATTTTCGCTTTCATGGAGTATATACATTAGAGGTATCTCGAGAAAGAATACATGGCTTAGAGGGAATAAACCCAATGTTGCTTCGTGCTAAAATAAAGTCCCGCCATTCTTCTGCTAGAACTTATTTTGTTTTTATAGTAGCAGAAACAAATATGAATGGTCGGGACGCAATAAAAAGTTATTGCTGTAATTGCATTGTAGGTTTAAGAACGGTGGGATGCTGCTCACATGTTATGAGCATTATTTGGTACCTTAGTTACGCTCGCCATGAAGGTATGACCCGACCTGCCCCTTTCCTAGATGAAGTAATATTAAGAATAGATTAAGAAACTATAACAACAATAAAATAAATGTATGTTCCTACAAAAACAAAGTTGTTTTATTTACCCACACTCAAAACTCCATCAGCACATCATCATTCATCAAACTATTGCAGACCGCTGCTGGACGTAGGTCTCGCCTAAAGCACCCTTACTGAATAGATACAATTCTCATGTCAATTTGCCAACGTAAGGATAAGTAAAACACTACAAAAATAGCACCAGCTATCTACAACATCCTTTTTCACCAAAACAATGTTTATGTCCTTACACGTAATAATATTTATTGGGACTTAACCTCAAAAATAAAACTGGTTATAACTTTTAGGTACTAACTTCTAAAAATCTAAGAATTTTATAAGGGCTTGCCTATCGTATTGACTACTAATTAAAACAAAAGATATCTCAAAACACGATATTTTATTAGGTGTACGAAACTCCCATACAAGCTTGCCGATCGCCTTTGATGATCGTTTTAACGATCGGTAGTAATTTGGGGATGTATTTTTTTTTTTTACTTTCAGTGCCAGGTATACCAACAAGCCATTGTCCCTCAATCAAATCATTGACGAATTGGAATAATTAGATGACGATGCCCCATTACCAAGAAATATAACCATTTTACCTCCTGATAACGCGAATGCTGATGTCACAGATGAAGATTCTGGCGATGAGGAGTTTGTAACCCTGAACAATCTTCCAGGTTTGATAAAGAGCTCATATAAATCTTAACGTTATTTTTTTCATGTAAGTTGTTATATATATATATATTTCTATCTAGGTTCTCAGCTAAGAGCTCCTGCTGAGATAGAATACATAAGTTCTGACAGTGACGAGGACAGTGTTCCCTTGTCATCTTTAGCAAAAAGAAGTCGAACCATCGAAGAACCCCTAATTGTGGAAGGTCGTCAACCTGAGCCATCTACATCTAATTCAGCTCCAGTTGTTAGCAGCACGTCAGCCGTTCCTTTTGTTGATCCAACCGTACCAAAAAATCAAAATTATACATGGAGAAATCGCCATAATCCTCACGTCGGACCACTATGGCAAGAAAACCACGGGCCAAGACACCTTCAAACGCCCATGTATTACTTTGACTGTATGTTTGCTGACCGCGTTATAGAATTATTGGTCAAATATACAAATATTTACGCGATTCAAAAGAATAAAGTGGGCAATGTGACAACGAGTGAAATGAAGTGTTTCCTTGCTATACTTCTTTACAGTGGATATATCGTAGTTCCCCGAACATGTACTGGGAGAAATCATCAGACACTGATTTTAGTATTATATATAACGCCATGTCGAGAGAGAGATTTACATTTATCATGACTCACCTCCACTGTTGTGACAATGCTCAGATAACTACTGAAAGTGATAAATTTGCAAAGTTGAGACCGCTTTTCGATATTCTGAACGAAATATTCCTGAATATGGCACCTTTAGAAGAAATGTACAGCATTGACGAGGCTATAGTACCTTACTATGGAGGCACAGCTGTAAACAATTTATACGTGGAAAACCGATTAGATGGGGGTATAAGTTCTGGGTTGAAGCGACCAGGGCGCCTACCGCCATCTCTTATAACAATATTATTTTAATATTACTTTGTAATTTTTGTTGTTGCATTTTCAACTTTCTGCGCTGATCCGAGCGTTGAAAATGCAACAGTGTGGAAGGCAAAGTAATATTAGAATAATATTGTTTTAAAAGCTTGTGGTTGGCCCGCAGATTGGGATACGTTCTATGGTTTGATCCGTACCAAGGCTATGCAGCAATTATTCCACCGGCATATAGGCAGTTAGGTATGGGTGCTGGTGTGATTTTGCGTTTTGCTGATCATTTACAATTTTGTCACCCAGGTGTGCCTTGTGTCGGACGTCGCGAGGCGACATCCGGCCACCGTAGGCGCGGGCTTGCGGACGGCGAGTAATGGGTAGCTCGCCGTCCGATCAAGGACCAAGCCCGGGTCGACGGCGCGTTCTGTTCGCGCGCGCCTCAAAGAGCTGTCAGCACAGGGACGGGGCCCCCAACGGGGCCAACGCCTGCCGGGGTTGCGGGACGTCTTAACAGGATACCGTGGCCCCGGAACGTAAAGGGCAACAAAAGGAACAGGGTGGCTTTTTAGTCAGTAAAAGTCTGACAGTCCCTTCCACCCCACCCAGGGAGGAAGGAGTCATTTGATGATTTTTACCACCTAAAAAAAAAAAAAAAAGGTGTGCCTTGTCACTTGTTCTTTGACAATTTCTTTTCTTCTATTCCACTCTTCCATGAATTGAGTAACAGAGGGCTCAAAGCCACTGGCACAATTCGCGAGGACCGTACAAAAAAGTGTCCTTTGCCGTCCAATAAAGAATTCAAGAAGACAGAAAGAGGCACATTCAAGTACAAGTCTAGCCAACCAGAGCATATTTTAGTTTGTAAATGGAATGATAATAGTGTGGTGTCAGTAGCATCCAATTCAGAAAACAAAGAACCCTTACATAAAGCTAAACGCTTCTCGCAGCAGCAGAAAAAGTATGTATACATCGATCAGCCAGCAATTATAAAAAGCTATAATGAAAACATGGGGGGAGTCGATAGGTCCGACCAAAACATTGGTCTTTATCGTACATCTATCCGTGGCAAGAAATGGTATTTCTCATTGTTTTGTCACTGCTTGGACATGGCGACTCACAATGCGTGGCAACTTTACAAGAAAAATGGAGGAGAGTACGATCATTTCACATTCCGGAGAACTATCGCCAGAGGTATGTTGGAAACATATAAAAAAAATGACAAACGCGGTCCTTGTCCCACTCCTAGAACTTACAGGGAAACTTCACGCTACGATAGAGTTGATCATCTAGTAGAGTACAATGACTCTCAGCTTCGATGTTCGCTTTGCAAAAAAAATACAAACTACTTGTCAAAAATGTAAAATCCATTTGCACCCTAAAACATGTTTGTTACTTACCATACTCCTACATAGACTTGTTTGTTAATTAACGTTTTTCAATTAGATAAGATAAGATAAGATAAGAATTTTTATTTGTGCAAACATGAGTGTACATACAGTATAGCATGCAAGGTGGCACTTTATAAATGAGCTGTCACGTTTGGCCTATAAGGCGTACAAATATATAAAGTAGTCAAACTTACACAACAGTTCAATATAATATAATACAATGCAATTCAATTCAATATAGTATAATTATAATCTGATTCAATTCAATATAGCATAATTAAATTCATTCACGACATAAATTTAATAGGTCATTCATATTTCAATAATTTTATCATTTAGAAAGTCGCGTATGTCATAGTATGCTTTCCCTTGTAAGTGTCGTTTTAGCTTCATTTTTAATCTATGGACATTAAGTTCTTTCCACACTTTCGGTAGTTTATTATAAATTATGGGGGCCATACAAAAAATGCTCTTTTGCATTAATGCGGTTTTTGACTGGGGTACACGAAGAATAGTGTCATCGCGTCTGCTACGGCTACTTCCTTCTGATATGCATGGGAAGCGATGTTGGTTATGTTTCACAAACATGACCACAGATAATAAAGCTTTTTTCATAATAATAACTGTGTTTCTGTAATTTAAAATAGGATACAATCGATAAAGTGATAGTCATATGAGCGTTAACCTACATGGCTATTACTACTGATCGTTAAAACGATCCGCATTTTCCGAGCCTTCGGAAAAACTCAGATTTTTTTTGGTATTTTTCCATGTTTACTATATGCAACAAGGTAACAATACTAAAAAACTACTGTGATAGAAGATAAAAAAAAGTTTCAGTTACAACTGGGTTATTACCCACAAGGGTCTTTTTAAGTATAAAAGGTTAGTTTATGGCCTATCCTCGAGTCCAGGCATATTCCAAAGAATTATGGCGAACCTACTCAACGATATTCCAAACGTAGAAGTATTTCTTGACGATATCATTATTGGATCGCCCAATATTAGGGAACATTTAGTTATACTGGAAAAAGTTTTAAAGCGATTACGTAATAACGGAATGAAACTAAGGCGCTTTGCACACGGAGCAACTTTTGCAGCAACTGGCAACTGGCAACTTACTGGCAACTCGCTGTTTACATGTAATTCAATTGGACTGCGCACACAGATCAACTCATTACACACTAGTTGTCTCACTAGTTGCCGCAACTAGCAACTGTCAAATATTCGATTTCACACCCTCTTCTCCCCATTTCCCTCGCCCTGTGCCCGACATAGTGTTGCCATTAACTTAGTAGTTTTTCCCACTAAGTAAACACTTCTTTTTGGGATACTGTGTAAAATGCTATAATAAATACCTCTTGATATTCTCCAACTAAATAAGAGAAAATTTAAACCATGCATAAAACGCACACTATGTAGTCGAGCATTATTATAAGTTAGATGATTATATCACGGACAAAAATGCTTGGCTAAATGCTAGTCCTGCTCCACAGCCACTCGGGCTCACTAAATAGGATTGTTTTTTAAGAGAATGATGTTTCTTACCCTCTTTTTTGTCGACCTGAATAACATGTACCGTTATCAGTACGATGACTTTTTCTTTCTTTACATACTACAGTCATCTAACGGATAAGTACACTGAAAGTGTTAGTATTGTAAATTTATTTCAATTTTGTTTTTAAAAACCATCAACCTAAAACTTGCCCACAAAAAAATCCACAAGCCAGCAGATACAAATTCTGTCCACCAGATGGGGGTCCCAATCCACCATATCTAGTGGTAATACCGCTAAGTTTGCAACACTGCAACTCGGCTAAAAAAGTTGCTTACAAATTGCCAAAAAGTTGCGGCAACCGGCAACTTTATGGCAACTAGCAACTTTTACAGGTAACTTTTAAAAAGTTGCCAGTTGCGTCAACTTAAGTTGCACCGTGTGCAAAGCGCCTAAAACAAAATAAGTGTGCGTTTATGACTAATGAGGTTGAAGTACTTAGGATTTATTGTTTCCGCCGAGGGAATTAAAGTGGACCCGGAAAAAGTAGAAGGTATCTTAAACATTCCTCGACCAGAAAATATCACTGACTTACGTGCTTTCCTAGGCACAATAAATTATTATGCTAAATTCGTCAACAACTTGAGCACCATGCTCGCGCCGTTGTATAGGTTATTAGGGAAGGGAGTGACTTCGAAATGGAACATGGAATGTGAGTTAGCTTTTAAGAAAATTAAAAATGTTTTAATTAGTGCGGATGTCCTGGCTCATTATGATCCGAACAAACCGTTGTTTTTAACTTGTGATGCGAGCGCGCGAGGCATAGGCGGCGTGTTGAGTCAGATGTGCAAGCAGGATAGCAGCAGTAGCTCAGTCGGAGAGCGCGAGCGACCGGTGGTGTATGTATCGCGCGCACTTAACGCAGCTGAGAAACATTATTCGCAAATTTAACGGTAGGCATTAGCTATTGTGTTTTGCTTAGAAAAATTACAGCAATATTTATACGGTCGGCGTTTTACAGTAGTGTAAAACAAGCACGGATCACAAACCGTTGGTCACTATTTTTGGACCTAAGCAAGGTATACCATCGATGGCAGCAAGTCGATTACAAGGATGGGCGATTAAGTTGTCAGCCTATACTTATGATATTGAGTACGTTACTTCCAAACAGAACGGGGCGGACGGTCTATCGCGATTGCCAGCTGTTGCTGAGAGTAAACAAACAAATAAAATTCCGGAACAGTCGTATTTACATTTCGCGCAAAATGCAATGTTGTTAGACTATAACGAAATTAAAAAACAGACGAGTCGAGACCAGTTATTAGGCCGAGTTTTAACATATCTCCGCGACGAATGGCCATCGGATAACGACATAAAACCGCTTCAACCTTATTTCAATCGCAGGAAGGAACTGTATGAGGAGTTAGGCTGTGTAATGTGGGGCCATAGGGTGGTCGTACTGGAGGGTTGTAGGGATAAGGTTCTAACTGGTTTACATGAGGCTCATATGGGCATAGTTAAAACGAAAGCTTTTGCTAGGAGCTATGTTTGGTGGCCGGGAATGGACGAAGCCATAGAAAATACGTGCCGGGTTGCAGTGTCTGTGCTGTAGAAAGTGAGGCGCCGCCGCGACATATGCCCTACTCTTGGCCATGGCCAGATAGACCGTGGGCCCGAATAGATGTTGATTTTTTAGGCCCTATGGCGGGTCGGATGTTTTTAGTGATAGTTGACGCTAGAACCAAGTGGCTTGAAGTAAGTCAAGTATCTAGTACAGCGGCCTGTCACACAATCAGCGTTTTAAGTGACGCGTGCGCCCGTTTTGGTTTACCGAGACAAATAGTCTCGGACAACGGACCACCATTTACAAGTCATGAGTTTTCACAGTTCCTTAATGCCAATGGCATTGAACACATATTCTCAGCTCCATATCACCCTGCTTCAAACGGGGCAGCGGACAATGCAGTACACACAGTGAAAAGGGCGATTAAGAAAGCTGTTAGGGAAAATGTAAACATACCTTTATTTATAAATAAATTCCTACTATATTATAGGAACACGGAACATTGTACTACAGGTGAAACACCGGCGTTTCTCATGTTCGGCCGTAGGTTGCGTACTAGATTCGATGCGCTGAGACCCAATAGGGACAATAAAGTTAGAGATGCTCAGATGCGACAACAAAAGCATGGCGCAACTGGGTCACGTCAATTGCGTACGGGGGAAGAAATCTGGTTGCGCCAGTATACGGGGCAAGATAAATCGGTATCAGGAAAGGTAACAGAAAAAATGGGAACCACTGACTACAAAGTAGTGGATTCGTTAGGTAGGGAATTCCACAAACATGTGGATCAGCTGAAACAACGGATACGGAGTTCACTTATCTGTCCTTCTAGCCCGGTTAGAGAGAAGGCGGAGACAGGGGTGGTAGTTAGGGACCAGGACACGCCCAGTCCGAGCGATCCAGATTTCGATGACGCAGCCGCAGCAAAGACACATCAGGATGACAGGGATCAAGAGCATTTTGAGGATTGTGTCGAACCGGAAACACAAAGTCCTGTGTCTTCCCCTGAGCCGACCCAGTCTCGTCCCCTCCGGAGATGTAGAATGAATAAGCCAACTAATTATAAGTTATGATAAGTAGTATTTAGTCTTTTGTTAGTTATGTAAGTTAGTTACCTAAGTCCGTGGTCATGTTAAAAAGTGAGCTACCTAGTTAAGTATAATTATGTAATATTTTGTATGCAAGTAATTCTTAATTATATAATAAAGGAGTTTGATAAATAAGGGTGAAGGTGTAATGTATGTGTAACATTATGTGTGCGCGCGTATGCGACAGCGCCGCGATCTTGTAAAGGACGAGCAGTCCGCATTAAACCACGTTACTAGCCACACGTTCGTTTTATTCAAACACCTCATGATCACAATGAAGATGAATATAAAACCGTAGTAAAAAATAATAAAAATAAAGATGTAAGCCATAGCAGTTAAGAGATGACCAATCCCAACAGACAGCACCCGTTCACGAGCATGACGCATGGATCAGCACCACCTAGCTCAACCATCATGGAGGGAACCAAATGATCCAACACACGCGCCACCATCAGCGAGACATTTGAGTGAGCATGACAAGCTCTCAACTGCCATGCTCATTAGTAAAAGCACATAGTAACTCAGTAAATAAAATAAAATAAAACGCTCCATGGTACTCACATTTACAAAATTGAAATAAATGATATTAAATTATACAATACTAACACTTTCAGTGTCCGTATACGTTAGATGACTGTTATATGTAAAAAAAGAAAAAGTAATCGTGCTGATAACTGTACAAATTATTCAGGTCGACAAAAAAGAGGATAAGAAACATCATTCCCGTAAAATCAATTCTAATTTTTGAGCCCGAGTAGCTGTGGAGCAGGACTAGCATTTAGCCAAGCATTTTTGTCCGTGATATAGGGTGACTTAGCCGGTTTGCCGGCCACCTCTGGTTTTCGGCCAGTTCGTAGTTGTATGAATATAATAAGAAAACTTTACGCTACGCATTTACAAAACAATGCCTACTAATTTATTGGTATATAACCTACAACTTTTGAATTTTGTAGATTTTTATCGATCTAATTAATAAGTCTTTGAGCCTCCGAAAGTTTTATAGTGCGCGCATGTGTCGAAATCAACGAAAAAAATAGTGCGCGCGTTATTTTTGCAAGGTAAATTACAAAGTTGTTTATCGTTTTATAAATATAAATTGCTGTTCTGTGTATGAGAGATGAGTTGAATTAGTGTTTTTCCAATTAAAATCGCAGAAAGATTAGGTTATTTACATTTTAATTTAGTGGCCGGGTAACTAGGTATTAATTTTGGGGGATTGTCTACTTTTCGGCCGGGGGGCCGAAAACTAGAAGAAAATCCTTTACATTTAATTGATAATTTTGAATAGTACATAAGGATTTTTTTGAAAAAATACTATTTTTTTTACAAAGTACAGCCTCTTCTCATTTGAGTGTTTAGATTTCGGCCGCATGTTATCGAGCTAATTACGTAGTAATTACACTTTTTAGTCATCTAGTTTTCGACGGCCGAAAATAAGAGTTTTAATATTTACTTTTCGGCCTAAGCTAATTCATGAGGCCGAAAGCTAATAATTTGATAACCGATTTTCGGCTAGTAAAAAATAACGGTAGTAAATGACAATAATTAAACTATTTAAATCGAAATATTCATTCAGACGAATAATAAAAGCCTTATGTGTCTTCCCTAAAATTTGTGTTATCAGCCAGTAAGAAAATTTTACAAGTTAAACAACATTTAATATATTATAGAGACTGACTCCACAAAATTGTAAAAATAAATAAGGAAACAAGATGAATATGGAAGAAAAACTGATATTAAGAAGATTTTAGAAGTAGTGAAAGAGGTTGATATCATCTTTTGAGACAAAATTTGAAAAAACGTTATTTTTGAAAAAGATGTCATCACGAATGAGATATTTTGTATAATTCTTTTTATTTTTCCATATTATATTATTTAAAGACAATTTTTTCTGTGATTTTGATTTTAAATTTTCCTGTTTAAGTAATATTTTAAAGGTTTTATTTAAAATGGTTGATTCATAGGTACTATTTACTTTTTGATCTATTATAGAACCTACTGTAGAGCAAATAGAGATCATTTTTCAATAGTAGAAAAGTGGCCGAAAACTAGCAAAAATAACGGCCGGGAACTGACACAGGCGGCCGAAAACCGGCGAAATCGCTATTTTCAGAGATTTTTATTTTTTGGAATTTTATTATTACATTGACAAGTAAAACATCTAAAAATATTAAAACTACATTATCTTTCGCGTTGAAAAGTATTGGAGAAAGTAATAGGGACTTCATGGGACTTCATTATCAAAGAAAAAAATCGCCATGAAGTCAGACAGTCGCTTAACTGACCGAAAACCGGCTAAGTCACCCTAATCATCTAACTTATAATATGCTCGACTACATAGTGTGCGTTTTATGCAAGTTTTAAATTTTCTTTCATTTAATTAGAGTATTATAATATCGAGTGGTATTTTATTATAAAATTTTACACAGTACCCCATAAAAGAAGTGTGTACTTTTGCCAATCTGAAACTTGGTTGATTTAATTTGTTCTTATTTCTAGTATTAAAATTATGTCTATCACTATTTTTCTGAAGATTTTATCTAACGTGCATGATGTTTTCATAAATATTATATTAACAAGGCACCGTCATGATGTTAATTGTTTTAAACAATTCCCTTAAAGATTCGCGTCTGCCAAGATTATAGATGGCTCTGACAGCCAGCTAAGCGTAGAATCAAGATACAAACCGAGATCCTTCACACTGGGGCTAATAGGGATGACAGAACCATTAAAAATAATAGGAGGAAGAGGTAAATCAGCCACTCTGCCCATCATGTGTGAACTTCCAATAACAATGGCCTGACATTTAGTAGGGTCAACAGAAACCCCAAATCTGACAGACCAACTGTAAACGTCATCCAAATCCCGGTTTATATCCTGAATAGCCCCTGACAAGTTATCAACCTTGGAAGCAGTATACAGCTGAAGATCATCAGCATACAAATGATACGCACACTGAAGACAGGGGAGTGATAAAATTAATAAAAATAGAAAACAATAAAGGAGAAAGAATGCCGCCACCAAGCCACCAAGGACCAAGCACCAAGGTCACGCCAACTCGAAGAACTCTCATCAACGCGAACCGACTGCTGACGACCCCGAAGATAAAAAGGGAACCAATCCAGCGCCTCTGATGAAACTTTAAGATGCGAAAGCATGGGAAGGAGAATATCATGACTGACAGCGTTAAAGGCATTGGAGAAATCAATCAATACAAGAACAGTCACCATGGTATTCTCCATCGCTTCTCTAACGTCACCAGTCACTTTGAGGAGGGCGGATGTCGTACTGTGTCCAGGCCTGAATCCAGACTGAAAGGAACTCACGAGGTTGTTACGGTGAACAAACCCCGAGAACTACTTATGGACACAGGCCTCAAGCACTTTTGACAGAAAAGGGAGAACGGAAATGGGCCGGAAATGGATTGGTAGGCTGGGATTCAAAATTTTAGGAAGGGGACGGACATAAGCTTTACGCCACAAGGATGGGAAAACCCCAGAATAAAGAGAAAAGTTAATAATATAGGTAATAGGAGGAAGTAGGAAATCGAGGATGGAAGTGACCATAAAACGACTAATGTCATCGCACCCCACGGCCTTGGATTTGATGGAAAGGATAATCCTTTTAATTTCATCGTCAGTGACTGGAGAAAACTTAACCTTTTAACCGCCCGACTTTAAAACAGTTGGCGTGCCCCCAGCGCCCGGCACAGTGAATGGAAAATTAAATACCTACAAAAAAGAGGGATGTGCAATATTTAACTATGCAATATCGATATTTCGTTTTAATTAACGACATTTGCATTTGCGAGCGTGGCTAACTAATAACTACATCTCACCAAGCTTAGTTTGCACCTCGCGTCATTTACGTCACACTGACGCTTAGGTACGGGCCGCAAAAAAGGATTCGCTATGACTTTAAAAAAGTAAACAAATGTTTGTTAGATTTTACTTTACATTTTTTGTTTTTAACATTATATTATACGTAGGTACAGTCGGTGATAGCTATTGTCTGACCCACCCTTAAAACAAACGAATTTGAACCCTCTGCAAATAACATTAAGAGTTATTCAATTTGTATGAGTTAATTAGACTAGTAAGACTCGATGAACGAATACAATATTGGGGCAAAGGTGGGTATTTAAAAAACAATTTGCGTATTCATTATAAAACTGATATTCAAATGTTAGTAAGGATGTGGGTAGGAAAATAAAAATGAACGGTGACACCTCAAGCCAGTCAACACGCAATTGCAGTGACTACGCGCAAACATTTCTTACCTTGGCTTGAACGTAGTATTATATTATCTGTGCCTTGACTTAGTAAATTGCAAAAATCTTCTTTGTCAATGTTTTTATATATATTCTATTGTTTGATTATCATGTCTCAATGTCTCAAATGAGTGATTATTTGAAATACAAAAAAAAAATCTATTTGCTGAAGGAGAACGTTGGATGTTGTTGATCAGAGAGATTGCTTGGAGATTTAACATAGAAGTAAGTGTGTTTGTCTATTTTATACCTAAGTATTCCTTATGCTGTGACAATGCTGTGAAATTATTTTTTAAATATTTACTTAAACTTACGTGACACCCGTTTTATTTATTTGTTTCAGAGAAATACAGTCAGATTTTGGTTTAGACATTTTGAAGAAACAGGAAATGTTCAAAATTGGTGTTCGTGACCAAAACCTGTAATGTTTACTCCCGTATTAGAACGGATTGTTAGTAGACATATTCATGCATGCTGCTGGATTGAAACAATACAAGCCGGCACGTAAAATTCAATGAACTGCTGTTCATCGCCAAGTGAAAGTCCACTTTGCCCAAGAATATATAGATTTTAATTGGGAAGAACATGTTGTTCAAGAGATGGTGCTCCATTTCGCTACTAAGACAGCACCACCGTCAGCAGCCCACAATACTAAAGTGTCAGTGTGTGTTTTAAATGAACTAAGTATTGTTATAATAAATTCTAAGGAAGTGTTTCAAACATTGAATAAGAAGGTCCTTTTTACGATCATAACCATATTAAAAATCAAATATACTAATAAAAAATATATAAAGTAGGTAAAACACCAAAGTATTTAGTGCTATTTTCACTTTTATTTTATAAGTAGGTATGACAGTTAATGTGGTGATGTTATTGTTATGAAAAAGAAATATTATATTTCTAAACATATAACATGTTGATTCACTACATAATTTTTTACCTACTTTAAAAATAAAAATATAGATATTTTATAGACAGTATTGAAACGATGACACTGCTTTTTTATCAAGTTCTAGCTCAAGTAGTTTATTTTGTATTTATTGTAACTTGTTTTATATGTTTTAGCTTTATAATATGACAAGTAATTATTATTGTCAGTAATGATTTTACTTTTAACCATATTGAATAAAATCGTAATCAAAATTATTGCTGTTTTTTATTTCTGTTGTGATTTTTGTATTTAAATAGTAAAATTTAATTAACCATTTTAATTTAATATAAATAATATTTAGAATGAAAAAAATATAAATGAATATTGTAAACGAAAAGTGTCAAAAATGCAAACTTGGGTTTGATCTCACTTCCTGTGCTTTCGTTCATGTTGCTACCACTTGGTCAAATCGTCTTTACAAATGAAGTTGAAATTAACTAGTCCATTACGTGTCAAAACTGTATTCAAAAGATTATCTACCCTAACATAAAGTTTTAAAGATCAAATTGGCATAACAGTGTTCTTTAATATTTGCGTCCTTGAACAAGTCGTTCGAGCTCATTAAGCTAATACGTATCGAATTCATACATTATCCACCGCTAATTGCACAAGGTTCAAATTCGCCTAACTTTATTCAGCCAGTTAGGTGGGTTAGATAACTGCTATAACCGACTGTACACGGGTACACGCCACATTCCAGCGAGGGGTAAACTTAGCTTGGTGGAGATATAGGTACCTACCTACTTGAATACTACTTACCTTACGAAATTATTCGGCATTTTTCGCAAGCCAGTAAAACAAAAAGTGTTTTAAAAATTTGAACGATTTATTAATTAGTACTTAGGCTACTCACAATAAAATCAGTCCAGAGAAGAGCTTTGCGAGATATACAACATGTAACAAAAACCCTGTTGTTCCTTTTAGGTACGTATACTATTACCTACAAGCACAACATTTACGAAATTATAATTTAACTAGCTGACCCGTGCCCACTTCGTTGGGCGGTAACCATTTTCTTGTGATGAAATTATGAGTGTGGTTCGGTTAGTACTGAGTGCTATGATTTATTTCCTAACTAAAGACGCTGCGCACGTTCAGCGCTAGATTCCCGAGCAAGGGCCTGCGATGTTCTCGCGCTCTGGCTAGCGAGCTTCTGCGAGCGCTCAGCGCTAGACTCCCTATCCCTTGTTGCAGAGAAATGCTGCCTTAAATCACTGAGACGCTGCGCACGTTCAGCGCTAGATTCCCGAGCACGGGCCTGCGATGTTCTCCAGCTTTGGTTAGCAAGTCGCTGTGAACGCTCGGAGCTAGATTCCCTAGCGCGTGCTTGCATTTTCTCTATTCCTCGAGAGGCGCTGATGATTTTCAAGAGCAGACTTCCGTACGGCGTACTCGAGCTGCTCTAGGATGTCTGACGGGAAAGTTGTGATTTCCTTTTAGGCATGATAAACAATCGCTAAAACTGTCCGATATTCCAAAAAACAGAAATACCATGGGTAAATGGATAAAACGTCCGTACAAAGCATGTTCTTATGTGATTCGTGAATGGACGGCGGCATTTTGCGATTTAGTAATTTTATATTACCTATCTTCGAAACGATTTAACCAATTGACTGTTTTGGGCAAATCGTATCTCTATGATGTTCTTGTGATGATAATAATATTTTTTTCGATAAGGTTTAATATTTTGTTGTTTAAAAAATCGTCCAAAGGTAAGTACGTCGAAAAATACTTTTTTCAACACATAAAAGCTAATATATTATATCTGCTAAAACATAAAAGATAGAAACATGGTGTCGCGGACTTTTTTGTAGAACTATTAAAGGCGGACCAGGTTGCCATACATTGTTTTCAATTATATACAACTGTTAAGGCAGCGCATGCAAATAACTTTGTTGTAAGAGAAAAAAAATTCCGCCTGGCTATACAAAAATTGAGATAGTTCAGCTAATATGCATGATATCTTTATAATTTATAGCCTATAGCACTCAAGAATAATGTAGCTTTCTACCAGTGAAAGAATTTTTAAAATCGGTTCATTATTTCCGGAGATTACCCCCTACAAACAAACTTACAAACATACAAACTTACAAACAAATTTTACCTCTTTATAATAATATAAACTTTATAATATAGATATAGATAGATAAATATAGATAATATAGATAATAGATAAATATAAATATAAAAAATATATATAAATATAATAAAATAATATAATAATAATAATATATATAATATATAATAAAATAATAATATCATATATAATATAGTATAGAATAGATAGTATAGACACAATATATAAAACCATACAGTAGGTCGACGCCTTTGATCTTTGGTGAAATGCCGACATCGTCTAGACAGTAACGCATCGGCCAGGGTTGTCACAAGTAAACAATACTTATGAAATTATTTATTTATTGCAGATCAACATCGATAGCAGTATTATAATTAAAACAACATTACATATTAAATAATAATGAAAACATTTTTTAACCCGGCGTATACAAAGAGATTTAAAAATTGAACTGATGCAGACTTGGTAACTAGTTACTGTGTTACTGACTGTACTGTAATCTTTTTAAAGTGAAGTTTTTAAATAAATAAATAACTCAGTTGTCAGTGCGACATTACGGTTCGGCAAAGGTCACGGCTTGAATTCTGTCCGTGACAGTTATTTTTAAATCTCTTAAATTATTATCGTTTTAATTAGCTTCTGTAAGTATAGTCAATGAAAAAGAAATATTTCAGAAATTATAATGGTAAGTGGTAATAGGAAAGAATTTGCTACAAGCCACCAAACTGAACAACTTTTACTATAGGACCAACTTGAGACAGATTTAAGTTATTTAGATGGCATTTTCGTAACCAGCACCCCAATTAAACTGAAGATTGACACCCAAATCAAATCATAAAAAAATGAGGTCCGCCATCTTGGATTTTCATTTTGACCACATTTTCGTCATCAGCACCCCCAAAAACCATGGACATGACACCCATGAAGCATATTTTGTAAAAGTTTGCGGCGGCCATCTTGGATTTTTATTTTGACCTCATTTTCGTCATCAGCACCCCTGAAAACCACGGACACGATACCCATGAAGCATATTTTGTAAAATTTTGCTGCGGCCATCTTGGATTTTCATTTTGACCTCATTTTCGCCATCAGCACCCCCAAAAACCATGGACATGACACCCATGAAGCATATTTCGTAAAATTTTGCGGCGGCCGTCTTGAATTTTAATTTTGACCTCATTTTCGTCATCAGCACCCCCGAAAACCATGGACACGACACCTATGAAGCATATTTTGTAAAATTTTGCGGCCGCCATCTTGGTTTTTCATTTTGACCTCATTTTCGTCATCAGCATCCCCGAAAACCATAGACACGATACCCATGAAGCATATATTATGTAAAATTTTGCAGCCGCCTTTTATTTTGTCTAATTTTTACGTTTTCACATTTATAATACTAGTAGGATTTCTAAACTGTTAGTAGGATTTGCCCTGTGCGATTAACGCGCGACGATTGGCCATTTTATTAGCGGTATCAACGTGGCACGTCATTACAAATAAAATTATTTAACTGCACTCTACAATAACAAAACAGATTTATTTACACTTTTTTCTGTGCGTGGAAGCTGATGAAACCGCAGTTTTTTAATACAAGATGAGGACTTGCAATCACTCACAGCACAGGTCGTATGCACCATTTTAAATAAACAAATAAATTAAAAACAAACACGCGTTAGCCCTGAATCTTAGATCCCGAACTGATAACATCTTTTTGTTCGCAGTTCGGGATCGGCTTGCCCGCCCCTCGCCCCTGATACCCCGCACGATTGCCCTGTCTAGACGTCTTCGTCGACCGACTGTATGTATTTTTAGGCTGTGGTATAGATAAAGAACAACATTGGCTAGTCGAGAGGTGAAAATCAACTAACTACTAAAAACGACACATTCAAAAAAATAGTTAGAGTATCTGATCAAGTCTTACAAGTAAGTACCTACATCTTTATTTCGATAAATAACTACAAGTTCGGCGGCTTTCTTTGATGCGACAACAAAAGATGGATCCTACTTCTGGATGGTTTATAAAAAAATAACCACGAAGGGGATGGCGAGGTCTATTCGCTCGCTTCGCTCGCTCACACGACCCCGCCATCCCCTTCTAACCTAACCTGTCCGAGTCGGGGTGCCCTAAAGTCCAGATTGCATCCAATTTCTACTGGTTACAATAGTTGAGGGTGGTAGGTGTATAGGGTATAAAGCGAAGAAAACCATACTAGCAGGCGTTTAAAATCGTATCAGATTTTCTAAATTATATTAGAAGTTATTAGAGATTATGAATATTATAGTAAATTAATAATATACTACATGAATATTATGTCAAATGTGCATTATAGGAAATGTTTATTATATCATAAGAAATTAGATAAAATGAAATTATATCAACAACTCATTATCTCAACTGATCGTTATATTAAACAAAAGTATATTAACTGAAATTAGGTCAAGTGAACGTTAGATTTTTAGTTATTATATCAACCGTTACACACCCGCGGCGCACGAGGCTCGGTGCCACGTGCCTACCTACCCCGCCGCCCCGCCACCCGCCGCCCTGCGAATCACTTCCTTAGTCTCCCGCGCAGCTTACTTCCGAACGGATGTTATTGTTGACCTACCTACGTAGTGAGTGACTTGTGTTTTTTTTACGTAAACGTTGACCTGGAGGCCAACCACAATCTTTTACAAAACATTATTATTTCGATAACGTTTTGTTTCAAGCTTATAATAACATTACTCATATTCGTACCATGAACTTCGACTTTCAATGTTGTTTTATTCCTGCTAAAGTGCTGGGAAAGAACGAACTATTTCTAAGATTTGTCTATTGCTTGCAATAGTAGAAAAGAAACAACGCTTTATGAACTGTATAACGCTGTCCCTTTCACACATCGGTCCGAATTCCTACTATGAAGTATGATCTTGAGTAAATTATTATTAATATTATTTTTTAAAACCTTACTTTGTATTAGAATATAATTGTTACGAGTAATTTCCATAAAATTAACCCAAGTATTAAAAGATGCTTTGAAAACAGACAAAATAAAATAAAAAAGAAGCTGCGGCTATGTTATGACATAATAAGAATCGGAACAAATTCTGTTCTTGTCAGCTGTCTAGCGCGTTCCAAATTTGAAAGTTGTGTTGGAAGTTAGTGATAAATATTAATACAATCATTTAGATTAGTACATATTTTCTTAAAATTATTTAAAATCTGTGTGTGTGTCTACAAAATAGACAAAATGGAATCCAGTACCCCGAGTGTGAGTTAGTTGTCACATCTTGAAATACGTGACGATCAAGTTAATCGAGCAAACTAACAAGCGATGGTATTTAAAAAAGGTGCGAGTGTGAGTTGACATTTGGCATACGAACGGCACCTCGTATCGTCACTTGTCCGAAAGTATTCTGAACGTTTTTTTCGTTTCAATGTTGCCTACATTGAACTTAGAGTGGTTTCAGTGAGATAATACGACTAAAATACAAAACCTATCGCAACCATGCTAACAAGCGTTTTGAATGCCTTATGTAATTTAGACGTATAATAGTTTTTATGAATGAGATATTCCTATTTCGTTTTAACGTGTAGTGAGTAAGAGAGATGTGAAATAAGTTGTGTGTGGTGTCATGTAACTACTTAAAACTCCGTTGAAATTATAAACATAGCATATAGCACGCAAGTATTTGATCCTTGATTTTTTTATTATTAATATTCAATTGTGTAGCCTCTGTTGGAGATCCAAATAAATAAGAATAAAACCTAATTTGAGTATGAATATTATACGTACACAATGCACACCAATGTTCCTGAATTCAGTATCTTTTAGATAGTCCACTGGATTAAAACAGGAACGAAAATCGGCTGTTTGTTTTCGGAGATGATTCCGTTCATCTTGATAATGAGAATCAGTAGTAATTAAAAATTACGCACTGCTATTATTAACACAATTCACCACAATTACACGCCAATATTACGAACTTTAGCTATTGTAAACAACAATGTCAACAATTCACCTATCACACAACAAGTTTAGTGACGATCAAGTTGATCGAGCAAACTATTAGGCGATAGTATTTAAAATTCGTCCGAGTGCGAGTTGAAGTTTGGCATACGAACGGCCGCTCGTATCGTCACTTGTTTGAAAGTATCCCGAACGTTTTGTTCTTTTCTTAATGTTGCCTACATTGAACTTACAATGGTTTCGGCGACATAATACGACCAAAATACATATCTTATTGCGACTATGTAAACAAACGTTTTGCGTGCCCTGCGTAATTTAAACGTATAATAGTTTTGATGAATGAGATGTTCCTATTTCGTTTTAACGTGTAGTGAGTAAGGCAGATGTGAAAGAAGTTGTGTGTGGTGTCATGTAACTACTTAAAACTCCGTTGAAATTATAAACATAGCATAAAGCAATTTTTTATTATTAATATTCAGTTGTGTAGCCTCTGTTGGATCCAAATAAATAAAATTAAAACCTAATTTGAGTATGAATAATATACATATATACCTACACAATGCACATCTTTTGCCACAGACTTTGGCTACTCCCACAGGCCGTTGGTAGGTACGAACTTGTCGCACAAAATACCTACTTAATTGAGCGACGAGTACCTACTACGACTACCTACGTAAAATTATGAAATAATGTAATACGATGATATGCACTTACAAAGAATTGGTTAGGTATTTGACAATTATTATTGCCTAGGTACCTACAACACCATGGTTTGAACTTTAACTCGTTAGGTCGACCTTAAAGTCAATCCCTCTAGATCTTGACAAAGAAATAAACTTTTCTTCTAGAAACAAAAACTTCCTTTGAGAAACAATTACGGAGATGGTTCCGTTCATCATAATAATGAGCAGTCATTATCATTTTTCATACGAAAAAATAACGTGCTGTCATTCTTAACACAATTTACCACAAAATTACACGCAAATAATACGAACATACCCAATGTAAACTACATTTCACCTGCCACACACCAAGTGAGTGACTTTACTTTATAGTTTACGTTTGTAAACGCTTACACACCGTTTCAAAACGTCAAATTCTAACTCACACTCGCAAAATGGTCACCGAAACGCTAGTATGTAGTTACGTTTAAAATACCAAACTAATGTAGTACCGTTAAAAATCTTACACTCGCTGTTCCGGTTTGCAATACTTTCCGCCAGGGGCGCTTTTTACGTTTTCATACATTTATTGCTCGATACCGGACACCGTTTGGAAACGTCAAATTCTAACTCACACTCGCAATAACCCGCAAAATGTTTATCGAAACGCTACTATGAATGTCACGTTTAAAATACCGAACTATTGTAGTACCGTTAAAAATCTTACACTCGCTATTTCGGTTTACAATACTTCCCGCTAGGGGCGCTTTTTACGTTTTCATACATTTATTGCTCGATACAAAAACGTAGTAGTAGCGTTTTCTGTATGAAAAAACTCACACTCGGGGTACAGGTAAGGTTAAACACGGTAACTCCGTAAATTAGTTAACAAGCGAATATTTATATATAATGTTTTGACGAAAAACCAAACAGTATGTTTTTAGGACCAGTTATTACTGTTTTGTATTAATTTTGCAGCCGAAGAGTTCATCGGGTTTCCTGGCGCCAGCAGGAAATACTATGGGAATTTTTAAATTCTAACAAATCTTTAGCTACTGCCCACAATCGCTCTCTGCAAGCGAAAGAGTACTCGCGGAGGAAATGGCAAGAGGTTGCCGAAATTTTGAACGCGCAAAGAGATGGTGCGCATAAAAATTGGATAGGCTGGTCTACCTATACTTTTTATTTATTTTTCAATTTAAATTGTATAATATTTACATTTATATGTATATCAAATATTAATTAAATAATATTTTTTCAGTATTGGGTAGATTATAAGGGCAAAATAAAAAAGCGGGTTGCTTTACTGCGAGCTTCTCGTGTGCAGACTGGGGGTGGGCCTTCCACTGAGAAGCCCTTAACAGATATGGAAGAAAAATTCCTCCAAATACTCGGAGAGGATATTGGCCAGGGTTTACCAGGTGTTCAGGTGGAACTAGTAAGAAAACAAAAGTATAGTTAAGCATTATTTATTGTTATTAATAATATTAAGCATATAACTCTTATGTTAATTCTTTGTAATCCCCAGAGATTAGCGCTGCTTCTACAGATGTAGATGTGCATGATTCCGCTGCATCCGAATCCATTCTTCGAAACGTGCGTTCCGTTCTAGATCCCAGTTTTCTAAATTTAACCCCAAATACACCTATAGAGGTCATCTTAGAGCCACTGCCTCAACCCCCCCCCCCCCAGTCCAAAATCCACCGCCTCCCTCCCCCCGTAGAACTCATACCCCGCATCATGCCACTACATCTGTAGTCCGCTCCCCGCGACACCAGCGTCGAAGGCGCGAGCCACCAATGTCGCAGGAGGCTGCAAGACGTGCGCTCGTCCGTTCCTCGCAAATGAACGCTGAGGGTATAGTGAGGATTGCCGAAGCGGTGGAGCAGATGGTGCAAACCACAGCAGCCCTCGTAAATGCAGCAACAAAAATAGAAAGGTACAAAACTATTAAATATGTTAAATGTCTTTAATTACGATAAAGAATTCTTCATTTTTTTTGTAGTCTATGATTATAAAAATATGTTACTGTCTATGGAAGGACGACGTCCCCCGCTCTCTTTCATCGTCAACCTGAATCATGTCGTGTACAATGCTAAATAAATAATATCTTTATAAAAGAGTCCAATGCAGTTTCCTTGATAATTCAAGCCATCCCGACCGAACCCCAAACAATTTTCATCGCCTTCTAGAATTCGTATTAACTCTTCAGTAGTCGTCATGACAAAATGTACATTTATCGACATACGAACGTAAAACTTCATGCACAAGCACAACACTGATGGAAAATTCCAGAAGTCAGCACTCGTTTATGACGTAAGAAGCGGTCGTCTTTATCCGACTGAGGCGCAGGGCGTCAAAGAAGTAAGAAAGTAAGTTACGGAACATGTAGGCTAGGGATGGGAACCATCAATTCAATCGCTGAGATTTCATAAGTGAATTTACTTAATTTTAAAGGAATTAAATGAAATACTCACAAATATTTGTAAAAAAATGTTTTAATAACAATTGCTGTATTTGTTTTAAAGTAAATTAGTCAGTATAACGAGAAATATTTTGATTTATGTTTATTTTTGTATCGGTAAATCTTGGCATATGTCCCGTCCCTCATGTCGGATTTTGTCGTCATGGGCGTTGCACATCAATACAATTTTCTAAAAATAATGTTAGTATTTCATCTAACTTTGGACATTATTTTTAGGACTTCTAATTAGGAGACTTAAGTGTATTAAACTGTAAATGATTACTTAGTTAACTATATTTACCTAATATTAACATATTTTTGATAGAATACAGCGTAATTAAATAAAAAAGCTGATTAAACGAGCAGTGATATTTTGGTCGTAAAAATCCGACTCCGGCGAAATGGGCCCGTAAATATTTTTCGGATTAATCCGACGTAAGCGGTTAAAAGGTTAAAAGGAAATATCGACATCGCATACCTAGTTAAATATTGCACATCCCTCATTTTCGTAGGTATTTTATTTTCGATTCACTGTGCCGGGCGCTGGGGGCACGCCAACTGTTTTGAAGTCGGGCGGTTAAAAGGTTAAATCCTCGATAAAGTGATTAATACAAAAAGGTTTTATTGTTTTATTAGGTCTATTTAGCCAGTAAAAATATATTAAAACTAGCTGACCCGTGCCCACTTCGTTGGGCGGTAACCATTTTCTTGTGATGAAATGATGAGTGTGGTTCGGTTAGTACTGAGTGCTATGATTTATTTCCTGCCTAAAGACGCTGCGCACGTTCAGCGCTAGATTCCCGAGCACGGGCCTGCGATGTTCTCGCGCTCTGGCTAGCGAGCCTCTGCGAGCCTCTGCGAGGCCTAGACTCCCTATCCCTTGTTGCAGAGACATGCTGCCTTAAATCACTGAGACGCTGCGCACGTTCAGCGCTAGATTCCCGAGCACGGGCCTGCGATGTTCTCCAGCTTTGGTTAGCAAGCCGCTGTGAACGCTCGGAGATAGATTCCCCAGCGCGTGCTTGCGAAATATTTTCTCTATTCCTTAAGTGGCGCTGATGCTTTTCAAGAGCAGACTCTTCCGTACGGCGTACTCGAGCTGCTCTGGGATGTCTGACGGGAAAGTTGTGATTTCCTTTTAGGCATGATAAACAATCGTTGAAACTGTCCGATATACCAAAAACAGAAATACCATGGGAAAATGAACGAAACGTCCGTCGACGTATAAAACGTCCGTACAAAGCATGTTCTTATGTGGTTCGTGAATGGACGGCGGCATTTTGCGATTTAGTAATTTTATATTATCTTCGAAACGATTTAACCAATTGACATACTTGGGCAAATTGTATCTCTATGATGTTCTTGTGATGATAATAATATTTTTTCCGATAAGGTTTAATATTTTGTTGTTTAAAAAATCGTCCAAAGGTAAGTACGTCGAAAAATACTTTTTTTTAACACATAAAAACTACTATATCTGCTAAAATATAAAAGATAGAAACATGGTGTCGCGGACTTTTTTGTAGAACTATTAAAGGCGGACCAGGTTGCCATACATTGTTTTCAATTATATACAACTGTTAAGGCAGCGCATGCAAATAACTTTGTTGTAAGAGCAATTTTTTTCCGCCTGGCTATACAAAAATTAAGATAGTTCGGCTAATATGCATGATATCTTTATAATTTATAGCCTATAGCACTTACGAATAATGTAGCTTTCTACCAGTAAAAGAATTTTTAAAATCAGTTCATTACTTCTGGAGATTACCCCCTACAAACAAACTTACAAACTTACAAACAAATTTTACCTCTTTATAATATTAGTATAGATAACAATTAAGTTTTATTATACACCACGAAAAATAGCAGTAAAAAAAACAGTAAAAATTAAACAAATAAATCTTTTTGTCTTGTTTCAGAATCTTAAGTGCCGCCTTCCCCACAGCCGCTCTACAAGACTCCCGCGAGTAGCCAGACCCTGCATCAGAGCGATGTTGTTACTGCGCGGCTGTTCGCTCTTTCTCAACGGGTATCCGGAATCTCCTATAAATAACAAAGTTAATTTAAATTATAATCGGCCAAAGTTACAAGTTCAATTTAAACAACATTTTTTGCAAAGATCAAAAGGATGTAATAAATACCAAGAAATCAAGTATCATCCGTGAGGCTCAGCTCTTCTAAGTGAGCTCTAAGTGAATGAATAGCCCATATGAAAGAATCATGAGTTGCACCACCATGATTTGCATCTACATTTATTATTTGCATGTCCGCATCACAAATCTGAAAGTATTTAGATTAATACTGTAAAGTGTCATATTTATAGTATAACTTAAGAATATTATATGTATGCTCTCTTATATTATTACCTTTGTGATTAATTAATTTTTATATTTTTGTTTAAACTCATTGGTTTTTTTTACTTTTACTTATTTTCTATACTATAAAGATCTATTCGATAATCTATTTTCGATACTAAATGAACACTAACCAATTGAACATTTAAGGAATGGTAATGCTTGCGACAGAAGTAGCGCTCCTCGTGTAGAATTGGGCGTACTATTGCTACTTGTGTACAGTCTATGCAACCCAGAACCCCAGGAATCCGAAATTTATTGTAAAATCTGCAATAGATAAGTGAATTAGTGACAAACAAAAAGTGAGAAAGAGTTCGCGGAATGTGCAAGCGATGATTGTTTGTTTGCATAGAATAGGCTGTGAAACTACTGAACCAATTTGCAAAATTATTTCACTGTTGTTTCGTATCGTATAGCTTACACTAGACACTATCCATACACACTATCCCCAGGTGACATAGGGTATTTTTTCAAAAAGTTGTGGATCCTTAAGGATAGTCACGCGAACGGAGTCGTGGAGAGAGTGCTAGTGTTTAATTTTTTTTTTTCTTTAAAATATTGTGAGGGCCACAATGGTCATTTCATTTCTTAAAGCGGACTCCGAGCGAAACTAATTGGTGACCTCTGCTCTAAACAATAAAAAACATACATACTTCATTTTAATCTTGTTGCGTTCTTGATCATTAACAGGAAAATTTATGTATTTTCGCCTCATCTGTTGTGAGTTAAGAGACGCAGTGACTTGAGCAATGGCAGAAGAAACTGTCTGCTGAGCCACAAAATGACCTTCACTGCTGCCTACCGGTCGTTGGTAAGAACCAGTGGCATAAAATGATAATGCAATTAAGACCTACAACAAAAGACATATATCTTAATATGTGTATGTACATAAAAGTGGTAAATGGCACATTATACACGGCTTGAAGCCTCATTTACGGAGACGCGGGGCGCCGCGCGTCGCTTTGTGCGGCGCAGCCCACACTGAATTCAAACATATGGCGTTGTATGAGTGCGTTGGAGGAGAAGCGAGAAGTGGGAGCGCATGTGTCGCAACGTGTCGAGCGCAAGTGGCTTTCGTTCCTGAAACTGGTCGTTTTGATTGAGTATCTCTATGAACTATGTCTTATTGATATATGCTTGCGATGATAAGGGCTCCTTGACGCGCCGCCGCTCCGTAATCAGGCGGTGACAGGCTTAGTGTTATTCGCGGTACAAATAAGGGTATTACTTTCGTCTCTACAGAAGTCTGTAGATTTTGTAGGGTTTTCCATGAGTGGCCTCAACTCATCGCACAAGTTTCGTGCTAGCTCCTTATTTAATCTGTAACGCTTCACAAACTCAACTTCATGTAAGTTGAAGGTAGAGTTGCACAACTATCGATAGTTTCCCTATCGATAGGTGACCTCGAAAACTAGTAACAATATCGATAGTGCTATCGATACTATCGATTTCACAAATTAACTTTTACTATTGATTAGAAGTAATAGTATCGATAGTATCGATACTATTACATAATAATACTATCGATAGTATCGACAATATCGATATATTTTAAGTAATACTATCGATATTATCGATAGTATCGTTGTATTAAATAATAAAAACTATCAATACTATCGATAGTTTGTAAAACTACCGATAGTATTACACCATCGATAGTTAAATAACCGCCGATAGTATCGTTTCCGAATTATAGCTTATGTAGCAAGTAGTGTTAAACTATTCTCATTCACTGGACAGGGCTAAGTGTTACCTTGTGTCAATTTTTGATAATGTTCTGAAATTATTATGAGATATAATAAGAAATATACTAGCTATGTAATTGAATATTGGAAGGTAATACTATTGCCGTTTATTAAACTATCGATAGTGTGAGTTATCGATACTATCGATAGTATTACTTTAAGAGCAATACTGGCGTTCGATAGTATCGATAGTCTCGATACTATTTTTGTATATCAATACTATTGCCCATATTATACTATCCATAGTATCGATACTATCGATACAATCGATAGGCTATCGATACTATTGATATGACGTCAACTATCGATAGAGTATCGATAGTTTAGCAATAGTCGACTATTGATATGCAACACTAGTTGAAGGGGTCGCATTCCTTACGTAGCTGCATACGACCCCTCTTTCTTGTGTTATTTGCTTCTGCGTTATCAGCTTCCAGAAACTCAAACAATTCGTATGCATTCGCCATCTACAAACATACAAGAAATCAATTACCCGTGTACTAGTCTCTTGATACATAATTCAATCGGCAAGTTTACGTAAATATAAAAATTGTATGTATGCATTTTACTTACTTTATTTATCACGAAAATGTATTATTTCTATATGAATTTGCAAAATAGGAATACTTCCGTCGAGCCCGAGGAACTTTTTTATGAATGCTAAATTTGACATAAAAACAATATTGCTAGTTGTCAAAAGTCACGTCGTGGTAGGAAAATGAATGAACTTTTAGAGGTGACGTCATCAAAACTGCTAAGAAAATAACATTACTTTAACCTTATTATAAGCTTATTTTAAGGACGTCATGGTACGAAAAGTCAAAGTAATATTATAATAATATTGTTTTAAGAGCTTGTGGTTGGCCCCCTGTTGACATGTCTTATTCTAACGTAGAATATTTTATGTTGATGTGTCTTGAGAAAAGTGACTCGAGTGATGAACTTGACGAATTAGGCTTCCATATCGTGCGTCTTATGTGATTCCAATAAGACGGCGCGCCGTCACACTTCTTCCGCCCTGAAAGAAGCTATTTACATTCTGGAGAAAGAGATGGATTGGTCGCGGTGGACCCGTTAATTAGCCCGCAAGATCACCGGGATTTGACCCCTTTAGATTATTTCCTCTGGGGAAACTGTCAAGCAACAGGTGTTCAAAAAAACGTGCGATACGGAGGTCGAAATGCGTTCACTTCACGCATAGTAGTAGCATTTGACCACATTATGTCCGACACCTCCTTTGTTTTTTTGAATGTAGTGAAGTGTTAAATGTAGTTTTAATAATTATCAATAAAATTGTGGGTAAAATTACCTGGTAAAGCCACTTTTTCAAAGATTCATTCGTTAAAGTGATAAACAACAGCTAATAAGGTCACGAACTTGTGTAGAAAAATAGGCAGATAAGCGGCGGCGGTGCAAAGGCAGCGGCACCGATCAAAGAAAGTGGCGGGATTCGGCGGAATCGTCTCGGAATCGGAATCTTTTTCTGGTTTCGCGTCATCGCTTCATTCATACTTCTGTATGCCTTGCAGAGGTAAGAAATCAGTTTATCATTACAAATGTTAATAAATAAATATTTTTTGTATTTTTTTTTTTTTATTAAAACAGTTTTTTATAAATTGCTTGCTTTATTACGTATGTATACCGATCCTTAAAACGTAGGTAGAAGGAGCAACAGGGTTTTTGTTACATGTTGTATACGAACATAAATGTAGGGAACAGCTGATTCAAGGTCTAAAAATAAAAATTCTTCATTTTTGTTGTAGTCTATGATTATACATACATAACATCACGCCAGTAATCCCCGAAGGGTTAGGCAGAGGTGTACCCATTAGTACACCCACATTTCGCCAGTTATGTTTTTAGTCCCATGTAATAGGGGGCGAGCCTATTGCCATCAACCGGGCCCAAATCCAGACTCCGAGGCTGCTACTGAGAAATTCCTGATGGAAAAACCCAATAACACTTTGCCCGACCTGGGAATCGAACCCAACACCTCATGCACAGCAGTCGCGCTTGCGACCACTAGACCAACGAGGCAGTTCGAGGCAGTCTATGATTATAAAAATATGTTATTGTCTATGGAAGGACGAGGTCCCCTGCTCTCTTCCATCGTCAACCTGAATCATGTCGTGTACAGTGCTAAATAAATAATATCTTTATAAAAGAGTCCAATGCAGTTTCCTTCATAATTCAAGCCATCCCGACCGAACCCCAAACAATATTCATCGCCTTCTAGAATTCGTATTAACTCTTCAGTAGTCGTCTTGACAAAATGTACATTTATCGACATACGAACGTAAAACTTCATGCACAAGCACAACACTGATGGAAAATTCCAGAAGTCGGCACTCGTTTATGACGTAAGAAGCGGTCGTCTTTATCCGACTGAGGCGCAGGGCGTCAAAGAAGTAAGAAAGTAAGTTACGGAACATGTAGGCTAGGGATGGGAACCATCAATTCAATCGCTGAGATTTCATAAGTGAATTTACTTAATTTTAAAGGAATTAAATGAAATACTCACAAATATTTGTAAAAAAATGTTTTAATAACAATTGCTGTATTTGTTTTAAAGTAAATTAGTCAGTATAACGAGAAATATTTTGATTTATGTTTATTTTTGTATCGGTAAATCTTGGCATATGTCCCGTCCCTCATGTCGGATTTTGTCGTCATGGGCGTTGCACATCAATACAATTTTCTAAAAATAATGTTAGTATTTCATCTAACTTTGGACATTATTTTTAGGACTTCTAATTAGGAGACTTAAGTGTATTAAACTGTAAATGATTACTTAGTTGACTATATTTACCCAATATTAACATATTTTTGATAGAATTAAATGAAAAAGCTGATTAAACGAGCAGTGATATTTTGGTCGTAAAAATCCGACTCTGGCGAAATGGGCCCGAAAATATTTGTCGGATTAATCCGACGTAGGCGGTTAAAAGGTAAAAGGGATCAACATTAGGTGTTGCCAAGCCTGCAATGTAACCAACCGTCTGAGATATCAAATGCTGATCCAAATAACAGTTAGTAGTAAAGTGACGGTTGATATCATCCATGGCAATTGTTTTAGGGAAATCTATATGACGCTGTTTACCAATACCTAGAGTTCCGAGGAACTTCCAGATATCAGCAGGAGAACGAGACGCTATATTATCGAGAATATGGCGGCGTTTAGCATTGCGTATCATTTGATTGCATCGATTCCTCGCTACCTTATACAGATTCCAGTTTTCGTCTAGCCGATCATTCTTAAACTTGCGGAAAGCCCTATCTCTTCGCCTCATCGCCATACGAACCCCCTTCGTCATCCAAGGGGCAGGCGGACGCTTAACCCTAACCTTCTTGACGGGAGCATGGGTATCGTAGAGCGAAAGGACAGTACTATTAAAAATGTCTACCTTGCCATCAACTGTCGATGCCTCAAAAAGATGGTCCCAATTAAGTACCGACGCATCCTGACACAACTTATCCACATCGATGCGCGCAAAACAACGCATTTGCAGTAGTTTAGGGAGAGGCTTAGGAGGTTTTAGGACATATGAAACGAAGATGAGATCGTGGTGGGAAAAACCCGGTGCAGGACACTGGCCATGAGAGGAAACAAGAGATGGAGTGGACGTAAGGACAAGATCGAGCCAAGTGTCATCACCTGAGACATTACAATGGGTGGGCTGCAAAGGAAGGACATGGAGACTGACGGATTCAATGATATGGAGGAGTTTACGGGAACGAGGGGTATGGTGGGTAAGGTCCGTGTTAAAATCGCCCATGATGATGCAATGTGCGTACTCCGACCCTACAGATTCCAGAGCCAACTCAAGGTTGGAAAAGTAGTCAACAGCGGGTGGACAATATACAACGCCCAGGAGGGTTTTGACACCTTTGAAATGAACCTCCAGGAAGAGGTACTCAGCACTGGCGCTATAATTAGAAGGGGAAGTGGCTAAAACTTAAATAGCCATCCCACCCCCACCCTTACCAATCCTGTCATCAAAACCAGGGAGAGGGTAGGTCGTAGAAAGGAGACGAGGTTTAAGCCAACTCTCAGATATCAGAACAGCATGTACATTAGCATCAGCAAAAGTGTCAAAGAGATCATTATAATGGCTGGGTAAACTTTGAGCATTAATGTGACAAACGTTAAATAAGTGTCCTTTCTGATGAGTAAAACATCTACGCACAAAGTCACCCAGAGTGTCAGGCAAAGAGCTAAAACTCGCATTTGCGAATGAATCAGTAGAACTAATAGGGGAGCAAAAAGAATCATCATGTGATAACATAATAAAATAGGAATAAATATATAATATAATTATATACCAAATATTAATAATAAATACCTAAAAAAAAATACATATAATTTAAACTACTAGACTAAGCCGTCCGGTCTAAAACTACTACCTTTCCACCACCTACCAGCCACACTAGTACAATATAGATAAATTATTTAATACTTTAAAAGATAACAAAATAAATTATACAAAAAAAAATTATAAGAGACAGGTTTGGAGTAATAAAACAGAGACAAACAACAAACAGAAACGGAACGCAAAACAACACAAACGTGGAAAAGTGAAATAAAAACTGTAATTCATTTGACATTATGACATATATGTCAATTTGAAACACAATGACAAGTTACTTATATTCTTATTTTGTCAAAAGTAATCATATTAACAATAACAAAAAAAAATATGCAAATTACCGCCAAACTAAGAAGAAAAGAGTGAACAAAAAATCTATAAAGCGGGTAATTTAGTGTGAGAAAAAAAAAGTTCCTGCAAACAACCAAACACATCACGAACACAAAAAAATGAATTTGAGGACAACACTAGAGATAACGCACTCTCTGCTACGCACTCCAAGGCGTGCCAACTGCGCCTCTAGTTTTCTTGGGGTACTTTACCAACAAGGGGTTCAGTTCTTCGACAGAAGTAATTTTATGACGTACTCCATCGGGGGACTTGATGATAATGACCCCATCCTGAGTCCAGCATGCCATTCCGAAATGCAAACGAGCCCCAACGAATACAGTCTGCCTAGACTTAGTCAAAAACTCCTTCATAGTAACAGAGGAGCCCTTAAGACCAGCCTTGGCCTTCCACACTGCAGACCTTTGCTCAATGCTGGAAAACTTCACCAGAATAGGCCTGTTCCTAGTGGGACTACTGCTAGATGTTCCTAGTCTGTGGCACACTTTAACAGAAGCTCCTGTGATGTCGTTTAAGGCCAACTTGCTCTTCAGAACACCCAAAACAAGAGCCTTGCGCAATCCTCTTTCTCCGCCTCAGGGAATCCGGTAAAGATGAGAGCTTTACGTCGGGAACGTGTCTCCAGACCATCAGCCACTCTTGAACACTCCTGAATTTGCTTCCGGAGCAGGCCCAACATCCCGAAGATAAGCTCTCTGAAGGTCCGAAACTCCTCCGCAATCTTTGCAACGGTGTCCTTTGCGGGTCCAGCACTCTGGACCTGTGCCTCAAGCTGTCCCATCTTCTTCACAAACACTCCTCCAGGCTTTTCTGGGCAGATTGAATGTCATCTAATTGAGACATAGTGGTAGTGACACTTGAGATATGTGTGATGTTTAGATAAATACTAGTGTTATACTGGCAGGTGATGTAATTCAGCTTAAATCACATGGAATTTTTGACCAATGTAAGTGCTGATTGTTTGGATGATTTTTATGATATTTTCATTATTTTGTTGGTATAGCGGCAATAGAAATACATATTCTGTGAAATTTACAACTCTCTTGCAATTACGGTTCATGAGATACGCTCGCTGACTGACGGACGGACAGCGGAAGCTTCGCGCTTTCGTAATAGGGTCAGGATTCGGGTACGGAACCTTAAAAAGGATAAAAATACATAACAGTTGAATTAGAGAACGGTAATGATAGCAGCTAAAACAATCACTGACTATCTGCTGACTTTAACAGATTTTTATTTATTTATTAAAGCTCATCCTTATGCCTTAGTGTCCCACTGCAGGGCAAAAACCTCATTCTCTTATTTCAAATATCCCTACCTATTGCTGATTGTCGCCAATCGAAAAGTATTATAGTTAATGGTCCATAATTATTCGTATTTGTGCACACAAATAGTTATGCCTACGTACGGGTCTGTCATACGGCGTGACGCCCGCTGCTGACCCTGGTTTAATCAGACGCGACAGTGTGACGCATCCGCGACACCACTCCGCTTGACACCACACTACGACGTACTAACACTTGTCCGGGAGCGGACGGACATCGTGACCAGAGCGTTAACCATGGATACAGTACAGCACAAAGTTAACATGTTTTGTGGGTTACTAAAATATAATCTGATGTTTTTACATTTTGACGGTGTAGGTTTTGCACTTTTTTATAAAACAGCTGATTTTTAAGGGAATCTGAATCCATAGTAAAAGCTTTCGTTCGCGGTCCCTTCCACCAGTTACTATTACCACCACATACAGGTACTTAGCTACTTCAAACAGTAGTCACACGCTCACGTCTCCAGTTTTCTTTTTAAAAGATCGTTTATACCGCAAAGTATCTCATAAAAACTTACAACTCTAGATTCTTGTAAATTAATGAACTAATTTTAATTAAACTTGTCGTTATAGTTAAGCCGTCGCCGTCGCCGTCGCGTCGTCGCTTGTCGTTAACATAACTGGCAAAATGTGGGTGTACTAATGGGTACACCTCTGCCTAACCCTTCGGGGATTTCAGGCGTGATGTTATGTTATGTTATAGTTAAGGCGCCCGACTCTCATGCACAAGGTTGTGGACCTCTATTAATTTTTTAGACATGTCATTTTTTTGTTATAATTCAAATAATAATACAAAAAAAAAACATAAAATTAAATAATAACTAAAAAATAATAATTCAATTTATTAAATTAAATAATTAAATTAATTTATTTTATGTTTAATAAAATCAATTCATTATTTTCTAAGATTTTGGTCTTAAAAGTACGACATACCGTGCGGCGGAAAAGCTTTTAAGTCCCATTCAAGAGCGAGAGTCTATAGCCGTTATCTTAGCACGAGCTCGACGATGCGAGTCTAGGAGGCTAACTTATTAAAAAAATAGAATAATATAAATAAGTACGATCAATTACGTACGGTATAACTTTTTACGAAACAAATACATTATATTTTTATCTACTGTCACATTTCATGAATCAATGAAACAGTTTATTCAAACACGGTGTGTCACACACCGTGTTTGAATAACACCGTGACACCGTGTCCGCCGGCCGTTTGTCTTCTACTCTTCGTCAATAATTGCCCTGAAGGAAGGGGTGGGGGTCGTCGACTATCAAAACAACAGGATAATAATAATTGTTTTACGCACAATGCTGGGCTCGGGGCGCTTGTCCGCCGGCCGCGCCTCACACCGACACGATCACATTCACGTAGTCGTGTAGAGATTGTGCTCGCATATACATGTTTGCAAAATGCAATGTGGATAGGACGAATTTTTGTTTTAAAAATTCTGGTCGATCTACTAATTTGTATGCCTTTAGATCTATTTAATTTGATGTTGAATACGATGCCGTTGTGATCCGAGCTCGTGAGGTCCTCGTCTATCCCCCAGTCGTCTACTAGGTCAAGGTTAGGTCGACGTGGGTGCAGTATCTTGTGCCTCCTCTGATCGTGTCAAAGGTCGGAATTTCCCCTCTGTTAAGTACGTTCAGGTCCAGCTCGTCGAGAACTCCGGACACTTCTTCGCCTCTGCGGTCAATGGTCAGGCTTCCCCACCAGGTACTTTTTGCGTTTGCGTCTCCTCCAAGAATCCACGCTCTGGAACCGAATTTCGCCTCGACACGTTTGAGGTGATCGAGGTATGTTTCGACTGGCTGGTCTGGCTCAAAGTAAAAGGAGACTAGTGTGATGTGCCAAAACCGCCATGTTTATGGCGCATAAAAGATCTACTAACGTTCCTACCAGTTCTCGCTTTTGTGCCTCTGCCATCACGTCTTCCATCTGCATTCACGCTCCACTACATAGCGTTGTCTGCTGAAGATCGGGCAGTCTAAAAGGATATGCTGGACACTTTCCATCACGCTAGGGTCACAGGCGCACGATAGGCTCTCCTTACATTTGAAGCGGTTCAAATATTCAGAGAATCCACCGTGCCCCGTCAATACTTGTGTGAGGACGCCTGTTGGCCGCACCTGTTTTACAATACGGAATGGCGCAATGGCGTCTGGAAAGAACATCTTCGTCACGGAGGCCGTCTCGCCAGACACATATCTCCGATTCCATTCATCGAGCGATCCCATGCGGATCTGACTTCTGATGAATGAGATCGGACACTGGTCATAGTTCGGCTTCCTCCGCGACGACAATGCTGGCTCCTTCGCCAGCTCCTCCGCACGCTCATTCCCAGGCAGGTCCGCGTGGGCCTTGATCCAGAATAGAGACACAACTTTGCTCTGTTCCAAGGCTTTAGCCAGACTGGCTCGCGCGCGAACCGCCAGGGGATAGAGCGAGCCATGGTTTGTAAGCGTCTGCAACGCTGACATTGAGTCGCTGTACACACCATAGCTCGTCTCTTTGCGTTTGAGGATGACGCCCGTTGCTTTGCAAATGGCCAGAAGTTCCGCCTGGTAGACCGTGCAGTACGCGGCGAGGCTGAGTTTGAGGTTCTGAACTTCACCGACATTATCCCATAAAGATAATGCGGCTCCGACCTTCCCCTCAATCTTGCTGCCGTCAGTGAATATTCGCACTGTCTGCACGTTGTTATCGTCTACCTGCTGTTGATCGGCGAAGCACATGAACTCCAGGGACATTTGCTTAGCTGGATGAGGGGCTTCTGCAAAACCGTACCATACTCTCAATCTCTCTATCCCCAGGCACAAACCGTGATGACCCTCTCCTCGCCTCGTACTATCGGCAAAAGTTCCGCATGCTCACCTTTAAGGCGATTATCGCATAGCACCGCTGTCGACTCGGTCACCGTATGCATGCGTTTTGACCAATAGGAAGCGAATTTTAGTGGTGTTCGTCATAATACAATGACGTGTAGAAGCGGACACTCACACTAGTGTGCGGGCGCACATTACTAACCTGTTTCTCTCGTTTTCTGAAATGTTTTTTCAATGTTCACAAATTCTAATTATCGTTTCGGTTTCAAACTATTATATTATGGCCCGCGTGAGCTCTTTTATAAATCATTGTTGACAAGAAGTTATTCCGTACTCATTGATTGAGACTTTTTTATTATATGTAAGAATAAGAATTTTATCCGCTTGAAAATTTTATTCTTACAGAGCATTTAATACTGGAGAATTGAAAACAGATATTGACTAATAAAATCCACATTTTTAGTTTATATTAATTCAATAAAAAACTGTTTAGAATTTTTTTTATTAGCACGCTTTCATTAGTTTCATCTGTAACTAACTCTATTATAAAATATTGGAAATCCTACCTCTATGGGTAGTAAAGTGCTTATTTTTTTTTTAATTATTGTTAATTTTAGGTAGTTATTAAATATTTTCATCTCATGTATAGTAGGTAAGAGATTTTTGCTTTAAAGTAACTCTTAGTGTGAAATATGCACTGGGTTCTTTATAATTCACTTATGATTTGCCAATTTTTTCAGAAAAATAAAACAACAATTTAAATTATAATTTATTTTTATGCATCTTTTCTTGAAAAAATTACATAGAAAGAAAGAAAAACTGTTTATTTACACAAAAATGACGCACATTACATAAGAAAACATGTAAGAAAAAGCAAAATAAAAACAAGTTAGTATTAAGTCTAAAAAACTAAAGGCAAAAACTATACGAGTCTTGGTGTTTTTTTGCCTCATCCATCTTTTTTTTTTTTTGTTAGTTATTTAGTTTTTGTCTACTTAGTTTATTTTGTTATATATGTGTATAGACGTGTGTGTATGTGTTAAATATGAGCAGGCATTCATGGAACACGTTGTTTATAATATTTTTCCTAAATCTGGCTATCATACAAAACTAATTACTAGATGATAATAATAATAAAAAGATAATAATATAATGATGATGATTATGATATACAATAACACTGGTAGTTTCAGACATTAGCGCGATTAAACAAACAAATATTCAGATTTACTATATTATTAGTACACATTTATTTACATTGATTAAACAGGACGACTTTAAAATAACTGGCACAATCATTGGACAAAATAACATTAAAATAATATTATTAAAGAATTAGAATAATAACTGTTAGAATGACTGAAATAATATACCAAAATAAAGGTTGTAAGAAAACACATCAAACTGACACCACCCTGAAATTTAAATTATTTTTTCCTGCAATGAAATGATTTATCGTGTTAGTAAACACCATAAAAAAAATGTGATAAAAAAATCTCAAAACTGATCTATTTCGAAACAATTAATAGGTATTAAAATTAATATTTTTTATTATTTTTGAAAACAATAACATTTTTAAGGATTCTTTAAAAGAATACAAATTGCAAAAATATATTACTTAAAAAAAATCGCATAATAGAAAGTAAAGTTTTTCAAAGAGGATCTCATATCAATTTCAAGAAATTTAAAATAAATATAACAATAAACCTGTCAAGGATCACAAATCAATATTTTTAACGTCACTATTTGGGCCACCTGAATGTTAAAATTAAATTATACATTATTAAAAAACTAATAATTTGTCGCTGCTCCTCCCGCGTCTATAACTGCATCGCACCGGCTACGCATGGACCTAACCAAGACTTCGCACAAGTTTGAACCCTTAATGTATCCCAAGCTTCTTCGCAATGGGTGACAAGTGCTTCCTTGGTTCTTTCTGTCCTATTAACCCATTTCTAAACCATAAAACCCCATACATTTTTAATGGGGTTTAAGTCTGGCGATCGGGAGGGCCATGGCACTGTTTTAATTTGTGGTTGCTCTCGCAACCACTCTCGAACAACTAGCGCACGGTGTCTTGGAAAAAATAAAACTCTGGCACCTCCATTTCTGGAAACAACGTGCGCATAGTCGGTAACATAATATGTTCAAGCACATCTTTATATGAGTGGCCATTTGCCCTCCCCGGTATGAAAGCCAGTTCGCCTGGTCCAGCAGCACTCATCCAGCCCCACATATTCACGACAACTCGTCCTGATTCTGCATTTGGGATAACATTTCGAGGTTCGTATCTTGTGTTATCTATACGCCATAAATTCCGACGACCTTGTAGCCTAGAGTCGAAGTCTCTGTAGTCCCGAGCGAATCGTACGCGGGCAGCTTTTTGGTTGTAGAGTCAAAATATTTTTTTTTGCGGGCCGTCTGTGCTGCACTCCAGCTTTATGTAACTCGTTCCGAATAGTTTGCATTTAAACATCAAATTCTTGTGCGAAATTGCGAGCAGGTGTAAATGGGCTTTCTTGAAATGTAGCTATCATATTGGCCAATTGCCCTTCGTTGATACCCCGAGGTCGAGGTGCACGAACACGCTGAGTTAGATCTTCTTCTTCATATCTGAGCACCCAACGGCGCACTGTGGTTCTCTGTAAAAAAAAGTAACAATTAGGTTTTTGATCAATTTTTTTGTGTGATAAATGAAAAGATATACAATATAAATTTTATTGCAAAACTATTTTTTAAATTTTTATTATCGTTATAGTCAAAAGTTATTTTAAAATAAAAATTTACTTTTGAATCCAGTACCGAAAACCCCCGAATAAACATGAGCGCGTCTGACGTCATACGTTTAGCTGCCAGATGAAGTAAGTAAAAATTATGAAGTCACAACTATAGTCATGTGATATTTTTTAAAATTTTGACAATTTTTAATTGTTTGTAATTAATTGAAATAATTTTCTTAACGTTTGTTGTATTAAATAGCAACATTATTAATAATAAATTAAATACTATGTATTAAATACCAATATATATCTTTTTTCAAATTCCCTGTAAGCATCGAATTGTCACATAATATTGGAATTAAACAATACATTACTAGCAGTATGCAAAAGGATTAAGTTATTAACAAATAAACCCTAACTTTTTAAATATATATTTTAGTTATTAACATTGTTATCTGTATTTTATACGGATAGTACAAATAGATATTTAACAATGGCATTGTAGTAAATTCCAACATTGTGTAAAACTCTCCCAAGCAAATTTGTGCATTATTGTTAACGACTTAAGTGCGGTAACTCAATTTCAAAATACATTGATGACTTAAAATGAAGGGCCATTGGAAGCAGGTGTTGAAAGATTTGTTATCGGGTCATAAAATGTCCAAACAATGTCTTTGAACGCGCCGATATTAAAAAAAGAAAGGAAAAAACAAACCTCTTTTTAAATTACTATTTTAAATATTATGTAAACGTAATTTCTTATTTTATTTTTGCAAAATTTCAAGTTATGTATTTTATTAATATTTATCGCAAATAAGCGATCTACCTCGACTTCGCACCGGTCTTACAAATCACTAACATGCTCGGCTTTGCTCTTTAATAATTTGCATGCGCATAAAAACCTTCCAAAAAAATTCTCTAAATGAGAGTGAGAACCCATATCAAAATCCGTTGCATTGTTTAGAAAAAAATAGCGGAGAATCAGACAGACAGACAGAAACAGCGACTTTGCTTATACTACATTATTTCTTTTACACAGAAACGCATAACACACGATTTCCTTAGAATAAAATTTCTAATAACTACAACAAATATACGAAATATAAAAAATGCATGTAGGTTTCTTTTAGGCATTCAAATATGATATGAATTATTACAAATTTGTTTGTAACTGTCCAATCATGTTAAGTTAGTTGCCTCAATACAGAGCGATACATTAGACGTGTCTATTTATTTAAAATTCACCAAATACACCTACAGCCCATAATCAACTCAACGTCGTCACCATATGGTCGCAAATCGAACCGGATATTTACCTGTGGATCATTAGTGAATTGGTAGCCGAGCGAGCTGAGAACAAAAGGCCGCATTCCAGAGATAAGACGACGAGTAGTTTACGCAAAAATGTGCAGTGTTTTATGAACTTTGAATTTTAAATACAAACGATTGACTATTAATGGTACAAGTGAGTGATATAAAGTGCATAATAACATAAAACAACGTTACAATGACTACGTTAACTCCGGAACAAAAGAAAAATTTAAGCACACTAGAAGACGTGGCAAACTTAATACAAAAAACACAATCGAATTTAAAGAAGTGCCCTAAAGTGAGACTTACCGACGGTTACATAAGAGCTAGATTAAAATGCATTGAAGAGTATTGGTGTTCATTTAAGCAAGCTCATGAAACATTGACGCAATGTACTCCGAGAGACAAGCGTGGAGAAATCCCGTACTTTCTTAATGAAGATTTCTTTGTCGTTGAAGACCTGTACATTTGCTTACAAGCAGACATGACAGACATGTTGAGCAAAATGCAGCAAACCTCAATGGAAACATCAAACACATCACTCTGTAGTCAAGGTCAATCTTCGATCGTAAAACTGCCTCGAATTCAATTACCAAACTTTTCGGGAAAATACGAGGAGTGGCCTACATACCAGGACATGTTTATATCACTTGTGCATAATAATACATCAATCAGTGATGTTCAAAAACTACATTATCTGAAATCTAGTGTAACCGGCGAAGCAGAAATAATACTACGACACATTCAAGTGACGGACAGTAATTACAATCAAGCGTGGCAATTGTTAAAAGACAGATACGGAAACAAACGAGTTATTGTGTTCTCTGTGTTGCAAAGACTTTTCTATCAAAAGAAAATTACAACGCAAACAGCTAACAGTGTAAAAACTTTATTGGACACTACAACAGAGTGCATAAATAAATTAAAAAACTAATAATGTACTTAGCGTCCGCATACTTATAACTATGTATACTTACAACTGACAACTAATGTTGTTGTGAACTAATTGATTCTAGGTACTTACCTTAATAATACAGTCCACTTTAAGAAATTGTTACATTTAGTTTCATAATGACTTAGTTATGATGCCTGATGTTTTTTAAAAGGACATAGGGTCCTTTTGGTGGGCGGTATGTCCAATCATGTTAAGTTAGTTGCCTCAATACAGAGCGATACATTAGACGTGTCTATTTATTTAAAATTCACCAAATACACCTACAGCCCATAATCAACTCAACGTCGTCACCAGTAACATACGATTTAATCTATAAAACTCTGTTGTCGGGCCGACGGCGACGTCGGCGTCGGCTCGCGAAACAATAACTTTTAATTGGGTCTGTGAATTACGGTAAGAAAAGAAAAAAAATGAGATCTATATAATAATGCAAACAATAAATATATAGCTCAGTACAGGAAACCAACATGCACTTAATTTATTTCTATCTAACTAAAAAAAAAATAACTTACTTGTAGATTTAACTCCAGCGCAATTTGGGATATATTCAGTCCTTGTCTATGCAAGACAATGATTTCATTTCTTTCTTCCTGATTGAGGTTTCGGGTTGTCATCGTTAATGACAAAACACAGCCCTCAGGTAGTCACGATACACAGTCCAGGATACGAGCAAGGGTCAAAAAGAGTTCCACGATCACAGTCCGGTATACAAAGCAAAGGTCACAGTTGGGCAGGCAATAAGTCCGATAGAAATAAACAGGTCGTAAAATAAAGTTGGGATGAAAACGGGAAGCGTGAACAATTAGCGAGATGCAAATTGGCACTGGCTAATGTTTGTTGACATTTTTTGCCGCACGCACTTACTGCACTCACACAAATATGTATTGTCTCTAATTGGGTGGAGCAAAGAAGGGGCGTGGTCTGTCACTATCTGCGCTTCCGCAGGACTATTTTCTTAACTGAGCATGCTTAAGTTTTGCCGATAGTACATGGCGGCTGCCTCTTGTATGCGGAGATCTAGAGGAAGTATCCCGGAGAGTACCAGCGCTGAGTTGAGAGAGACAGTACGGTAGGATTTGCAGAGCTTCTGGACGAAACCTCGTTGAACAGAGCCCAGCTTCTTCCGTATTTCCAGCTTAGCGGTAGCGGGAGCCCAGGCGCCAGCTGCGTACGTGATGATCGGCTTTATTGTTGCGGTGTATATAGCGTGTATGACATCCCGATTTAATCCCCAACTCACTTTAGCGACGCGGGACAGCTGTTTGTACATACAACATGTAACAAAAACCCTGTTGTTCCTTCTACCTACGTTATAAGGATCGGTATACATACGTAATAAAGCAAGTCATTTATAAAAAACTGTTAAAAAAATATACTATTTATTAACATTTGTAATGATAAACTGGTTTCTTACCTCTGCAATTCTATATGAATGAAGCGATGACGCGAAACCAGAAAAAGATAGAACGATTCCGCCGAATTCCGCCACTTTCTTTGATCGGTGCCGCTGCGCCTTTGCACCGCCGTCGCTTATCTGCCTATTTTTCTACACAAGTTCGTGACCTTATCAGCTGTAGTTTATCACTTTAACGAATGAATCTTTGAAAAAGTGGCTTTACCAGGTAATTTTACCCACAATTTTATTGATAATTATTAAAACTACATTTAACACTTCACTACATTCAAAAAAACAAAGGAGGTGTCGGACATAATGTGGTCAAATGCTACTACTATGCGTGAAGTGAACGCATTTCGACCTCCGTATCGCACGTTTTTTTGAACACCTGTTGCTTGACAGTTTCCCCAGAGGAAATAATCTAAAGGGGTCAAATCCCGGTGATCTTGCGGGCTAATTAACGGGTCCACCGCGACCAATCCATCTCTTTCTCCAGAATGTAAATAGCTTCTTTCAGGGCGGAAGAAGTGTGACGGCGCGCCGTCTTATTGGAATCACAAACGACGCACGATATGGAGGCCTAATTCGTCAAGTTCATCACTCGAGTCACTTTTCCCAAGACACATCAACATAAAATATTCTACGTTAGAATAAGACATAGTCAACAGGTCAACGTTTACGTAAAAAAAAACACAAGTCACTCACTACGTAGGTAGGTCAACAATAACATCCGTTCGGAAGTGAGCTGCGCGGGAGACTAAGGAAGAGATTCGCAGGGCGACGGGTGGCGGGGCGGCGGGGTAGGTAGGCACGTGGCACCGAGCCTCGTGCGGCGCGGTGGCGGTAGTTTTGGCGGCATCTTTTTTTGTCGTATCAAAGAAAGCCGCCGAACTTGTAGTTATGTATCGAAATAAAGATGTAGGTACTTGCTTGTAAGATCAGATACTCTAAACATTTTTTTGAATGTGTCGTTTTTAGTAGTTAATTGATTTTCACCTCTCGACTAGCCAAAGTTGTTCTTTATTAAATTATAATTTCGTAAATGTTGTGCTTGTAGGTAATAGTATACGTCCCTAAAAGGAACAACAGGGTTTTTGTTACATGTTGTTTTTGCCGCCTTCTTGCAGGCGTTCGCCGTATGCTCGTTAAAGGTGAGCTTCTCACCAATGGTGAGTCCCAACAGCTTCATGCTCTTTACCATAACAATGTCAACCCCGGCCATAGTCAGGACTGGGGTGTCGTACTTGAGCTTGTTTGTTACAAGCATCGCGCAAGTTTTGTGCGGTGCGAACTTGAGCTTGATCCTGACTCCCCAGTCCCGGACATGGGCAAGGGCTGCGTTGGTGATCCTGGAGACTTCAGTAGCTGTATCGCCATCCACGACGAGAACGATGTCATCCGCGAACGCCTGGACAAAATTTCCACGCCGTTCCAACTCCTGCAGCAGTGGGTCGAGGAGGAGGTTCCACAGGATAAGACCACCGATTGACCCTTGGACACAGCCTTTGTTCGTTTCTTTTGAGTATTCCTCCCCGGCCTAACGAACCCATACTTTCCTACTGTCGAGGTAGCTATCTAGTAGCCTCCTGGTGTTCACCGGGCACTGTTCCTCAGCCAACCTGACCCTAATAGCCGGCCACTAGGCACTATCGAAAGCCCCCTCTATATCCAACGACACCAGGACAATTAGCTTCTTCAGCCTCAACTTGTTCTGTACGTGTTTCATTAGCGTATAGAGGGCGTCCTCGGTGCTTCTCTGGGGCATAAAGCCAAACTGGCGCGTACTAAGCCGCGGCACTAGCTGCCATTTTATACGTGCTACTATCATCCTCTCCAGGACCTTTCCCAAGACCGACAGTAGACCTATCGGTCTATATGACTTGGGGCTCTGGTAATTATCCTTGCCCGGTTTTCGGAGGACCACCACCGTAGCCTCTTTCCAAATGTCCGGGAAATGTGCCAGTTCTAGGCATTTGTTATAGAGGGCAAGGAATGCGTCCGGGTCCTGGTAGATAACTCGACTGCAGATATCCGATGTTAATCCATCCCCTCCTGGTGCCTTCTTAGGATTGAACCCAGCCACTGCGGTCTTCAGCTCCAGGGACGTAAAAAGTGGGTCATGATATTCATCATGGACCCATTCGTTTACGCGTCTGGCTGCTTCTCTGATTCGTCTGTGGTCTGCGTTGTCCTTTTCTTCCGTGTCCTTGGGATAGAATGTATCTGCGAGTAGGGCTGCTGATTCTTTTGGGTTTAGGTATGCTCCATCGCAGGATAGGGTCAAGTCTTCTTGTCTCCTGGTAGTCCTGCCGATGATCCTGTAGATACCCTCCCACACTCCTTCACGGTCTTGCTTCTGACAGAACTCCTTCCAACTGGTGACTTGGGCTTTCTTTGCTTGGATCTCGTATTCTTGTTTCGCTTTTAGGTACTCGTCGACGACCATCGCCCTCCGGACCGGTGCGGAGTTGCGAATGCGGTTCTTCTTCCTCGTCACGTCCTTTCTCATCGTTGCGAGCTCCTCGGACCACCACGGGAAGGTGGCTTTGATTTTGGTGTTAATTTTGGGAATTGATTGTTTACATGCTTCTAATATTAAGTCTCTATATAAAATTACTAGTTCTTCTAATTTTTCCTTATTGTTTATTTGATTTATGCTATCTAAATTTAAAATGTTTGTTTCCTTAAATTCGTTAAATTTCGTCCTAAAATTTTCCCAATTTGCTTTTTTAGTATTAAAAATTCTTGTCGTTCTAATAATATTCATCCCTTTTTCCCTTTTCACGTTTAGATTAAAGTATATCGCGTTATGGTCCGAGGACGTTGCTCCCGTGTCGACCCGCCAGCCGTCTACCAGGTCAAATAAATTGAGCGAACATGCCGTGACGTCCACATGGCTTTTGTACGCTCTACCACCTCTAATTGTGTCAAATGTAGGCGTGCCGCCAGTGTTCAGTACGTGAAGCTCCAACTCTTCCAGGGTCCCGGACATTTCTTCACCCCTGGGGTCTTCGATCGTGCTGCCCCACCAGGCACTCATTGCGTCACCACCGATCAGCAATCCACCGTTGGCCACTTCCGATTTGATCTGGGTGATCTGGTTCAGGTATGGCCCTATTGGTTGGTCCGGCTCGAAATAGTATGAGACTACTGCGATTTTCCAGGCTTTGGTCCGGATCCCCACCACGACGATGTTGTTTGTGATGAGTTTCGGGTGGGGGATGACGTCCAGGTCATCATCAAAGACGGCTGTTGCCGCCTTCACCCTCCCACTTCCATCGTCCTCACACTGGTAGATTCTCGCACCCCGGTAGTTCTTCATACTTAGCCTTGCCCCCGCGTACGGCTCCTGAATCAGGGCCCATGCGATCTTCCTTTCACTGGCCTCTAAGAAGAGTTCGGTGGTTGCCAGTTCCTTACGCTGAAGGTTTGCTCGGGCCACACGGTATGGCCTTGCTGTTTGTTGGACAGGAGTGTTCGTTGGGACCACCTTAGCAATAGGCTATGGCCGTTTTCGCTATTGCGTCCCATTCCTGATGGCGCAGTCCGTGCTAAATGCGTTGTGATCGGTTCTGTCCAGTTTTGCGTGGATGCAGTTGCAGCATGAGGGCGATGAGCCTTTTTTTTTTTTTTTTTTTTTTTTTTTTTTGAGGTGGTAAAAATCATCAAATGACTCCTTCCGCCCTGGGTGGGGCGGAAGGGACTGTCAGACTATTACTGACTAAAAAACCACCCTGTTCCTTCTGTTGCCCTTTACGTTCCGGGGCCACGGTATCCTGTTAAGACGTCCCGCAACCCCGGCAGGCGTTGGCCCCGTTGGGGGCCCCGTCCCTGTGCTGACAGCTCTTTGAGGCGCGCGCGAACAGAACGCGCCGTCGACCCGGGCTTGGTCCTTGATCGGACGGCGAGCTACCCATTACTCGCCGTCCGCAAACCCGCGCCTACGGTGGCCGGATGTCGCCTCGCGACGTCCGACGCCCTGGGCGTCTCCCGCGGCGGCTGGGGCGTGAGGTGGTTCTCTCCCTCACGCGGCCCGCCTCCTCCTTCGCTAGCATTACTGCTTCGCAGAAGGAGGTGACTGCATCCCATTCCCTCTCGCCCCGGAGCATGGCCTGAACCAGGTCCGGACGCGAGAGGTCGCCGCCGCCTATCGCCTCCGTGAGGACACGGCGGTGCTCTGCCCAAGCGGGGCAGTCCTGCACCGTATGCTCCACCGTGTCCTCCGGGCGATCCACACAGTGGTGACACCCGGGCGTTTCCTCCCGCCCTATCCGACACAGGAACCTCCCGAAACTACCGTGTCCGGTGAGGACCTGCGTCAGGCGGTAGGTGAGGACGCCGTAGCGCCTCTCCAGCCACTCCTCAAAGAGGGGTCTTATCGCCGCGATTGCGGCGTGCCCGAACTTGGGTTGCGACAGTCGCATCTCCCATTCCGCCATGAGATGGCACCGGAGCTCACTCCGCAGTGCCGCGATTTGCCGCGGCAGCGGGGTTTCACCCCGGCGCTGCGCGTCCACACGCCACTCGTAGACGCGCTGGAGGACTGTTGCCTCCAGATCCCACGGCGAGGGCGATGAGCCTGCCAGCCATTCCGCGCAGTCCCTTTTTAAGTGCGGTCCGCCACAGTGGTTGCACTTCGCTAGGGTTTCAGTGCATAGGCGTCTGCTGTGCCCGTATCCCAGACAAAGCGAGCACTGGAGGAGTGGGCTCTGATCTTCGCCCTGACTCTGCAAGTCGATGTACTATCGTCCAAACTTCCGCAAGCTCACCTTTAAGGCGATTATCGCATAGCACCGCTCTCGAGTCGATCACCGTATGCATGCGTTTTGACCAATAGGAAGCGAATTTTAGTTTAATTCGTCGTAATATAATGACGTGTAGATGTGGACACTCACACTAGTGTGCGGGCGCACATTAGTAACCTGATTCCCTCGTTTTGTGAAATGTTTTTTCAATGGTCACAAATTCTAATTGTCGTTTCGGTTTCAAACTATGATATTATGACCCGCGTGAGCTCTTTTATAAATCATTGTTGACAAGAAGTTATTTCGTACTCATTATAAGTTATTATGTTTGATTTAGAAAATGTGTTATTGGTATTATTTAATAAGTATCAACTTTCCACAAAAAAATATATTTCGTACTAAGATAACAAAACAACAACAACAACTACTAGTGACTCGCCCCAGCTTTGCACGGGTGTTAAAAATCACTGAAACGTTCAGTTTTTCTCTAAGATAATTTATATACCTAAATTTCTATGAATTCTGTATATTGGTAAAATCCTACGAAAATCAGTACTGCAGTATTTGAGACTTTTTTTTTATTATATGTAAGGATAAGAATTTTATCCGCTTGAAAATTCTATTCCTACAAAGCATTTAATACTGGAAAATTTAAAACAGATATTGACTAATGAAATCCACATTTTTAGTTTATATTAAGTCAATAGAAAACTGTTCAGAGTTTTTTTAGTAGCACATTTTCATTATTTTCATCTGTAACTAACTCTATTATAAAATATTGGAAATCCTACCTCTATGCGTAGTAAAGTGCTTCATTAGTTTTTTTAAATTATTGTTTATTTTAGGTAGTTATTAAATATTTTCATATCATGTATAGTAGGTAAGAGATTTTTGCTTTAAAGTAACTCTTATTAGTGTGAAATATGCACTGGTTGCTTGTGGTGAGTAAGTACTTAGCCCATAATTATAATAGTCTTAAGGATCAGATGCGGTTAATATTTAAAAAAACAAAGCACTAATCAACCTAGAAAGTTTTATTCTTAATAAATGATTTTATTTAACGAGAATATCAAATAACAAAAATAGATTTACACAGAACTAAAACTTGAACATAATCTTAACAATCACTAGCACTATTTAAAACGTCCGTCGCGCCCGAGTGCCAGACACAATGAGTCGAAAACGTTTTTTTTTTTTTTTGGAATGGCATCTCGCAGGTCAACCTATGAGGTTGCCGGCTGCTTAACCGGGCTTTCCTGTGGTGCCTTAAATGAATTTAAAGCCTCCAGCCAGGGCTTAAAACAACTTACAAACTGAGCGACTACACGCTAAGGGCACCCGTGGGGTACGAGCCTCGGCTTAGGGCGTCGCTGGGGGAAGGCAGCAAGGGCTGGATCTGGTTGGTATTATTTAGGGACGAATTTAAAGCTGCAGGCTCAGCGACGCCCTGCCGGGGCTGCGGGTTGTTCGAAAGAGATACCGCGCCCCCGGAACGCAAAGGGCACAAGAAGGAACATGGATGGGTTTTAGTCAGTAAAAGTCTGACACTCCCTCCCGCCCCGCCCAGGGCGGGGGAAGTCATTTGATGATTTCCCATCGGTAAAAAAAAAAAAAAAAGGCTCAGCGACGCGGGCTGGCACGAGCAAGGGACGGGGCGGAGATAAACTAGGACGTCGCGACGGACCTCGGCGGCGAGGGCGGAATGACGGCGGTCTGTGTCTGTACTTACGTACCGTACTGGTTTCTTTGTTACTCTCCTGGAGGAGAGTAATGGCATCGTCGGGGATGGTCAAGGTATGTCTCGGTTGACGAGTCTTACTGATACGGGAGGGAGTGTATCGGGCGGCCGATGCGATCAGGGGATTGGGGTATTTTTCAGCAGTGTCGAAGAAGCGCTTGGCGGTGCGTTTCATGAACTGCTGGATGGTGGGGATTCTCAGATCAAGATGGAGATTCTCGTTGCAAAGGTAGTACGGGGCTCCCGTGGCCTTACGCAAGAAACGATTCTGGAGGGTTTGCATCCTATGGAGACGGTATGCCTTTGCGTGTGCTAATACGGCACAGGCGTAGGTCATGATGGGACGAATGCACGCCGTAAAGATGCGCAATTTGCACTTGAGTGACAACTTGCTGCGTGCATTCAGCATGGGGTGAAGCCTACCGAGAGCAAAAGCGGCGCGCGAACGCACCGCCTTAATCTGCTCTCCGAAAGTGAGGTGGTGGTCGAGGATCACACCAAGGTATTTGGCTCGCTTTTCCCAGGGGATCGGCTTGCCGTACATGGTGATGGGACTAGGGGGGGTGAGGGGTGAGCGCGGTTTGGAGAAGAGGACCGCTTGGCTCTTGTCAGGGTTGACCTCGATTCTCCATTTCCGGAACCAAGCGCCTAGAGCGTTTGCGGCGATTTGGAGAGCGCGAGCGATGGAGGCTTGGCTGCGACCGGTGTAATAAATGGCCGTATCGTCAGCGAATAGTGCCAGATGGGCCTTGCTATTCTTTGGGATGTCGCTGGTGAACAGCGTAAATAGAAGCGGGGATAGGACGGAGCCTTGAGGGACTCCGGCGCGTATGGGGTGGGGGGAGGAGAGCGCACCTTCAATGCGATAGCGAAAGGTACGATTAGATAGAAAATCTCGTATGATGAGTACGAGGCGGTCAGGCACTCCGATCTGGTAGAGCTTGTATATTAAGCCATTGTGCCAGACTTGATCGAATGCTTTCGCTACGTCGAAGAAAAGAGCGCCCGTCAGAGAGCCACGTTGATAGCCAACGCTTATGTGCTCGACGATGCGGTGGACTTATTGGATGCAACAATGGTGGGAACGAAATCCGAACTGTTCTTCCGGAATGAGGCTCTTTTCTTCGACATAATCTTTGATTAGAGATTTTGCCGAGAACATTGAGCAGACTGATGGGTCGATAGCTCGAAGGCTCTGACTTAGGTTTGCCGGGTTTGGGGATGCCAATGACGGTGGCTTCTTTCCACGTCCCGGGGAAGATGTTGTTGCTCATGGCGCCATTGAAGATGGCAGTCATAAGCATTATGGCTGGGATCATAGGGACCTGAGCAAGGAGCTAGTTCCATGATGACCGGACGGTGGTCGGAGTCGAGCTCGGGGAGCGCTTCAATAGAATGCAAACGGAGATTTACATTCTTGAGGAGCGCTACATCGAGGATGTCGGGGAGGTGATTTGGGTCGTGGGGGAAGTGAGTGGGAGTCATCGGAGCGATGACGTCAAAGTTGAGGGTGGCACAGAGGTTGAACACGATTTTACCTCTGGTAGAGGTCGTCATGCAGTTCCAGGCTAGGTGTTTGGCGTTGAGATCGCCCGCTAGTATAACGGAGTCACTCAGGCCAAGAAGAGCGGAGAGATCGTTAGTGAGCAGAGTTGGGTCCTCTGAGGACAAAGGAGGGATGTAGGCAGAGATAATGGTAATCGGCTGATGACCAGTCATGCCGAGCCGACAGAGTGAGACCTCGAGGCGAGAGAGGGGGGGAGGGTCCATAGGGATGCAGTACAGTTCCTTTCTGTAGTATATGAGGGTACCGCCCTTGTGACAACGAGACCTGTCGTTGCGAACTAACCGATACTTTGCAATTCTCGGGTCACGATGGCGGGGCTTCAGGAATGTCTCCTGTACTAGGAGTATGTCGAGATGATGATCGCGGAGGAAAGTGGCGATCTCATCCCGCTGGCCATTGATGCCATTTGCATTGAAGAAGCCTAACTTGAGGGAACGGGGTTTGGTACAACAAAGCTTTTTACTATCCATTATGGTTTAGGACGGTAAAGCTTTTCTAGGACACGCGTAATTGCGGGGTACGCGTCGAACACTTTCCCTATGGCTGTAAGGTCAGCATTGCAAGCAATGATTTCCTGAGCCATAGTTACGGCATCCGGGTTGACGTAGATGCTGAAGGCGTCCGATAAGATTTGGACGTGTTCAGCGTTGGGGATAGCGGCCACGGGGCCGGTGCGGGCGGGAGAGGGCGCGGCTGGGGCTGCAGGGGCAGCCTTTGTGGGAGGAATCTTTTTGGGGGCGGGTTGAGAAGCGGGGGCGGCAGGGGCCGGCGGCGCTGAAGTAGGGGCTGGCTGTGAGGTAGCCAGCGCTGGAAAGGCTCTTTGGTGGTTAAGCGTGTTCCAGGGGGCGGGCCTTTGAGGGCTGAGACGCTCGGGCATCTGTGAGGAGGGAACCTTCACGGATGGGCTTTCCCTTTGCTGGCGGGCGTTTGCACGCTTGACCAGTTTGGGAGAAGAGGATTTGGGGGCCTTGGGACAGCCGTGGTAGTTAGCCGAGTGTCCTGACTGGCCGCATAGCACGCAGCTACGAGGTTCGGTACAGAGCTCACGCTCCTTTGGACGTGGGCAATCGTCAGTGCCGTGCTCCCCCAGACACTTAACGCATCTCGGGGTCGTGAAACAGTTGCGCTGTACGTGGCCATACAGTTGGCAACGGTGACATTGGCCGACTACGTTGGCCTTGTAGGGCTTCTCTATGGAGATGCCAGATAGGGAGCAGATTGATTTCATCTTAAAAATGGGGTGATGGCCTTCCGTGGGGTCACAAACGACCAGGACGGTGTCGATGGCGGGGCCGCCCCTCGCTTTGTGCAGGCGATGGACTGCCGAGACGGGGACCTTTTGAGAGTGGAGGTCGTTGAGGATGTCCTCAACTGGGATCTTTTTTGGGATGCGCCGGATCACCACTCGGGTGGGCGCTTCCTCGGGGAGGGAATAGGTATGGAACGAGACGTTCCTCACCTTCAGTAAACTGGTTAGTTCTCTATGGTCTTTCGACGTGGGAACTTGGACTTTTATGCCCTGCAGGGTAGTGCGGGCGTTGGTGTAAGTGATCTTACGATCGTTACACCACTTTGAAACTTCCGTCCACTTGGCCTTGTCTTGAATGAACAAGGGCGGCGGGGGTTTGAGCTTCTTCTTCGAAGCTAGAGCGGGGTTGGAAGTAGGGGGGCTAGGGGGGCGAAGGGCTGGTCTCGAAATCGAGACAGCGTTGACGGTGGGGCTAGGGGTCGCGGGGGACGCGGGGAGGTCGTTGCTACGACCTTTTTGGCTTTGGTAGCCTGAGAGGGAGATTTTCCCTTCGTCCTCTTGCCTCCACTGCCAACGACTTGGTAGTCGTCGTCCGAGGAGGAAGCGGAGGAGGATAGGGAGTCCTCAGAGTCGGAGACGGGGGCAGAAGGGTGGTCACGTGGGACCGAGGTGTCCATGCTTTCGGACGTGTGTCGGGGTTTGCAGCTGCGACACGCAGCTGCGAGGCGCCCATTGTTTGTGAAACAATGGCGGCGGGAACAATGGCGGTCGGCACATTGTGTGCTTCCGCGTAAGGATTTATTGTCTCGATGGACAATAAGGAAGGAATTTCTAGTGAGCCAGGCATTGATGGTGCCGCCACTGGAATTCCTTTATCAACGGGTGGCGGGGAAGCGGGGCTGTCGAGTACATCGCAAAATTTGCGATGCTTTCCTCGATCGGGGAAGAGTTTTGCTGCAGAACAGCAAACTTCTTGCCATACTTGGCAATGAATTCGGGGTCCTTAAAGAGGACCTCCTTGACGAACGCAACGATAATTGCGTCCGACATTATCGAAGAGGGAGGGAGGGAATCGCGGAAGAAGTTTCGCGAGGGGAACCTAATTATGTCCTAACTGCCTAGCTCCCCGGGTGGATGGGCCCGGGGATGTGTGACCCTCCCTGCCGGGTGTAGGCAGGGAGGTGAGTACGTACTGGTGTGCCCTAAGCTTGTAAACCCGTCGCCAGTCTTATTGTGCGAACGGGGCCCTGACCAGTCTAGTGCGAAGGGTGTAGACACGCCCAACCGACACTAGGTGTGTAGCTGTGAACGAAACCAGAGACTAGGCACGACTAGGAGACCCCCCAAGGCCGTGACACTAGCTCCCGACTCCAATTGACTGCCTCACCATGAAGGGGGTCGGCGGGTGTGATTGGGGCAACACCCCCTCGGCTTCGTTGGCACCATAAGATATCCACGGAGGACCACGAAACTGTGGATTTAAGCCCTGAAGGGGCCAAGTGAAGCTAACACAACAACACGCGGGTTAAAGAAATAATTAATCGTCGGCTGCCTTGAAAAAGGCGGCTTGGGATCGAATGGGTTGTAGTCTGCTGACTACAGGAGTCGTCGCGGCGGGCGCAACGAGAAGTGGCGGGGAGTCGTGAGCGGGCGCGGAGCGAAGCGCAGCACGTCCGTTCACGGCGAGCGTCGAGCGAAGAGTGTGACGTTTTTGAGAAAACGTTGTAACCTCTCCGTTTTATTTATTCCCTGTCATTCGGTTCGGTTTGTAGGGTAGGGGTAATATTTAAGATGGCCGTTCCCGACACTGCGGCGTCCTCGACTGCAGCATTGCTTGCATCATTGGTATTAGATTCATCTCTCGCAACCGGGTCATTATCATCTTGCTCTTGCTCTGAAACACATACAGAGAACAGGTAAATGATTTACCCAGTTTCGTGTTATACTCTGAACCATATATCTTGGAGGAAAGAAAAGGACTTCTATGTATTTTTGTTACTCGTACCATGGGCGCAAGTGTGCACTCAAGCGCCCACAGACAAAGGTCTATCGAAAAGTGTTGTAACATTGAATAGCTTCAGACTTAACACGAATAAAAAAAAAAAACAATTCAGTGCATGGCTAACGACAGAATCCGGATTTCCATCACTCTCCATACACTGCCACATGACAGAGGCCCCAAGTTCGCTTATCAGTTTCACGTATTCATAGCATAGGCCCTAACGTTTGCTACTATACTACGACTACGTGACACATAAACACACTTTCTCTCATAAGAGTAAAGTGGAAACAGAGACCCATACCTTTGTATGTTGTCTCAGTGGCCTAAACACATTAGCTCCACTAGCGTCACTCACCACTCTCAAAGAAGGCTGAGCACGCATCCGGCGTTCACTCGCCTTGCCACAACATCATATGCTCTGCCGCCGCTTGGGTCTTCTTTCCATAAGATCCCGCTAGTAGCTCTAATTCGTAGCGGTGGCATGGTAGCGCGCGAAAAACCTTGTAGGGTCCACGCATGCCGGAGTCTAGTTTGCCGGTGATTTGTGCAGCCTTGCTCACAAACACAAAGTCCCCGACGGCAAAGCTGCGCGGCTGCCACCGATCTTCATTAACATAGGCATCCTGGCGCTGTTGATTGGTTGCAAAGAGCTCAGATGCCCGTTGTCTGCGAAGGGTTAAGAGAGCCTCTCGGTTGAGATTAGAGTTATCAAGTGCCACATCTCGCACTAGGAATCTGATAACCGGAGTGGCTGCGTCGATACCGACCAGTAACTGCAGCGGTGAAGTCTGCGTGGTAGCCTGCTTGCAGATATTCAAAGTGAGCTGCATCTTCCACAATACATCAGACCACTGTGAACCTTTATTGCCAACTTCAACGCGTAGCATGTTGAGAACAGTCCTACAGTATCTCTCCGCTTGTCCATTTTCTCGATGCATACCCGATGTGATGAAATGTATTGAGCAGCCCAACTCGCTGACCCAGTTTTGAAAGGTTGTGCTTTGAAACATTCTAGCGCGGTCACATATTATTGTGGATGGTGTTCCAAATACACAGCGACACAGCGTTTGAAAAAACACGTTTTAACTCATCAGTGTCTTGTCTGCATAGAGAGTAAAGCAGACAATATTTGGAAAAGGCATCAACTATTATTAAAACGTATTTGAATCCGTTTGACTCTGGGAGCGGTCCCAGGATATCAGTGTGTACACTCGAAAAGGGGATTTCTGGCTTTGTCCAAGACTGAATCGGCTGCGAAGGAGCCCTGGGAACTTTCTTATGTGCCAAACATATAAGACAATGACCTATGTACTTCCTTACAAACTGTCGTAAACTTGGAAATTAAAAGTGTCATAATATGAGGTCAGTCGTTTTGTTAGTGCCAATATGATCGTGCTCATCGTGGAACACCCTTAGTAAGCTGAGTCTATGACCCTTAGGGATGTAACACAAGAGCCGAGGTTCTTCCCCCGTTGGGGTATATTTGTAGTACAATAAATATTTTTTGATTACATACCTAGTTTGATCCTGTTGCCCATCTCTTAACTTGGATATTAGCTCTTGCGTCTCCGCATCGGCAGTTTGAGCGATCTTCGCCCAGTTGTTTGGATTCCGAATATGAGACACATTGATGGTAGGAGGAGGAGGGTTACGGCTTAGAAAATCTGCATGTTGCATCAAGGAACCTTTTCGGTAATCTAAAGTAAAACTGAAATCTTGTAGGTACACCCACCAGTGCGCGACCTGAGGCAACAAATCTTTTTTACGCTCCGTTAACTTTAAGGAATTGCAATCCGTCACCATTTTAAAGTTAATGCCAATCAAATAGTGACGGAAATGCTGGAGCGCACGCACGACAGCTAACGTCTCCAACTCGTAGCTGTGGTATCGCGACTCGGCACCCTGAGTGGATCTACTAAAATACCCAACAACTCTCTTTCTTCTATCAGTGTGTTCTTGTAATAAAATAGCACCCAGCCCAATAGCACTGGCATCAGTGTGAAGTTCCGTAGGCAGCTGGGGATCGAATATCGCTAAAACTGGTTCATTTGTCAAACAGTGAATCACATAGTCGCGAGCAGTATCCTGCTCAGCACCCCACAAGAAAGGTTCCCCTTTTCTCAACAATTTTGCTATACATGCGGTCTTAGAAGCATAGCCTGCTATATAACGACGGAAGTATCCCGCTAACCCCAGAAACTGGCGAACTTCCTTGACATTTGTGGGTTTCGGGGATCTAACTAGTGCATCGACTTTCCCCGGACTCGGCCTTACCTGACCATGACCAATTAATAATCAATAATCAATAATCATTTATTATTTGTAAAACATAGGTAACAAAAGAATACAGATCTTATAGGTAATACAGTGCGCTATGTTTTGTCTATGGTAAGACATACAAATATACATGTGTAGTTTTAATATTTACAGTCAGAAAAAAAAAAAAAATTAGATTTTAAAAAAGAAACGTAAAAAAAAGGCACATAAAATTTGTAAATGTTGAAGTTACTAAATTAATCGTTCAAGAACTCGTCAACCGTGTAATAACATTTGTCAATTAAAATTTTTTGCAAGGTTTTCTTGAACTTGTGAACAGGTAATTTTTTTATCTGCAGGCCTAGCCAAATTACAAACGCTTCGTATCTAATCTCTTTCTACGATCGATAACGCTTCGGCGTAAGCGATTGTAGAAAGCGCTAAGTCGGTAGCCAAGATGAAATGATTGAGTCGATCGCTCGTTCTACGACGTTGTTCGAAAAAACTTATACTTTAGTCTATGGTGAGCGATCCTACAGACGTCAAACCTACGTCAAAATCACAGTTGTGTTTATATTGCGCGGGCGGAACTTTGTTTTTGATTTTTTTAACTTAAATAAAACTATAAAGTGTCAAATAGTGAAATAACATAATGTATGTTTCTTTTAATAATTAGTTTATTATATTAAAATAGTGCGAAATGTCATTTTAAATACCTGTGACTCGAAATGATAAAGATCTTGCTTATCAATGAAGAAGACCTTTTATGAAGTGAATATTTTTAATAGGATGGAATCTAGATCTCGAGCAAGCCCGAAACAGTTCGCAGCTATAATAGAATTCATTTAAAGGTGCGTAAATTACAAATTATTTCGTAAATATGTTCCTTTACTAGTTGAATTTCTATCACACTCAGAGCACGTCTTGAAATTGAGACTAGTTGAAACATAAACAATGTCGTGAACGTAAACACGTACTTATAAAAACAAAGAAATCAATTGTATGGCTTAATCACTAGACCCTTTGGATATCTAAAATATTTGTGTCACCAATATTGGTGACACCAACAATGCGCTGATTATTTGTAATAAAAGTCCAAAATTATTTTTTAAAAACAACTCGTTCTCGTTATCGCCACAGCTGACTAAAGAGACGCCATTTTTTTAGCGTTTTCTCTTGGGTCTTCGTGATCGCTCGACTAGCGTTCAAAAACTACGAAAACGTTTCGTTAGCGCTTGTCAAAAGTGTAACTTGGCTAGCATTTGTACGGGATGTAGCGATTAACGTCGTAGAAAGGAACAAATTTCAATCTATCATTACGAACGCTATGTTAAATTGTAAACTTGTCTACGAATTATCTATTCGCTTGTTCTGACCACGTGATTTAGCGTTGAGGTAGTTTAATTCCCATACATTATCATTGTTTTCTACAAGCGTTAACGATTGTAGATTGTCAACTTACAAACGCTTCGTATCTAATCTCTTTCTACGATCGATAACGCTTCGGCGTAAGCGATTGTAGAAAGCGCTAAGCCGGTAGCCAAGATGAAATGATTGAGTCGATCGCTCGTTCTACGACGTTGTTCGAAAAAACTTATACTTTAGTCTATGGTGAGCGATCCTACAGACGTCAAACCTACGTCAAAATCACAGTTGTGTTTATATTGCGCGGGCGGAACTTTGTTTTTGAATTTTTTGACTTAGATAAAACTATAAAGTGTAAAAAGTGAAATAACATAATGTATGTTTCTTTTAATAATTAGTTTATTATATTAAAACAGTGCGAAATGTCATTTTAAATACCTGTGACTCGAAATGATAAAGATCTGCTTATCAATGAAGAATACCTTTTATGAAATGAATATTTTTAATAGGATGGAATCTAGATCTCGAGCAAGCCCGAAACAGTTCGCAGCTTTAATAGAATTCATTTAAAGGTGCGTAAATTACAAATTAACTCGTAAATATGTTCCTTTATTAGTTGAATTTCTATCACACTCAGAGCACGTCTTGAAATTGAGACTAGTTGAAACATAAACAGTGACGTGGACCCGTCGTGAACGTAAACACGTACTTATGAAACAAAGAAATCAATTGTGTGGCTTAATCACTAGACCCTTTGGATATCTAAAATATGTGTGTCACCAATATTGGTGACACCAATAATGCGCTGATTACTTGAAATAAAAGTCCAAAATTATTTTTTTCAAAACAAGTCACTTCTCGTTATCGCCACAGCTGACTAAAGAGACGCCATTTTTTAGCGTTTTCTCTTGGGTCTACGTGATCGCTCGGCTAGCGTTCAACAACTACGAAAACGTTTCGTTAGCGCTTGTCAAAAGTGTAACTTGGCTAGCATTTGTACGGGATGTAGCGATTAACGTCGTAGAAAGGATCAAATTTCAATCTATCATTACGAACGCTATGTTAAATTGTAAACTTGTCTACGAATTATCTATTCGCTTGTTCTGACCACTTGATTTAGCGTTGAGGTAGTTTAATTCCCATACATTATTATTGTTTTCTACAAGCGTTAACGATTGTAGATTGTCAACTTGGCTAGGCCTGCAGGTATTTTATTATAAATTCTTGGAGCGATGCCAAAGAAACTTTTGTACATTAGAGCTGTTTTACATTTTGTGTGACATAGTTGATTTAAGTATTTAGCACGCATAGGAGTTTTTCTAACATCTGATAATTTGACAAATAAGTGCAAATTAGTCTTCACAAATAATGCTGTTTCCAAAATGTACAATGATGGCAGTGTAAGTAATTTTAAAGATTTGAAGAAAGGCACACAAGTATCGGTTACTTTTATATTACACATTGCCCTTATGCATCGCTTTTGCATTTTGAAAACTAGATCTCTATTAGTGGACTGCCCCCAAAAAACAAGCCTATATCGTAATACTGAACCGACTAGTCCATGATATGCTGTTAATAAGGTTTCAATATTTACTTTTTTTGACAACTGGAAGAGTGTATATGCAGATTGGCTGAGTCGTTTGCATAATGCTTCTGTATGAGGCTTCCAAGTGAGTTTATTGTCAATCGTAAAACCCAAGAACTTGACATGACTAACTTCTTCTATTTCATTACACCCGTATGAAATATTTACATTAGGGTTTTCTCGCCACTGATAAAATTGCATTACTTTTGTCTTGTTTAGGTTTATAATGAGATTGTTATTATTAAGCCAATCAATGATTTCAGAAAGAGATTTATTAATATCATTTTGGTAATTGTGTGGATTATCGCATTAAATTATGGCAGTACTGTCGTCTGCGAAAAGGACCAATTTTTGACGTGTGGCTTTTGGAAGATCATTGATGTAAATTGAAAATAGCAATGGCCCTAAGACGCTTCCTTGAGGCACGCCATAATTTATACGTCTTGGTTCAGATTTATAGGTCGTAACCAGTTTAGTCTTAGGACAAATTCTAGTAACCTCTGTGCACTGATACCTGTCACTTAGGTACGATTCCAATAGTTTCAGGACATTCCCTCTGATACCGTAGCTATGAAGTTTTCGTAGTAAGATCTTATGGTCCACATAGTCGAATGCCTTAGTCATGTCTGTATAGATGGCGCAAATAGGATTTGTTTTATCTACTGACGATATAATTCTAGATATTAATTCAAACAGTGCCATATTAATTGTTGTATTCTTCCGAAATCCCTTTTGTTCGTTACAGAGTAATTCATACTTTTCAAGATATATGTAAAGAGACTGATAGATTATTTTCTCTATTAATTTTGACATTATTGGGATTTTTGCAATTGGCCTATAGTTTTTAACGTTTGTTTTATCATCTCTTTTATGCCATGGCTTAATTATCACACTTTTGAGACTACTTGGGAATACACCCTCGATAATACACAGATTGATTATATGAGCCAGTGATGGTGCTATTACGTCCTTCACATATTTTATTACTTTAGTGGACACACCGTCATAACCAATAGTACTTGTGTTTTTAAGACTATTGATCGTTTTAATTATGTCATAGTTTGATACAGGCAACATGAACAATGATTGTGTTGTTATATTATCAAGATTGTGTTTATTATTATATGGAATGTCACTTTTAATATTACTTTCAATGTCATCAATAAAATAGTTATTAAATTCATTCGCAATGTCGATAGGATTTTCAATGAGAAAATTATTTCTTTTTACAGCCAGAATGGATTCTTGTGGGAAGCATGTTTTGGAGTTATTAATTATTTGCCAAGCAGCTTTAGCTTTATTTCTAGACGTATTAATATTCTCTGCTTTTTGTGTGAGTTTGATAATTCTTTTGTATAGCCTAGTGTAATTTTTTAAAAGTTGTTTATTTTTACGATTAGGATTGAAACGGTAAGTCCAAAGTAGCTGTCTTTGTTTTTGACTGCATAGTTTTATGCCGCGTGAAATCCATTTTGTCGGTTTGTTACAGTTAATAGTTAAGATTTTGTTAGGAAAACACAATTTATATAAAAGCAGAAAATCCTCCATAAAATTGTCATAAGATTCGTTTGCATTGTCGGTGTTAAACACTTGTGTAAATGACAGACATTCTAAATAAGATTTAAATTTTATTAAATTTTCGCAGGATATTTCTTGTTTTTCAATTTTCCAAGATTTTAAAAGACTAGTTTTTTTAGTGGGAATTTTAAGTATCTGAGATGTGTCGTCGGAGAGAACTAAATCTATTATTTGTGCTTTACATCCCTTTCGAAAATTGTGAGCGAAATTATCGATGCACGTATTACTGCTTAATTTAGTGGGCGCGTAAAGTGCTTACTTTAAATTATGCTGTAGGAGAAAAGATTCTAATTCTAGGGTAATTTTGTGTTTCTTTAGCACATCCATATTGAAATCACCGGCTAAGATTACTTTTTTCTTTGTGAAATTATTTTTTTTAAATATTGGATCTAGTTTTTCATAAAATACTAAATAATTATGCTCAGGCACCCTGTATATACAAATAATAATAATATTATGCGGTATTATTTCTATTGCACAGCATTCAAACACTCCTGAGACTGATTGTTTTGATATATCAGATATTTCTTTATACGTAAATCCTGCCTTGACAAAAATACACGTGCCCCCTCGCTTTAAATTTCTTGAGAAGTGGGCTGCTAGACAATAATTGGGTATGTTTATTAAATGTTCATAACCTGATTCTACAAAGTGTTCTGTAATACACATGACATCTACGTTTATTCCTTTATGTGACAGTTCTCCTGCAATGTTTTGGTGCAAAATATTGAGATAATTATAGAAAAAACTGAGATTCTTCCTGTGTTTGAGTGTGTGATAGGCAGAGTGATTGGTCTCTTTGGAAGCAGTCAACCTCTATCTGATCTATTTTCAATGTGCTTACATACAAAATGAGATCTATCAAATCTGAAAATACAATTTTTAAGCCTTTATAATTTAGATTTCCAAACGAATTATATGTATCATGAGTGTATGGCAAATTATAATTGGAGTCTAAAACATACGCATAATTATATGTTTCCACATTCAGATATAGCAAGTTGTTAAAAATATCTTGTCTGATTTCTTTTCCTTTAGTCAATAATTTTTGTTTTCGTTCGTTTGTAGAAGCACAGCAGTCAGAAATTTGTTTTGTTGTCTGTGCTTGTTTCTTTGGCCGTGATATCGGGCTCTGATTATGTATTGACTCTGTGGTGTGCTGTTTAGAATTTGTTTATTGGGTGTTTCAGTTTGGACTTGCTTATTGCTTGTATTTTGTATATTGTTCTGTTTTTTGGCACTAGATGGCTTTAATTTTACCGGAGTATTAGTTACTTTTTTAAATAATTCATTTTTTTACTCGAGTGTGATACGTGACCTCGAAAAGTGTAACACCGAATATCACGTCCCCGTAAGTTTACGATTACGAAACACTTAACAACGAATGCACGCTACCACGAAAAACTTAACGCCGTAGCCATGCGATCTCGAGTAACTAAATCTCTTATTCACCTATTCCAAAAAAAATGAGAGTGGTAAGCCAGTTCGAAAACTCATTAAGTCGAAAACCGCAATTTCAAATGACGTTGTCCCGAACACGCTTTTTTTTTCCGATAAACTTTTAGATTGATAAGGTAATGGTGGTAATGGAATATCGATACAATACACGTTACCACCAGGATTGCAGAAATTAGCTGGAACTAGATGCTTAAGCGACTTACTTACTACTTAGCTCGATAATGGTTAAAATACAGGTTTTGAAATTGAATTATTTATTGTTTTAAAATGTATGTACCAGAGTGATAGAAATGGACAGAATTGGACAGAAAGTAAGCCCATAAATGATCGTACTAGAAGAACTAGAACTTCTAGAAGGTTTACTTTTGTTTTTTTTTATATTAAAGACAAATAATTTAATTCTACATACACATACATACATAAACTCACGCCTTTTTCGCATTTAATTCAATTTTCCCTGTATTAGTAATAATAAAAAATATAGTGTGATTAATAAAGAATACTTTATATTCCTCTTTGTGCATCGTATCAATCGTTCGTGCACAACTTACTGAGATCGTTTAGGGGCCTATCTTCTGTTAATTTCTGTCACCCTGGTACTTTTAAAACAATAAATTATTCAATTTCAAAACCTGTATTTTAACCATTATCGAGCTAGTTCGCGTAAAGCGCCCAGTAGCATTGTTTGTTAAGTGTTTCGAATAGATGAATTAGAGATTTAGTTATTCGAGATCGCATGGCTATGGCGTTAAGTTTTTCGAGGTAGCGTGCATTCGTTGTTAAATGTTTCGAAAAAGTGAATATTTGAGATCGAGATATTCGAGATCGCATTGCTACGGTGTTAAGTTTTTCGTGGTAGCGTGCATTCGTTGTTAAGTGTTTCGTATTCGTAAACTTACGGGGACGTGATATTCGGTGTTACACTTTTCGAGGTCACGTATCACACTCGTGTCGAATCAATGTCACTGTTGTTTAGGATCGAGTCCGATTTTGTTCTAGTACGGCGAAAGGTAATGTTTTCTAAGAAATTCATTTTTGATGTTTCAAAAAGAATCACTTATGTTGGGGATCGAACTCGAGCCACACCGTTCACACAGGTAGCGCTACTTTACTAGCGGAGCTATTCGTACAATTAAGTTTCTCGACGAAAAAGTGTTCCTTAATGTAGAATGTAGATACACGATTTTGAATTAACGAGTGGCGGTTAATATTTATGATTCATGCAATGGAAGATTTTGCACTTGTTCTTTGTTTGACTACACTTTGTAAAAATAACACTTAATTTTAGTTCTTTCACTTTTTAATGTTGTTTAAAGTTTTTTATATATTGTTTGTAGTGTTTATATTGTAGATATTAACTTTACTGTATTCACTTTTGTTATATTAGATTATTTTTGTTTTGCGGTCACTGTTTATAAAGTTATATGTATGCACTTTTTTGTCTTGGTAATATGTTCACTTATTGTTTGTCAGTTATCTTTACACTTTAGTACTTAAAATATGACAAAAACAGTAATATAACTATTTTTAAATATTATTTAATACGGAGCTTCGCAGGGATCGAACTCACGACTTGATGTGTCATCAGACACTAATCTACCCAAGTGTTCGATTTCCGTGTCCAAAAAGGTACATTACTTTAAATTAATAGAAAATCCCGCTGTTTTTAATATACGTAAGACTTCACTCAAAGTGTGAAAGCCTTCCTCTACCGAATTTGACAATAGTAAAACATCATTTTTCAACCGTAATTTTTGCAACAAACTACTTAAAAACTTAAAACATGCATATGAAAGAGACGAGTTTGAAGTGGCAAAAAACAACCCTAAAGCGACATGGAAAATCATCAAAAATAACTGGTTCTAGTCTCAACGCAACATTCCCTAACGAATTGCTAAGTTTGTCTCCGAATGAGAAGCATTCAGCAAATATTATAAACGAGTTTTTTGCCGACGTTGGCAAGAAACTGGCTACCAAATTCTCATCGGCCACGAAAACTCCTGAACATTCACTCGATGCTCTCCCTCCTAACTCGCTAGTACTACTACTACCCACAGATGAAGTGGAGGTCTCGAATCTGATTGTTGGGTTACGTACAGATGCTGCTGTGGGTTGGGACGGTATATCATCGAGACTACTTAAATCATGTATGCCCGTGCTTGTCCCAGCTATTACACATATTTGCAATCGCTCTATTTCGACTGGTTGTTTTCCTAGAATTTTCAAAAGAGCTGTTGTTCATCCGATTTTCAAAAATGAGGACAGACACAGTGTAGATAATTACAGACCAATCTCAGTCCTCCCTGCCATCTCTAAGATTCTAGAAAAAATTCTCAATATAAGACTTGTAAACTTTCTTGAGACACACAAAATACTAAGTAACAACCAGTACGGATTTAGAGGTGGCAGGTCGACTAAAAACGCTGTTGCTGCCTTGGTAGATCATGTAGTTTCTAAGCTAGACAGTAAAATGAAATGCTTGGCTGTTTTCTTAGATCTCTCCAAGGCATTTGACACTGTGTCTGTTCCCCACCTTTTATATAAGCTCGAAGACTCTGGCATTCGAGGACATGCTTTTAAAATCTTCCAGGATTACCTATGTGATAAGACTCAGTGCGTTAAAATCAATAATATTATTAGTGACATCATTTCACTGACCTTTGGCGTTCCTCAAAGCTCAATTTTAGGACCTACCTTGTTCCTTATTTTATATTTATAATTTTTGCAAAATGTCTTTAACAAACTGCTCGATTTTTACTTACGCAGATGATACGGCCCTACTTATTCATGGTAGTGATTGGCCAGAGATTGTAATTTACGCGGAACACGCTCTCAACTTCGTGATGAAATGGTTGTCAAATAATATCCTAACTTTGAACCTCAAAAAAACAGTATAATTACCTTTTTCCTTACAACCTACCAAACTCCCTTTGAATAACTCAATGTTGCTTAAAGCCCATTCTTGTTCACTAGGACTATCCTCTTCACAATGCGCTTGCTCTCAACTCTCAAGATCTGAGTCGGTCAAGTATCTAGGAGTCTATGTGGATAGCTCATTAAGCTGGAAACCTCAAATTACTACCCTCTTATAACGAGTCCGCAAATGCATATTTATTTTTAAAAAATTAAGGCACTCTGCAAATCTAAAGACTAGAAAGACCGTTTATTATGCCTTATGCCAAAGCATAATAAACTACTGCATCACTGTGTGGGGTGGAGCCCCCAAGACAACCCTCCTCCCTTTGGAACGTGCACAGAGAGCTGTCCTCGAAACCTTTTCGATATCCCACCTCGGCACTATACACCGAAACCCAGGTCCTCTCCGTGAGACAGCTCTTTGTTCTCGGTACAATTCTGCGTAGGCATCCCTCAGTGGTGTATAAGCCAAATGCTACCAAAAAGCGCAGACACTATGAAGTATGCTTAACGCATGGATGTAGAACGGCTCTCGCTCAGCGGCATTATGCTGTACTGTCGAACCACCTCTACAACAAAATAAATAAAGTCTGCGCCATTGCTTCCATGTGCCATAGTAAATGTAAGAATGAGATCATAAAGTGGCTACTAACTCTAAATTATTTATTTTATTTTATATATTTTATTTATTTTATTTATTTTATTTATTTTATTTATTTTATTTATTTTATTTATTTTATTTATTTTATTTATTTTATTTATTTTATTTATTTTATTTATTTTATTTATTTTATTTATTTTATTTATTTTATTTATTTTATTTATTTTATTTATTTTATTTATTTTATTTATTTTATTTATTTTATTTATTTTATTTATTTTATTTATTTTATTTATTTTATTTATTTTATTTATTTTATTTATTTTATTTATTTTATTTATTTTATTTATTTTATTTATTTTATTTATTTTATTTATTTTATTTATTTTATTTATTTTATTTATTTTATTTATTTTATTTATTTTATTTATTTTATTTATTTTATTTATTTTATTTATTTTATTTATTTTATTTATTTTGAACAACAAACAGATATACAATATATGTGATATAAGGAGTAACATTTACATACTTAATTTACTTAAATATAGAGTACAAGTAGGTAGTAACAAAATTATACAATTGTATATCCAACCACTTTATCCACCAAATATGTGAGTTGTAATGCTAAAAATAAAAACTACGTCATGCAATACAGCCTCAAAGAATAAAAGAAAAACATATATATATTTATTATAATTTTGTACTTTGTTTTTGTTTTTTTGTATTTTGTGTTTTTTTTTTTTTGACTGCCTCGTTGGTCTAGTGGTCGCAAGCGCGACTGCTGTGCATGAGGTCTTGGGTTCGATTCCCAGGTCGGGCAAAGTGTTATTGGGTTTTTCCATCAGGAATTTCTCAGTAGCAGCCTCGGAGTCTGGATTTGTGCCCGGTTGATGGCAATAGGCTCGCCCCCTATTACATGGGACTAAAAACATAACTGGCGAAATGTGGGTGTACTAATGGGTACACCTCTGCCTAACCCTTCGGGGATTACAGGCGTGATGTTATGTTTATGTTTTATGTATGTATAATTTTGTAAATGAAAAGTTTAGATAGAAGTTAAGTTATTTAGATATCTAGTGAATCTAGTGTTTTAATTGCAAGGTTTCTAAACTTACCAGCAGGATTGACAAACAGGTCAAGGTTTTTAAAATATGTGTTAAAATTATTAGTTACTCGGCGCAAGGGCGCACGGATACCTGCTTTTGTTTTGCATGGTGTTACAGCAAACACAGGTCGATTACAGACAGTACGTATCAACGTCTTCCTCGGAACTACATAAAATAATTTATTGCCAATATCTGGACAATCATACGAATGGTTACATACATCAAATAAAAACATTGCTTCGAGAAATAAGCGTCTGCTCTTTAGCTTAGATATTTTGTACTTATTAAGCAAGTTCTCGTACGACAAAGTAGAACGATAACATCGATAATGCATAGCTTTTAAATATTTCCGTTGAACTCTCTCAATACAATCAGAGTATTTGGCGTAATGGGGATTCCACACTGTAACTGCGTACTCCAGTTGTGATCGAACCAGTGCTTTATAAAGATACAGATATGTATCAGGCTTACTAAATTCTTTTGCAGATCTCATAATAAATCCATACATTCGGTATGCATTGCCAACAATTTTATCAACGTGCGCATCAAGATGTAGTTTTTCATCAAGTAGCACACCAAGATCTCGTATCAATGACACTCTGTTGAGGCTTAAATTATTTAAAGAATAAGAGTATTTAACGACATTTTTTTTCCTTTGTATAGCTAATACAATAGCATTTTGAGATGTTAAGCTGAAGTTTATTTTGTAAACAATAATCAGAAAAACTATTAAGGTCATCTTGAAAGAGGTCACTGTCGTGGCTACTTTTAATTTGGCTATAAATTTTAAGCTCATCGGCATATAGTAATATTTTTGAGTTTTTGAAACATGTCTGTTTGTCGTTAATGAATATTATAAAGAGTAAGGGTCCTAATATTGATCCTTGTGGGACTCCTGATGTAACTTTTATTGTATCTGATTGAAAACCGTTGGCTACAACTCTCTGAGTTCTATTGGATACGTAGGAAGAAAACCATCTGAGTAAATTACCACGTATACCGTTATATGCTATTTTCTTTAGTAGTAGTACGTGATTGACCTTGTCAAATGCTTTTCGGAAATCAGTGTATACACAGTCAACCTGTACGCGTGAGTCCATATTATTAAACACATAATCCAGAAAAGTTACTAGGTTAGTAGTTGTTGACCTTCTTTTTACGAAACCATGTTGGTACTGAGTTATATTATTGTGAAGAACTGGGTACAATTCGTCATGGACTAACCTCTCGAAAAGCTTTGACAAGGCCGATAAAGTAGATATCGGACGATAGTTTTCTACATCACTCTTAGGGCCCGACTTGTAAACTGGAGTGATATTTGCGTGTTTCCACATTACTGGAAATATACCTTCAGACAAAGACTTATTAAAAAAAAAGGGTGGCAACCCTGGTTGAGTAAACATCGATTGTATATTTAAATCCGGAAAAATAATTAATTAAGTGATAAAACAGTATATAAAGTAATTGAACGTAGACTAAATAGTGATTTATTTCTGTGACATTGTTTGTGGTTAAAAATAAGACGTAAAACAACAAAAATAGTATGTAACAAAAAATACAGTGATAAGTTTGAAAAACTCAAAAAATAAACAATAAGTGTGTGTGTGTGTTATATTACGGCAAAAGAAAAATAACAGTATTTAAATATAAAAAACTCCCCGAATGTCAGTGTGTTAAAACAGTTACAAAATAGTGAAAACAATTTAAAACATATCATTTGCATACGTTAAGAAAAAGTGTTTATTTGAAAATTGACATTGACAGACAATTAGAGCCTCTAGTGCTGAGAAGCGTAACTAAAATGAACATTTACTTCATGAGTTGCCACTGTATAAAACATAATTATGTATCCTAAAACTCTTCTAAGCGCCATCTATTATCGAGTAGCTTAACAAATATGACATTTATGTTACGAGTTGCCACTGCATGAAATATGATCAGCTACACTAAAACTTTTCTCAGCGCCATCTAGTATCGAGTAGCCTAACAAATTTGACACTAGCAACAGTGTTGCTGCTGATAATAAAAACCAATAGTGATACCAACGTATAAAAAATATCTAAAATAGTAGAAACCCGTCAGGATACGTGAACTCCGACTATAATAGTAATTTAATCAATCAAAATGGATGAAGAAAACATAACACATAGAAAAAGACCAACGTGGTTGGATCAAGTAAACTCATTTAGTGAATCAGCTATGGATGTTGAAAACATTTCAATGTTGGACTCTTCATCGAGGAGTTTATCTGCCATCTCCGGCAGGAACTACATATCAATTGAAGAATATGAAGATCATATATCGACACTAAAGCTAAAATTGGCTTCAGCTGACGAAAAAATTTGAACATAAAAAACACTGAACTCAAAAACCATATTGAAAGATCATCGAAGATCATAGACATTTATAAAAGATTAGGGATTAACGAGAATACCACAAGTAATATCTCTACTCCAGTTACAAAGAAAGTAAAGAAGATCATGTTGCAACAACCTTTATCACCTAAACTAGGCACTTGCACAAGGGTAGATCAATCGACTCAAACAACAACGACTAACAACATAACCACCACAATTAAAGCCATAAATAAACCTAAAGTTAATAATAAATATATTACAAGAATAAAGAGGCACAGAAGAAAAATAAATAATTTAATTAATCAAATTACACTATTAAAACGAGCTAACAAAAAAATAACGGAAGACTTGGAGAAACTTGCGATAAACCATGTTGATTACAATATACAAAATACAAACATTGTTAGAGATAAATCGACATTATTTACTGTAGGAAATGTATCTTTGGGCGATGATACATTATTAAAAACACTGAAGAAAAAGCCATAAACATCACGCCTGTAATCCCCGAAGGGTTAGGCAGAGGTGTACCCATTAGTACACCCACATTTCGCCAGTTATGTTTTTAGTCCCATGTAATAGTCCCATATAAATCTTCCGACGAAACTGACACAAACTGAGGATATTCCTGTAACAAAAATGGCAGACATGAAAACACTAAATAAACAAAAAGAAACAAACTATGACATGAAGCCACCAAAAAATACGAATTCACAAAAATGCAATAATATGGCCAAACCTCCACACAAGAAAAAAATATGTATACTAAGCTCCGATAACAAAAACAAATGAACAGGATGAAATATGTCACTACCTCAAACCGCAAGAGGGATTAAAACGTCTTCTTGAAGGAATAGATACCAAGTTATCTGACTTCACTAAAGAAGATTATTGCATAATATTAATAGGACAGGAAGATTTCAAAATAACAAATGACTACCACGATACAATTCACTATATTCGAAATACGCTGAAAAGAATTACGCATACGAATATAATTATCTGCGTGCCTACATTTAGAGTTGGTAACCACAGTAATATCTATGACTGGAGAGTTGAAACATTTAATCAATTACTGTACTCGGATATATTGGCTAATGAACATAGTGCTTATTACTTGGACTCCAACCTGAACCTTAAATATGACTGCAGCATGTTTAACAGAAAGACTGGAATTATAAATAATGAGGGATTAAGAACAGTTTTCAAAGACATAAGAACTTTAATTGAAGAGATTGAATATATAAATTATACTACCAACTGTACTATGTTGACAATACCAAATGAAAACGACAATGAACACATTAATAGTTTGTCTGATCCCAACAATAGTTTTTTTCGTAGTTAAATATTTATATAATAATAAATAATAAACCATTTATTTTCAGGTAACAAAGACCCATAGATAAATACCTTAACCTAAGTATATATATAATTATCAACAAAAAATATGTTATGCACCAAAACATTGCTGGCTTGTTGACAAAATCCGATGCCATTACGGTGTGCCTGCATGAGTTGGAAGAAAGAGGTGCTTATGTGGATATTCTATGTATCACTGAGCACTTCATAATGGCAGGACATGAATCATTTTTGACAATACCTAATTACCAGCTCGCAGCCTGCTACGCCCGAAAGGAAAGCAAAAGGGGGGGAGCTTGCATACTAATAAGAAATGGACATCAGTTTAAGGAATTAAATCAGATTGCCAAACTGTCTGAAACTGGTATTTTTGAATGTTGCGCTATAGAGTTAATTGCTTTTAAAATTGTTATTGTATGCATCTATAGAATACCAAAAACTAGTAATTATAATAATTATCTGTATGGATAAATTAAATACACTCTTGCCTGAACTCAATAAAAAATCATATAAAAATATTATAATAGCGGGAGATTTTAATATAGATTTATTAAAAAGAACTAATCAGTCAATGGATTTTGAATGTCTGCTACTTAGCTATAATTTAAAACTTTCTACACATCAACCGACTAGAATAAAAAGTCAAACATGTATTGACAATTTCGCACACAATTTTGACAAAAACTGTAAAACACAGGTGCTCGAGTTTGCATTATCGGACCACACAGCACAGCTAATAAGGATACCCGTCCAAAAAAGCTGCTCTATTAAGTTCCTGGCGAATGAAGAGACTACATTATAGTGAAGAATATCTTAAGAAATTTAAAAACTGTTTACGTAGTTTATCTTTTTCTGATATTTATGAAACTTGTGACCCAAACTTAGCTTATAACAAATTTATAGACGTATTTTCCTTATTCTACTTTCTTTGTTTCCCCAGAGAGACTGTTACTGTACATACAACCAAAAAGGCACAATGGGTCTCACGCGGCATAAGAATCTGGAGTAAAAGAAAGAGAAGTCTTTTATGGAAATTTAGGCGCAACCCTAATATGACAAACAAAGTAAACTTTACTAAATATTCTAAATTGTTTACGAAAATAACCCAGCTTACACAATACGCACAAAATACTTTTAAAATAAACACATCAAATAACAAGGGAAAAACAATTTGGAACATAATAAAAAGCTCTAAATTCAAAACGCCTAAAAGCTCAATAGCAAAAATAAAAGTAAATAATGAAATTATAACAAATTCACAAAATATTGCAGATGCCTTTAATAATTATTTCATTGATAAAGTTGTGCCGAAAACAGGCTCGGGAAATAGGGTTACTTCACAAATTCCTAACAGGAAAGACTCATTCTTCATGCTTCCATGTTTACCGCATGATGTATTAAAAATAATAAAGTCGTTAAAAAACACGAACAGTGTAGGCTACGACCAGATTTCAACCAAAGTTTTAAAATTTGTTGCAGGCGAAATAAGTGTACATTTAAGTTATTTAATAAATTTGAGCATAAGCGCAGGCACTTTCCCTGAAGCACTCAAAATATCGACAGTAAAGCGCTTATTTAAAAAAGGAAATAGAGAAGCCGTGGAATGTTACAGACCAATCACACTAGTTAATATTACTTCAAAAATATATGAAAAACATATCTATAAAGAATTGTGCAATTATCTGGATAAAAATCATATACTCGCTGACGAACAAAAAGGATTCAGGAAAAACCATACTATAAATATGGCAATATATGATTTTTTATATAAAGTTATGATTAATGTTGATAGAACAAACCCGGTCTGTACAGTACTATGTGACACGACTCAGGCGTTTGACTATGTCCAGCATGACATTCTTTTGCAGAAACTCGAGTCATATGGTATCAGGGGTAACGTTCTTGAATTAATAAAGTCTTACTTAACCAAGCGAAAACAAATTACAGAAGTCAAGTCGATAAACTTAAGGACCAAATTTGAGGAAATTTTCCAGTCAGAAGAACGAATAGTACAATATGGCGTGCCCCAAGGTAGCGTGCTAGGACCGCTTTTGTTCATTCTGTACATAAATGACTTACCAAAACACATTGACCAGCCTGTAACACTTTTTGCTGATGACAGCACAATTACTATTCAATGTAATAATAAAAATTTATATAGCTATGACATTAATAATTCTATTAAATCAACAATTGAATGGCTGGATAATAATAATTTAAGGATTAATCTTGACAAAACCAAAATAATGCATTTCAATCAACGACTGACAACTATACTCAATCCAAAAGCGCAATATAATAATAAAGTAATTGAAGAGGTTAGCGCAGCAAAATTTCTTGGACTTACAATTGACAAAAAACTTAATTGGAAAGAGCATATTGATCTTTTAGTAAAAAAGATTAACAACTCTTCCTATGCATTGTATAAGTTATCCTCTATACTAAGATTAGATGGTTTAATCGCAGCATACCATGGCCTAGTCTCGTCCCATTTGAGATATGGGATTATTTTCTGGGGAAATTCTACGGAAAAAGAAATGGTTTTCAAAGCTCAGAAGCGAAGTATTAGAGCTGTGTTCAAACTACGTCCGACGGACAGCTGTAAACCCTATTTTCAAACAAATAGGATATTGACACTTCCTTCTCTCTATATACTAGAGATTGCCATATTTGTCAAGGTCAATCCGCACTTATTCCCACGGTTATCTGACAGGGTCATTCGTAACAGACGAAACAACACTATTCTCTGTCCACATAGGTCAAAAACCGCACTAATGGGAAAAAGCGTATTCTGTATGGCTCCCAAAATATTTGATAAGCTCCCAAAATCATGGAAAGAACAAACCCTTAGGATATTTAAGCGAACACTGAAACGGTTCTTAATAGAGAAAGCTTACTATAATACGTTAGAATTTCTAAATGACAATATTTAGCAATGCACTGTGTTCTACATTTAAAAAGTATTCATAATTTAAATAATTCATTAGATTTTCAGTAAATCATTGTATCTCAATTTCATTATTAATTGACATTTATATTATTATTGACATTGTTAAATTTTATTCTATTATTATGCTACGGGACATGTAATTCAAATCAAAAATTTTAGATGAAGGATTATTAAGATTAATTGTATATGTAAACAAAAACAATGTAATATTTGTACGCCGATACTTACGGCTAAACATGACTGGACTTAAACAATCGATTTCAATCTTGCATGCTCTTGTATGTATACCATGTTTATACAAATAAAGAATATCTTATCTTATCTTATCTTAAAAAAAAGAATCTGCATGGGAACGCATAGATTAGAAGCTGTATTTTTAAGAAATATTACTGGTAAACCATCGGGTCCAGGCCCTTTTGAAGAGTCTAGAGATTTAAGTGCTTTCAGGATTGATTCTACGTTAAAATTAATGTTATTTATCAAACAGCAATTATCTGCATATTCACATGTTAGATCTGAACGGTTATTAGCAGACGGTTCATAAACCGAATGAAAATAGTTCGAAAATAGATTAAAAGGGAGGGGGAAACCAAACAGGGAAGCTTGTAGATTTAACTGTAGTCAAAGGTACATAAGTTTTTATGACACGGAATATACTGTCGTAGAATGTGTTTATTGCGTCATCAACAGACAAACAATTATTATTTAAAGATTCATACCAGTCTATTTTATCTAATTCGCGTCTTACAATGTCATAGTCAGCTTTAAAGTAATTATATTTTTTTAAAGGTTTACTTTTTATAAATTTTTGTTTAAGATTTACGGGTACTGTGATACAAAGAGGTGGATGATAGTCATCAGGCTTGACTAGAACATCAGAAGACGCACAAACTGCCACGATATTGTTGTTAATAACCAAATCTAAAATTGTGTTATTTATGTTTTTTACCGTATTGTATTGATGAGCATTAATCAAATTCATGAAAATTTTTAATTGTATCAATTACTAGCTTTTACCCGCGGCTTCGCCCGCGTTTGTTTAGAATTTGACAATCAATTTAGGCTGTACTCGCCTTGTTGTTCGGCCAGATCCAGAATTATTAAATACCTACGGACCAACAGACTGTGAGTCATAAAAGTCCGTCGGCGTTCAGTTTGCATTTTTGTAAGAGAGGTCCTTCTCGCCTGCGTCTGTTCTGGAGTTTCAGTCGCTGTAATGGCTGAGCTTCTTCTCTGAGACGAAGTCGTGCAGTCGTGTATGTTGTGTGTCATGTGTGAATAGGCGTCTCAGTTGCTCTTACAGCTCTCTGGCTTGCGGCTTGTTCCTCCAAAAGCAATTACGTTTAGAAGGGCATCTCAGTTACTCTCAGAGCTTGGCGGGCGGACGGCTTGGCTCTCCAGTCTTTCCTGGCTTTGAGAAAATGTCTCATCAGCTCTAAAATTTGCTTGTCGCTTCGGTTGTGCTTGCCTTCTTGTTGGTTGTGCTTGTTGGTTTTTACCTTTTACCTTAAATCTTTAGAAATATTTAATATTTAATTGTCTATTCCTATATTTTCATGCACGTATCTGCTTATGGATGGGTAAAACATACTGTTACATCAATTGGACGGTTGTATGCCCCCCATAACACAGGATTTTCCTAGCATGGGGGACATTGATCTATTTACTTGACCTTTGTTTTATTTTAAGTGCCATGTCTGTGTCTACATTATTTGTGTACTATGATGACAAATAAATTTATTATTATTATTATTATTATTCTTAATGCGGCATGAACGGAGGATTCCGGGGATTGAGCAGTAATTTTTGCTCGGGCTCGCAATGAGCTTTTGCCTGAGTTGGAGCTGCGAGATATTTTAAAATAAAAAAGTAACCTACCTACCCTCATTAAAACACACCGAACAAACCTCTTACGAAAAAATAAACAGAACTGAAGGACAAACTTAACTTTTCCGTTGGAAAACTGTTGTCTACATACATCGACATAGGTCACGGTTAGTTTAGCAACTAACCTCTTTCTTCAGTCAGTCATCGACTACACGCATCAAACAAAGCAATTTTACTGTTACGACAGTTCTGCTGAGATCCTATGAGGAGTTCCGTTCCATATCTCCGAAGTTCATCATCAGATCATGACAGTATTTATATGGGACTATTTTTCGGAAAAAAATAATAAAAAAAGAATCATCCAAATCAATTCACATTTGGCGGAGTAATCGCAGAGTATGCTTCACTGACGGAGCGTGTTATAAGTTCGCCTTTATTCTTCCATGCATCCTCTATGAATGCGTTTACACCTGTTAGTGTCAGTGACGACACAGTGATGACAATGTCAGTTATGCAGTTTTTCTGTAGCCCTGACAACGTAAATAAAATGGGTCCCAGACAAACGCCGAATGTTGTGGCGGCCGCGTTTTTGCAAATTTTAACTACAGACCGCGAGTACTGCTTTGTAAAATATGGAAATTGTAATAGAAATAGTTTAATTTTAATAATAATTTAAATTTAATCCACACTTCTCTATTCCTAAGAGTAATATGCGATGCTAATGATAATATAGATAAATACTTCACACCTCAAGTGTTTAAATAAACGGTTTTTTTTTTCTACCTTTTTTCTCATCTTCTGAGAGGGCTAATGAGTCATGAGAATAATAAGACAACGTTACGGTTAGCCATATTGACTGACGTCCGATTATAGCGCAAACACCACGCTAATGACACTTCAGGCCGCCACTGTGACCGCGGTGGTGTGTTTTTACAGCGGTTGGAGCCGCGGCATGCGGTTAGCCGCAACCGCAGGTCCGTCCATCTGGTAGCCACTTTATGCAAAATGTCAGTATGCTTTTCAGCGGTTTTGGGCATAAAAAACGGTTAAGCAAACAACTTTCGTACTCCTAGGCTGTTTACTTGAAATTGGTCTATCGACAGTCTAGACTCAAAATGTATTAAATGCTTAAACTTAAAATTTGATCATGATTCGATAGACACGTGGCGCCATCTACTGTCATAAGAACGTTATTGTGATTTCCCTCGGGAACAGTACTTTTTTTCGGGATTAGAAATACCCTATGTTTGTCCCTGTACACCTAGCAACGTATATGCAAAATTTCGGGATGATCGGTTCAGTGGCTTAGGCGTTGAATGGTAACAAACAAACAAACAAACTTACTTTCGCATTTATAATATTAGTTAGGATTAGAGCTACCTTTGCAAGTTTGGTTTTGTATTGAGGGATCATTTGGACATAAAATCCATTCTATTTCTGGTAAATTGTAATCGCCTATTAAGTAGAAATATTCAATATTATTATTACTAAGATGAGATCGCATCATGTTGAAATAAGACACATATACAAAATCTGGGGTGTTTGGCGGGGCGTATATTGCACTAATAACTTGGTATTTATTTTTACTGGAGCCTGGAACACGTAAGAGAACATGTTCTATATGGGTGTGTAACGAAATATCCGATGCTATTTGCACGTTATTTAGATTTCTGGAAACTGCAACAAGAACACCACCACCATCTTTTTTCCTAGTTGCTGCGCGATCACGATCGCACCTATGCACTACATACCTCTGGTCAATAAATTCGTTGTTCAATATATCTGGTGTTAACCAGGTTTCTGTTAGGATGATAATATCATAGCAATTAGATAAAATACTTACATACAGGAGATGCAGTTTAGTGCGGAGTCCCCTGCAGTTCTGATAGTATATTACTAAGTTACTATTAGCCATTTGCACTATAGATATTATAAAATGGGTTTTTGATATGAATTAGATTAACCAAATTATACAAGCGAGAGAAACGTTTTTTTTTTTTTTTTTTTTTTTTTTTTTTTTTTTTTTTTTTTTTTTTTTTTTTTTTTTTTTTTGGGACAAGCCCGCCACACTGTTCCCACCCACTGCAACTCCTGAAAGCCAGAATCAACAGTGGAGGCCACCAGAAAAGCGTCGAGGCAATGAAGCTCGACGAGTCCCAGAGAAACGATTAACTGTCTTGGGTCCCGCAACGAAATTAATCAGAAAAGAATAGCGGAGGAGTAAGAAAAATAATAGTTTCCACTTCCCTCCATACAAGCAGGAGACAGAACAGAACTAGGCCAATAGGCACAAAGGGACATTTGCAACTGGGAAAAGCCCAGATTGCCAAGCACCACGGATTGCAATTATTACTAAATTAATGGGTCCTAATGTGAGCTGTTACTTTTGATTCCAGTAATAGGTATGGCAAAAAACGCTTGAACGCACGGAAATTAGTTCTAGTTTCTACAAGGTCCGCATAGAAAGAAACGCCGAGAGAAACGTTTATTAATAATACATAAGCGAAATAGCACAGTCGCCCATTTGCGAAGAATTAATGTGTAGCATGAAAAACCTCATCAAATTAGCTATGTTGTAGGAAAAGCTGAAATTTGCAGAGACATTGTGTACACTAGATACAAATGCTAAGTAATATATCATATCATTTATACATACATATCATTATCATTTGTAAATATTTTGAGCCTAAAACAATACAATAAAACTGTAAGTATTGCAAGAAAAAGTAAAAAAGAATAAAACTTATATAAAGAACATAGTAAGGATGCAAGCACAAATCTAAGTAGATAATGCAGGAGCGTGTCCGGGCTTAATTTTGGCAATATCTTGTTGCGATCGAATAGGAAATGCTTTGAGAGTTTCTTTTTCACGGACGAGAATCGTTCCGTGTTTAACCCACACGAATTTATAATTGAATTTTTTACATGCGTCTTTACATTCACGAAATAAATGTTTATTTTTTAAGGTGAGATGTTCATGTATCATAATTTTGTTTGAAGAGCCAGATATGCCTATTTGTTCGGTATTAAGTCCTTTAGCTAAACGGTACGCGCTGACTACATTATCACGTAGTATACGTGAGGTCAGTTTCACCACGATGTTCTTGGGATTTGTGTTCTCTCGATGTGCGTGTGGAACGCGATGAATTGAAATAATATCTTGTTGTCGAATAGCACAATTTATTTTAACCCCTATTTTTTCAATTATTGACAATAACTCCTCATTTTTCCTTTCTGGTACATTGCACAACTCCATATTGCACTGCCTAGCACTCTGCTCTAAGTAGTCTATCTTAGTGCCCAACTCTGTAATTGTATTTTGTAAATAAGAAGTGTCTTGCATATTTTTATTCAAGGTTTCAATACGGCTATTCATAGTTCTTTGTTGTTCATCAGTAAACTGAACAGAGTCCTGTAGACTGGCAATATCTTTTGCATTAACATTATACCTACTTGGATTCTAAGTCGCATAGCTGCTGCTTGAATTGAGTATGTTCCGATCTGATATTGTTTATTTCTGCTTTTATTTCGTTAGTCGTTTGGGTTAAGTTGGATAAATCGCTGTGAATAACAGCTACATTATCCGATAATTTTGAGATGGTTTCTTTCATATCATTACGCCAATCAGTTAATGTAGCCCTTAGCTCCGCACTCAGCGCATTCATTGCCTCGGTAAGTTCTGATTCCGGTTTCTTGCGTTTACGAATAGCTACATTTTGCTCATCAATAATCGAAGGCACTTTATTTAAAGTGCTGTCTGATGAGCATTTATCATTCACATCAAACATACTTATTAACTTTTACTTATATTTATCGGTCGTCCAAACACTAAGAAAATACAAAAAGACGATAAGCACTAGTGGGGTTTGAACCAGCGCTACCTCAGTACAGTAATAACGAGGTACGCCACTCGACCAAAGTATCTTGACAATTTATGATAAAATTAGTGACCTTATGCTCCAGAGTTTGAGTGTACGTTAATGTTAGAGTGAGTAAGAGCAAACTCTACTCTTCGCACACACACTATGAGGTCACAGGAATGACACGGCACCACGTTTTAGATTGTTTTATTTTTAGATTTAAGACACTAATTGTGATGTTTTTGATATTGTTTTTACGGGTTAACGTTAAACCAATGCCACTAAATGTTTATCAATATTTACTTTTCACTTTATTGAACTTTTAACACGAAATATCAATTATTTTCTAAGAGACAACTGACGTAAACTGTTATACGGTCAGAGTTCGCACGACGTGTGACGATTATAAGACCGAAGAGTTACTGCAAATATCGATCGCTTAGATTAGTTTAAATAAGGCAATAATCTACCATATTATCATTAGGTATAATTACACACATACACACTTTTATTACCGTAATCCATACACATAGTTTTATTCATAGGTATTTTAATATTAAAGTAGCATTCAACATAGTTAAGTAAGAAATAAATGATTGGTTTTAGTACGTAATATTATATTGTGCTGGTTTAACAACTACTGCTACTTTATGCTCAATTGGCAGGCGAGGACGCTGGCACCCTAAACACAAGTTAAATCTTACATTGGGTGCCATAGTTCACCGAAAACACTTTCACTGTTTGTAAAGCATAGTTGTGTAAATTTATGTGTTTATGTACAAACTAGCTAATAAATATTTTTTTTATTAATCATCTATGTACTTTACCAGCGTCTATTAATGTTTTCAAAGTTTTAGTGATGATCCTTTGGTAAACAATCGGTGCATTGGCTAACCCATAAGACATTTTCAGGTATTCATACTGTCCTTCCATCGGTACTTGATGGAATCCAGTAGCATATCGATGCTGCTGAAGATCTTATAGCTACCAAGTTTGTCAACATGGTCATCGATCAGCGGCAAGGGAAATCTCTCTTTGACAGTGATAGCATTCAGTGCCCGATAATCGACACGCATCCTATCACTGCCGTCCTTCTTTTTGACTAAAATAATCGGACCCGCATAGTCAGACTGAGATTCCCGTATTATGCTCTTGCTGAGCAGATCGTTGTCAATGTCTCGAACTCTCTTTTCGTCAACCGAGAGCTTGTAAGGACGATGACTGATTGGAGCAGTCGAAGTTAACCGAATTTCCATGCTACCTGTGTTCACGGTAGAGGTTGCAGTTCCAGTAATAAATAAGTCTGAAAATTCATGAATTATTTTTAATGATCGATCTTTATTATTACCAGATAATGGAGTTCTAACACTGTCCTCATCTACCGCGACCACATGCTGTACGGTTGGCATGATATCAGATCTCGTAAGCCGTTGCTCTCCATTAGTTCGGATATATGTCAAACCTTTTCGATTCAGTACATCGATACCGATCAAAATAGGTGCATTTATGCATTCGGTAGGAACGACATATAAATCTATTTCTAATGATATTTCAGGGAACTCTATGACTGTTGTAACTAAAGAAGTCGACTCAATTTTTTTGAAAACATGATTCTACCAAATGCCCGGTACGATTACAAAAAGTGCAGTGTTTTACTGGTCTACTTTTATTATCACTCGATGTGGTTGCTGCTGGTTTTGTGGAAATTTCACCCTTATTAGAAGTGGTAGCCTCATTTTTTAACTTTTTAGAGCAGTTCCATTTCTTACGACCTAATTTTCCACAAGCATTACAGGTAACCTTGCTATCATCTGACCCAGGCGCCTCACGTTTACGTGTGTGAGACATACCTTAACTACCAGAAGGACGAACAGTATTGTTGGTATGACGGAGATCGTATTTAGGTTTAACATAAACAGATAAAAATTCAACTAAATCCTTAGAGAGTAACTTGGCGTTGGTTGCCGCGGCCTTTATTTGAGGATCAGTGATGCCTCGAATAACGATGGCAGCTTTCAGTTCGTCACTTAAACCTTTAAGACGCAGCAATGATTTACACGCATATTCCGCATAAGTTGAGTACTTATTAGAGTTTGTACTCATTACATCATATAATACGGAAGCAATATCAATGTTACGTGGGCACAATGATCTAAATTCCAGTTTGAAACCACTCCACGATCGATCATTTGTGACCCAATCATTCAACCATGACTTTGCATCTCCCTTCAAACAACTTCCCACTCGTCCAAGGCACTCGCGATCATCCCAATTGTTTATTAGCCGGGCGCGGTCAACCTCGGCGCACCAGACATCAAAATCGTGTACATTTGGATCAAAAGGTGATATGTAAAAGTTGTGGGACTTTGCTTTAAAAAGTGCGGTCAATGCTCCAACAATACTGCCCTCTGTATCCTTTGTTCTACTGGTATTCATATCACTACCCTCAGTAACCTCTTCAGCCATGCCCGAGCCCGGCTCACTAGCAGGAGTCGGAACAGCCAAAGGGGTGGACAATAAACGGCTCTGATTTATAGGACGCGACGGACTATTATTTTCTATCGATATAGGTAACCTAGCTTCAATCGCCTCTAGTCTATTAAGGATCCTATCAACAACTACGTCGCGAGAGCTATCGCGGTTAGCGCGTGAGTCTCTGTTGCGTTTACGAGAATTACGAGGGCTTTTCGATCCAATGCGACGCCTAGAAGACCGGTCACGACGATCAGATGGACTATTATGACGGTTGCTACCAGACGGCTCATGATGACAACTCACACTATCACGACGCGATTCGCGAGAACTACTACTAGTACGTCGTTTTTCACGAGAATGCCCGCGTCCCTTGGATCGAGACGAACGGCCTGTCATTTTTATAAAAATAAAACTTACTTCCGGTTGAGATGTAATTAGACGAACAATACACATAAAACACTGAATTATACTTAGATGGCAAACGGTCTAGAACACGTGGCAATCCCACTTCTGATCTTAAGGATCAGATGCGGTTAATACTAAAAAAAAAACAAAGCACTAATCAACCTAGAAAGTTTTATTCTTAATAAATGATTTTATTTAACGAGAATATCAAATAAAAATAGATTTACACAGCACTAAAACTTGAACATAATCTTAACAATCACTAGCACTGCCGCTGCTTTGACTGCCTCGTGGGTCTAGTGGTCGCAAGCGCGACTGCTGAGCATGAGGTCTTGGGTTCGATTCCCAGGTCGTGCAAAGTGTTATTGGGTTTTCCCATCAGGGATTTCTTAGTAGCAGCCTCGGAGTCTGGATTTGTGCCCGGTTGATAGCAATAGGCTCGCCCCCTATTACATGGGACTAAAACATAACTGGCGAAATGTGGGTGTACACCTCTGCCAAACCCTTCGGGAATTACAGGCGTGATGTTATGTCACTAGCACTATTTAAAACGTCCGTCGCGCCCGAGAGTCAGACAGAATGAGTCGAAAACGTTTTTTTTTTTTTTTCGGAATGGCATCTCGCCGGTCAACCTATGAGGTTGTCGGCTGCTTAACCGGGCTTTCCTGTGGTGCCTTAAATGAGTTTAAGGTCTCCAGCCAGGGCTTAATACAAACTTACAAACTAAGCGACTACACGCTAAGGGCACCCCCTGTGGGGTACGGGCCTCGGCTTAGGGCGTCGCTGGGGGAGGGCAGCAAAGGGACAGGCTGGATCTGGTCAGTATTATTAAGGGGACGAAGGCGAATGACGGCGGTCTGTGTCTGTACTTGCGTAGAGTACTAGTTTCTTTATTACTCTCCTGGAGGAGGGTAATGGCATCGTCGGGGATGGTTAGAGTATGTTTCGGTCGGCGAGTCTTACTGATTCGGGAGGGAGTGTATTGGGCAGCCGATGCGATCAGGGGATTGGGGTGTTTCTCAGCAGTGTCAAAGAAACGCTTGGTGGTGCGTTTCATGAACTGCTGGATGGTGGGGATTCTCAGATCGAGATGGAGATTCTCGTTGCGAAGGTAGTACGGGGCTCCCGTGGCCTTACGCAAGAAACGGTTTTGGAGGGTTTGCATCCTATGGAGACGGTATGCCTTTGCGTGTGCGAATACGGCATAGGCGTAGGTCATGATGGGACGAATGCACGCCGTAAAGATGCGCAATTTGCACTTGAGTGACAACTTGCTGCGTGCATTCAGCAAGGGGTGAAGCCTACCGAGAGCAAAAGCGGCGCGCCAACGCACCGCCTTAATGTGCTCTCCGAAAGTGAGGTGGTGGTCGAGGATCACACCAAGGTATTTGGCTCGCTTTTCCCAGGGGATCGACTTGCCGTACATGGTGATGGGACTGGGGGGGGTTAGGGGTGAGCGCGGTTTGGAGAAGAGGACCGCTTGGCTCTTGTCAGGGTTGACCTCGATTCTCCATTTCCGGAACCAATCGCCTAGGGCGTTTGCGGCGATTTGGAGAGTGCGAGCGATGGAGGCTGGGCTGCGACCGGTGTAATAAATGGCCGTATCGTCAGCGAATAGGGCCAGATGGGCCTTGCTATTTTTTGGGATGTCGCTGGTGAACAGCGTAAACAGAAGCGGGGATAGGACAGAGCCTTGAGGGACTCCGGCGCGTATAGGGTGGGGAGAGGAGAGCGCACCTTCAATGCGATAGCGAAAGGTATGATTAGACAGAAAATCTCGTATGATGAGTACGAGGCGGTCAGGCACTCCGATCTGGTAGAGCTTGTATATTAAGCCATTGTGCCAGACTTTATCGAATGCTTTCGCTATGTCGAAGAAGAGAGCGCCCGTCAGAGAGCCACGTTGGTAGCCAACGCTCATGTGCTCGACGATGCGGTGGACTTGTTGGACGCAACAATGGTGGGAACGAAATCCGAATTGTTCGTCTGGGATGAGGCTCTTTGCTTCGACATAATCTTTGAGACGCTTGTAAATAAGCCTTTCGTAGATTTTGCCGAGAACGTTGAGCAGACTGATGGGACGATAGCTCGAAGGCTCTGACTTAGGTTTGCCAGGTTTGGGGATACCTATGACTGTGGCTTCTTTCCACGTCCCGGGGAAGATGTTGTTGCTCATGGCGCCATTAAAGATGGCGGTCATAAGCATTATGAGAGGGGCAGGGAGGAGTTTGAATACCCTGTTCGTGATTCCGTCAGACCCAGGGGCTTTCCGGGTGTAAACGATGCGATAAATTTCTTCCGCCAAATATTATCAATGTACGAGGCGCGGGCGCAAGCGGGCGGGAAGGCGGGACGCGGGACGCATGACACCGCGCTCTCGATGTTAGTTGTGGAATATTCCAGTGCCATTTCGACCTTCACGATCGCTTGCCGCGCGCCCCTTTCTCTCGAAGTTTTACCTACTTGTTTCTAACAAATTAAATGTTTTATGCTGCGTATATATCTGCATTTTCTTCAGTGGTCCATCGAGCCGAATATTAATATTAATGTACCACACGCCGCCGCAGAACAAGATGGTTAATACGCGCAGCACCACGCGGAAACAACGTCAGTTAAAGTCTGAAGAGCAATCGACCAAAGAGGATGATGTTGCAAATCCTAATGTAATCGAGCCTGCGAAAGCAGAAGAAACACGCGAATTAGCGTCACAAAAATCGAAATGTTCGAGAACTTCACGTCGAACATCATCAACGTCGGTACTCGCTCAAAAGAAAAAACTCGAACTAGAAGCGGCAAAAGCGAAAGCCCAAATAGAAATGGAGCTCATTAATAAAAAGCTAGCTGCAGACATAGCAGCCCTAGATGAAAAATACAGTCCACCAGCATCGGAGTCACATGATGATGGCAGGGACATCGAGGAGTGGTTGGAGCGCAGCCAACACGAGCTGGAACGACAGGGGGTCAACAAACATGGAAATTCTACAGGCCCGCTGTTCCCGTCGCTGCCGGAGGGCAGCGGCACTAACGGTGCAGTTCAACAATTGGCCTGCGCACTGAGGGATCTAGTCACCACTTCCGTGCCCACCAGCCACAACGAAAATCTACTCAGCCGCCTCAGCACACCACGTGAACTTCCCATATTCACTGGTGACCCAACGGAATGGCTGTTCTTCAAAAGTGCATACCAGGAATCGACAAACATGTGCAAGTTTAGCGAGAGGGAGAACCTATGGCGTCTAAGAAAATGCCTCCGCGGTCCCGCTAAAGAAGCAGTGTCAGCCCTGCTAGTCAGTTCTACATCGCCTGAAACAGTTATGGCTACATTAGAGCTACAGTTTGGAAACTCGGATATTATCATATCAAGAATTCTGCATGACGTGAAAAAGTTAAACCCACTTCCACAAGATTATCACAGAGACATTGTAACCTTCAGTGTGAAAATAAAAAACTGTGTTGCATCGGTTCGACAACTCAAACGACATGAGTACTTACAAGGTGTTGACGTGGTCAATATGGTGCTGTCTAAGTTACCTACCGTGCTAATATCAAAGTGGGCAGACTACAGCTATCCGCTAATAAAAGCGCAAGAAAAGTGTAGGCTAGACATATTAAGTGACTTTTTAAGTGAAGAAGCTATCAAAATAGCTACGAGTAGTGCTGGCTTGTTGAATATTCGATGGGACAATAAACGTAAACATTATAGTGATAACGATCAAACTGTTTTGTTACAAACTGAAAAACCCGAACAGAGTGCCAGTGACAATAAGTGCCGTTTCTGTCGTACCTCAAGACACCACCTAACAGACTGTAGGAAGTTTAAAAAGTCCCTACGTAAGGATCGGTGGTCGTATGTAAAACGCACCGGACTATGTTACAAGTGCCTTCTAATAAAACACGATAAGTTAACGTGCACCGCTGCCGCGTGTGGCGTCGACGGGTGCGCGGAACCCCACCACCGCTTACTGCATTATGTGCCGAGTGCGCGTGTAAATAATAACAACATAACAGCGGCGGCGCAACCCGCGCAACCCGCGGAACCCGCGGAACGCAGTGCAACAACTGAGACTGAAACCAGTGAAACCGTAACTAATGTGAATTCGAACAATAATAATTGGTCAGTGTTATTAAAAGTAGTGCCCATAAACATTCACGGACCTAACGGCGTGTTCAGCACGAGCGCGCTGCTCGATGACGGCTCCACAGTATCAATGATAAGCGCTTCACTAGCGTCGCGCGTCGGAGTGAGCGGTCACAAACAGGCAATTCGAGTGCGTGGTGCGTGGGACAGTACCGAACTATTGTGCGATACGGAACTACTGGACTTAACTGTGTCTAATAAACTCGGTGAAAAATATAACCTGAACGTTCGCAGTGTCACTGAACTTAATTTACCTAAACAAAACTTAACGTTAGTGCGATGTGAGGACTATGACTACTTACGTAAACTTAAAGACGTTCTGAGTGCCGGTCAGCTTAAGCCGGAAGTGTTGATTGGGCAGGATAACTGCCATTTGATCTTACCCTTGGAGACTATAGTAGGCGGTCGGAACAAGCCATGTGCCACACGTACGGCGATGGGTTGGTGCCTTCACGGTGTCGTACCACGAAGATACTTACCTGCGCGCACAAACCATTCCACGTTCTTCATCACCGACGACAGCGATATAAATAATACTACTGTGGATAATATGTTCCATAATCTTCATGAACAAGTTCGACGGTACTTCTCCATAGAATCTATGGGAATTTCTGCTGCAAAACCTCGGCAGAATTCGGAAGAACAACGTGCCTGGAACCATCTGAAACAAAAATCTAAACTAATTAATAGCAGGTGGCATGTGAGTTTACCTTGGAAAGACGACGACTGCACGCTGCCAGACTCATACCCTAACGCAATATCACGACTGCGAGGGGTCGAGAGGAAGATGAGGTCCAGCGCAGGATATTCTTCGCGTTACGAGGAAAGAGTACAACATCTCATCTCCAACGACTATGCTTCTGAAATCGACGATAAATCAATTAAGCCTGACCCATCAAGAAAGACATGGTACTTACCTCATTTCGGGGTCGATAACCCGAACAAGCAAAAATTAAGATTAGTGTTCGACGCTGCCGCTAAAACAAATGGCATGTGCTTGAACGATGGGGTGCTTGGATAGAAAACCTCCCCGTGTGCCCGTGGACTGGAGTTCCCTTTCGAATACGTCCGGGGGGAAGGCCAGTTTTCCGGGACGGTGCATCCTGGGGTGCGGGCAAAAACTCCCCTTTTAGGGGTCTCTTTGCCCCCATGCAAATATTCTGTCGGGTGGTCGCTCCAACGCGTGCCCCTCTGTTTAGCAGAGGGCACAGTGGCGGAGTAAGAGTGGGCTCGGTGTGCACTTACCCTGCCGCCGGGCTGGCAGGAGGAAGTCTCGTACCTCCTTCTGCCACCGCTGTTCTCGTAACCCCGAAGATTGTCAAGGTCATGTCTCTGACTTTTGACGGGGGTCGAGGGTCTTGGCTTAACCGCCCGGGCCGCGAGGTAGAAAACCTCTATAAAAAGTCACCCCAAACCTCCAAGCGGCGGCGCACCGCGAAGGAGGTTGTTAGCTTGGCTAATGGGTAGCTAAATTAGTCTCTAGTGCGAACCACACTTTTTTTGGTTGGTTGGTTGGAACTATATATACTCGTGGGATTCAATATGGACAAATTTTCAAAAAAACCCCAATATACTTCACCGGCAGTCGCCGTATCGAGCCAGGGAGGCTCACGTGCCCGTGGTGGGGGGTCGCTGGACTCGTCCAGCACGCCCTCATCACCGGCACCAGAGGAGCTGGCACACAGTGCCAGCTCAAAAACAGGGAGGGCGATGGTGCTCGAGTCGGAGTCCGACTCGTCATCGGATGCCTCGAGCGTCCGGAGCGTGGCCTCTAGACGCGAGCGGGCGGAAGCTGAGGAGAGGAGGAAGTCCTTCCTCAAGCGCCCCCGCCCGGGGAAAGGACAGGGGACATCCTCCGAGGGGGAGTTGTCCTCTGCCCGCAAGAGGCCCACGACCGGGGCGTCTGGTGGCGAGTCCGACACCGGCCTGGCCTCGAGGCAGGAGGGGCAGGTTGAACTGGAGGAGGCCGTGGAGAAGGCCATACGGGTGGTGGCCCTGAAAAAGACGAAGGCGTCGAAAGACAAGGCCATCACCGAAGCCACGGCCTCCATTCTGGCGGCGGCGGCGGTCTCCTTTACCGGGCCTCAGGTGGCAGGCCTGGTGTCGGAGCTGAGGACTGAGGTCGGCCACTTGAAGGCCGAAATCGAGGCTGTCCGGAGGGAGAACCTCCGGCTGAAGGCGGACCTGGCCAGGCTCCAAGGAGCCGGTCGTCGCGAGGCGCCACAGGGGGGGACCGAGAAGCCCAGCCAGCCCGCACCAGAGGAGAGTCCTCTCCTCAAACTGGTGCGGCAGGAGCTGGCCTCCTTCAACCAGAGGTTCTCGGTATTGGAGAGCAGGGTTCTGCGCCCCCCACTTGCGGCGACCTCTTACGCCGCAGCTGCCGCCGCCGCTAAACCGGCAACGGCAAAGGCAGCCCCGGGACCGGCCCCGGCACGGCCAGTTCCGGCGGCATCGGTTCCAGCGGGATCAGTTCCGGCAAAGCCGGCCCCCGCTAGGCCGGCTCCGGCTCCGGCCAAGCCGGCGACAAAAAGTGGCCGGCGAAAGAAGGGAAAGGGAGCTGCGGCGGGAAACCCGCCGACCCAGCCTCCCCCGTCTTCGGAGGCCCGTACTAACAATGTCGGTTGGCAGGTGGCTGGTGAGGCGAGGAAGGCTAGCAAGAAAGCCAGATCGGCGAGGAGGAGGCGGCAGCGCCAAGAGCGTAGCGTCGCGGCGCGACTCCGCGCCCCGAAGACCGCAGCTGTAGTCATCACGCTACAGCCAGACGCGGTCAAGAGGGGCGTGTCGTACCGCGAAGTGCTCGCAAAGGCGAAGGAGGCGGTGAACCTCCAGGAGCTCGGGGTCGTCGGGGGCCTACGGCTTAAGGTCACCGCGACGGGCGCCCGGATGCTGGAGGTTCCCGGGGCGAACAGCGGCCCTACCGCGGACGCTCTGGCCGAAAAACTCAGGGCGTCCCTAGATGCAGAGGAGGCCCGAGTGTCCAGGCCCATCAAGTGCGCCGACGTGCGCATAATGGGCCTGGACGACTCCGTAGCGGAGGAGGACCTGAGGGCCGCCTTCGTCAGGACTGGAGAGTGCGCTGCCGACCAAGTCAAGGTCGGCGCCATCCGCCCTGACTTCGCGGGGCTTCGAACCGCCATGGTTAGTTGCCCCGTGTCGGCGGCCAAAAGGATAGCGGAGGGTCGAAGGCTCCTGGTGGGCTGGGTTTCGGCGCAGGTCAAACTGCTCGAGCCCAGACCCCTGAGGTGCTTCCGCTGCCAAGTGGGCAACCACACGGCATGCGTCTGCACCTCGGAGGTGGACCGCAGCGACAAGTGCTTCCGCTGCGGTCAGCCCGGTCACATGGCCGCCTCGTGCAACGCCGCGCCGCACTGCTTTGCATGTGCGGCTGCTGGCAAGCCGGCCGATCACCGGGCAGGGGGAAAGGCCTGCGCCCCTCCCGCCAAGGCCAGGGGCAGGGGTAAACCCTCCGCTGCCGCTGCCGCCGTAGCCTCCACCGTCGCCGCCGCTGGTGCGGCTCCGCCCTCGAAGAGGGTCCTGGAGGGGGATGCAGGGGACCCCTAATCACGGCTCCATTGCGCCTCCTCCAGGCGAATATCAACCACTGCGCCGCCGCTCAGGATCTCTTGGTCCAGAGCATGGCGCAGTGGCTGATCAACATCGCGGTGGTCGCCGAGCCGTACTTTGTCCCACCCAGGGATGACTGGGTGACGGACCTCGACGGCTCGGTGGTCATAATCGCGTCGGCCGCTGCCGGTACCCCGTCTCTCGAGAGCGTCAAGAGAGGACGGGGTTGTGTGGCAGCACGGTTCGGGGAGATCGCCGTGGTAGGTGTTTACTTCTCCCCGAACCGAACTCTCGCCGAGTTCCACGTCTCCCTTAGGGAACTGGGAGTCGTCGTCGCCGGATTCGGTTCCCTCCCCGTGTTGGTCCTCGGGGACTTCAATGCCAAGAACGTGGCTTGGGGTTCCCGGTACACGGACCACGCGCGGGGCGGAATGGTGGAGCACTGGGCTCTGGAGACAGGCCTGGTCATCCTGAACCGGGGTTCTGTCCCCACGTGTGTGCGGATGCGGGGCGAGTCGGTGGTGGACATCTCGTTCGCCAGCCCCGCTCTGTCGCCGCGTGTCGTTGACTGGCGCGTAGAGGAGGGGGTGGAGACGTATTCCGACCACCGGTACATCCGGTTCGACGTCTCCGCCCAGACCCCAGATGCGCCGGTCCGACGGACCCCAAGTGGTCCGCGATGGGCGCTGAAGCAGCTGGACCGGGAGCTCTTCCTGGAAGCCTCGATCGTGCAGGCCTGGGTGTCATCACCAGACAGGCCTGCCGACGTCAACGACGAGGCGGAGTGGTTCCAGGAGGCCATGTCTGTGATCTGCGACATGGCAATGCCCCGGGCCCGGCCAGGAAGCGCCCGGCGTCAGGTGTACTGGTGGTCGCGCGAGATAACGGCGCTACGCGAGGCGTGCGTTGACGCGCGACGCCTGTACGCCAGGCACCGCCGGTGCCGCATCCGACCTCCGAATGCGGCAGCCATTGAGGCGGAGCTGTACGAGGGGTACAGGGCGGCGAAGACCGCCCTCCGAGATGGGATGCTGCGGGCTAGAGATCTATCCCGCAGGGAGATGCTGGAGTCTCTGGACAGGGACCCATGGGGGCGCCCGTACAAATGGGTGCGGGAAAAGTTCCGCCCCTGGGCCCCCCCGTTGACGCAGAGTCTCCGGCCCCAACTCGTGGAGGGCGTCGTGAGCGCCCTGTTCCCTTCTCGGGGGGAACATACCCCTCCGCCCATGGCTCCGCCCCTGGCGGTGTCAGACGAAGACGCGGACCACAGCGACGACGGCGACTACAATGCTCCGGAGGTGGCCGAGGTAGATCTGAGAGTGGCGGTACAACGGCTGAAGGCCAAGAATACCGCCCCGGGACCCGACGGCTTACCTGGGAAAGCCTGGGTCCTGGCCTCGGGGGCTCTCGGTCCTCGACTGGGGGGGCTCTTAAGCGCATGTTTGGAGAGGGGCCGGTTTCCGCTTCGTTGGAAGACGGGGAGACTGGTCCTCATCAAGAAGCCGGGGCGCCCTGCGGACTCACCGTCCGCATACCGGCCCATCGTGTTGCTCGACGAGGTGGGCAAGCTCTTTGAAAGAGTAATTGCAAACCGCCTCGTCGGGCACCTGGGGAGATCAGGGCCGGACCTTGCGGAAAGCCAGTTTGGCTTCCGCAGGGGGCGCTCCACGGTGGACGCTATCATGCGCGTGAGGGCCCTCACGACGGGGGAAGCAGTATCCCGGGGCAGGGTCGTCTTGGCGGTGTCTCTTGACATCGCCAATGCCTTCAACACCCTGCCCTGGAGTTGCATCAGGGAGGCACTCCGGTATCACCGGATGCCGACCTACCTCCGTCGTGTGGTCGAGGACTATCTGACGGATAGAGCCGTAATCTACCCCGGCCAACGGGGAGAGTGGAACCGGCGAGAGATGTCGTGCGGTGTCCCACAGGGATCGGTCCTGGGACCGCTTCTGTGGGACATCGGATACGACTGGGTGCTGCGCGCTGACCTCCCTGACGGCGTCAGCGTGGTCTGCTACGCTGACGACACGCTCGTCCTGGCACAGGGAGAGTCGCACCAGGCGGCGGCCGACTTAGCGACGCGAGGGGTTGCGACAGTCGTCGAAAGGATCCGGCAATTGGGACTCGAGGTGGCATTGCACAAATCCGAGGCCATGTGCTTTCATGGTCTTCGGAACGCGCCACCGTCGGGTTCCCAAATAACGGTGGGAGGGGTTCACATCGGCGTCGAGGCGACGATGAAGTATCTGGGTCTCGTCCTCGACAGCCGGTGGAGCTTCAAGGAGCACTTCCGACGTCTGGCTCCTCGATTGGACAGGGCTGGGGCCGCTTTTTGGCGGCTCCTGCCCAACCTCGGGGGACCAGGCGCCTCCTGCCGGAGGCTTTACGCCGGAGTCGTGCGGTCCATGGCCCTCTACGGGGCCCCTGTGTGGGCCCCTACCATCAGGCGGCGGCCACCAGCCAAGTTGGTGGCATGCCAGAGGGTCATGGCCATCCGGATAATCCGGGGATACCGTACGGTCTCCGGCGAAGCGGCAAGCCTCCTTGCCGGATTGCCGCCGTGGGATCTGGAGGCAATAGTCCTCCAGCGCGTCTACGAGTGGCGTGTGGACGCGCAGCGCCGGGGCGAAACCCTGCTGCCGCGGCAAATCGTGGCACTGCGGGGCGAGCTCCGGTGCGATCTCATGGCGGAATGGGAGATGCGACTGTCGCAACCCAAGTTCGGGCACGCCGCAATCGCGGCGGTAAGACCCCTCTTTGAGGAGTGGCTGGAGAGGCGCTACGGCGTCCTCACCTACCGCCTGACGCAGGTCCTCACCGGACACGGTAGTTTCGGGAGGTTCCTGTGTCGGATAGGGCGGGAGGAAACGCCCGGGTGTCACCACTGTGTGGATCGCCCGGAGGACACGGTGGAGCATACGGTGCAGGACTGCCCCGCTTGGGCGGACCACCGCCGTGTCCTCACGGAGGCGATAGGCGGCGGCGACCTCTCGCGTCCGGACCTGGTTCAGGCCATGCTCCGGGGCGAGAGGGAATGGGATGCAGTCACCTCCTTCTGCGAAGCAGTAATGCTAGCGAAGGAGGAGGCGGGCCGCGTGAGGGAGAGAACCACCTCACGCCCCAGCCGCCGCGGGAGACGCCCAGGGCGTCGGACGTCGCGAGGCGACATCCGGCCACCGTAGGCGCGGGCTTGCGGACGGCGAGTAATGGGTAGCTCGCCGTCCGATCAAGGACCAAGCCCGGGTCGACGGCGCGTTCTGTTCGCGCGCGCCTCAAAGAGCTGTCAGCACAGGGACGGGGCCCCCAACGGGGCCAACGCCTGCCGGGGTTGCGGGACGTCTTAACAGGATACCGTGGCCCCGGAACGTAAAGGGCAACAGAAGGAACAGGGTGGTTTTTTAGTCAGTAAAAGTCTGACAGTCCCTTCCGCCCCACCCAGGGCGGAAGGAGTCATTTGATGATTTTTACCACCTCAAAAAAAAAAAAAAATGTGCTTGAACGATTACTTATTGAAGGGACCTGACCTATTAATTTCTTTATACGGAACCATGTTAAGATTCCGAGAAAATAAAATAGCTGTAACCGGCGACATCAGAGATATGTTCCTAAGAATAAAAATTGTAGAAGAAGACAGAGACGCATTACGTTTCTTGAGGAGAGAATCACCGGACAAACCGGTGAAAACATATGCAATGAGTTCCCTTATATTTGGTGCTAACTGTTCGCCCTTCGTAGCACAATTTATTAAAAATAAAAACGCCGAACGGTTCGAGTCAACTATGCCAAGCGCTGTGCAAGCTATCTGTAAACAACATTACATGGATGATTATATCGACAGTGTGGAGAACGTAGAAACGGCAATAAAGCTTGTGAAGGATATCACATACATTCACAAACAAGGTGGCTTCGATATAAGAAATTGGACATGCAACAGTCAAGCCGTGTTAAGTACTTTACCGCAAGAAAGCCTACGTTCAACAGATGTGACATTCAAGGTCGAGCAAACACAATACGACGGTGAACGTACGCTAGGATTAATATGGAATCCAAAAGATGACTCATTACGATTCGACACATCATTTAAGCGCATTCCAATTGCTATTATTACCGGACAGAAAAAGCCTACAAAACGTGAAATGTTGAGCGTTGTCATGTCGATTTTTGATGTTTATGGTTTTCTATCGCCATTTACGATCAATGGAAAGATTATTTTACACGAGACATGGCATCTTAATATCAGCTGGGATGATCCCGTTAGCGACGAAATCTACACGAAGTGGCAGAAATGGATTTTCTTACTAAAATCACTGCGTGACGTAAGACTGCCGAGACACTATCCAGCTGCTACCACTAGAGTGAGCGAGAAAGAAAATACAACCGGCCTACGACTGGCTACATGCGCTACGCCGACGACTGAGTTCGGTGCTACGAGCGTAGCAGATGATATCGCCGCTACGAGTGCTACGTCGCGCGCGCCTAGCAACAGTGATAATAACCAGACTATTACGACACGCAATGAATATAGTCACCTACAGATGCATATATTTTGTGATGCTTCAACAAAAGCATTCTGCGCTGTTGCGTACTGGAGATGGATTGATTGCGATTTAAATGTGCGCGTAGCGTTTATCGCAAGTAAATGTCGAGTTGCGGGGAATAAACCGATAACAATTCCACGTTTAGAACTGCAAGCTGCAGTATTAGCGGCCAGACTGGCAGACTCACTTACCAAAGAGCATAAGATGAAAGCTGAGCGGCGAGTATTTTGGAGTGACTCAACAACAGTACTTCATTGGATAAATAATGACGCACGTAATTATAAAATGTATGTGCCGAGACCGCTGCAAGTAGGGGACCTGGTACTCGTGGTCGACCCGAGCGGACCAAGAAACCTGTGGCCAAAGGGAATAATACAGGAGGTGTGCCCTGGAAAGGACGGACGCGTCAGAGTTATTAAAATAAAAACCAGGACTGGTACCATGACGCGATCCGCTTCACGCGTCGTTCGAATACCTACAAGTGATGAGTGCTGCTAGCAGCACGGGGTGGGGGATGTAAACGACGCGATAAATTTCTTCCGCCAAATATTATCAATGTACGAGGCGCGGGCGCAAGCGGGCGGGAAGGCGGGACGCGGGACGCATGACACCGCTCTCGATGTTAGTTGTGGAATATTCCAGTGCCATTTCGACCTTCACGATCGCTTGCCGCGCGCCCCTTTCTCTCGAATTTTGTACCTACTTGTTTCTAACAAATTAAATGTTTTATGCTGCGTATATATCTGCGTTTCCTTCACCGGGGTCTGAGGTTTTTGATGATGTCCTGCACCTCGTCAGGGGTGACGGGGGGCAGAGGGTCATCGGGGTCTTCGTCAGGTGGAAGGGCAGCTCTACGTTCGACTTCTGCGTCAACCCTGGAAAGGTGAGCTTTGTCTACAGGTTGAGTGCTCGGGGTACATTGGGCCTCAAGACTGTCGGCTAGACATTCAGCCTTTTCGTCGTTGTCGAAAGCGACGCTTTTGTCGGGGCGAGTGAGAGGAGGCATGGCGGCCTCTCTGGTGGAGCGTAACCTCCTCTGTATCTCCCAGAAGGCTTGGTGGGTGGGCTCCAGTTCGCTAAGCGTCTTGTCCCAGCTAGCGTTACGCCACTCATCTATGCGATTTTTTACAGCACGCTGTAGGTATCGCATGTGAGCTTTGTTCGCGTCACAGGGAAAAGCGCTATACGCACGGATGGCCGCGTTCTTCTCGGTCATCAGTTCACGTACATCGTCCGGCAGTTTCCAGCGGTGATCGCTCACCACCGGAACCTCCCTTGAACAATCGTTCAGGACGGATTGTACGTGTTCCGTGAAGGAGTTGATCGCTCCCGTCGTGTCTTTTGCTTACTTTCCTCCAGCCGGTTATCACTTGGGTCGGGGGGGGGTTGGCTGGGATCATAGGGACCTAAGCGGGGGGCTAGTTCCATGATGACCGGACGGTGGTCGGAGTCGAGCTCGGGGAGCGCTTCAATAGAATGCAAACGGAGATTTACATTCTTGAGGAGCGCTACATCGAGGATGTCGGGGAGGTGATTTGGGTCGTGGGGGAAGTGAGTGGGAGTCATCGGAGCGATGACGTCAAAGTTGAGGGTGGCACAGAGGTTGAACACGATTTTACCTCTGGTAGTAGAGGTCGTGTTGCAGTTCCAGGCGGGGTGTTTGGCGTTGAGATCGCCCGCTAGTATAACGGAGTCACTCAGGCCAAGAAGAACGGAAAGATCGTTAGTGAGCAGAGTTGGGTCCTCTGAGGACGAAGGAGGGATGTAGGCAGAAATGATAGTAATCGGCTGATGACCAGTCATGCCGAGCCGATAGAGTGAGACCTCGAGGCGAGAGAGGGGGGGAGGGTCCATAGCAGTGGCGTGCGGTCCATAGAGGCATAAAGGCACTGCAGACCCTAGACCTAGTAGATCAAGATCTAGACAAGTTACAGTAATTTCAAAAATAAAAAAAATATTCTGCTTATTAAAACTAATATAATTATTCAAACTCCTAATGTAAATTAATAGCAACGCGCATCGCATTCATACCGTAACCCGTACTCGGTACTGTCAAAACTACGACAGGCGTTCGTAACACATCGCGGACAACGCGGAAGGCAGAGAGTGATTCTGCCTACAATTCATTCATAAATGTACGCATGTAGTGGTACATTTTCGTGTCTGTGCACTGCACACAACGGCGCGGTAACAAAGCCATCTCCTGCGGCAGGTGACCCAATCACGGGCCAGCTCGTATGAATCCGGCGTCTCTATTGGCGCACCCCATGTATTATACGACTAAGTTTAATGAGTATTAGTTCAGTGATATTTCGATTGACAATGATGCAATTTTATTTGATAACGTTTTACTTCCCAAAATTTAGAAATTGTTTTTTTTTCTATAGAGTCCATATTGTTTTCTTTCAAGTGAAGCGCGCTGTTTTATGTTTTTATTTTGATGGTTTTCATAAGATAGGTCGATTTATTGTTAACTTCAATTAGTTTATTGAATTGTTTTTAAAATTACTTTTTATTTGTTTATTCAAAATGTTGTTCGATTGTGAGGTTTGTGTTGAAAATGTGTTAACGTTTGTTAAAGGTTATAAATGGAAAATTTTCTCAATTAACGTTTAATGAAAAGGTTCAAATTGTATCAGAAGGGAGATGTGTACCTGAGTTACAAGAATTGACCCAGCAAAGAGGTAATGTAAGTCGTAAGTTTTATAGTAAAAATTATGAAGCTATTGCGACTATTTTAAAAAGTAACATTATTTCATTAAACTTTCTCTAAATAAAGCACCATTTTTTTTGTCGTATTTTATAAACAAGTAGTTTGAGCGGCCAATTTGTCGTTTGTTTTGATTTGGTCGTGAGCTTTTTTATCAGATATTTAAGATTTGACGATGTTATTAGTGTGAAAAAATGGATAATATTCACTGTGAAAGTTGTTCATGTGTTGTGTGTATAGAGAAAATAAAAAATATGCGTTTTTTAAACTATCGGTGACAAAAAGACGTGATCGTGAAAGGTCAATGACACCGGATTTTATTTAATTTGACTGCTATTATTTAATTTGAAAATTAATATGAAACATCAAAACATAGGTATCCGTAAAATATATCTACAAAATCAGTCAATCTAGGCTAGGTGGCAATTACCTACATCATTATTTAAATCGACAAGACGACGAACCAAAACCATGATAGGTACATGTTTGCTTACCTACCTAGCTTAAATAGCTTTTAACTGTTCTGCCTACCCTGTCTAAAAACTCTGTGCACGCCACTGGTCGCGGAGAGGGCGCGGCTGAGGCTGCAGGGGCAGTCTTTGTGGGAGGAATCTTTTTGGGTGCGGGTTGAGGAGCGGGGGCGGCAGGGGCCGGCGGCGCTGATGTAGGGGCGGGTTGTGAGGTGGCCAGCGCTGGAAAGGCCCTTTGGTGGTTGAGCGTGTTCCACGGGGAGGGCCTTTGAGGGCTGAGTCGCTCAGGCATCTGTGAGGAGGGAACCTTCACAGACGGGCTTTCCCTTTGTTGGCGGGCGTTTGTACGCTTCGTCAGTTTGGGAAAGGAGGATTTGGGGGCCTTGGGACAGCCGCGGTAGTTAGCCGGGTGTCCTGACTGGCCGCATAGCACGCAGCTGGGAGGTTCATTGCAGAGCTTACGCTCCTTTGGACATGAGCAGTTGGCAGAGCCGTGCTCCCCCAGACACTTAACGCATCTCAGGGTCGCGAAACAGTTGCGCTGTACGTGGCCATACAGTTGGCAACGGTGACATTGGCCGACTACGTTGGCCTTGTAGGGCTTCTCTATGGAGATGCCAGAGAGGGAGCAAATTGATATTACTTTAAAAATGGGGTGATGGCCTTCCGTGGGGTCACAAACGACCAGAACGGTATCGAAGGCGGGGCCGCCCCTCGCTTTGTGCAGGCGATGGACTGCCGAGACGGGGACCTTTTGAGAGTGGAGGTCGTTGAGGATGTCCTCAACTGGGGTTAACCACTTGGGTGGGCGCTTCCTCGGGGAGGGAATAGGTGTGGAACGAGACGTTCCTCACCTTCAGTAAGCTGGTTAGTTCCCTATGGTCTTTCGACGTGGGAACTTGGACTTTTATGCCCTGCTGGGTAGCGCGGGCGTTGGTGTATGTGATCTTACGATCGTTACACCACTTTGAGACTTCCGTCCACTTGGCCTTGTCTTAAATGAACAAGGGCGGCGGGGGTTTGAGCTACTTCTTCGAAGCTAGAGCGGGGTTGGAAGTAGGGGGGCTAGGAGGGCGGCTGGACTCGGAAGTCGAGACAGCTTTGACGGTGGGGCTAGGGGTCGCGGGGGACGCGGGGAGGTCGTTGCTACGACCTTTTTGGCTTTGGTAGCCTGAGAGGGAGATTTTTCCTTCTTCCTCTTACCTCCACTGCCAACGACTTGGTAGTCGTCGTCCGAGGAGGAAGCGGAGGAGGATAGGGAGTCTTCAGAGTCGGAGGCGGGGGCAGAAGGGTGGTCACGTGGGACCGAGGTGTCCATACATTCGGACGTGTCGGGGTTTGCAGCTGCGACACGCAGCTGCGAGGCGCCCGTTGTTTGCGAAACAATGGCGGCGGGAACAAAGGCGGTCGGCACATTGTGTGCTTCCGCGTATGGGTTTATTGTCTCGATGGACAATAGTGAAGGAATTTCTAGTGAGCCAGGCATTGATGGTGCCGCCACTGAAATTACTTTGTAAACGGGTGGCGGGGAAGCGGAGCTGTCTAGTACATCGCTAAAGCTAGCGATGGTTTCCTCGGACGGAGAAGAGTTTTGTTGCAAAGCAGCAAACTTCTTGCCATATTTGGCAATGAATTCGGGGTCCTTGAACAGGACCTCCTTGACGAACGCAACGATAATTGCGTCCGACATTATCGAAGAGGGAGGGAGGGAATCGCGGGAGAAATTTCATGAGGGGAACCTAACTATATCCTAACTGCCTAGCTCCCCGGGTGGATGGACCCGGGGATGTGTGACCCTCCTTGCCGGGTGTAGGCATGTGGAATAGGTTGTAGTCTGCTGACTACAGGAGTCCTTGCGGCGGGCGCAACGAGAAGTGGCGGGGAGTCGTGAGCGGGCGCGGAGCGGAGCGCAGCACGTCCGTTCGCGGCGAGCGTCGAGCAGCTCTCAGTACACAGTACCGTCACAGCTCTCCCTAAAGTGACTAACGATTTAAGGCGGGGTATGGAAGACAGTAAAGTTTCCGTTTTAGTACTGATTGATTTTTCCAATGGTTTTCTTCCTATCTTCGGGGGCGTCAGCAGTCAGTTCTTGTGGAAAACTCCACTTCCTGCTGGTGTGTTCTTAATGCTGGCGTCCCTCAAGGCGGTATCTTATCTCCACTTCTATTCTCTATTTTTATAGATCTTATCACTACCGAACTTCAGTGTGCGTATCATCTCTATGCTGATGACTTGCAGCTTTACAGTCAGGCGAGTGTTGACAACTTGTCCGATGCGATTGAGGAGCTAAACCGGAATTTAACAACGGTGAAAAATTGGTCAGATCGTTTCGGGGAAGCGGTAAACCCAACCAAGTGCCAGGCTATTATTGTAGGGAGCGCCCATAGCCTGCGAAGGCTTAATAGCTTAGCGGTACCACCGGTTACCTTTGATGGCACAGTCATCCCGTTTAGATCCGACGTCAAGGATTTGGGCTTGTATGTTGACACTTGCCTGAGCTGGCGTAAGCAGGTCGCGACTGTGAGCAAAAAAGTCACCGGGACGTTGCGGTCGCTTTATAGGTTGAAAAATGTTCTCCCATCACACATTCAGGCTATGCTGGTTCAGTCGCTTATCCTTCCCATACTTGATTATGGCGATGTGTGTTACTATGACCTGAATGCAGATCTTCTCAATAAATTAGCCCGACTTCTTAATAACTGCATTCGATTCGTATTCAATCTCCGTAAGTATGATCATGTGTCCGCACATCGATTACTCTTAAAATGGTTTCCCATCAGACAGCGCAGAGCGTTAAGGGCTTCGACAACCTTATTTTCTCTTCTTGAAAAACCTAGTTCTCCTTCTTACCTGACTTCTCACTTTCAATATATATGCTCTGCGCGCACACCAAGAATCTTCGTTCCTCTAATAATCGTATTCTGCGATGTCCTTCCCACCGCTCTGGTTTTCTCAAATCTTCTTTTCTAGTCCAGGCGGTTTTCTTATGGAATGAACTCCCTCAGAATATCAGGATGGCCACCAGTCGGTTCACTTTTAAGGTAAAAGCTCGCGAACACTTAGGTAAGAAGTTGGCAGACTCGTCCCACAATTAATTTGTCGTACTTCACCACCTATTTATTTTTTATCTCTCTCTACCCTATATATTTTGTTTGTATCTATGTATATATGTATTTATTTTGATATTTTAATATCGAAATTTTTCTGTATTTTCTGCACCTACTACGTTTTGTCTCTGCATCACCCTAAGGTAGACTGGTAGAAAATGCCCAAGGCATTAAGTCCGCCTTTGTACATTGTATTTTTTACATGTGCATAAAGTTTAAATAAATAAATAAATAAATATTTATACAAAAGAAAAACTCGCAAAAGAATTTCTCTTTAAGAAGTATTTATTAGTTTTTAGACTAGATGCTGATAGTCCAGGCTGCAGCATTAGGCCAGACTTATGTCAACATTGCATTGAACTTAAAATTTAGTTCTGTTTCAAATGAGCGCAAACACGACTACGGTGCTGTAATTTCAAGGTTTGTACTTTTTCTGATGCTCCTGGCTTCAGCATCAGGTCTCTGTACTTCGGTGTTCCTCATTAACAGTACGTTTATCCACACATCAAGCCCTTTTCAATGAGCCTAAACACGATATATATGCTGTTAGCTGTCGAGGAGTTAGGTACTCTGCAGACTACCCTGACTGCAGCATCAGGTCATTACTTGGTGATCATGGGACCAAATGTGGCAAATGCCCATATCAAACATCAAAACAATTTACTAAAACAGTCCTTGAACTTCTTACTGTTAAGGAGTTGTACCTTCCATCATCAGCCCTGAGATGGTGACAACCATACGCAAACACACAAGATACTTCATAAAATATGCAAAATCAATAAGTGTGCCTATAAAATTTGAGGGTTGCTCTCGATTTCTCTAAGATCCCATCATCAGATCCTAACTTGGTGACAGTGGGACCACCTCAGAACTATCTACTTTCGAACAAAAAAAGAATTTTGAAAATCCGTCGACGATTGGCGGAGTATTTGATGAACAAATATACAAAAAAAAAAAAACATACAAACATCCGAACATAGTACCTCCTCCTTTTTGTGAAGTCGATAAAAACATGTAAGAAAAAGCATGTGGGTGCGTCGTGCGTGTGTTAAATAAAAACAACCTTCCACATGAAATCACAGTCTTTAATAATTAGCTGTCTATATGACAAACTTCAAATCGAAAGTGACTCGACTGTTTTAAATTATTTCTACACCTTTGGAAACTTCTGCATGGTCCTTCGAGCCGAATTAATAATAATAAACTAGCAAGTAAGACAACAGAAGGTACCAGTAATAATTTAGTTAAACTTATCAACAACAAGGTATCTTCTAGCAATCAATTATTAAATTGTAAAAAGGGGCTTAAGCATCATTCCTTAAAATTGTATCATCAGAATATTCAAGGTTTTTCTTCCAAACAATTAGAAATTGAACTTTTTTTAGAAAAAACAATGTTCGACATTATTTGTTTAACTGAACATTGGTTAAAAGATTATGAAATGTTAATTAACTTTGAGAACTATAGTGTGGGCAGTTGTTTTAACCGGAAATCCATGCTGCGTGGTGGTTCACTAATCTTAATTAAAAATAATGTAAAATGTAAGCCCCGTAAAGACATAGTTGACTTATCAATAGAGCATATTAATGAATTGTCCAGTGTTGAGCTAGATAAGCATGTTATAGTGTGCGTTTACAGACCCCCAAATTATCAGAATTATTCTATATTTGAGACTATAACGGAAGATGTTTTGACTAAACTTGCAACTGGTAATAAATCAGTAATAATC